>JANRMT010062791.1:94440990-94486429 GCA_026402145.1 Polypterus bichir lapradei | reverse complement strand
TGTATGTGTCTATATGTGTGTGTATAGCTTTGGTCACTGAGTGCAAGGGAAAAATAATAAAATATAGTCTATTAGTTATTAAACAGTAAAACATTAACGTTTTAAGAAGTACAGGTACATTGAGCACTACTCGAGTGGTTGCGGGTAAACTACATTTTAAAAGACGGTATAACAGAACAGGTTAGTAGTACTAACAGCAGCTAAAATGTATATGGATCATCTCTCGGTAGTTGATCCCTTTTGAAAGGCGCTACACGACGGCTGTGCTATAGAAATTACATTTTCTATGTGAACGTTCAAATTTCTGCCTCTGGTAATGTGCCTTAACGGTATTACCAGTAATTAAAGAAAAATTGTTTTGTGTCCTCTGCAGTGTTAAGAGAGAAAGGCTTTGGTTTGGGATAAAATGAAAAAAGGTGTAAAGAAAGGAAAGTTGCATTTTTCTTTTATATAGTATAGAGAGATGTGTTCGGTGACGTTATGATCGCCTTTTGGGGACAGTCGCGGTGGGTCTTGTGTAGACTGGTGAGACGTCTCTGCCATTAATCGGCTGTGATGGCACTGTCAGTCCTTCACTCGTGTGCGTGTCTTCATAATCCGAGCTGAGGACCTCATAATCGTATACGTGCAAAACCCTCGCTCTTACTTTTTTACCGTTCATCTAATGAATACACTGAGTATGGCTTTACCAAAACAATCATTGATCGCGAATAAAGTATCCATTATTCATGAAGCTTCAATAGGTGATCTTTCTTTCTGCGTTAACCGCATGCGTTTTCATACGTCTCAAACTAAGGGGATGCGAGGTTAAAATAAATCGAGAAGTGCGCGTACATACTTAGTGAATCCCCTCTCGGGAATTGAACCTCGGACGTGGGCGCTACAGGCGAATGCTCTACTATCACGCCACAGCGTGTGGTTTATCTACAACTGTGAGCACCTGTAATCGAGCACAAGCAATTTCCCTCTGGGATTAATAAAGTTATTTGAATTGAATTGAATTGAATTGAATTCGGTTTTTGTTCAGCACTCTTTGGAACTGTTGCTTTTTGTCAAACACCCATCTAAATGAAGGCCAAAAACCAATCAAAAAAATTAGAAGGTACAGAAATAATGGACAGCCAGGACCGGGTCATTTTTGTGCTTATTCTTTTGGTTCTTTTTTTAACATTTCCTTAGGTAAATATTATTTTTTCTGTTTTCAGGTTTAGACTTTATTGAATCATTAATGAGAAGACAGAAGATGAGTAAAGCCTTGCACTACATCTGAAGTGAACAAATGTCTTGCTATTCTGTTCCATAGCACTGCGTTCTGCAGGTTTCATATCTTTACTTTTAGAAGAAAGGTCAGCTTCCTTTCTCCAACATCCAGCACAGGGCACTGATGAGCAGGTACAGACACATCATTCTATAAACTTCCATAAGAAAAATGAATTACATTTTGTTGATGCTGGCTTACAGTGCCTATGGTATAGTAAATAAAATGTATTAAAAGACTTGTAATGCTTGTCTCAGATGCCTACTGTTAATCTTTAACCAGTAGAAGTCAAAGCCCAAAGCCTGTTTTACATCTGACAAACTGTAGTACTAGTACAACTCTTAAAGGCCTTAAAACTTTTGAAATGCATTGCGTACTTTGTTAATAATAGTTGTGGCAGAATTAGGGTTCGCTCGCACCCTTGTACCCTCGGACCACACGTCAGACACCAGATAAAAGTCCAAATAATTATTTATTATAATAATAACATGCACAAAGTACGCTCCACTCCCAAATACTCCAATAACAGATCACAAAATACAATAAACAATCCTCCAGCTCCCAGACACGTTGCCACCCTTCCACCCAGCTCAGCTCGCCATCTGGGAGCAACCACAGTCCTTTTATATCCCCCGACCCGGAAGTGTTCCCAATCCAACAGTCCACAAATCCTTATTCCTTCCGGGTCAGGGTAAACAATGCTTTTTCTCACCCCGGAAGCCCGTCGCTCTTCCTATGACGAACGCCCGGGTCATAGGGCACGAAGAACTCTTCGGTCCTCCCTGCAGCTCCCTCTCGTGGCCCCCATGGCATCCAGCAGGGCGGTGCATAAAAACTCCATTGTCCATGATGCCCTGCTGGTCTTCTGGGAACCTCCATGCTGCAAGGAGGGCTCCACCTGGCGGCTTGGGGGTATTGGCTGGGGTACATAGCCGGCCATATCTTACATAGTGTATGATAAGAAACATTGAAGACTTATAGAATCTGTGATCGAAAGCAGTAATGTTAATGTATAACAAATTCAGAATATACTGTACATTTTTTTTTACTTTTCTTTTCTTACATTCCTTGTAAATGTGGAGGAAAAGGCTATAAGCTTTATAATGACCATTTAAAGATTTTTTTTTTTAATAAAACGTATTGCAGTAACACAGAATTCGTCAGCATTTTACTGAGGCAGAGAAGTGGTGTGCTGAGAACATTTGCTCAGGGGGCACATCTCACTCCCTGCATTACTGTCAATGGACA
Source organism: Polypterus bichir lapradei (assembly GCA_026402145.1). NCBI lineage: Eukaryota > Metazoa > Chordata > Cladistia > Polypteriformes > Polypteridae > Polypterus > Polypterus bichir. Next base: position 94,483,923 of record JANRMT010062791.1, on the reverse strand, counting down.
AAGACGACATTGAGGAGGCCCTTCAGAAATTTGATTTGCTATCTGAATTTCCAGAAGACGACGAGAGGGAATATGTCCTTAGGCCCTTCATCACCCTTTTTTTCACATGTGGAAGTGTGGTGTAGTGGGTCCACAGCTCATGTAAAAAGGGTGGTTTTTAAATAAATAAGCACCGCGCTCGTGGCTTGTGAGGGGGCGTGGTGGTTGTGTGGCTGAAGCAGTTCTCAGGGTGATTCGCGGTGTGGGCGTTACTCACCTAAGTGCACAGGTGAGAAACTGTCTGCATCCGTGATTGTTCCTGGGGCCACTGATTTGCCACAGCTGCCATGCCCTCTTGATAAATAGAAGCGTGAGGCGGTTAAGGGGGAAGAAGGAAAAGAAAGGAAAAGACAGAGGTTGCTGGAAGGAAGCGAGCAAGGAGCAAGGAGAAAGCCGGTGTGAGAGAGAGAGCGCGAAGGGAAACGAGCGAGTGAGCGAGAGCAGGCTCGAATGCAGTTGGACTGTGGGCCCTAGCGAGGTGTTTATCCAACACCTAGGGCAGTTGATTGTGGTCGCTCCCGCTGAGCATTTTGAGAGGAGCGGAAGTGACCAGCAAGGGGAGTGACTTGCCATGGAAGACAGCGGAAGATAATCTCCAGCGTGAGAGTCCTGGCCATTGGAGAAAAGCCAAGTCCCAGTCTGGGTTGAGTGTGTGACCGAAGCCAGGTATCAGGAGGCCTCCAGACCTGTTCTGAAGTGGAAAGAAGGTCAGCTGCAGGTAGAGTGGCTCCCCTTGTTGCAGAATCTGGATAGGGAGAAGCAGGGGAGTCACTAGTTAGACAAATACACCGGGCTTTAAGTTTTAAAGAGATTGCTTCCAACGTTTTAATCTCATTATCTTTTAAAGGATTATTATTTTTCTGTTTATTGATTTTTAAACCTCCACGTTTGTTTTATGGATTGTTTATTTAATTATTGGAAAGCACTGCACTATGTATTTGGACACTGTTTTGTTCTTCTGTTTTTAAATAAAAGCACTTGGCACTTTTGTACACCATCCCCTTGCTCTATTGTTGCCTCACTGCTGTGCTCATCGGTGATATTACTGATGGTGTTGGGTTCAAGGGTTCCTGGACAGCAGATGGGAGCGTGCAGTGAACCCGCATCGTCACAGGAAGACATGTATCTGTTTTTAGATAATGTGAGAGGAAAAAGATAGATACTTTATTAATCCCAAGGGGAAATTCACATAATCCAGCAGCAGCAACAATATTAACTTAAAGAGTAATAAAAATGCAGGTAAAAACAGACAATAACTTTGAATAATGTTAACGTTTACCCCCCCCCCGGGTGGAATTGAAGAGTCGCATAGTGTGGGGGAGGAACGATCTCCTCAGTCTGTCAGTGGAGCAGGACAGTGACAGCAGTCTGTCGCTGAAGCTGCTCCTCTGCCTGGAGATGACACTGTTCAGTGGATGCAGTGGATTCTCCTTGATTGACAGTAGCCTGCTCAGTGCCCGTCTGTCTGCCACAGATGTTAAACTGTCCAGCTTCATTCCTACAATAGAGCCTGCCTTCCTCACAAGTTTGTCCAGGCGTGAGGCATCCTTCTTCTTTATGCTGCTTCCCCAGCACACCACCGTGTAGAAGAGGGCACTCGCCACAACCGCCTGGTAGAACATCTGCAGCATCTTATTGCAGATGTTGAAGGACGCCAGCCTTCTAAAGAAGTATATTCGGCTCTGTCCTCTCTTGCACAGAGCATCAGTATTGGCAGTCCAGTCCAGTTTATCATCCAGCTGCACTCCCAGGTATTTATAGGCCTGTACCCTCTGCACACAGTCTCCTCTGATGATCATGGGGTCCATGAGGGGCCTGGGCCTCCTAAAATCCACCACCAGTTCCTTGGTCTTGCTGGTGTTCAGGTGTAGGTGGTTTGAGTCGCACCATTTAACAAAGTTCTTGATTAGCTTCCTATACTCCTCCTCCTGCCCACTCCTGATGCAGCCCACAATAGCAGTGTCGTCAGCGAACTTTTGCACGTGGCAGGACTCCAAATCATATTGGAAGTCTGATGTATATAGGCTAAACAGGACCGGAGAAAGTACAGTCCCCTGCGGCACTCCTGTGTTGCTGACCACAATGTCAGACCTGCAGTTCCCAGTACTAGTGCCTTCAACACCATCCAACCTCTACTCCTTAGGGACAAGCTGACAGAGATGGGAGTAGATTCACACCTGGTGGCATGGATCGTGGACTATCTTACAGACAGACCTCAGTATGAAAAAGGAAAATGACTGTTTTGTGAGAAAATGTAACAAACATACATGCCCCTCATTGTTCAGTTACAACCTACAATTCTATATTTTATATATTCTTTAGCCTTTTTGTAATAAATGTTGCAAACCAACTTCATCTTTACATTCCATTGTCTCATATCTGCACTTCTTAGTGTTATGTATTAAAATAATGTTTTATAAAGCAGGGTAAGGCCATTTTTATTTTTAAAGCACATTTACAATAGCAGCCAGAATTGAACCAAAGTGCTGTACGAGAAAGGGTAAAAGAAGCAGTTCAAATATAAGTTCATACTGTATGTACACAGAACAAACTGCAAGCATAACAAACCATTACATAAAAGATAAACTCAAAATACCAATACATACATATTTATAATCATGAATGTACATGAGCCAACATATACACACAATGTCAACCTCTTGCAGGGTCAAATGGCAGCAAGAAGAAATAAGACTTTAATGATGACTTAAAAATGGCCGGTGCTGGAGCAGAACTGATAAGGCGAGCCATTCCAGAGAAAAGGAGCAGCCACCACAAACACCCTCCTTTGCTTCAGCCTCAACCTCGGCACAACTAAGAGCATTGGGCTAGTAGACCGTAGGGCTCCTGTTGGCACATACATGTGAAGACGTTCCGAGAGGCAAGATGGGGCTGATCTATTCAAACATTTGAAAACAAGAAATAGAAATTTAAAATCAATTCTGAAATGGACCAGAAGCCAATGAAGCAAGGTCAGTATTGGTGAAATATGGCCACACTTACGAGAGCCATTCAATAAGCGAACAGCAAAGTTGTGGAATAGTTGTAGGTGTCGTAACAGGGCCTGACCTGCACCTACATAGAAAAACTGCAATAGTCCAAATGAAATGTTATAAAAGCTTGGATGGCCTTTTCAAGATCACTGAAAGAAGGAAAAGCCTTTACCTTAAAAAGTCTCAACTGGAAAAAGCTTCATTTAACCTCACAATTTATCTGTTTGCCAAGTTTGAATGAGCTGTCGAAGATCATGGCTGGGCTCCTAACTGAAGCTTTATGATACATATATGGCAAGGGGTCCAAAAGCAACATCAGACTTTCTGAACTTTTGGACACCACAATCACAGTTTTATTATCATTTAATTTAAGACAATTCATTGCCATCTAGGGTTTAATATCATTCAAGCACACATGAAGGGTCTGTATTGTCTTGCTTTGATTTTAGTGGCAAATAGATTTGAATGTCATCAGCATAGCAGTGAAAGGAGAAGCCACACTTGTTAACAATGGAGCCTAAATGTAACATGCATATAAAAAACAGAACTGGGCCAAGGATGGAACCCCACAAGTAAGAGGAGCTATAGAGGACGAGAACTCACCCAAATGAATAGAAAAGCTCCTATTTCTTAGATAAGATTTAAACCATTTAAGGGCATTACCTTACCTAAGATCCACAATATTAAAAGCTGAGGTAAGATCTAGCAGTACAAGAATGGCAGAATCACCAGTATTTAGTAGCTGGGAAGAGGTAATCATAAACCTTTTAACAAGGATGTTTCACTGCTGTAAGAACATCTGTATCTGGATTGGATTTTTTCAGAATGCAGTTTTCATCCAGAAATGTTTGAGTTGGGACAACTTTTTCTAAGAATTTAGATAAAAAAGGCAGTTTAGAAATTTGCCTGAAATTTACCACATTAGAGGGTCCTTATTTTGTTTTTTTAATAGGTTTCTGCACCACAGCGTGTTTCAAGCCAGCAGGAACACAACCAGAAATCATGCTAGCATTTATTAAGGTAACAATACTTGGTCTAGCAGAATCAAAAAAAAAACATTAACTAACGGAGAGGGGACACTGTCCATGGGTCAATTTGTAAGATTCAGGCGTTGCACCAAATCAGACAACAGAGACGATGACATACGCAGGCTCAGAGTGGCCAAAGACAGCTGAACACACTATGGGAAGAGATGAATCCTTAGCAAGCAGTGAGACCGATAACCTAATAACGATAATCTTATTTACAAAAAAAATGATATCTCCGTTTGGAGAGTAAGTTGGGGTATGCTAGAAATGACAAATTCCTAATACAAAAAATTGCATATGGCGATTAAAGGATTTAAAATCACTAAAACATTGATTTTTAATTATTGCATCTACCCAAACAAAACTGTTTATGGAAATGCAACTTTCAATAATGCAAATTTTTACATTTCTTTAGAAAAACGATATAATATCTATTAAGCTATTTAAGAGATTTGCTTTTTTGATAAGTACAGTACATACTGATAAGTTAGGGTACCAGGGAGAACAATTATGCATTAAAATTAAAAACCAGGAAAACGTGTGAAAGTTTAATAACTCCACTTGAAATTTATCAACATTATAGCAGCAGCGTAGAACAAAATTAAGAAAACACAATTCAAGACAGACAATGGAAATGAAGGTACCCATGAAGCGTATAGTAAGCTGGATCATTTAAAAAATTGTTCATTATAAACAATTTTAAAAGTTTCTTTTACTGAGAACTTGAAAGTTTAGACCTTCATTTTCATGCCTGTTGATAGTTATGTTTTGTTATTGATCATCATTTATTTTGTAACATAATAAATGAATGTCATTACCTGAATTTTCCATTATTGAATGAGGTTCCAGAAATAATGTCAGACGTGCCGTTTAGTACACAAGTACTGTAAAAATAATTTCAGATAATTTGAATGATAGAATTCACTATAATAGCAGTTAGAGCAACCACATTCATATTTAGTATGGTGTTTCCTTAATCTAAAAATATGTTATGTCCTCTTTCTTTTAACTAGCGAATCCTGAATCATAAATTATAAAACTGTTTTTTTGTTTCTAAACGTAAATACGACAGTAATACCATAAAGAGAAACTCGGATTCTTTCCTCGTGATTGGTGGAAGTCATATTAATATTGTCTTTTAGGGTTACAGGGTAAATCAATATTACCAGTTTTTCAACGAAACCGACGTGACAGAGGACAGACACGAATGCCGGGGGCGTGGTGTAGAAGGCAGGAGGTGTGGAAGGCCGGGGGCATGGAAGGCCAAGTCTGCGACCTGCAGCCAGATACGAGGACGGACGCGAATGCCGGGGGAGTGAGGAAAATAAATCTGATACTGACAATGAGTTAAAGACTGTATTCTTTGTCTCAAAAAGGCAAATATTCATGAATTTCCATGCTGCCTATAGTAAACAGGAAGAAAATGGAAATGGAATTGGATATAGGGGCTGCAGTGTCTGATTTCCTGGGAGCAGTACAGAAGCACACTGAGCCCAGTGGCTCTGCAACCCACGGATATCATGCTAAAGACATACACTTGGGAGCCGCTGGCACCTGAAGGGGTTATCAAAGTGCAGGACAAATTAAATAATCAGTGTGCTAAGTTGCCTTTGTATGTGGTGAAAGTAGACACACCCCCACTGTTTAGTAGAGAATGGCTGACAGTTATTAAACTGAACTGGAAAGACTTAAAGATGATGCATGCCATTGAGCAAAGAAAAAAAGAAAACTTGGAATCTGTGTTAAAGAGACACTCAGCTGTTTCTCTAAAAAGCTAGGCACAATGAAAAGAATTAAAGCCAGACTGACTCTCAGACCCAACAGCGTACCCAAATTCTATCAAACGTCCTTTATGCTCTTCGACCTCGAGTGGAGGCTGAGCTAAAATGCCTGACTGAGCTTGGGGTGATCTCACCAGTGCCCGTAAGCAAAAAGGATGGCACAATTAAACTTGGTGGGGATTTCAAGGTCACACTAAACCCAGCTCTCAGTGTGGATAAGTACCCAATTCCACACATTTAGGACCTTTTTGCCACTCTAGCAGGTGGTGAACACTTTAGTAAGTTAGACTTGTCAAATGCCTATCTACAGATAGAGGTGGAAGAGAAGTCTAGGAAGCTGTTGACTATCTCAACGTAAAAAGGGCTATTCTGTTTTAATCACTTAACCTTTGGTGTAGCATCATCACCCGCCTTATTTCAGAAGGCTATGGACCAAGTGCTTCTCGGACTGCCGTGTACTCATTGTTACCTTGACGACATCCTTGTTAGTGGTCCTGATGGGCAGACCCACCTCAAAACTCTGGATACCATCCTGGGCAGGCTAGAGGAGTATGTCCTGCATCTAAAGCAAGAGAAGTGCTTGTTCTTCCAGGAGTCTGTGGAATACGTGGGTCACATAATTGATGCGGCAGGGCTTCACAAATCACCAGAAAAGGTGCGTGCCATTGTGGAGGCCCCAGCACCAAAAGAGGTTAGTCAACTACGTTCTTTTCTGGGAATGTTAAACTACTACGGACGTTTCATCCCCGACCTGTCCACTATCCTGAAACCACTGAATGAACTGCTAAATAAGGAGAAGCAATGGCAGTGGACATCAGCCTGTGAGTCCGCTTTCCAGGAAGCTAAATCACTCCTAGTATCGCAGGAGGTATTGACCCATTACCATCCAGAACTGCCCCTTTGACTCGCATGCAATGCTTCACCTTATGAGGTCGGAACTGTGCTCTCGCACGTCATGCCTGATGGCAAAGAAAAACTGATAGCCTGATGCATCACGAACTCTCAGCAAAGCGGAACAAAATTATGCTCAGATCGAGAAGGAGGCACTAGTGATAGTCTTTGGAGTACGCAAGTTCCCCCAGTACCTCTATGGTAACAAGTTCACGCTGCTCATGGACCATCGCCCGTTGACCTCCATCTTGAGCCCATCGAGAAGTACGCCCTCAATGGCTGCAGCCCGAATGCAGCGTTGGGCACTCCTCCTGTCCATGCATGATTACACCATTCAATTTCAGAAAGGTGCATTACATGCAAATGCAGACGGCCTTTCACGCTTACCACTCCCCCATGCTCACGAAGAGAAACTAGATAGATAGATAGATACTTTATTAATCCCAAGGGGAAATTCACATAATCCAGCAGCAGTATACTGATACAAAGAAACAATATTAAATTAAATAGTAATAAAAATGAAAAAAAAAAAAAATGTTAGCATTTACTCCCCCGGGTGGAATTGAAGAGTCGCATAGTGTGAGGGAGAAACGATCTCCTCAGTCTGTCAGTGGAGCAGGACAGGGACAAAAGTCTGTCACTGAAGCTACTCCTCTGCCTGGAGATGACACTGTTCAGTGGATTATTCATGATTGACAGGAGTTTGCTTAATGCCCGTCGCTCTGCCACAGATGTTAAACTATCCAACTTTACTCCTACAATAGAGCCTGCCTTCTTAACAAGTTTGTCCAGGCGTGAGGCGTCTTTCATCTTTATGCTGCCACCCCAGCACACCACCGCGTAGAAGAGGGCACTCGCCACAACCGTCTGGTAGAACATCTGCAGCATCTTACTGCAGATGTTGAAGGATGCCAACCTTCTCAGAAAGTATAGTCTGCTCTGACCTTTCTGACATAGAGCATCAGTATTGGCAGTCCACTCCAATTTGTCATCCAGCTGCACTCCCAGATATTTATAGGTCTGCACCCTCTGCACCTCTGCGTCACCTCTGATGATCACAGGGTCCATGAGGGGCCTGGGCCTCCTAAAATCCACCACCAGCTCCTTGGTTTTGCTGGTGTTAAGATGTAAGTGGTTTGAGTCGCACCATTTAACAAAGTCTTTGATTAGCTTCCTGTACTCCTCCTCCTGCCCACTCCTGATGCAGCCCACAATAGCAGTGTCATCAGCGAACTTTTGCACGTGACAGGACTCTGAGTCATATTGGAAGTCTGATGTATATAGATTGAACAGGACCGGAGAAAGTACAGTCCCCTGCGGCGCCCCTGTATTGCTGAACACAATATCAGACCTGCAGTTCCCAAGACGCACATATTGAGGTCTGTCTGTAAGATAGTCCACAATCCATGCCACCAGGTGTGAGTCTACTCCCATCACGGTCAGCTTGTCTCTAAGGAGCAGAGGTTGGATGGTGTTGAAGGCGCTAGAGAAGTCCAAAAACATAATTCTTACAGCACCACTGCCTCTGTCCAGGTGGGAGAGGGATCGGTGTAGCATATAGATGATGGCATCCTCCGCTCCCACCTTCTCCTGGTATGCGAACTGCAGAGGGTCGAGGGCGTGGCGGACCTGTGGCCTCAGGTGGTGAAGCAGCAACCGCTCCATGGTCTTCATCAGATGTGACGTCAGAGCAACAGGCCGGAAGTCATTCAGCTCACTAGGACGTGATACCTTTGGGACAGGGGTGATACAAGATGTTTTCCAAAGCCTTGGGACTCTCCCCTGTTCCAGAGTCAGGTTGAAGATGCGCTGTAGAGGACTCCCCAGTTCCAAGCACAGGCCTTCAGCAGACGTGGCGATACACCATCTGGACCCGCTGCTTTGCTGGCACGAAGTCTTTTCAGCTCTCTGCTCACATGGGCTGCTGTAATTGTGGGTGGGGATGTCTCACCTATGCTGGTATCAGCAGAAGGATGGTTGGAGGATGCAGTACTCCAAGGTGAGAGTGGGTTAGGGTGATCAAACCTATTAAAGAAGTTGTTCATTTGGTTTGCTCTCTCCACGTCTGTCTCGATGGCGGCACCCCGCTTCGAGCGCAGCCAGTGATAATCTTCATCCCATCCCACACTTCCTTCATGCTGTTGTTCTGCAACTTCTGCTCCAGCTTTCTCCTGTACTGCTCTTTCGCCGCCCTGAGTTGGACTCGGAGTTCCTTCTGCACGCACTTGAGCTCATGTTGATCACCACCTTTTAAAGCCCTTTTCTTCTGGTTCAAAAGGCCCTTGATGTCACTTGTAACCCATGGCTTGTTGTTAGCATAGCAGCGCACTGTTCTTACTGGAACTACAATGTCCATACAGAAGTTGATGTAATCAGTTGTGCATTCAACAGCCTCTTCAATGTTCTCACTATGTGACCCCAGCAGTATATCCCAGTCTGTAGTTCCAAAGCAGTCTCTCAGAGCCTGCTCTGCCTCAGGGGACCACTTCCTGAATGAGCCCGTGGTTGTAGGTAGCGCCCTCACTCTTGGTTTGTATTGAGGCTGAAGCAGAACCAGGTTATGATCTGCTTTCCCAAGCGCAGGCAGCGGGGTGGCGCTGTATGCGTCTTTAACATTTGCATACAGTAGGTCGATAGTCCTGTTTCCCCTGGTGTTACAATCCACATACTGGGAGAAGGCAGGTAATGTTTTGTCCAGTGTTACATGGTTAAAGTCTCCAGCGATTAGCACAAGTGCCTCAGGGTGCTGCGTTTGTAACTTAGCAACTGCGGAATGGATGATGTCACTCGCTATCTCCGCGTTCGTTTGAGGAGGGATGTAAACAATAAGAACAATCACGTGTCCAAACTCTCTGGGCAAGTAATAGGGACGCAGACTTACGGCCAACAGTTCGATGTCCCTGCAGCAATTGGAGATTTTAACGTTTACATGTCCCGAGTTGCACCACTTTGTATTGACATAGAGAGCGAGTCCTCCTCCTTTCTTCTTCCCGCAGGTACTTGCTTCTCTGTCCGCTCTAACTGTGCTAAACCCGGGTAGCTCCACGTTAGCATCTGGGATGGTAGTTGTTAGCCACGTTTCACTAAAACACAGCAAGCTGCATTCTCTGTAGGTTCTGACATTTTTCACCAGCACAGCCAGTTCGTCGATCTTATTCGGTAGTGAGTTCACATTTCCCAAGATCACAGAAGGCACCGACGGTTTATAACGCCATTTTCTCTCAAGTTGTCTCGATTTAATCTTATCTTTTATCTTTGCGCCGGCTCGGCTCCCCCGATATCGTCTTCTTACCTCGTCAGGTAAATAAGAAACCACACTGGCATGAGCATTTCTTCTCAGTGCTTTAAGCTGACTACTTGAATAGGCAATTCTCGGAGTGTAAAAATCCATGTCAAGTAGTAAAAATAGTAAAAATTGTCCAGGGAGCAATTTCACATAAAAGAAAGTGGTAGAAGTGATCAGTGAAATAGAGAAAAATAGAGATAAAAAGGTAAAAAGATAAAGTCATATACGGAGCTGCTGGAAAAGGCTGCCACTCGGATGCGGCACCAGAAAAATGTAGATGTATTTTACACGTCTCATTTGGACACCCTACCAGTCAGTAACACCGAGATCAAACGGCACACCATGTCTGATCCCATTTTATCTCGTGTTGTGGAAATGGGCACCACTGGGCATTTTCCAGCTGCAAGGGAAATGATCTCATGCACTGGCATGACAATACAACTGGGGTGCCTCATGTGGGGTGTGAGAGTGATTGCTCCACCAAAACTGTGCCCCTGGATTCTGAAAGAGCTCCATATAGCACATCCAGGTATAGTGCAAATGAAAAGCTTGGCACGCAGTTACATCTGGTGGGCTGGTATCGACTCTCAAATTGAGCTCCAGGCTAAATCCTGCCACTCTTGTCAGAGTATGCAAAAAGAGCCTGGGCTAGCACCTTTACACCCTTGGATGTGGCCCTCCAGTCCCTGGGAAAGGATACATGTGGACTTTCTGGGTCCATTTAAAGGACATATGTACCTGGTCGTGATGGATGCACATTCCAAGTGGCCGGAGGTGCATATTATGGACAGCACCACAGCCGGTAAGACCATTCAAGTGCTCAGGAGCCTGTTTAGTCGATATGACATTCCACATATCCTTGTGAGTTACAACGGACCTCAGTTCTGTTCTGAAGAGTTCAGTACATTCTTGAAGTCTAACAGAGTAAAACACATCCGCTCAGCACCGTACCATTCTGCAACCAATGGCTTGGCTGAGCATTTCGTGCATACATTCAAACATTCCTTAAAAACTTCTAGAGGAACAGCACTTGTGCAACCATGCCTGGATACATTTCTGTTAACATACCGCAATACCCCTCATGCTACAACAAAGGATACACCAGCTATGTTGTTCCTTGGATGTAAGCTGTAATCACGGCTGGATTTCCTGAAACCCAGTGTTGCTGGTGTAGTGCACAGGTCACAAGATGCTCAACAAGAGTGCCACCAACCACACTCCAAGGACAGACAGTTTGATGTAGGAGAGCCTGTCCTCGTGCGTGATTATAGGAAGGGGGAGGAGAAGTGGACCCAAGGTGTTGTTATGGAGAAGACTGGACCAGTGTCATACAAGATAAATGTGGCACAACCAGGGGTATGGAAACACCATGTGGACCAGATGCTGACACGTCCCAATCCAGAGCTTCAGCAGGCTGCAGTGAACCCTCCTGTGGACCCCCTGGTGTTACTACCCCAGAGTGATAGTGGTACCACACATCACCCTAGTACATCTCACCATGACAAGAATGATCAAGTTCCAGAGATAACTAAATCACCGAAAACACCCCAGTCCACTGAATCACGACACACAGAGCATACTTTGGTAACAGAGACTGTCAGACATTATCCTGCGAGGATCACTAAACCAGCACTTCGCTACCGTAATGAGTGAACACCCACTGAGATAGAGAACATAAAAGTGTGTGACTGTTCGAGTTCAGAGAGATATTGTTTTTCAGAGTTCTTAGATATATTTGTTATCATTTGAAGGAAAAAAAAAGATAGAGAGAAAATTGTATCTCAATATCATATTAAGGGACCTTTTTTGTGTTATGTTGTGTTATGGAAAACATCCTTGTGTTATTGACAATCAATCTTAGCAGGGAGGAGATATGTTATGTATTGTATTAAACTACACGTTGCACAATGCCGATAGCAACCAGTAGGTGGCACCAAGCAATTGATATGTGGTGCACACTAGAGAGTTTTTGTAATGCAATAAAGAAGTGATAGGTCGGATACTCCTCACCTTTACGAAAAAAATCTGTGTCGGTGTGACTTGGTGTGTGCTTGTGAAATTATGTAGCACGCAACATAACAGTGTTGTATACTATTCCTTAGTGAATTACAAAGATATTCCTTTTGTTATAATTAATAGTATTTTAATAGAAACATATTATTAACTATTATATTTAATAGTATTTTACTTTATTTAATACTATACTAATAGTGCTTTGCTACCCTTTGGATCCAGCATGCGGAGTTCAGACTCCATGCTCTGCCACCATCATGGTGGAGTTTATTGTACTCCCTTTATCTGAATTGTTTTTTATTATGAGTATTCTAGTTTTCTTCCTGCACCCCAACATTTGAGAATGGCTGTGTGAGTAGGCTTTTCAATGGATCGGCATCAGCTCCAGTTCTGGAATGTTTTGAAAGGTGGCCAGTTAAACATGTCACCCCGCCTTTAGCTGATGTCATTTTTAAATAGAAAATAAAAAATGCACAAATTTAACATTTTTATAATGCAAAATCTTTAAATCTAAAAGAAAAAATAAGAAAAACTGGGCCTGAAGTAGCCCAACAGTAAAGACGACAGCTTGGTAACCAATAGTTTCTTTAGGAACTATATAGCAGAAAGTCATTATTTTGAATATAAAGGTCTAATCTTAAAGGTGCAGAAATGGAATGAGATTAAATTATTCTAAACCTTGATTTAATGTAGAAGGCAAAACAGAATTAAGAAAAGAAGGTTAGGAAAGAATGGAGGAAAGTGAGTGAATACATTCTAAGGTACTATGACATTAATTGCATTCCATTCTGAAAGCTATACAATAGGATTGATTTTAAATCATTTAGAATACAAATTGAATATCAGAAAAAAAACAAGTACAAAAGAAACATTAAAAGAGAAATGTTTAAGAATGGAGTTAATATGGTTGAAATTAATTTTTCCTATTACAATATTTTAACTTCTGAATTTTTACTGTGAAAGCTGTAAGAGAAGTAATAGCAACTGAGGTTGGAATGGTGAAGTTTTTGTGCCATGTGTTTGTCTGTGGTTCAAAACCATCAGCTGTGAAACTTTTAGGAAAATGAAAGGTGAAAATTGTAATAAAATAATTGAGAAAAAAAGGACATAATAAGGACAGCAGCAGGTTGGTCTTGTCATACCACTTCGATAAAATCACGAAGAGTCTTCCTTTATTACTGTAAACACCCTGATGGGAAAATTGTGAAATACATTTGTCAGACTATTAATCCCCTTTCTCTTGAATTCAACTTATATATACAGTATACAGCATATTTCATCTCTCTATGTAATGTGTGGACCAAATAAGAATAATCTAAAAAATGTCTATGGGCCCAAACAAACAAACAAAACCCAAATAATGAAAACTGTTAAACCAAAAAAAATCACAGAAACAGTCCTGTATTTCTTTTGGCAAAGGCCCTTATTAAATTCTAAAACATCTATGTCAAGTCTATTTGTTAGTGACTTCTAATATGGCAAAATTACCATTTTTTTCACTGTGTCAGTGCAGGCTCCCAACCTCTCTGATACACAATTACTAGACAGAGGACAGTAACATGACATTTCATATTCTGAAGACCCAGGAAGCTCACTGTTAGTGATGCACAAATTGATAGTGTGGAAGCGAAAAATATGCTGAAGATTCTCACTTTAAATGAAGGCTAAATGAGTCGAAGGATAGGCAAACAGAGTAATTAGATTTATTGCAATAAACAATAACACGGACTAAACCCAATTAAGCCAAACTGAGCTGAGCCCTGAACAAACCAAAAATCGGTTTATATAATCATTTCTTATCATGCTGACCTCGCTCAAGACAGCTCATTCATTGTTCCTTCTAACTCGCTTCTGCAGCTGGCTTCCAAGTTTTCATGGGAACCTTCACTATCTCCCATATTTTGCCATTTACCTTCACTTTTTTTGCTTCGCTTATTTTTAGATTGGCATTGAGCTTGCAGGTGCTCCCCCTCTTCCATTCTTGGACTTCTCCATTATCCTTCTCTCCCTTCCTTGTCTCTCAAGCTGATAAGATATTGGTGACTACATCTAAGCTTTAATTAAAAAAGAAATATGGCATGTGCCTTTATTTAACCATTTGCTTGGTATGCCTGACTTGTATTAATACTTGCATTAAGGTTAATGCATATAAGTTTTCATATCTATGCTAATACATGGATAAAATAATTTCTTATTTTCCATAATAGATGGTGTGCATGTGAGCAAGCAGAAGTGGAGGCAGCAGCACCTCTTGAGAGTTTTTCTGGAATTGGAAATCAGTGCATTGAGTTTTCTAAGAGATGAATATGTTAATTGTGAAATGCATGAGATAAAAAAGACTGGGGGACTAACATTATAATGATAGAATTACAGCTCTGAGTTTTGAAACTGAAAAAAAACAGGTTAATGAGGTAAGCCATAAGAAATGTACATTTATTTAGAAATTTCAAAAGAAATCTTAGCTTTAAAGAAGCAATAAAGACCACCAGAATTAAGATATTTTACAGGCATGGTTTTAACTTTCCTGCTTAAATCTTCTGTGTTGATTTTTTAGTGTGAAACCACAACCTTGAACCACATGTTGCTCATTGCTGTGCAGTTGTTTTATGTGATCCAAATAGCCAATCAGATAATATTTTTTTATACTTTTTTTGATTTTATTGAAATCACACAACATTCCATACAAATAGATCAATTTTACAAGAATAGGATTGAAAACAAATCAACCCCCACCCTAGCCAATCAGATAATAAAGAGGAACAATTTTACATTGAATGGTAAAGATGTATCCTTGTGACAGAGGTACTAAACTGCCGGTATTGCACTATAATTTTTTTTTTGTTGTTGTTTTTTTTTTTTTTTTAAAAAAACTAAGGATAAATCACAAATTATAATAAGGCATTGTGGACTGCCTTTAAGTGTTCAGCTATTATATTACAGCAACATAACATTTTAACCCCTCCTTAATTTTAGGGTGGTGGAATGCCAAAGCCTACTGGGCACAAGGCAAGAACTGTGACACCCTGGGTAAGGACACTGTTGCACAATTCCCAAATTGGGGATGTCATTAGACAAAACCAAGCAACCAGGGGATGGAGTAAGAGAGATTCAGACTGAAAAAGACTATTCGAAAACAGGATTCTGTTTTATTCCAGCATTTTCCAAAGTAAAAAGTGTCTTGCAAAAAATATTTACAAAGTCCAATGCAAAGACACTTTCAAAACCAAAGAAAGTTAGTGCAGATGTTACTTATAATATTTACACTGGCTCCAAAATAACAGTGAAGGAAAAAAAAACTCTTCAGCTATAAAACAGTTCACGAAGGATTAGCAAAAAAATTAATAAAAAAAGAGAATGAAAGAGAGAGAAAAACTAAGCACCTACTCTATATACAGTATATATATATATATATATATATATATATATATATGAGAGAGATTATAGTGTGTGTGTGTGTGTGTGTGTGTATATATATAAATAATATACACACACATACAGTGGAACCTTGGTATACGTCCTTAATTCGTTCCAAACCCTTTGACTTATACCAAACAGGACGTATACCAAACAAATTTTTCCCATAAGAAATAATGGGAAAATAATTAATCCGTTCCCATGAAAAAAAAAAATCCTATTGCCATTGGCATATTATACATTGATGGGGTTGTATAAAATAATTTAAACACTGCTTAATACTAAAATACATAAATACAAAAGCAATTAGATGAAATAAATGAAAATTTTACCTCACTTTACTTTTTAATAACATCTTTGTTTTTCACAATCGTAGATACCGTCGTTCTCGGCAAACGGTATGCAACAGCCATGTCCCGGATACGCATGCCACCTTCATACCTTTCAACAATCAATTCAAATTTACATGAGAAAAAACACAAAATCACGTTGTGACGATGCAGGTTTGCTGTATGCTCCCATCTGCTGCCGGGGAGCCCTTGAACCCTACACCGTCGGTAATGTGCCTCACTGCTAACCTCATCCGTAAAGCAAGGGGATGGTGAAAAAGTGCAAATTGCTCTTATTAAAACAATTAACAAAACAAGGTGTTCAAATTAAAGTGCAGTCTCCAAAGTTCCAATAAATAATCCATAAAATCAGAAGTGAAACGTGGAGGTTAAAAACAATAGAAAAAAGTCTTCTTAAAAACAACGAAGTTAAAATAGAGCAGGAATCATTCTTTAAAAATAAAAAATAAAAAAAAAAGAAGCCCGGTGCCTTTTTACCTGGCGGCCCCCCTGCTTCCCAACAGGGGAGTCGCCCTACTTGCAGCTGACGTTAACTCTGCCTACTTCACTCACTCGCTCGCTCTCACTCACTCACTCACCCGTCCGTTCTTTCTTTCTTTTTACTCCCCTTCAAGCCAACTCGCGCTCCTGTTTTATCATGATAAGCAGCCCCCTCTCTCTCACTCACTCACCCACCCGTTCTTTCTTTTTACTCCCCTTCTAGCTGACTCGCGCTTCTGTTTATCAAGAAAAGCAGCCCCAGGAACAATCATGAATGCGGACGGTCCCTCGCAAGTGCACTTTGGTGAGAAACGCCCACATCGCTAATCGCCCTGACAACCTTCAGCCACATAACCACCACGCCCCCTTACCAAGCTGCAAGCGCGGTGATTATTTATTTTAAAGCTGTACTTTGACAGGAGCTGTGGATCCGCTATATCACACACGTGAAAGTTCACAGAGAGTTATAGCGCGGGTTGTTCACTGAATGCTAGCAACTGGCGCACTGATGCTCGTGGGCAGTCGTGGCTTTGTCTCGAGAGAGGTAAACAAGGTTAGCACGGGAGTCGTATTCCAAACAAAGGTCGTATACCAAGCAAAATTTTTCGTGTCCAAACAGGACGTATACCAAGTTGGACTTATTCCAAAGCAGACGTATACCAAGGTACCACTGTGTGTGTGTGTGTATATATATATATATATATATATATATACATACATACACACACCTCCACTTCTTAGTAGCACAGATCTACAGTACATTTAAGCCCGAAGAAATGGCCAAAAGACGACCTCTGGCGTTCGGACCCAGGTTTCATACTGTGAGCCGTTTTCGTCCGTCCAATCCTCATTTACGTTACCTACGGACTTCCAATAAACGTTCACGCTGGAACGTGCACCGTTCATCCCATTTCAACGTTCCCGCACTCACGCGCGCATGTACCTGTTTGTCTTGGTGACGTGAAGGCTGTTTTACATTCTCACATTTACTTTTCTATTCTCTTTTGCCGGCTATTCTGAAACAGCGCTCTCTATCCTTCCGACCGGTTCCCTTGGATTTGGATATAGCACTTTCGCTTTTTCCTTCTGCTGCGGTTACGGGAGCGCGCCTTAGCACTCGGCCGCTAGAAACCGTGAGCGCGCTTGAAAGACGGCTTCAGACGGGTGCTTTAGTGTCGGCTAGCTAGACATAGACATAGAATAACTAGACGCCTCCTGACCAGCAGAATCGTACGTCAACGTCACCGCCATATTGCGAGTGGCACTGCTGTGGAATGAAGTAATGGATACGATGCCTCACACATGTTCTGCTTGGGATTTTACAAACCGCTGTACGCTCTAAACCATATCCGGGGGGATTAGATTTCATAGGTAAAGCTGAACAATTGTTTTGGTTATATTTGGCCATTTGAAAATCCCGTTTTATAATCTTTACTATAGCTACGCCAGGCTAAGCTAGCAAACCTATGCATTTATGTGCTCAAGTGAGCCTCCAAACAACGTTTTGGCTAAACGTATTTAGTCACAATGTAGGTTGTTGTTAGCTGTTAACATTTTTCAAATTTGATGATGTTTTTTCTCAAGGAGCACATTGAGGAAACAGTTTGAAGTTGACAACCATCATTTTATGCTTATGTCTTTAGTTGTGTCTGTCTTCCACAAACTAAGGCTGCACCACATTGCCAGACTGAATACTCTCAAATTACAGGATCTGAGTGAGCGAGAGGGAGTGTAAGTCAGTAGGAGATCAGTGAGGTAGGGTGGAGCTTTAAATGTTAAGTGCGATATTTTGTATTGTATTCTGTAGTTAACAGGGAGCCAGTGAAGCTAAGAGAGAGTAGGTGTAATATGTTCAGTGGATTTAGAACGGCAGGTTATCCTGGCAGCAGAATTTTGAAGAAGTTGTAAGCGATGGATACGTTTTTGTGGGATGCCAGATAGAATAGCATTACATTAATCTATACGTGAGGTGACTAGGGCATTAACCAATACTTCAATACTGTGTTGCGTAAGAACAGGATGAAGTCTAGAAATGTTTCGGAGATGGAATAAGGCAGCCCGAGAAATTTTACTTATATGGGAGGAATTATTTAATAATAATAAGTATAATTATTATTATTTAATTGCCATTATTAGTGTATTAATGGATATAAATAATTGCATTTAAACAATTCGCCAAAATCTGTTGTATGTAAACGATACTGTTTTAAACGTTATTATTTTTTCATCAGAAAATCCCGGTTTCCACGTCTACCTGTATTAGTTTAAGTGGCACTTTTGCCACTCGCAATAAGGCTGACGCGCTGACGTATTGTGTCGACTGGGAAACACAGTGAATGCGGCGTCTATCTATATACAGTATGTCTATGAGCTAGAGCCCCACGGCTTGCTCTCGGAGCTCCTGTAGGCCTCCAGGAAGCCCTTTGGGCGACCTTGGTCCCAAACGCCGGTGAAACTTTGTGCGCTGCCGTGTTATCTTGGGAATGGGTGCTAAAGCAGGTAAATAAAAACTTTATTTCCCCAACCTTTTCCCCCAGTATCTGTGATATGCTAAGTGGCTGTGTCTATAATTACTTTATTCCTACCGCCATTAAATTTGGCTTATCCCAAGAACCAACCCTGAAAGAGTTGGCAGTTTGTCATAAGCATCAAGTAAAACAAAGAATTCATATTCTGGAAAGCAGTTTCAGCTGTATCGGCGCTTGTAATTCTGGCTAAACAGCCAGAAAGTATATGTTAATTTGTGTTTTTTCTTCACTGTGGAATAACCTTTTACCTAAAGGATGATTTCACACTGCTGCCATGCTTTTATTTAATCTGATAGTGTGCCACCTTCATACAGGCAGTAACTAGGCTGTGACTTGAACTCAGGTCTTTGGAGCTTTGAGGCCACAAAGCGAACAACAACTCCAGCATGTCTAATACTTTAATTTTAGATGTGAGGCCAGTTAGATATTAAATGATTACTCCACCCAAAACATTTTTTGTCTGTTACTTAGCCTGTGTTCTTTGCAGTGTGGGCCGAGAAAAAATATTTTGACAACTTTTGTATAGAGAATAAAGATCACAAAGATACAAACACAATCATTGTTAATGAGGTCTGATGCTAAACAAAAAACAAACATCAGAAAGTGCATAAAAAAATCCCTATTTACAGTGCATCCGGAAAGTATTCACAGCGCATCACTTTTTCCACATTTTGTTATGTTGTTTACAGCCTTATTCCAAAATGGATTAAATTCATTTTTTTCCTCAGAATTCTACACACAACACCCCATAATGACAACGTGAAAAAAGTTTTGTTGAGGTTTTTGCAAATTTATTAAAAATAAAAAAACTGAGAAATCACATGTACATAAGTATTCACAGCCTTTGCTCAATACTTTGTCGATGCACCTTTGGCAGCAATTACAGCCTCAAGTCTTTTTGAATATGATGCCACAAGCTTGGCACACCTATCCTTGGCCAATTTTGCCCATTCCTCTTTGCAGCACCTCTCAAGCTCCATGAGGTTGAGTGGGAAGCATCGGTGCACAGCCATTTTAAGATCTCTCCAGAGATGTTCAATCGGATTCAAGTCTGGGCTCTGGCTGGGCCACTCAAGGACATTCACAGAGTTGTCCTGAAGCCACTCCTTTGATATCTTGGCTGTGTGCTTAGGGTCGTTGTCCTGCTGAAAGATGAACTGTCGCCCCAGTCTGAGGTCAAGAGCGCTTTGGATCAGGTTTTCATCCAGGATGTCTCTGTACATTGCTGCAGTCATCTTTCCCTTTATCCTGACTAGTCTACCAGTTCCTGCTGCTGAAAAACATCCCCACAGCATGATGCTGCCACCACCATGCTTCACTGTAGGGATGGTATTGGCCTGGTGATGAGCGGTGCCTGGTTTCCTCTAAATGTGACGCCTGGCATTCACACCAAAGAGTTCAATCTTTTTCTCATCAGACCAGAGAATTTTCTTTCTCATGGTCTGAGAGTCCTTCAGGTGCCTTTTGGCAAACTCCAGGTGGGCTGTCATGTGCCTTTTACTAAGGAGTGGCTTCCGTCTGGCCACTCTACCATACAGGGCCTGATTGGTGGATTGCTGCAGAGATGGTTGTCCTTCTGGAAGGTTCTCCTCTCTCCACAGAGGACTTCTGGAGCTCTGACAGAGTGACCATCGGGTTCTTGGTCACCTCCCTGACTAAGACCCTTCTCCCCTGATTGCTCAGTTTAGATGACCGGCCAGCTCTAGGAAGAGTCCTGGTGGTTTCGAACTTCTTCCACTTACGGATGATGGTGGCAACTGTGCTCACTGGGACCTTCAAAGCAGCAGAAATTTTTCTGTAACCTTCCCCAGATTTGTGCCTCAAGACAATCCTGTCTCGGAGGTCTACAGACAATTCCTTTGACTTCATGCTTGGTTTGTGCTCTGACATGAACTGTCAACTGTGGGAACTTATATAGACAGGTGTGTGCCTTTCCAAATCATGTCCAATCAACTGAATTTACCACAGGTGGACTCCAATTAAGCTGCAGAAACATCTCAAGGATGATCAGGGGAAACAGGATGAACCTGAGCTCAATTTTGAGCTTCATGGCAAAGGCTGTGAATACTTATGTACAAGTGCTTTCTCAATTTTTTTATTTTTAATAAATTTGCAAAAACCTCAAGTAAACTTTTTTCATGTTGTCATTATGGGGTGTTGTGTGTAGAATTCTAAAGAAAAAATGAATTTAATTCATTTTGGAATAAGGCTGTAACATAACAAAATGTGGAAAAAGTGATGCGCTGTGAATACTTTCTGGATGCACTGTACGTGTGTTGTATTATCCACACTTTAGATACCCGATTGTACAATATGCTCATAATCTGTCAAACAAATGTGTTTTTGATACTTTTTTTATTACTGCCCAGTAATAGTTCATTCATTGTGCTATGATTTGGGCCAGTTTGTACATTTTTTTTTTTTTGCTTATCATTTTTACTGCTACTTTGTTGTGGGTTCTTAGAAGCAAGATTAATGAATGGGGAATACATATGACTATACTTGCATACTATACTATAAAATCTACCAGGACAAGTATAGCCGCAATCACGAAGACTAACAAAGCCTAACATGCAGTAGTTACTTCTGAATGACTAACTTAAAATCTTTTTTCACTACTGTAATTAAACTTGTTTTATTTTCAATGTCACAGCACCTCTTTGCATACTACATTCCATAAGTACAGTGGTGCATTCAACTTTTAGCACAAGAGCTCAGACTTCATGCCAATGCAACTAATGTATTGCCTTAGGTGATCTCTCCAATGCAGCACCTGATAAGCTTAAGTTTAACAGCTTCAGGCAAGGCAAGGAGGTTATGCTATGAGATCTACTGACAATTCATTGCACATTAATTTCAATTTTGTAGGTTGCCTGTTTTCAAGAGGCAGGCAGTGCAGTGTAGTGGTTAAGCCTTTGGACTTCAGACACGGGTTCTGGATCCACATTCCACTACTGACATTGTGTTACCATGAGCAAGTCACTTGAGCTGCCTGTGTTCCAATTGAAGAACCAAAAGGAATGTAACCAATTGTATCATAAATGTTGTAAGTCATCTTGGATAAAGGCATCAGCCACATAAGTTGACAACCATCATTTTATGCTCATGTCTTTAGTTGTGTCATGTACTCATGAGCTTGAGGGAGTGTTCTTCCAACACATACATGTGATTTTGGCAACCTTAGAGATGCACCATATTTAAATGTCTACAAAGTCTTTTCCCATTATGTCTCTTTGTCAGGCCCTTGGGGCTGCAGTTCCACCATTAGAATTCCTCCTATTTTCTTTAGCCTGAAGACTCTATTCATCATTAACATGACACAGAGATTACTGACCACATTGACTATGTAAGAGTCTGACACTTTTTCAAGCATTACACAGTGAAAGTAAATAACACTCTTAATTCCCCTTAATACAATTTAGGGACACAGGGGGGTGGAACCTGTTCTAGCACTCCTGAAAGCACCCCTATCTTACTCCCAAGAGGCCTAATTTATAAAGCTTGTGTCAGCACAAAAAGAGGCTTGAAATGTATATATGCAACATCCCATGAAAACATCAGGATTTATAAAAGAAAACTTGATGGGGGAAAATGCTACTTATGGCAACTTTGCCCCATGTGTATGCTGCATTTCAGAGAAACTGGGAATGATTATACCCTTTATCAAGAAGGGCAATGCAGCCAAACCAGCTAAATGACAACTCAAATGCATAATAATTCATATCACTGGGTCGTTATTTTAATATGCCTTGACGTGACAAACACTATACCTCAAAAATGATCAATATGATGCACAGACTGTACTTTAGTTCCCTTTTAAGATGGTCAATGCTGCATATTTGCACTGAAGAACTTTTATTGTTTTTTTCGTTAGTTTATATCAGTTATCTGTTGTTGCTTCTCAAGGAAATGGCCAATAGGTTAGGAATATGTCATCCAAGCTTAACTCCATCATGCCTGCTGTGCTGGAAGCTATTAACCAACTGTTAAAGCACTATATCCAGTTTTCATATGGTGTGGGTGTACAAAAAATGTTTTTGTTAGCATATAACCAGTTTGCAGCAGTGTCTGTTTCTCCTAATGTAATTGGAGCAATTTACTATACTCATATTGCAATAAAGACACCTAGCGAGAATGAGGCTGCTTTTCTTAACTGTAAACAGTGTGGCAGATGGCCAGTGCAGTGGCATGGCTGTGACACCTTCTTAATGAAAGGACCAGGGAGAGAGCTTGCTCAGAGCATTATCTCAAAGACAGCCGGCAGCCAGACGCATGCTGTTGTTGCCGGTGAGTGGGTCGGCTAGTTGGAAAGAGAGTCCTATCAGAAAAAGTAAGCTCCAGATGACAGGATTCAGGAAGAGGTAGGTGCTGGGCCCAGGGATGATATTCCCTGGGAGTATTACATGTCTGCCCTATGTGCCTATCTCCTTGATGGAGAATGCCCAGATCCCAGTCTGTGGCCAAAGCACATCGATCCAGTGGGGTGAGCTCGGTCTTACATCGGCTTAGCAAGCGAACTAGAGGACTACTTAACGGCATTAGATCAGGTTTTTTTTTCTAGAATTAGCTTGAACATTCTAGCCGAATTCGCGACTTTTCTCATCGCACTAAGAATCATAGTTTGCCTATAAGTAATGATATATTCGCACTAATCCTAGACAGAGGCTGCGGGCCAAGGTTAGCGAGACGTCAGGGGTGGGGAGTCGGTCTTCCTCTGCATTTTGGAGTGTTTCTTGCCTTTGCTTAGCTAGCTATCTTTTTGTTATTGGTTTTTAGTTTGTCCTGTTTCACTACTACACAGGCGGAGCTGCAGGGGACGGCTAGTTTAACATAAGTGAAATTTACAAACTTCATTAAAATGAAAACATGCACAGAAAGTAATTATCATTTTACATAGGATGAGCATAAACTTGCTACAGCCTTTCAATCCTACAATAATACTACTGGTTGTAACTTAATTTTTTGCAGGATGATACATGATTTTATTTCTGTAAGTGGGAAAATGCTGCAAATGAAACATGTGACACTCAGGGGACTGTATTACTATCACTGATGTAAAAAAAAAAGAAGGCTAATTAAAAAGAAAGAATATCAGCGTAATGTATCCTTTACCATTCTACTTGAGCTTTGCTATGCAGGACTTTGCACTGACTACCAGGTGAAAGCTTACTTCTTTAACTCTTTCTCTCATTTCCATTCCTTCCTTTCACAATGCCAGTTTTCCTTGTACTGGGGAACTCTTCCTAAGGTAATAATCAAACATGTATAGCTTCACCCTAAATCCCACAAGGCAATCAGACAGCATTATCGCATAGTGACCTTTTAGATATTAAGCATCAAGCTCCTCAAACATTACATTAATTTGACTAGAAGCCACATATACCCACATAACCAGCTTAGTTATAAATACTTGAACTATCACGTTTCCCCAATCAGACAAGACATGGTGTATTATCACTCTGTTGTCTAATACATGTCTCTGTATGGTATGGTTACGGGTGGAATTTCTTCTTACAGTTGGGAGCACTACAGCCATGCTATGCCCTTCACAAACCAGACACTCTCTTTAGCTGGGTGCCATTTTCTCCTTGTTACTGGACACCCACCAGTTGGGTTTTATTTTCAATTAACAGGTCAAAATGGACATACCATAAATGTTTAGGCTTTGAAAATTTTCAAAGAAAAGATCATTCAGATTCCTATGTGGTAACTATGCAATGCAAAGCAGACAATGCAAATGAAGACAGTAGCTACTGCTAGGTGAAACAAAGTGTATCTTTGAAGAAGTTGGTGTCAATATGTCAAATCAGGAAAGCAAAATTTTCATTCAAGTAGGTGGTGGAGTTTACAGCATAAAAAGACCCCTTAATATAAACCACATGTTAGAAGTAATAATTGTGCGAGGAGTAATTTCCTTAAAATACTTTTAACCTTACAGCTGAACCTCACTTTTATCATCCAGAATACACTGACAAGAATCTATAACAGATTAAAGATTAAAAAAAAAAAAAAAAAAAAGACAACCAGAGAGGGGAAAATTTGCAGCCTGTAGCAACTGCAAGGCTCTGGATACCTGCCAGCTGGTGGGGCTGAACTGGAAATGTAAAATTATACCTATGAAGGATGGACACCTTTGTCACTGAGATGAGGACTTATTGCTACCACCATTGAAAAATGTGTGTGTGTGTATGTATATATGTGTATATATATATATATATATATATATATATATATATATATATATATATACAGTATATATCCAATGACTACCCCATTTTATAACACAAGGCTAGCACTTGTATTACGGTACTTATAGGCTTGATATTCCAGCCATGGAGTTCTGGAGAAATTTTCTCTTTTTCTGAAATTAAACTATAAAGTGGTCAAAGCTGAAAGGACTTAAATGCCAGTCTTCATTAGACCTAAGTTTGTTTATTAATTTTGTTAGCTGCAATGGTACACTGCTTGGTACTGATGCCTCACAGTTCCATCTGAGCGCTACATGCTACAAGCTTCAAAGTATTAGGAATACTGAAAGGGAGTCAAAGGAAACTATGTGCTTCATTTTTTCATTTTATTTTTACACCCTGGCTATACACATTTCCAAATCATTTTTGCTGAAGGCAATGTCACATTGAGCTGCTACAATCATGTGGTTTTCTTCCAGATTACTTCTGATATTCTGCACCAGAGTGCTTCTAATTGGCTATGCAGCATTCCGTAGAGAGGCTGTTATTTACATGAAAACATCGCCTGTGCCAGCACCTATGAACAGAGAATAAAAATCCTTCCATAAGAAAAACACAAACCCAACAACGAATAATAGAAATGAATCATTTGCAACACATTTACTGTCATCAACATATCTAAGAAATTCAGAAGGTATGCTTCTGAGACTGGGGGACTGGGCGGTCTCTTGGTCTGGAATCCCTACAGATTTTTTTTTTTTTTTTTTTTCTCCAGCCTCTGGAGTTTTTTTTTTTGTTTTTTCTGTCCACCCTGGCCATCGGACCTTACTTATTCTATGTTAATTAATGTTGACTTATGTTTATTTTTTATTGTGTCTTCTATTTTTCTGTTCTTCATTTTGTAAAGCACTTTGAGCTACATTTTTTTTTGTATGTGCTATATAAATAAATGTTGTTGTTGTTCTGAGACACGGACCTTTGCCACTTTGAAATGATTCAATTCAGTAAGTTTTAATGGCTTTTTTTAGACATGTCTGTTTGTGCCTTATTCGCCACAACTTTATGTAATTTAGAGAAATATGTTTTAAAAAACTCAGCGGGTGGCACGGTGGCGCAAGGAGACCTGGGTTCGCTTCCCGGGTCCTCCATGTATGGAGTTTGCACGTTCTCCCCGTGTCTGCGTGGGTTTCCTCCGGGTATTCTGGTTTCCTCCCACAGTCCAAAGACATGCAGGTTAGCTGTATTGGTGATTCTTAATTGTCCCAAGTGTGTGCTTGTTGTGTGGGTATGTGTGCCCTGCGGTGGGCTGGTGCCCTGCCTGGGGTATGTTTCCTGCCTTGCGCCCTGTGTTGGCTGGGATTGGCTCCAGCAGACCCCGTGACCCTGTAGTTAGGATATAGCGGGTTGGATAATGGATGGAAAAAATTCAGCTTCACTTAATGCAAGTTTAAGGGGTAAAAGAATGTATGCTATATTTGTGAACATAAGGTGTCATCAAAAATACCAATAATTTACACTGAATGGCTCGGTCATGTTCAGCGTATACAAGACCGCAGACTTCCAAAAAACATTTATCATACAGAATATGTCACTATACAGAGATCAGCTGGACACCAATATGTGTGCTTGAAAAAAGTATAACAAGAACGTGGCTGCCATGCACACCAAGCATCGGGAGTAAATTACTGACCATCGCACTATGTGGAATTCTAATCTAAAACACTGCAAAAATGAGAGGAGAATCTTCAAGGCTTAGCTTAAAAATGAGCGTTTGCTTAAAAAAAAAAAAAACAACCAGTCTACGCATATTCAACCATATCGATAACCGTCGATCAACTTAATGCCAACAACATGTATTTATATAGCACATTTTCATACGAACACTCGTATTGCTTTACAAGATGTCAAAGACAATGTAACAAAAAAAAACAAGATATGGCAATAATATTAACGAGAAAAACAAATCTAAACAATCTTAAAAACAGATAAATAACATAAATAAATTTACCAGGTAAAGAAACCTCGAATCAAACCACACGAAAGGCAGTATATATATTTTTTGCGCGCTCTAACACCGTAGTGTTTTACATCAGTCTTTCAAAATGCAAAATAAATACAAGAACAAGTGACTGTCCAGCGTAGTTCAAATACAGATAATCTTGGGTGTAAAGGAAGCGAGTTGTGCACAACAAGGCGTACTGCGAGCCTCCCTTCTAACTTAGGCACACCCCTCTCAAATTAAGAGTTTTGCAGTGAGAACAGGAAAAACTCGTAGTAGCAGTCCTGCGATCGGCGTACGGAACACCATGTCTTTCACAAATGTTATATCATTTTTAAAGGGGAAAGAGACGATCATTTTCAATGCCCTCGTTGCCTTAGTCACGATTGGGGGCCAACAGCTCTTCTCTTTCTTCGCTTTCAACTGTCCGTGCAAAGTAGACCGAAATCTGTTCTACGGTCTCGCCTTTATGGGAGTGCCGGCACTCATCCTGCTCATTGTCGGATACGCGCTCAACGACCAGACGTGGAGGCTCATCATGGAGAATCCTAGCAGAGGGCGTCCCCAGGAGGCGGGGGCCAGGGGCGCCTTAAGGAGATACAAACTCGTCTGCTTCGTATGCTGTAACATCACCGGCAGGGCCGTGGTGGCTCCCATCACCTGGATCTCAGTTACGTTACTAAACGGCGCTTATTGTGCTTGCGCCCTCAGCGAGTACGCAATGGTGGACCAAGAAATCGTCATGAGACTGCCCAAGCGCGCCCGCCAAGAACTACTGGCTACTATGCCCTGTCCTCGGCTCGTCCCAGACAATCTGACCTTAGTGCGGGATGAAGTGGTCCGCGTGCTGATGTACCAGTCACAGGTACGTGGTGAGCCTTTCTAGGTGTACGGAAAAGGATTCAGATTAGAGTTCTGAGTGCGCTGTTATGCATATTTTTTTGCATCTTACTGTAAAAATTACAATCATGCGATAAAAGGCATTTGGAGTAGTGTTTTGATTCATGTTACGGTTTTAATGGTTATCTTTATGGCAAAAAACAGTTTTGATTAATTCGCACACAACTTCCATTGACGCATGAATAGTTGTGCCTTGCAGAAGCATTCAGTTCTTTTTTTGTGGTTTGAAATAAAAAAAATATTCAGCGAACAGAATGTCAGGATGTATTATTCTAAAAAACTATTGAAACAAAGTTCCAAATGCTGTTTAAATTAAGTAGTAAATCATAAATACTTTTTGGAATCGGAAACAAAATTCAAAGTCAGTTAAAACAGAACCTTCAATACCTTTAAAAGTATCAGAATTAAACTTTTGGGACAACATAGCTGTTAGTTAACCAAAGGGACTGAATGGTCTCCTCTCCTGTATCAAACTCCAGATGTTACAGTATTTCTCTAAGGCACAGTTACACAGTTTCTTTATAGTTGCCCACTTTCCCCACGATCATTGTTCAATCTGTTTTTGTGTCTTTCTGTTACACCTGGTGTGCTTGTCTCTGCCTGCCTCAAGAATATACATAAATGTAGAGTGCAACTTTTGACACAAATGATGACTGCACAGTACTGTCTATCAGCTTTTACTCCCTGTCTTCATCTGTTTGGGTTACGTTCTTTTTTTACTTCTACAAACTCTTTACATAATTTTCATGAATATCCTGAGTTTTGTTATCATCACTGATATTTCAGTTCTCTAACTATATACCTTTTATCATGTGTGCTGCACAAATTGCCTTGTGATGGTGAGTACAGAGAATGGTGCTGCATAAAAAGACTATAGTTTGATTATTATAAACACAGCTACAGGAATGTGATTTCAGAGTTAAACTCGTTAATTGTTTCAGTGTGAAATCTGCACCTTTTGAATTTGACAGTCCATTTAGGAGTACTCTATGGTGTCTGCCAGTGGATTATGAGTTCCTTGACAGGTAGGTAGCAGTATGTGAGACTGGGCATACATCTGTTGGGTCCAATGTCAATTAGCATAGGCTTCTCCCAAGGCTGTGTTCTTTCTTCCCTCCTGTTTTCACTTTATACAGACGACTGTAGATCCATAGACAATATATGTAAACATCCTTAAGCTTGCAGATAACACAACCATAGTGGGTCTTATTTCCAATAATGATGTGTCTTCTTCCTATCAAAAAATAGTTGGGCTGTTCTGTGGAATGGTGTTCTTGTAACAACTTGGAGCTCAAAGCTATTAAGACAGTGGAAGTGAGGATTGACTTCTGCCGACAAGTCACTATCTGTCCACCTTTACAAATTAATTGCCAGACTGTGTCTGTGGTTCAGTCGTTCAAATTTATGGGGACAGCTTTCACTAATAAAAGAGACAAGCACATCACCGGTAAAGCCAGGCAGAGATTGTTCTTCCTTCGCCAGCTAAAGAAGATTAGCATATCTAGGCAGATATTGTTAATTTTTTACTTAGCCATCACTGAGAGTATTGTAACCATCTCTATCACCGTTTGGTTTCCTTCTGCCTCCTCTCTTTCTAAGACTTAAGCGTCAGTTGGAGCTGGTGATTTGTTCAGCTGAGAAAATCATTTTCTGTTGTCTCCCAACATTTAAAGAACTGTTCATCACCAGAGCGAAAAAGCAAGCAGGAAGAATTGCTGCCGACTCCATCCATCCCAGCACCCATCTGTTCATTAAATTGCCAGCACAGAGGAGGTACAGGTCTATTGCGACCCAAACTACACGCCATCTCAGCAGCTTCTTTCCTCAAATTTTTTGGATCCTAAATAAACTTACATATGGTTATTCCTAACTGTTTTTGCAACATATATGCTAGAAACTTGTAATTCACATGTTTTAGTAAATAGGAGCTAATCACTTGTAAAATCAGTAACTTACACTAAAACCTTCAGATTCAGGCGGAAACAGTTTCAATTATACATATGTACAGAAAACTGAACAAGTAGTTTCTTGTTTATCCCTCTTCCTGTATTTTGTTTTTTTTAATTTCACAAAAGTCAGTATGGAGACAGTGAATGTGAATTATACCTAGGAACATTCAGTCGCTAGACACTATTAACTGGCAGATAGGCGTGTGCGATATACATCGTTTACGATTATATCTTAATTGCTGTTTTAACGATGTGTGAGATTAAATTATCGAGTATGTAACTCGCTTTGCAAAAAAAGAAGCAGAGTTCATTCACTAATGCAATAGTATAGACCACTGCGCGTGCACAAAGCGAGTTGCGTAGGCGTGCACATCCAGCAAGCCGCAAGTTAGCATCGCTCCCTGCTTCAAAATGAGTGAACAAACAGTGCCAGATGATAAAACAACCTCGCCATCTACGTCGCCAGAGTTAATTACCAGACGTGGTTCATTCTCACTCGCATGGCAGTGGTTTGGTTTTGAAAAGACTGATGTTGCTCAAAAGACGGCAATCTGCAAACTATGTGGTAAATCGGTTGCCGTTAAAGACAGCTCGACAACTAACTTGTTTCACCATTAGCGAACTAACCACCGTACAGAATACGAATAATACGAAAACCTTAAGGAGTCAATTGTCCAGCACAAGTCTAAAGTAACCAAGGTACAAGTACAAAAACACACTTAGCAAACTTTAGCGGACTCATTCTGCAAAAAAGTGCCTTACGACAAGAAAAGCAACAGATGGCATGACATAACAAACGCCGTCACCAATTAAATCGCAAAAGATATGGTGCCAATTCAAGTGGTTGAGAGAGATGGTTTTAAACAAATTTTGAATACTTTAGACCCAAGGTACACACTGCCTGGCTGAAAATATTTCAGTCAAACAGCTCTGCCTAAGTTGTATGATTCGTGTCGCCAAACTCTGACGCATAAACTGCAAAAGGTTTCACATTTTACCACAACAACGGATTTATGGTCAAGCCGAACATCCGAGCCATACCTTTCCCTGACGGTGCATTTCATTGAAGAAAACTGTCAACTGCAAAGCTTCTGTTTGCAAACATCCTACATCCCACAAGACCACACACTGGCAACATCATTGCGCAAGGTCTGAAAGATGCTCTGGCATCATGGTCACTGCGAGAAGACCGCATGGTTTGCATGACAACAGACAGCGGGGCTAACGTTGTCAGTGCACTACGGATTAATAACTGGAAGAGGCTACCTTGTTTTGGGCATAGGCTTCATATTGTGATTGGTGAGTAATTTGGGGTTCCCTTATAAAATGCAGTTAAGGTTAAATTGATCTTATTTATTATGACGTTTAAAAATACAAAAAGACCTGGGGCCTCATGCATAACGGCGTGCGTAGAATTCGCACTATAACATGACGTAAGCACACAAGCCGAAATGTGCTTACACACAGAAAAATCCAGATGCAAAAATCTGTGCGTACTCCAACTTCCGCGTTCTTCCGCTCAATAAATCCCGGTCAGCGTGAAAAGTAAAGCTCGTGCATGCGTCTTCTATCCTGCCCCAACTCCTCCCAGAATTACGCCTCTTTAAATATGCAAATCAATATAAATCGCCCTTAAGCTCAGCCTTCTGTGTAAAGACAATGGGAAAAGCACGGGGGGAAATATAAGAATTTCAACGAATACCAAGTGGAGGCAAAAGAAAAACATACTATTTGTTTATTTAAACCGTGGTATAATCAACAAAAGGAAGTTGATCGAGTGACATGGCGTGTTGGCGAAACTTGAAAGCTCACGTTCACAAAGTCGCACAGTGCCGGTCACCTGAAATAAAAAAGAAGTTGTCAGATATCAAAGTCGCTGTGAAAAGGCGAATCGTAGCCCAACGTCTGAGTGTCATATGAAAGCTTATTAGGGTACGGAGAAAAACAAGGCACACAGTGGGGAAAAAGCACAAAATGTCAACTTAAATCTCAAAATTTCCACTTTAATCATGTAGTTTATTTTGTCATTAAAGTAGAACATCATAAACTTCATCTTAAAATCGTTTAATTAACCAGTTTCTCAAATCACATTGTAATTAAAGTAGCACGTTAAATGCTTTGTTTTGTATGTGATCTTTTATGTGCTCAATGTATGTGAATCACTATTGCTTCTTAAACCGGCTCTCTTCCTCCGACTGGAGACAGAATCCATTACATTCGTGATGTTACAGCTCTCTGAATAACTAAAATACTGAGATGTATACGTGATATCATTTTCATGATGATAAGAGTTAAAGCACGTTATTAAACATGGGTTTCACAGCGCAGCGATTGTGCGCGACCATCGACAAAATTATTTATTGCAGCAGTACTCATGGGCGGCTCTAGGCTTGTGGTGGCTCTGGGCAGAGAAAGAATCGGTGGCCCCTTCGCCCGCCAATGTCAATATGGTATCTAATGCACAGTGGATGGCCACGTCCGTTGCGGACACTGCATAGCAGCCTCGTGCTAATGACACAAGCGTTTAACTTTTGTCGAAATTTGCCGCTGCGTTTTTAGCTGTGTCGTTATTTTCTCTTTCTGTTTTATATTCAATATATATTGCCGTGTCCGCCCCTGCCTCCTTGCTTTTCTTTCTCCAAGTAACCGATCGCCGCACAATCAGCTCTGTAATAGACGTTAAGCCATCTGCAAGCTTAGAGCGCCGATTCTTCAAAACGTTTAAGGAACATTGAAATATCTTCATGTTTAATTATTCTATCCTTCACGCCTCTCCCAGTGAAGAATATAGATTATTTAAATGAAGTTAAAGTTTTATCTGTATAATATAATAAACATATTTTGCTGCACTTCATCTTAAAAATGATATTGTCATCATATGTAAATACGCGCTTTATAAAGTGGCTCAGGTTGTGTAATATTATAACTGTAGTGCAAGTTTACAGTGGGGTGATTGTACTTATAAGTACAAACAGTTCTACACGGAGCAATTGATTGAGTGCGTTTATAGTTCTTGGGATGAAACTGTTTCTGAACCGCGAGGTCCGTACAGGAAAGACTTTGAAACGTTTTGCCGTGGCTGAGACAGAGTGGGCTTGATGCTGTATACCGATAATTCTCTTTCCAGTCAGCTGTTGCTGTGATTCCCCACTCTGATACAGTGATATAAATACTCCGAGTGGTGCAGTGAGAGTAATATGGAAAAAGATGATCCGCTGTGGCAACTCCTAACGGGAGCAGCTGAAAGAAGAAGAAGAAGAAGAAGGTGCAGTGAGAGTAACAACGCTAAAGCAGTTATGGTATTTGGAATACTATGGGTATTCCCTGGACCATTATATTGTTACAAGTTAATTACAATCAGATGCATTACACTAATAAACAATATGCGGTTAGTTTCAGTGTATTTATAAAGCCACGTCAGGAAAATAAAGAGTAACCACACAGAAACAGTAGCACTGCTTTGACGCTGGGTGCCGCCAGTCTGCAAAACCGAGTGGAGAACTTGCGTACCACAATGTATGAGGTACCATGGAAAAGTGCGCGGCTTTACGCCAAGTGTAGGTTTTATACATCGCGATTTGAACGTGGAAACATTCTTATGCAACATTTCTGTGCGTACGCACCGTTTACGCATGAGGCCCCTGATAAGTAAAGCTATAGATGACAAAAATATAATTCAATATAATTTCAAATAATACATTATTTTGGAATTATCGTTATCGTCAAAGTCCCAGAAAATATTGAAATATTTTTTTTTCCAATATCGCACACCCCTACTGGCAGCATTAGGAAATTGACAGGAACCGGCCTAGGACAAGATGACATTGCATCGCAAGGTAAAACTAGGAACACTTCAGACCAAACTAAATAAGAGTAACTAATCAATCTAAGCTATGAAGCAGCCCACCTTACTTATATCGTTGATAATACAGAGCCCTTCACAACTATATCACCACAAGGCAGTTTGGAAGGACAACAAAAATACAAAATATGGTAATCCATTACAGGATAATTCAAGTATAAGGTGAAATGTATGCTTAAATTGCGGAAATTGCTTATCTATGTTTAATACTTGTACACTTTACTAAAATATGGAATTTATTTTTCTAAACAATATCAGAAAATGCATCATCGCACTAAAATGCACAATGTTCATCTAGCAATTTTAAATGCTAGAAAAAGAAAAATGAATGATGCTTTAAAAATCATGGAAGTAAATGTCATCATTTTACACTTGAACTCATTTATGTTGAGGAAACAGAAGTTATAAAAAAAAGTATACTACCAATAGTGTTATATAAGCAAAGCACCAAAAGGCATAGTGAAGATCCAGCATAAATGAGGCTTAAAGAAAAAAGTTCAAAGGGGCTGAATGCAGTTGGCTATCTAAAATGTATTTCAGTCATTATGTAAAAATGACTGATGGATACCACTTTCCATTCTGAAGCATCAAGCTGTGTTTTTCTCGTTTTTTTGTGTCAGTGGTAGGCGGGAGGAGAAACATTTTGGTAGTAGTGGGAGACAGGAAGGAGGATGTTATTTGTCAGATGGCAGAATGTGGATGCAGTTTTTGTTAAAGGTCAGAGGGCGAATGCTGTGTTGAAAGAGGTAGAAGGGAGGTTGGAGGTTTGCACTGGGAGCTTGGAAGCTTTGTTAGAGGACTGATACCAATTTAAAAGAGACAGAAGGAAGGTAGAGGTTTTGTCCGAAGGAGGAATATTTTCGTAAAATGACCACCGTATGCCCAAGTCTGTCCTGAGAGAAACTAGAAACTCAAGCAGTTTTGCTTTGGTAATTTTAATCATCTTGACATCAAGACTTTTAACTGTGGAAAGAAACTGAAGCCCACATGAAGTGGCAGTTAATATACTGCAGAAGGAAGTCATGAATAATTGGTTGTGGTGTGAACAGGTCCTCTAGTTATTCTAGTATCTCTTTCTTTGCCAATAGTATGCCTTGGGAGTGCCTTCTTGGGAAGTAAAATGGTGCATTGGTTAGAGCTGATACTTTATAATGTTTGAATACTTCTTATTATTCACAGACACAACATCTCTTTTCACGGCATTATACTGAACTATATCTTCCAGTGAAACCAAACCATCCCCAGACTTGATCAGTGTAATCGATTGTTTGGCAGAAGTTAATGACTGAATGGCTAAGAATTTTCTTCAGCTAAACTCGGGGGGGAAAAACAGAAGTTGTCATTACTGCCCTTGGATCGCTTGCATAGTCAAAAATGGTCTTCCCTTTTCTCATTGTAAAAATAATGTTAAGTTTATTGTGAACAATCTGAGTGATTTTTATAATGTAGTCTAAACTTTGAGAGCCATGTGAAAAAGTTTGTGCAGGTTGTTGTGGATTTCTTTTAAATAAATGGCCCGAAGTCTCTTTTTGTCTTGAGCCACACTGGCTAAACCAAGACATTCCAAAGGTTATATAGGCATACTGTAAATAAGAAATGATGGCTAATGAACAGTTAATTATCCTGTAGACTATGGAGAAGTAAGGAACTTAAGGTAAACAACTTATGACATGCTCAAACCCATGCCTTGTTTAGGGAAGGCTGGTAGTGGTTGTTTGTTAATTAATAGTAATATAAATGAGTCTACAAATGTATAAAAATATTTAACATATTAAAACATAAAATTTCCTTCAGAAGACATCTTTATCACTTAAATAATTTTAAAATTAGATGAATTCTGCATTTTAGTGATACAGCAATAATGATGTATGGTTTGGTATTATCATGTCAGGACTACTCAGTATCTGAAGTGGAAACATATTACTGGTGGAACACTATTTATGGCAAAAATGTGATCCACTGGTACGCTAAAGGAATTGGCCCCTGTGAGTGCCGCAATATAATCTCATTTGATCAAAGAGCGGGTTTGGGAATGTGGCTGTGTCACCCATGAAACTTCATCGGACACAATATAATATCATTCAGGCAAAGAGTGGGAGGGGTGTTGTGTAATGAGATCCCATGAAGCCGATTAGTACTGTAATGGTATATTAGCTAGTCCTAATCAAATAGCACTTAATAACTTAAAATGTTACAAAATGCTGCAACTAGAATTTTTGCTAAAACTAAGAAGAGAGAACACATCACTCCTATTTTGTTATCACTTCATTGGTCACTAGTACTGTATGTTTTACCATTGATTTCAAGATTTTATTGATTGCTTTAAAGGTGGTGCAATGTCTGGCCCCTGATTATATTAATGAATTGTTAGCTTTTTTATGTATCTTTACACAGCCTGATGTCCTCTGGTGGGAACCTGTTGGCCCTTCTGATAACTAAAGAATAAAGGGAACAGTGCTTTTGTGATCAGTGCAACTTGGCTTTTCAGAGGAACCCGGCCATATAGAATCTGCTTCTTGCTTTAAATCACCCTTAAAGTTTATTTCTTTCGTATGCCTTTTTTTACTCTACCCTCACATGGGTTTTATCTGATATTCATTTTGTATATTGTCTATATATTTTGTTTTATTAACTGAGAATATTTTGTGATGTCCATTACTAACCTGTTTTGGTGATTTACTGATTGATTCATGGGAAAAGTTTTGTAACTTTGTTTTTGATAAGTGCTATTTAAATTAACAGTATTTTTATTATTAACCCAGACTTGATCCCCAGTCTGTCCTGGGACCATGAGCAGTCAGACAGTGACAGTATCTGTTGTTCTACTTTCAAAGAAAATAATAGCCAAAATTACAACACTCAGTTAACACCTGCTTGTAAGATGCATATATTGATGGGAACATTATATGTTGTACAAGTGGCTAGTTTATTGCTCTTTACTTACACAACACAAATCATATTGTGTAGGCCAACAATACAGAAGCAGTGAGAACCTCAACAATTTACTAGGCAGCTGCAAGCCAAAGTAATTTGGGACACATTTCTGAAAGACTGTAGTGGAAAAATGACATTTTATGGGAAAATCAGATTTTATGGAAGAAGTTTTAAGTCAGAAGATTTTCTGTGACCCATTTGCTACATTAAGTCTACAATTAAGCAGTTATGTCATAACATTTCATTTTGAATAGACTTTAAAGTTAACTACAGCATTATATTACATTGGACTCACATTTGTCAGATGTACTCAAATTAAACCTTGGTTAGAAAACTGTATATAGCTGTTTCTATATTCACATTGCTGTTTAAAGTGGTCAGTGTTTGATATTTCTCATAAAATATACAATCATGTGGAAAAAAAAATAAGTACACCCCATGGAAGTTGTTGACCTTTGCAACATATTTGAACAGGTAAACATTAGATCTTCATGCAAACAGCATCTACAGATAAAGGTGATATACTTAAACAAATGACACATAAAAGTGATGTGGTGTTTTCATTCTTATAATGTAAATGAACAAAAATACAGATTTTTCATGTGGAAACAACACTTCAAATCCATAAAATTAGGATCAAGTGTCCTAGATTAGGTGCCAATGCATGCATGTGGAGTCAGTCTATTTTAAACTACAGATATCTACAGTCTGATATTCTCTTTGCTATTGAGATGTGTGCTGTCCATACTACTATTGTTTGCCTGTTCAGGTATGCTGGAAAAGTCTACAGTTTCCAAGGGGTGCACGTGCTGTTTCACATGACTGTATGACAATAATGCAATATTTTCAATGCAGCATGGAAAACAAAATATAAAAAGTAAAAATAATTAACATCTGTCTGGGTCTGATATGTGACCTATGTGACCTGTGTTTGAGTGCTCAGGTCAGAAATTATTACATCAAATGACTCATTATATTAAACAAATGTGCTTCCTGCATCTGCCATTCTGCCATCATTTGTTAATAATGATATTATGATAGGAATGCAAATCTTGTCAGTTACAGTAAAGTATTTTTTATGCATTTATGTATATATTTATGTTATGTACTTATGTATAAATTTTATTGATTTTTCAATTATATATCAGTAAGATACACATTACTACATTTTATTCAACACAGGACAGATAACCTCCCCCAATATTTAGAGAACAGAGAACAAAATGTATTTAATATGAAACAACCACTCAAACATACTGAAATATCAAAAAGGTTAGCAATGGTTCAACATTTTCAAATAATTAAGGACAAATACTTAAGAGATTCCAAAAAACTTAACTATACTTTCTAAACTGAATTTAATTTTTTTCTATTTTTACTTATAATGGGACATCTGTTTTCAGTCGTGTTATGGTAGATGGGTAGTGATACTTCTAATTTAGCAAGAAAGACCACATGTTAGCAATGTAGTGGAATTCAGAGAAGGTGAGTCTCTGCACACTGTCATTGAAAAAGAGATCAAAAGCTACTTGATGATACCTGAGGTAGACAGTGATGTAGATCCACTTGAGTAGTAGAAAACACAAGAAGTACATTTTCCCAAGTTAGGGATGCTTGCAAAAAAGTACCTGTGCATCCCTGCCTCAAGCAGCCCTTCTGAGAGGGCTTTCAGCACTGGAGAAAATGTTGTAGCATGTAACC
The DNA here is from genome assembly GCA_026402145.1 of Polypterus bichir lapradei. Taxonomy (NCBI): domain Eukaryota; kingdom Metazoa; phylum Chordata; class Cladistia; order Polypteriformes; family Polypteridae; genus Polypterus; species Polypterus bichir. Next base: position 94,445,587 of record JANRMT010062791.1, on the reverse strand, counting down.
GTGCTGCTCTGAAGCCAGATGCTGTGGACAGATTGGTGTTTCTGTCACACAACTTGAAGTTTTCTTAGTAGAATTTTTTTCTGATATCTTTGTGCAGTATTGGACAGAACTTGTTTATAAATGCTATAGTTTTTTTCCTGTGAAGTATTTGACAGAACTTTGGATTTTTACACTACAACATAGTATGTTAGATTTTTGTTCTTGCTTGTATGCTGCACAATTCACCTTACAGAAGAGCAGTCTATGTTTCTCCAGACTGTAATGTGTGTTCCCTTTTGATTCAAATCTTGTTTAAGGGTAAGTATTTGTTACTTAAAAATGCTTTCTTTATAATAGTTTTGTTGGTCTTAGTGCAATTTTTTGTGTAAATCCTGTAGGCCACTTTGAAATGGTTTACTTATACTTCCACTGTTTGATCTCATAAATACTTTGAGTGGTGATTTTAATGTATTTCATGTTACAAACAAATTTTTAAAGGATGCAAAATATCGTCTAATTATCATCAAAGTCCTAGAAAATATCAAGATATAATTTTTCCAATATTACACACCCTTAGTTTCGTATGTAGTACTTACAGTAAGGGATTAAAGAAATATGTGATGGTCACTTAAGGGTGCAATTGAACACCAAAGAAGTCTAATTTAAAACCTCTCTGGAGGAATCCCATTGAGGAATCCTGATATAATCTTCCTGTAGACTTTGCATAGGTTAGGGTTAATAAAATCCACTGATGACTTTCCATTGATAGCACAGGATTTAGCACTGCTATCTTATAAATTCAACATCTTGGGTTGAAACCCAGTGCTTGGTAAATTTCTGTACAGCTGGCATGTTTATACTGAGTCTGAATTCATTTTTCTTTTGAGTACTAGGGTTTTACTACATATCCCAAAGACATGCATGTTAGATTAATTTGTTTTTCTAAATTTGGGTACAATGAACTCCTTTGCTGGTCATTTTCCTGCCTTTTACCCAGTGCTGCCTGGATTGACTCTGGCTCCCAGTGACCCTTAACTGGATTAAGGAGATTTGATTGTGTTATGTTATGATAACATATTGAGGTTATTCCAAACTGCAGGTTGTTTTTCTAGTTCTTTATTTGAGGTTAATGTCTATAACATCATGGCTTGTTTTGCTGTGTGTGTGATGCTATGTGATAAACGTTTTTATGGAATTCAGCAAAAAAAACAGTTTTTGTCATAGTCTGTAGTACACAAAACCATTTTAATTTGTCTTCACTTACATACTGCCTAAATAAGAGCTGAATAGTGATACAGCATTTTAAAACACTGTCTCCCAGCTTCAGTTCTGGGTAGTTAGCATGTTCCTAATTTTTTTTTTCTCAATTTGCTCAAGATTCCATCTCACATTTAAAAGATGTGCAGCTTAGGACAGCAATGGACAGTCTTTCTACCCAGCACTTGTTACAGTCTTTCACCAGATGCTGCCTACTTGTGACTTTTATGCCTGGGAGCTCCCTGCACATTTCTGGAGAGACAAATGTGTTATGTAAACCAAGTAGATAATCATTAAGATAATTAGAATGCAATGGCCCTCCACAGTACCTCTGATAATTTGGACAAATATGAGGAGAGATTTCCACTCAAGGGTAACCACAGTAAAAGATACATGTTCACCCTTTTATGTTTTGAAGTTAATCATTATTAAACAATGTTCGTCTCCAGAGATTCTGGGAGATTTTATACATGGTGACAGCAAAAATGCTTAATAAAGAACCAATATTTTCTATTCAGGAGCAAATAATACAAAATAAAATGCCCAAAACTAAGAGGATGTGAAACTGCCAATGTTGGAGATTCTGTCAGATATAAGCTTCTGTTCTGATGTTTATCTAAAAGAAAAATTTGCTGACATGTAAACAATGACATTAGTAAGGCCAGTAGGGTACAATATGTAGCAATAGCCGAGGTTCAACCAAAACTGGTGATCACAGAGAGCTGGATGTTAACTACAGCATATGCTAAATGTGATAAAATTTCATTCTGGCTATTCAGATGACCCAGTAGTGTATGTCAGGGACTGTGTCAAATTTTTGTGCTCCAGAAGAGCAAGCATTCTGCTAGCTCTCACCACACTGTTCTTTATATGTACTACTGAAAGCTTAATGGTTGACAAAACTAAAATAGCAGTTAGTTTTTGCCATTTCTGTTTTTTATTTAAATGGTCTAATGTGTCTATAAAGTTATAACATGAAGAGTTGTGCTCATTCCTAAAATTACTTTAGAGAATTATAAGAAAAATGGCCAAGCAGCTGACAGCACATTCATCACAGGCTTAGGCACATGACGCATGTAAGGTTAGAAGCCACATACTAAAGTATGAAACAAAATGCTTCACGTTTGCATATCATGAAGCCTCGCTGGCACACTGAGAGTAGTTCACTCCCAGATTCAGAACAAAGTCATCAGTGTTTAACTAATATTTGAAGTGTGTGTAGAAAAACAATGGTTCATATACTCGTTTTCATATATTCCTTATATAATTTACTTTTTGTGTGTGTGTGTCTGTGTGTGTGTATATATATATATATATATATATATATATATATATATATATATATATATTATGGTAGAAAGAACGTCACAAATACCAAAATAAAAGTTTGGGGACCGTCCCCGTATTTTGTCGTACAGACAATATTGAAAAAAATGCGATGATTCAAAGTCTTGAAAGCACAATGAACAATTTTACTGTAACAAAATGGTGGTTATATAGAACAGAAAACAGGTGACAGGAAATGGTTGGCAAAATGGTGACATTGCAACAGGAACCAGAAACGACATCATTTTGAGTAGCCGGAAGTGAGGTGGTTTGTGGGTGCCGGAAGTGACGTCATCAATGTTGGCTGGAAGTGACGTCATCACGGCCATTTTGAAATCCGGAAGTTGTGGGATTATTTCTCTTCTTGTTTTCTGTTGGCAAAAGAGAGTTTAGGTAAGTACCACGTGACAACCCCTTATCTCGCAATGTCTTACTCACCTTTAGGCTCTTTGACTGCCTCCTAATCGTACATGTGTGACAATATATACATATATATATATATGTGTATATATATATGTATGTTAATGGCATTTGTAGTCTGAATCACAATCTGATTGTATGGGTGGTTACCTACTAGGTAACGCTTGTGGTTGTCCGAGGTTTGATCCCTGAGAGGGGGTGCAGCGAGTGTGTATGTCTGATGAGCCCAGAATTAGGGCAGAACATGTGTCGTGTACTCTTTGCATTATTTGACAGTAAACTATTCAACCATATATGTATGTATGTGTATATATATGTATGTATATATATATATATATATATATATATATATATATGTATGTGTGTGTGTGTGTGTGTGTGTGTGTGTGTGTGTATGTAGGCTAATTTAACCCTGAAGACTTTGTTGTTGAGGAATTTTCCATGTTGTGCTTTGTACTCACAAACTGCAGTCTGCCCGGAAGATAATCAGTTATACAGGACACCACAGGCTCATCCACCTGCATATCTCTGAGTTTATCCTTTAACAGAGATGCCTGGATGTTACTGAAGGCACTGGAGAAATAAAATAAATATACATAATCCTTACAATGCTGCCAGCTTTGTCCAGGTGAGAATAAGCCTTGTGAAGCAGATAGATAATTGCATCTTCCACTCCAAGAGGCAAACTGCAGTGGGTCCAGTTGTTCTATAAGAAGTCTCATATAGTCCAGGACCAGTCTCTCAAAGGTCTTCATGATGTGTGAGATGTGTCACTGGTCTGTAGTTCTTATGTGAAGATGCACCTGCCTTTTTTAGGAACAGCAACAATGCAAGTGCTACAAGAACAGGAACAATGCAAGTGCTCCAGCAGTAGCACTTTCTGAAGCCTTACAGACAGACTGAACAGGTGACAACGGAGGACACCACAAAGCTGGTCTGCAAGAGCCATTTCAGCCTCCAGGCTCCACTTCCTCACTATCCTGGCAGTAATAGGTCAGGTCTGCCCAAAAAGCTAGTAGTTTACACTTTAAAGGCATCTTTCACATTTGAATAATAAAAACAAAAAAAGTGGAAATATTAAACATCACAAAGTAGATGTATGAGTTGTTGTTGTTGAAGTGTCAACTAACATGTCAAACAACAAGGATAGAGATTTATGTCTTACTTTTATTTATGTAAACACCGTAAAGCATTCCCAAGGTGCTACGGAAATGAAGATCACAAACAGCAGCTCTGCTGAACTGCAGTGATCAGGCATTGCTTGAAACTCATTTATAAAAAGGCCAATAAGCACAGTACCATTTTTCATAAACAACAAAGCATTAATGATCATAAAAATAAAACCTCAACATAGGCCTTTAGTAATTAATGCTTTTAAGCAAACCACAAGCAGACAGCAGCTATTAGGGTGTATATATGTGTGTGTGTGTGTGTGTATGTGTATATATATGTGTGTATATATGTATGTGTATATATCCTTCTATATAAAAGCGGTCGGGATTGTCCTTCTGTCCCGTGAGTGCTACGCAGGCGCGGAGTTTCACACACGCCCCGTCCATTTTGCAATGCACGATGGGATTTGTAGTTTCGTTTTTCCAGGTAAAAGATGATTTTC
>JANRMT010062791.1:94340780-94440980 GCA_026402145.1 Polypterus bichir lapradei | reverse complement strand
TTTCGTTTTTCCAGGTAAAAGATGATTTTCTACTCCAGACTGTGCGATATCTTCTTCTTCTTTCTTACTATATAAAAGCGGTCGGGATTGTCCTTCCGTCCCATGAGTGGAAAGCGTAGCGGTATTCCGCTTATCACAGACTTACTACTTGCAGCTTGTGGTACGAAGCGACATGATGTGAGCAGAGTTCTGGTGCTCCCATCGTTCCCTTGCTTTTGTGCGCGATGCGCTGGAAAAATAGACAAAATTATGTCTCTGGAAATAATTAATGTTTATTTATTTATTTATTTATTTATTTATTTATTTATTTATCAAGCACCTTTAAACAACTTTCATTGACCAAAGTGCTGTACAACTAAAAGACAAAAAGGTTAGCAGGTACTACATAGCATATATATACTCAATATACACTGCACACTACTATACTAAACCAATCAATAAAATCAAAACAAAATAATAATAATTATAATAATAATAATTAATAATAATAGTAATAAATAAGATGAAACCAACTTCATAAAATCAAGAAGGATTAAATGCACATAAAAACAGATGTGTCTTAAGCAGGGTTTTAAAATGATTAAGATTCTGGGCCGCTCTCAACTGCAAGGGGAGGCTGTTCCACAAACTGGGGGCTATTACCGAAAATGCTCTACCTCCTCTGGTTTTAAGCTTTATTCTGGGGATATGGAGTAACTGAAGATCAGAGGATCGCAAGGATCTGACAGGAGAATACGGAACAAGAAGCTCCGACAAGTAGGCAGGTGCCAAGTCATTTAAGCTTTTAAAAACAAGCAGTAATATTTTAAACTGGATCCTGAAATGTACAGGAAGCCAGTGAAGGGAGGCCAGTATAGGTGTTATATGGTCACGCTTTTTCTTCCCTGTCAGAAGGTGGGCCGCTGCATTTTGAACGGCTTGCAGCCTCTGAATTTGTGCCTGACTTAGACCTATGTATAATGAGTTACAGTAGTCAAGGCGTGATGTAACGAAAGCATGTATTACTGTCTCAAACTGTTCATGGGGAATGTAGTGCTTGACTTTACTAAGTAGTCTAAGTTGAAAAAAGCTGGACCTTACAACTGCACTGATCTGTTTATCCAACTTAAAAACAGAGTCAATAATTACCCCCCGATTTCTGGCAGACTGATGAGAAAAAGATGCCAGGGATCCAATAACACTGTCATACCCACTGAGGACATTAGACTTTCCAAAAGCAATAATTTCAGTTTTGCTTTTGTTCATACTGAGAAAGTTTATCTCCATCCATGTTTGAACATCTCGGAGATAGCTGGGTGACTATTTGATGGAATAGATAGATAAATTTGAAGATCATCAGCAAAGCAGTGGAAAGCAATTTTATGCTTTCTAAAAATAGACCCCAATGGAAGCATGTACAATGAAAAGAGGATTGGCCCTAAAATGGAACCTTGGGATATCCCACAGCCAAGAGAAGACACTGAAGATGAGTACTTCCCTAAATGGACTGAGAAACTCCTGCCTGACAAGTAAGATTGGAACCATTTAAGAACAGAACCTTTGATTCCAACACATATCTCAAGGCGTGATAGCAGGATACTATGGTCTACTGTATCAAACGCTGCAGTCAGATCCAATAGAACCAGAATGGCAGAATTACCAGAGTCAGCAGCTAAAAGTAAATCGTTAAGCACTCTTAGGAGGGCAGTTTCAGTGCTGTGTCGTGGCTTAAAACCAGACTGAAATTTTTCAGAGATCCCATTAGAATCAAGGTAAGCCTGTAACTGGTTATAAACAACCTTTTCTAAGACTTTTGATAAAAAAGGGAGTTTAGAAATGGGCCTAAAGTTGGAGAGAACTGAGTGATCCAGGTTGCTCTTTTTGATCAGCGGTTGTACTAAAGCATGTTTAAATGCAGCTGGAACACAGCCAGACACCATGTGGCCCGATGGAACTAAACACATCCTTACAAAGACTTGGTGGAATGGTGTCAAGAGGACAACAGGATGGCCGCAGATGCTTAACTATTTCACTTAAGGTGGAGAGAGAAACTAGTTCAAACTGATGGAAGACAGTTTGGCATGTATGCGAAGTGGAGGGGTCTAAACCCGAGGTAGATGGTACATATCTGATATTTGCAATTTTATCTTTAAAAAAGTTAAGAAATTGCTCACAGAGTGCAGGTGAAGGTTCAATAACAGTAGAATCAGAAGGATTAATTAAATTATTCAGAGTATTAAAAAGAACATGTGGTTTTTGACTGTTATTTGACACAACCTCTGAAAAGTATTGTGATTTCGCTGTTTTAACTGCTCCCTGATATTCCTGAAGACTGCTTTTGAAGATGTCCAGTGAGACTTTCTTCTTCCACTTTCTCTCAGCCCGCCTACAAGTGCGTCTGAGAGCGCGTGTGGTCTCATTCAGCCACGGTTCAGTCACTGGTTTGGAGCGTTTAATCCTCAGAGGAGCTACTGAGTCCAGAATATTAAAACATGTAGAATTGAACAGTTCAAACAGTTCATCCGTATTGAGATCGCCACAATATGCACTGGTACAGAGCTCAGAGTCGTTAAAAGCAGCAGAGAATCGAGCGGCAGTTGAAGAGTTAATGGTGCGCACACGTAGAGCTGGTGCACGGGGTTTAACGCGGGAGGATGGCAGCGTGACAGTAAACAAAGCCGCAAGATGGTCCGATATACCTGTGTTGTATATCTAAATGTCAGACAGATCTAAACCATATGATAGAACAAGATCTAACGTGTGCCCCTTTACATGTGTCGGGGTATTCACTGATTGAGTCAGGTTGAAAGAATCAACAAGACTGAGAAATTCTTTAACTAAAGGTTTAGATTCACAGCAGACATGGATGTTAAAATCACCAAGAATAAGAAATCTGTCATAATTCAATGAAATATCCATTAAACAATCAGTAAAATCTTTAATAAAATCCTTGTCAGATTTTGGTGGGAAATAAATCAGAGCACAAAGAATAGGAAAATTAAAATTAACAACAAAGATCTGAACCTCAAAGCTGGAAAAGGAGTCGGTGGGTAGCAGTTTGCAGGGATAGTCTGATTTAAAAACCGTAGCTAATCCACCACCACGGCCTGAGGATCGGGGGGAGTTTAAAAATGAACAATCGGGAGGCAGAAGTTCAGTAAATGCAGTTAACTCACCCGGTTTCGCCCAGGTCTCCGAAAGAAAAATGAAATCCAACTTACGCGATTTCATAAAACTGTTTAATATGTTGATAGAGTACAAATGCCTCACCACGTAGTAAATATCAGGGGGGTTCAAAAGGGTGACCTCAATATAGAAAAAAAGTTTAAATTTCATCACAAAAATAACAGAAACTACGAGTATTAAAGTAATACCGCTCAAATGCAATATAACCAAATTAATGAGTTTGTATAAAATATCAAATTGATCTACATATTGAATTGCCTTAAGAAGTGGTCAACTTAAAAGTTGGTCGCCTTAAAAGGCGGGTCAGCCTAGTATATATATATATATATACTGTATATATATGTGTGTGTGTGTGTATATATATATATATGTGTGTGTGTGTGTACATGTGTATATATATATATATATATATATATATATATATAAGTTTGACAGATTACAGATTCATTTTACTGTCTCTGTTATTTGAGAAGATTTTTATGATAGCATGTTTCTAGCACCCTGCATCTCATAGCACTGAGAATGTTATGGCATGTTCCTAGCAAAGAAGAAATAATTTCTTTCTGCAAGAGTGTGTGGGATACAATCTGTATAAATAAATATGGATGAATGCACAAGTGTGTTTTACAGACCGATGTCCTATCCAAAGTTGCTTTCTTCCTTGCATCCAGTCTTGTTGGACCAAACTGTGGTACTGTGACATTAAACTAGATAAAACGGGTTCAGTAATGAACTGATGTTCAAACAGCTGGTTGTTCTTGTCTCAAATATGGGACTTTTGGATTGACACATGCTGCTTTCTGTATTTCAGGTGGCTGGCTGGATCTTGATTGCCATTGTGGCAGTTTCTGGTTTCCTTTTTGTTTGCTTTGCAAGATGGTTGTCCCCACTCAGCTTTGTTCACCTGAACTACTGGTCCCGCTACGTGGATAATGAACAGTTACTTATGGAACAAACTATGGATCAACACAGTAAGATCTTTGCTAGTCAGCACATTAAAAAGTTCTTTGGCTTCTCCCCAGAGAACAAAGAAGTAAAGGATATCCGGATCCCTGCTCGAGACGATTGGAGGCTCATTTCTGGTGCGGATATGTTTAATGTCATCAGTGAAGAAAACTACCACTACAGTCTTCTCCATTCTTGGTCAGATGAAATGTCTGATGATGGAAAGTATTTACACCTTGAGGAGGGGATATGTTTACAGCCTTCCAATTCAGCACTCTGAACAACTCAACCAAAATGAATATCTTGTGTTTTTCATAAAGCATCCACAAGCATGGAAATGCTTCATTAAAATCATTATTAAATAAATTTAACATGACTTTTACCTCACCATACAATCCTTGAAACAAAATGTTTGTTGGATGTGAAAAGTACATGGACTCAGGTTAGATTTATACTCTGTAGTTCATTCAAAATTTATATGGAAACCACAGAATGACATTTTAAGTTTATTACTCTTATTTCTTTCTGTGATTAAACAGATTGTTATTGAAAGATATCTGCTTTGATGCAACTGCTAAAATGCAGCAAGTATACAGTGCCTTAAAAAGTATTTCTTCCTTTAAAAACATTTTCTACTTTTAGATTTGAAATTTGAAATAAATGAAGTTAGGATTTTCTTTTCCTTAGTTATATAAACCATGTCAAATGAAATGGAAGGCGTTTTTATTAAGTATCAAAATATAGGCCTAATAATAAAGAGATAACCAATCAGACATACGATCTAATAAAAGTCTTATATAAAACAATGTCCAAATAAAAATGTAATCAATGCAACATTTCATGTCATAAAGACCCACCCTTACCAAATTCATTTATTTGAAAAAAGTTCTGTTATAAAGTAGTTTTCCATATAGAAGAAAATAGAATAACAATAAGAATTACTTGCCAAGTTTGGAAAAAAACTGCACTGTTTCCACTTGGAAAATAGTTATTTTTTTCTAGTTTTAGATAATATAAAATGTCCCTTTTGCATTGATTTATGGAGGATGCATTAAAATTCTTCCAGTTAAGAAAAATTAGTCAATTTAGTAACAATCTAGGTAGGAAATCACTGTAAGTTTATTATTACTTAATCTAGTCCCATCTGATGCTACTCTTGTGTGAAAAGAAGAAGACATGATACTTTAATGGAAAACAACACAGGATGCATATATGTTTAAATCATCTCCAAAAACTGCTTACCTGATCTGACATATGCAGTGATCAATTGCTACCCATCTTACTCCCCAAAGACATTTTCCAGTTGTTTTCCTGATTGTCATCTACATCCTTTCTCAAGTTTGCACCAGCATTATGCAGAGCAAACTGTACAACATTATTATTAAATCTTGTAGGAACTGAGTGAGGGATCTCTGTTTTGGCCACCCAGGGACACCAAATAAATGTAGGAAACAATGTATGGATGTGAGAAAAAGAATTGATTGATTAATGTCAATCAACCAGTTATCTAATTATTAGCTTGCAATGCCAGTAATTAATTTAAACTTTTTGGTTAAGCTTGCACTTTATTTTCCTTACCTTTCTCAGGAGGTGGTCTCTGGCCATTAGACTTACGGTATATCAAAGTAACTGAAGCACAATTGTTTTAAGAAACATCCATCCATTATCCAACCCGCTATATCCTAACTATAGGGTCATGGGGGTCTGCTGGAGCCAATCCCAGCCAACACAGGGCGCAAGGCAGGAAACAAACCCCGGGCAGGGTGCCAGTCCACCACAGGGCGCGCACACACTAGGGACAATTTAGGATCACCAATACACCTAACCTGCATGTCTTTGGACTGTGGGAGGAAACCCACGCAGACACGGGGAGAACATGCGCAAACTCCTTTAAGAAACATAATAATCCAATTTATTTTTAAACACAAGGATTATAGAAATATGATGACTGCATATACTGTATATTAAGACAGGACAGGAAAACAGAGTACCATGTAACAAGTTTACTATCTATTTATACTTCTAATTTATCTTGGCACAAATAAACAGTTTGATGATACCAGGCCTTCAAAAATGATACCCAATGCTGTGTGGAGTTGTGTGTTGTTGCTCCTCTTTAAATGGAGGACTCTGATTGTGTTGGAATGCACTCTTTGTCTATTCCTACATGATCCTTTGTCTGTGGTGTGATGCTCCTGAGCTTGCAGCTTGTTGTGCTCTCTGCAACTTCATAAGGAAGCGTTGCTCTTTCTGGCACAAGGGTGTAGACGCTGAAGTTCCCTTCTTGAAGTAATGCTGCTTCTGAGTCTTATCAAACTCTGCTCCGTCAATGGCACAGAGCTTGGCTTAGAGCTAGTTCAGGACATTCAACTCCAAGGTTCAAAGGAAAGTAGCTTCCAGGCCAAAGAAATTTGTTGAACTCTTTGCTCTGCAAAGAGGGGGTGGTTCTTCACTGCCTTGTCAGCTTTTGGCTCACACAGAGAACAGATCACATGTATTCAGACCCCCCAAAAAGAGAATAGATCCTCAGCTAACCCAAAGGAAGCAGAAGAGATAAATGCAGATAGTTTTGGAGAAAGATGTCACGTTCTGCTAATCGGATAAAGGTCCCTTCCAGTTACAGATTATTATCCGGTGCCTGTTTCTAGGAGTTACATTTTGACACATCCAGCTAGAGTTCAGTTAGGAAATACAAGCCTAAAATGAATGTCCATCTGGCCGCCTTTTTGTCTGAAAGAGTCTCTGCAGAGGTATAAGCTCAACTATGATTTGCACCTTTGTTGTCAAATGAAATACTGAGCTGACCAAAATGTTAGTAGAGCTGCAGTTCAGCCATTCACTTTAGTATTCTCTCAGGAATGCAGGTGGGGGTGTGTGCAGCTCAATGTATACATCCCTGTTAAATCTGCTGTATTGACAGGCCTTGTGTGACACTAAAAGCCTAGGAAAATGAGCCATGTACACTTTGTCATACAATCTTAAGGAGTTATTAAATATTGTTTGAGACTTCAACAAAGCAGATTCAAGGATTTTTTTTACCTTAATACCATCAGTATGTCACCGGCCTTTACACGTGTGCTAACACTTTAGACCACTGGTACACCCCAGTAAAATATGCCTTCCATCCACTATCTCCAACTTGCCTTCATCATTCAAACCATCTCTCAGTATACAGCTGCAACTCCATTATTAAACTAGTTCATAAAACAACCACTGTGAGACTGATCTCCAGCAATGATGATATACTTTCAGAAAAGAGATTTGCCTCTTGACACAGTGGTGCCAGGACATAAATTACTTTTAATATCGGCACAACCAAGGATCTTGCTGTAGATTTTTGCAAGCAGGAGGATGATCATACTCTCATCTGCTTCAGAAAGAATAGCATGAAGAGAGGGTCAGAAGTCTTAAATTTCTTGGAGACACCTTTACTTATGATGTGAAGTGAGCACAACACATGTGGGTTATAGTTTATAGACTACTCTCAGATGCAATGATTTATGAGCAAAACTAGCTTACCTCAAACCTTCTTTTTTTACCTGAAAAATCTCAGGGAATTAACATTTAAAATATTTTGATTTCGTTAAAACGTCAAAAACTCTTCTTGGTCAGTGTGTGTGAAATACCAATCAAGAAGGATTGGCAGTGCCATATTAAAGACCTCAGCCATTTTGCACAATTCTCTGTCAGTACAAGATAATTAGCACTTGGACAAGTAACACTCCAAATCAGAAAAAGTTGGGAGGCGTGAAAAATGCAAATAAAAAAATGCAGTGATTTCTTAAATTTACTTTGACTTTTATTTCATTGCAGACAGTATGAACCCAAGATATTTCATGTTTTTTCTGGTCAGATTCATTTCATTTGTTAATATACATCCATTCCTGCATTTCAGACCTACACCACAGTCCAAAAAATGTTGGCACGGTAAAGCATTTACTGTTTTGAAATGTCGCCATTCCTTCTCACAACACTTAAAAGAAAGTTTGGCAGTGAGGATACCAAGTGATGAAGCATTTCAGGTGTTTTTTTCCCCATTCTTCCTGCAAACAAATCTTAAGTTGTGCAACAGCACAAGGTCATCCTTGTTCCATTTTTTGTTTGAAAATTCTCTGCACACTCTCTAGTGGGGACAAGTCCGGATTGCAGGCAAGCCAGTCCAGTACCCATACCCTCTTTTACAGCAGTCATGTCTTTGTAATGTGTGCAGAATGTGGTTTGCATTGTCTTGTCGAATAATGCATTGCAGTCCCTGGAAAAGATTTTGCTTTGAAGGCAGCATATGTTGCTGTAAAATCTCAGTGTACTTTTCTGCTTTAATGCTGCCATCACAGAAGTATGAATTACCTCTGCCAAAACACTGACACACTGTCAGGCCCTGGATTTTGGATTTGTTGCTGATAACAGCCTGGACAGTCCTTTTCATTTTTGGTCCGGAGCATACGCCGTCCATTTCTTCCAAAAAAGATCTGGATTACTGATTCATCTGACCACAATAAATGTTTCCACTGTGTGGTGGACCATGGACATGGTTAACATAAGGCCTCTTTTTTGCACAGTAAAGTTTAAAGTGGAATTTGTGAATGTAACTCTGTATTGTTGTGCTTGACACCGGTTTGCCAAAGTAATCCCTTGCCCATGTGGTTGTCTCAGCTATTGATGAGTGACAGTTCTTGATGCAGTGCCGTCTGAGAGATCGGAGATCACGTGAGCTCAACTTAGGCTTGTGCCGTTACCCCTTACGCTCTGAAATTCCTCCAGATACCTTGAGTCGTTTAATGATGGTATGCACTCTAGAGGGAGAAATATGCAAATCCCTTCCAATCCTTCTTTGAGGAATATTGTTCTTAAACATTTCAATAATTTTCTCATGCATTTGTTTACAAACTAGAGATCCTCTGCCCATCTTTGCTCGTCAAAGACTCAGCCTTTAGTGGATACTGCTTTTGTACCAGATTGTAATTGTAATTACCTGTTGACATTAACTGTTTGAAATCACATCATTATTTAACTTTTTTGCCTCATTTCTGGCTCTAATTTGCCCCCGTCCCAACTTATTTTGAAATATGTTGCAGGCTTGAAATGCAGAAATGGATATATATTAACAAATGACATGAAGTTGACCAGACAGAACATGATATATTTTGGGTTCATACAGTTTGCAATGAAATAAAGTAAAAGTACATTTAGGAATCAGTGCATTTTTTTATTTGCATTTTCCATTTTTCCAACTGTTTCTGATTTGGGGTTGCAGATTCAGGGACAATTTTTATCAACAGGTTGTAGGGCCACTAAACAGCTACCGACTGACATAATGACTTCTGCATGATTATTTCTTGTATATATGAACTCTATGCTGTATGTTGAATTCAGTTTATGATGTTGTATTCATTGTCTTTTTTAGTTTGTTTTTGGTATTACTACTGTGGCTAATATAAATTTAATTGTACTGCATCCACAAACCAATATAATAACTTGGACTTGATATATTCAGTATATTTTTATTTGAAACCTGCTTGCACTACATGACCTAGAGCCACACTACTCAACATGCAGCACCCCCTAAAGAATTTTCTGTGGCCCCCAGGTAGTAAGAAATATATTGAAGTCCATCCATCCATCCATTTTCCAACCCGCTGAATCCGAACACAGGGTCACGCGGGTCTGCTGGAGCCAATCCCAGCCAACACAGGGCACAAGGCAGGAATCCAATCCCGGACAGGGTGCCAACCCACTGCAGGACACACACAAACACACCAAGCACACACTAGGGCCAATGTAGAATCGCCAATCCACCTAACCTGCATGTCTTTGGATTGTGGGAGGAAACCCACCCGGACACGAGGAGAACATGCAAACTCCACGCAGGGAGGACCCGGGAAGCGAACCTGGGTCCCCTAACTGCAAGGCAGCAGCGCTACCCTCTGCGCCACCATGCCACCCTGAAGGACTCTACCACTGCGCCACCGTGCCGCCCCATATTGAAGTCTCTGAATCATTTTAGAATTTAAATCCCTTCTCTAAACAGGAACATTCCATTTTCTCTCAAAAGGGGGCGCACTAGTGTATACACCTTAGCAGTTCAAGCAAAGTTTCTTTCTGCATCACAATGCAAAGTAGACAAAATGTTTAAAGAGCTACTGGTGAAAACAACAAGAAAATGGCAAAAAGACCTAACTTTTATGTCTGCTTTGTCAAAGAAGTATAGCGGTACCAAAATGCGTAAGTATCCAGCATCACCAGGAAAGCTGTCATGCTGATTTTAGAAAATTATATCCCCTATTTAAGAAAGGATAACATGTGTTCACTTCTAGACAGCCTTTATGGCCAGCAAAATCTACTACGATGCCAAATAAAAGAGAGTGATTCCATCACAGAAGCATTATATAAAATAGTGTGGAACATTGCAAAGAACCACAGGCCTTTTACTGAAGGTGAGTTTATTAAGAAATGTTAATAAACATGGAATGTAGTGAAAAAATGGAATGGAATGTAGTGAATCTCTTTTCACTGATTTTTAAAAACAAAGATGATATCGTTGGTCAGATATAATCAGATTCTACACTAGCCTGAAGAGTTGAAACAATTTTTGATAATCTTTTTGAAAAACTTATAAAAGACCTAAGTAACACAGAACATTTTAGTCAGGCCATTGACAAGTCAACTGATATATCAGACATGGCCCAGGTCATGGAGTGGGTGCAAGTTATAGTAGAAAGTAACTGCAGAGCACATTTTTCATGAAAGAACCAGATGCTGTGTATATAACTGAATTTTCATCAAGTAAAATATTTTTATTTGACATGTTGTTTTTGGATTTACAGTTGTATAAATAAATTGTTTAAGGTAGACAAGAGGGAATAGTTATAAGCATCCTGATTGTATTAGTTTGTATTTACAGTATGGTGGGGCATGGCAGTATTCAAGTGTAACTTACATATTTTCCTTATATGATGGCATTTAAAGGAGCAAACGTAGATTGGGCAATAAAATGTTAATAGATTTAAATTACAGTAAAGTTTCAAATAGCTTTCATAATTATTTTAAGATGCATTTTTACTTTTACTCCCATTTTCAGATAACTGTTATAAATCTTGTGATGTTATATGATTACAGCAAAAGAAGTCTTATGTTGGCTCAATTTTAAATAAAGTGCTAATTGCTACATTTATTATTCTTTAGAAGGATTATTTATTAAACCTAACCCCAAGTGCAAATAAAATGTTTTAAGTAGATTTGCTAGTTTTAAAACATTATAACTTAAATCTTTAGGAAACAACTAACTCCAAAAATGTTAACCTGTTTTGCATTGTAGCCCTTCAGTCAGGCTAATTCCCAGTTTTTAGCCCCTGAGTTACATGAAGTTGAGTAGCCCTGACCTAGATGTTAGTGCGGGTATGCGACTGGAGGCCTGGTTATCTGATGAGACTGAAGTGCTATGTGAGTGTGACTCTGCACATTAGCTGTTTAAACAACTAATCCTCACTGTAAAGAATGGTAATGGTAACTACTATTGAATTTTGCATGCACTTAAATAAACCAGTTATTCATAGAATCCTCTTTAAAAGCCATGTAAACCCTTAGTTTTGTTAGAGAAACAAGGTTATTGGTCAACACATGTAGATTTCTAAGTGAGTAACTTAGTTATTTGGTGACATAAATATTCTGTATCAGTATTTCAGAATCACTAAATTTATGTTGATAAGCTGAACGTATAGTGCTAAGCTCAGCAGCACATTGTCAGGAGCAGAATTGGGGTAATGCGTTAAAAGTAACGTGTGTTATGCTCTCCAAATACATTTTAAAGAAGAGAGTAATCTAATGCAATACTTATCTTTAATGAAGTAAAAATGCCAATGCTATTATTGTCCTAGCAGCACTGAGTATGACTCAAGAAGCACACGTAACAGTATGCCAGTCCTTTGCAGGGCTCAGTCGCACAGCCAAGCAGAAAGCAATTAGTAACTGAAATATATTGCAGTAATAAAATGTCGGTTTAGTTGCCTTCCAGCTATTTGCTATAGATGTACTGAAACAGTGTGATCGAGTGACGCAGCTGCCAGTGTTCATACTGTAAATCATCCGTAGCTCAGGTTGAGGATGTAAAAAGGAAAGGAATGTTATTTACTTCAAAGCACATAAACATTATTACATGCAACAGCAGATGATGACATTTAACTGTTTTTTTTGTGCAGTTTATTGACATTGGAGCTTTTTGCCAAAGGAGAACTACAGAGGCATATTTGTGCATGTAAATGGATGTTTTTAAGAAACCAGGTTTCTGCCTTAACTACAACAACAACAACATTTATTTATATAGCACATTTCATACAGATAATGTAGCTCAAAGTGCTTTACATGATGAAGAAAAGAGAAATAAAAGACCAAGTAAGAATTAGAATAAGACAACACTAATTAACTTAGAATAAAAGTAAGGTCCGATGGCCAGGAAGGACAGAAAAAACAAAAAAAAAACTCCAGACGGCTGGAGAGAAAAAATAAAATCTGCAGGGGTTCCAGGCCACGGGACCGCCCAGCTCCCTCTGGGCATTCTACCTCACAAAAAATGAAACAGTCCACTTTGTATTTAGGGTTCTCATGGAAGGGCTTGATGATGATGGTCATGTAGACTTCTGGCTTTTAATCCATCAATGTAGGAACATCTCGGTGCTTTGATTAGGTGGTGGTGGTGCAGGTCGCCACCACAGAAAACCGGGAAAAGAAACAGAAGAGAGAGTAGGGGTTAGTACGGATTCTAGAGCCACCATGAATAGTTATTATAATGAATTGAATATACAGAATATCAGGATTAAATTAAAATTAAGTTATGAGAAAGCCATGTTAAAGTAATGTGTTTTCAGCAGTTTTTTAAAGTGCTCCACAGTATCATCCTAGCGAATTCCTATTGGCAGGCTATTCCATATTTTAGGTGCATAACAGCAGAAGGCTGCCTCACTACTTCTTTTAAGTTTTGCTCTTGGAATTCTAAGCAGACACTCATTTGAGGATCTAAGGTTACAATTTGGAATATAGGGTGTCAGACACTCCGATATATAAAATGGAACGAGATTATTTAAGGCTTTATAAACCATAAGCAGAATTTTAAAGTCAATCCTGAATGACAGGTAACCAGTGTAGCGACATCAAAACTGGAGAGATGTGCTCGGATTTTCTTTTCCTAGTTAGGATTCTAGCAGCTACATTCTGCACTCGTTGCAAACAATTTATTGTCTTTTTTTGGGTAGTCCTGAGAGGAGTGCGTTACAGTAATCCAGACGATTCAAAACAAAAGCGTGAACTAATTTCTCAGCATCTTTGAATGATATAAGAGGTCTAACTTTTGCTATGTTTCTTAAGTGAAAAAATGCTGTCCTAGTGGTCTGATTAATATGCAATTTAAAATTTAGGTTACAGTCAACAGTTACCCTAAGTTCTTTACCTCCGTCTTGACTTTTAATCCTAATGCATCAAGTTTATGTCTAATAATCTCATTATCTCCATTATTGCCAATCACTAAAATTTCTGTTTTCTCTTTATTTAGCTAGAGAAAATTACTATTCATCCAATTAGAAACACAAGTAAGACATTGTGTTAGTGAAATAACTGGGTTACTCAACTTATCCCGGCTATGTGTGTGGGTGCAAACGCAGTGATTATATCAGGGGATGGTTTACATAGGCATGGGCTGACATTCTAGTTAGCATTGACCAAAGATAGATGGGACAAAATACAAAGAAATATTTAGTGTTACATTTAGACAGGCATCCAAAGCACAAAGCTGGGAAATACAACATAAAAAAACAGATATGTGGTGACTTTAACCCCCTTAAATGTGCAGCAAAACTGTTCTCCATTGTTGTTCTCCAATTAACACCATACTCGTAGACCGAATCATATTGCTCTATCACATTGTACAAACTTCCTGCAGACAGTAAAAATACAACTGACTGATATAGGTACTGGAGATGGCTTAACAATTGTACTGATGCAAAAAAAAAAAGTTATATTTCACTATTTTTTAATTATTGTATTGTTTACTGCTTTCTTTCTTTTTGGCAATGTTCTGTAAATGTGAGACTCACAAATACATTTCTCAGTTAAATGCATCAAAATCTCAAACTGCAACAATTTTCAATGTGAAAAAGGACAAGGGGTTAATAATTTTAAAAGTACAGAATGCAAACCCTTTAAAGATAGTGGGTTTTAAACTGTTAAACGTACAATTTTTATTACCTGTCTTTTGAAAATGGTAAGAAAAGATAAATTGAAAACGGAATAGATTCCTAGTGGGTATTATAACAAGCAAAACCATGCAAAGTGTTTGCTGATATGTTAAAGGGCTGTTCATAGTTTTGCAGAGGAAAGAACTGAATATTTCTCTATATGAGGTTTTTCTGCTAAAACAATGAACCCACCTTTTCGCTTAACTTATTGCATGTTTCTTTTTGTAAGGTAGTAAAACATTTTGGTTTTCTATTACAATGTACATATACATACTGACATTATATTATACTTTATATAGTGTGATAAAGAAGAGTCTTCACAAAATAGAAAAAGGTTTGGGGATCGTCCCTATATATTGTCGTCCAGACAATTGAAATAAAGAAGCGATTCAGAATGACTTTACAGTACAAAATGAATGAATTACTGTAGACAAGATGGCGTTTATATAACAGAATGTATGATGGGAGAGGAAATGGTTGGCAGGAAGTGATGATTGGAGGTGGGAACACGGAACCAGCGTCATCAGGAGTAGACAGAAGTAATGGATTGTGGAACCGGAAGTGGTATCATTGGAGTGGATCGGAAGTGACGTCACTGCGGCCATTTTGAAGCCGGAAATGGAGAGGTTTTATTTTTCTTCCAGTTTTCTGCAGGTAGAAAGAGATTCAGGTAAGTACCACGTGATATTCCCTTGTCTCGTGAGATTTCGCTCACCTTTAGGCTCTTTGACTGCCTCCAACTTGCACGTGTGTGACAATAGGAATACACTAGCCTTAACAAAAAAAAAAAAACATAATAGCTTAGTTGTCTATTTACTTCTTAAAAGTTGTCAAGGTTTCCGATTCAGCTACATGATTGTTTATTTTCTTCTAGATTCCCAAGACCCTTTGTGTGAAGAATTACAATCTCCCTTTAACTGAATTTAAACTTATTTTTACTGGTTTCATTGTATATCAGATTCTCTGTTGTATTTAAAGAATTCTGATGGATCTGTTTTATCAAAGCGTATGAGAATTTTGAAGAATTGAATTCGGTGCCTGTGCAGCCATCTCTGAGTAAACAGGTTTAGTTCCCTTAGCCTTTCACAGTAAGTTGTGCTCTTTTGACCAGTGGTGCACATACCTGCAAAGCTTCTACAGTTTGGTGACCATAACTAAACAATCACTACTTCCAGAGTTTAACCATAATGCCACTTTACAATAAAACCTAATATTTTGTCAGTTTTGCTTCTTTGGTACATAGATGATGGGAATGATGATAATACTTTAAAAAAATATACTTTTTCATTGTAAGAATGTCAATAGAAATGTTAACTTCAATAATCATTATGTTTAATGATATTCACAGAAACCAGTCTGAACAAGAAATGGATTTGGATCCTGCTTCCAGCCCAAAGCCCTGCTTTAGTTGCCACTATAACTGTACATCATGGTGATGTTTGTGTTGAGCTACCTGGTGACACTAAAATGGCCTTGAAGGTATGTGTATGAGTATGTGATGGCCTAGTTCTGGTCCATGTTAGACTCTATGCTGCTAGGATAGGCTTCATTACTGAAATGGAAATTTTTAATTCAGGAAATGGAATGACTAAATCCATGCATCTGATGAACATTTCTGTACTTCACATGTACCACTTAAACAGACAATGCTCTGTGGCTGCTTTGAACTTTCATCCATCTGTCCTCTAACTTGCTTATTCCAATTTAGGGTTGAGGAAAATGATCTTGGACAGCATTGGGTGCAAGATAAGAAACAGTCCAAGACAAGGAGCTAGTCTATTCTTTCATACTGGGCCCTAATAGTCAACCTTCATCCTAACACCCACATCCTTAAAATTGAGAGGAGAATGGAATAACCCATGTACTGTAAATCCAAGGAGACTATTCCAGCTCCCCATTACAAGCCAGGCTGGAATAAAAATCCAGTTTTATAGAGATTGTGAGGAAGCAGTACTAATTGCTGTGCCACCCATTTTAAAACAAATTGTGGGATGAATTAATTACTAAACGATCTTAATTTTCATCAGTTGTGACCAAAAAATTTAAGCAAATTATTCTTAAAATAATTACAATTTATCTCTTCAAGAATTAATGTTTTTTTCTTTGATTAACATGGTGTAAAAGATAAATGCTATAATTTACCACCCTTTTATTTCTAATATGAGACATTTCAATCCAGAATCCTCTGTACTGATTATGAAGTCTTTTTTATACCACCTAGATACTGTTGTATACTGTAAATTAAAGCATGTGTGACTGGAGAATAAAATTATATGATGGCTAAAAGCAGGACTCAATGTAAAAAAAGTCTCCCTCATTTATACAGTTACAATTATCAGAATAATGGCAGTAAGATTTAGAATTCTTCATGTCGGAAAATCAGCAGTCCTTAAAGACTGCAAACAAGTAGTCTGAAAGAAAGGGCTGAAGGGCGCCATTCCTGGAACACAACATATTTAAATACTCACTGTACTCTGAATTAACAATTTTCAGTTTAAAAATTCTGGTTTTCTTATATCTAGATTGAAAATCAACTGCCATAAGGATTTCATATAGCTTGAAGTGTTAACCTATTTCTGAATATATTTAATCTGTTGCTTTTAAAAGTCAGTGTAATAAAAAAAAACTGACAGAAAGAAAATTGCACCACATAATACAAAGCAAGCACTTTATATGTTTAAGAAACATGTTGACAAGAACAGAACATTCAGGCCAAACAGAGCTCATCAGCCCCTACTCACTTAACTTTTAGGAGAGAAGAGTGAAGATCTAAAGGTCATTATTATATACTAGCTGTTTAAGTCCATGCTGTAAAAACCCCAGGGTCCTAAAAACTATTTAAATCTTCAGAAAAAAATTGAAATGTAGTGATGTCAGGTAATTGAAAGGAACTACTCTGGGCATCTCTCTCCTAGGAGGTTTCGTTTTGCCGAAGTGCTCACTTCGCTTGTGTATTAGCAGCTAAGTGACTTTGTCTTTCTTCAGAGGTTTCATTTTGCCAATGTACTCGCTTCGCTTGCATATCCTCGGAGGCGGAACCCTTACCCCGACTCCACCTCTCACTTCCGGGCCAGACAGACACACACACTTTCATGCATAGAAGTTTATATACAAGATGATAAACACATCATTTATGGCTGCATGTGTGAAGAAATGCTGTGTAATGTTACTGTGATTTTTTTCCATAAACCATCTTGCACCAATGCCCCTGCACTCCCTTTGAAGTAAGAGTTGGCATTGACTCTACTAACTCTCATCATAGTTTTACTCTGCACTGTTTATAACATTTACACAGAGTGAAACATACCCCTATTTTCTATGCTTGCCACCTCATGGCACTGACTATGTCAAAATTTATAATGTAAATTTTTATATTTCCTGTAATTTGAAAACTTGCAGGAGAAGTCATGGATGGTGACCGAAAAGGCAATCTTTCAAGTTCAATAACCTTACCAATTAGTCAGCACTGCCAACAGCCGCACAGAGATGAGGATGCTTTCATGCCCAAGAAGAGGAAGTACTTTCTACAGTAAATATAACTTAACTAAATCTTTTGCATCTGCTGAAAGAGCACCCACATCCTGCTTTAAGTGTAAAATTGAAAAATGCAACTTGTGACACAGATCATGTGCACGCTTTGTGTCTCCACTTGTGACCACACACAGTAGCCTGCTCCTCATCCTACCATAAACTGTTATTGACACTTTGTTTTTTAAAACATAAGCATACCTACCAAATTTTGAAGACCAAAAATCTCTGATGCATTCACACACTAACAAAATGATATAATCACTTTCCAGAACTTCACTATAAACACATAATTATCATATATGAAAGACTATACCAAATTATTTGCACAATTTAATATAATAATAAAATGTAGCATATCAAATGCATATTTAAAAGATGGCATAGTAGTTTAACAAGCAGCTTCATGGATCCATCATTCTGGATTCAAATCCCACACCAGGTTGTTGTCTTTGTGGGGTTTCTGTGCTCTGCCCGAGTCTGTGAGAGTCTAATCCAAGTACTCGAGGGTTTTCTCTGCATTTCTAAAAGCCTTGTAAATTAGATTCATCAATTAACTGACACAATGTGAGTGGGTGTATTTGTGTGCGAGCCATGCTAAAAACTGATACTCTGTCTAGGGCTGTTTCCTGTTTTGTGGTCACAACTGCCATAGCAGAAGTATTCATTCTTTTCACCCACCTTTTCATATTACCTGACTGTGATATACAGTATATATATATTTTTGTTTTTACATCAAAGCACTTAAAACACAATTTTTTTTATTTGGTATTGTTTAATTGTAGAAACAAAATATTTTGAAGAAAAAAATAAATATGCTGTTTGCATTACTATTCAGTCCCCAAGTGAATGCACAGTGGTACTGTACAAGAAGGGTCAGAGAAGACTTTACTGCCTGAGGAGTCTAATGTCTTTAGATGTATGCAGCAAGCTGCCAGAAATATTTTATCAGTTCATAGTTCTCCAGGCTGGTGCTAAGGCTGTCCTCCATTTGGGAGACTGGCATCATCCCAACTGACTGGAAAATGGGACGTCATCCCTATCTGGAAAGGGAAGGGTGATTGCCTGGATTGCAGCAACTACAGGGGGATAACACTGCTCTTGGTGCCGGGTAAGGTCCTTGCTAGGGTCGTCCTCAATAGGATCCGTCATCATTTGTTCACCTACCAGCAACCGGAACAGTCTGGTTTTACGCCTAAGAAGTCTACCATCGACTGCATCTTGGCACTGATGGAGCGCAAACGCGAATATTGACAGAGTTTCTTTGCAGCCTTTGTAGATTTTTGCAAAGCGTTTGAATCAGTTGATCGAGCTGCCCTGTGGGACATCCTGAGGTTTCGCAGGATTCCCCTCGAGGTTGCTGGATATCATGGCCGGCCTGTACAATGGTACTGTGAGTGCTGTGCAGAGTGGAGGCTTGACCTCTGCATGTTTCCCAATTGATTCTGGGGTTCGTCAGGGGTGTGTTCTTGCTCCTTCTCTGTTCAATGCTTGTATGGACTTGGAGTTGGGCAAGGTTGTGGGGTCCAGCAGCTGTGGGGCATCAGTTGATGAAGAAAGATTCACGGATCTTGACTTTGCTGATGATGCTGTGATCTTCACGGAGTCAATGGAGGCTCTGATCGGGGCACTCGAGAGACTGAGCGAGGAGCCTGAGTGTTTGGGCTTGGGAGTGTCCTGGATAAAAACCAAGATCCAGGCCTTTAATGACCTCTTGAGCACAGCCATCAGCAGTGTGCCTGTTTGCGGAGAGAGTGTTGACCTTGTTGAGAGGTTTACTTACCTTGGCAATGACATTCATGCCTCTGGTGACTCTTCCTATGAAGTCAGTAGACTGATTGGGAGAGCATGGGGGGTCATGAGATCGCTGGAAAGGGGTGTGTGACACTCCCGATATCTATGCAAAAGTACGAAGGTCCAGGTCTTCAGATTCCTGGTGCTTCCTGTCTTACTATATGGTTGCGAGACATGGACGCTATCCAGTGACCTGAGTCGAAGACTGGACTCCTTTGGTACTGTCTCTGTCTGGAAAATCCTTGGGTACCGTTGGTTTCACTTTGTGTCAAATGAGCAGTTGCTCATGGAGTCCCGAATGAGGCACATTACCTGCATTGTGAGGCAGCGTCAGTTACGGCACTACGACCATGTGGTGCGTTTCCCTGAAGGTAAGCCAGCTCATAAGATCCTCATTGTTGGGGACCCGAGTGGCTGGACCAGGCCAAGGGGTCACCCACGTAACACCTTGCTGCGGCAGATAGAGGGTCATTTTCGGAGGATGGGACTGGACCGTGTGTCTGCCTGGGGTGTTGCAAACCGGGATCCCGAGTTGTTTCGTCGTGTAGTGGGTGCGGCAATGCACTGTACCAGTGCATGCTCCCCAACTTGACTTGACTTGAGTTGATAGTAGCCAGTGTATTGTTTTATGTTGTGCTCTCCTGGGAAAGCAACTTGAGTTCAATACCTGAACAAACAACCCTGCTCCATCACAGGGCTAAATCTGGACATGCTGTGAGCGGTTGTGGAAAAGAAAAGTATGGCAAAATTGGATGCCATTAAGAAAAATCTACTCCATTCTCTCCAGCAGGCACTCTCTTGTAGAACTTTTAGCCACAGGCTCCTTCCTCCACAGTGTGCTAAGAAGTGCCTCTGGGGATCTTTTCTGTCGGCTGTTATCAGCTAATTCAATGCTTCCTCCCAATGCCTCAGACTACATACTTTTTAGTTTGCTATTTCTGTACTATATACATTGTTATTTATTTAGCTAACTACGTAAGTGGCCAGTTTGTGAATTCTGACCACAAACTTCTTGTTGCTACTGTGCATATCCAGCTTAGGTCCAGTAGGCTACCACCTACTAGAAGAATGAGGCTGGACCTTGTCATACTCCAAGATCAGGCTGTATCTAATGAGTTTGCACGTAGTTTGTGTGAGGAACTTGCAGACTTGAGTGTGACTACTGATTCTAATGTAATGTGGGAGACCTTCTGTGGAAGACCCTCATGGTTGCTGAGGGTTGTGTTGGTGTTGCCGGTGTTCCCAGAAGGAGTTCTTCCATCTCGTAGGGCACCCTTGATATAATTGAGAGGAGTCTTAGTGCACGGTTTGATGCCAACTTTGGTCTGTATCGGGAACTGAGAAGGACAGCTGTGAGGGCTCTGAGGGCAGACAAGGAGGCATTTCTTTGAGTAATCTGCGAGCAAGACACACACCATCTTTGGTCTAGTAACCCACATCCTGCTTACAGAGGAATCAAAACATTACGCTCGTCCGAATCTGTTCCTACGGATGATGCTGCAGTTGTGACCCACTGGGCTGGCTACTTTGAGCAGCTGTTTAAAGCTGATCCTCCACCTAGGACGTTGGACATCTCTGGGTCCATGGTTCTTGAGGATGATCCTCTAATTAGCTGTGAACCACCCAATCTCACTGAGATTACACAGGTGGTGAGCCAGCTGAGAGTAGGGAAGGCTGCAGGGATCTGTGGTATCCAAGGTGAATGTCTACAGGCTGGTGGAAAGGCTGTCCTGGCATTGATTGTCCCTATCTGGAAAGGGAAGGGTGATGGCATAGATTGTGACAAATACAGGAGGAGAACACTGATAACATTGCTTTTGGTGCCGGGTAAAGTCCTCACTAGGGTTATCCTTAATAGGATCTGTGATCACTTGCTCACCTACCAGCAACCGGAGCAATCTGGTTTTACGCCTAAAAAGTCAACCATTTACTGCATCCTGGTCGTGAGGGGTTCTCAAATATTAGCAGAGTTTCTTTGCAGCCTTTTGTCAATTTTTGTAAAGCTTTCAACTCAGTTGATTGAGCTACCCTGTGGGATATCCTGACACTTTGCGGGATCCCCCTGAAATTGCTGCATATCATGGCTGGCCTGTACACTGGTACTATGAATGATGTGCAAAGTGGAGGCAGAACCTCTGCATTTTCCCTGATGATTCTGTGGTTTGTAAAGGGTGTGTTCTTGTTCCTACCCTGTTCAATGTTTGCTGTCCGGTGGCTGTGGGGCACCTGTTGGTAAAGAAAGATTCACTGATCTTGACTTTGCTGGGGATGTTGTGATTTTTGCGGAGTCAATCTGAGTGAGGAGTCTGTGTGTCTGGGTTTATTAGTGTCCTGAATAAAAACCAAGATCCAGACCTTTAATAACCTCTTATGCACAGCCAGCAATAGCATGTCTGTTTGCGGGGTGAGTGTCGACCTCATCGAGAGGCTTACTTACCTCAGTAGTGACATTCATGTCTCTGGTGACTCTTCCTATGAAATCAGTAGACGAATTGGGAGAGCATGGGGGATCATGTGGTCCCCCACACTATGTGACTTTTCAATTCCACCCGGGGGGGTAAACGTTAACACTATACAAGATTACTGACTGTTATACCTGCCTTGCACTCTCCACCTTGCATTTTTTAACTTGCACTGCATTTTTATCACTCTTTAATTAATATTGTTTTTATCAGTATGCTGCTGCTGGAGCATGTGAATTTCCCCTTGGGGATTAATAAAGTATCTATCTATCTATCTATCTATCTTGGTTGCGAGACATGGATGCTATCCAGTGAACTGAGACGAAAACTGGACTCCTTCGGCACTGTCTCTTTGGGAGTATCATTGGGTACTGCTTGTTTGACTTTGTATTGAACGAGGGTTGCTCATGGGGTCCCAAATGTGGCACGTTACCTGCATTATGAGGTAGTGTCAGTTGCGGCAATATGGCCATGTGGTGCGATTTTTCTAAGGGTGATCTGGCTCACAGAATCCTCATTGTTGAGGACCCGAGCGGCTGGACCAGGCCAAGGGGACGTCCACTTAACACCTGGCTGCAGCAGATAGATGGACCTCATGTCTGCCTGGGGTGTTGCTAACCAGGATCTTGAGCTGTTGCATTGTGTGGTGGGTGCAGCAATGCACTGTATCAGTGCATGTTCCCCAACCTGACCTGACCTATCTACTGATTGATTGTACTCTTTTTACTGTAACTTTGTGTCTTTGTTTTTTATGTTACTGCTGTTGCATGCATATAATTTTTCCCTTGGGATTAATAAAGTTTATTTAATCTTAAATGTAAGGGCAATTGCCTATTAAGGACATAATTCCATTATGATTGGCCTCCAACATTGGCTCATTTAAAATAACTGCCAAAGAGCATATACATATACAGTGCTGTATATATGTCTTAGGCACAGGTCAAAAATCTATGAAGTGAAGATGCTTTTAAAAATAATTAAAACAAATGTTTTTAAATATCAAAAAATGTACTCTAAAGAGCAGTATGCACTACAAGTGAATATTTGATGTGACCACTCTTTGCTCTTTAAACTGCATCAGTTCCTTAGGTCCACTATTATGCAATTTTTTGCAAAATACACTGGCAGTTTGATCCAATCATTTTGATGAAATTGCTGCTGTTCTTCTGCAGACTTGAGCAGTCTTGTTTGTTTTGGTCTCTTTATGATGTTGAGATCAGGGCTCTGTGGAAGCCATGCCATCTCTTGCAGGATTGCTGGAAGAAAATATTGGCTGAGCTGGGAATACATATATATAGTGACTGTTTAAACACAAAATGTTTTATTCATAGCATTCAGGCACTATAAGGATTTGAATCTTAATAATGCCTTTTTCAACAGCACAATGCAACAATCCTATTTGTCTGTAACTCCACAAAGTTCCCAAAACACTCCAGTCCTTCTAAGTGTCTAAGCATAGAATCTGGGCTATTCAATAACTGCACCCATAACAATGTGAAGTTCCTTCTTTCTCTCTTTCCTGAAGTGAAATGAATATTGAGCTTACAGTTTCCTATTTTAATTGTTAAATTTTGGTCACGTGGAAGGGAATGAACTGTTTGCTATCCTTGTTGCTCTCTCTCTGCAGTCTTTGAACCTGGGTTGATCAGAGAATATGCTCCGAGGCATCAGTTTTTTGCTTTTGTTCCAGGTTCTCTTTGCGCTTGTGATGTAGGATGACAATTTGTACACTTGTGTAACTCTTCATCATGTTTCATTTCAAAAACCGCTTTTCAGTTGGTATAGTCTTTTTTGCTGGTCATGATGCTTTGTAATGTGTTAAACAATAGGCTTAATCTGAATTACATTTTGATTTTGTTCACAGCACCTGTTTTTCTCGTAATCAGCAATTTGCCTTTGCCACATTTGAATACTTCAGATACACTTTGAAACTGGTCATAAGAGATGGAGAAATCCATTCTAGAATGTATTTCTATTGGTAAATCTCATGTAAATGCCATTCCAAATGACAGTAACCAGTGGCAAAATTCAGAGATAATGTTTACCTGGTTTCATCGCCTGAAAACCATGGTACAAAAGACAAATTCAGGGCACATTTAAAAACCCGTGACACAAATTGCTCTATGTTTCTTTGAATTGGCACAGGAAACTATTAAGAAATGGAAAAATCTCCATACAGGACTTCTACTATGGAACTTAACCAAGGCAATGCTACACATTCTGCAACTATGCTGTCTGGTTCTTTTATAATGAAAGCAATGATAAAATAATAAGAGACAGTAGAATTATATAACATTGTCAAATCTACTTAATCCAATTCAGTGTTGCAGATAACAAAAGAATATGTCAGCAGCACTAAGCTCAAGGGAGGAACGAGCCCTGGAGAGGCAACCATTTAATCACAGTGCCCACTCATGCACAAATCCATACACATCCACATATTACATATACAGTATGCATGATTCTAGTGCCCCCTTCAGGCTCAGCTTGCAGATTATGCTTATTGCTACCAGGATAGAAATTGATTTTACTATATATTGTAGTTGTGACAATAAACTTGACCTTGTCTTTTTGCTGGTGAGGTAGTGTTATCATTGAAGGCATCCACACATCCTCCATTATTCTGTTTGCTTATACAACTGCCCTCTCGTAACACAAGGGTCAAAAGAGCTGTTTTTACATTGGAGATATTTGTGGGTCAGAAACTGTTCTAAACGGGTCCTATACCTGCTTCATGAAAATAAATGGGCACTAAGAGAACTGTGTATTTGCCATTTTGGATTACAATTGGGAAAATGATTTAGGTCACTCAAAATTGGAATCAACAGAAATACTGGAAATCTTCATTGTTTTATTGTTTTTCTATAAAGCCATCAACCTGATCAGTCATAATACCTGATATACTTCTGCCCTACTTCACTTTCTCTACAACCACTGACCAGGATATGACACACAGACAGAATTTTACATTTTGTTAGTTATTGTGTTGCTTCATATACTGGTGCCGGACATTGAGATCTGTTTCTTGTTGTGCTTTTGGCAGTAACATCAACACATTCCTAGCAAATAATTTTTACATTTAGTTGAGTGCAGTATGTGGTTGCAAGTCTCCTTCTCAACAGTTCATGTTGAAGGTTGGTGCTTTGCAGATGGTACGCAACATCCTTCATTTTATACATGCCAGTCCCCAGCCTAAGGAAGTTTATCACAACTACCTTAGAGTCAGACATCAATGAATGAAGTGCATCCTGAGTCTAAAAAAAGTTAAGTAGCCCTCTAGAGGATGTAAAGGAAATGCATGCTTCTGTGGACACACGAAATACTAGAAAACAATGGTGCAGACTTGATCTCTAAATGCACAAGGACATGAAAGAGGAATGAAAAGCCCAAAATGTCAAGAATGTTCAGGTTTATTGACATGTGTACAGAATACAGTAAAATTCTCACCTATTGTATATGCATGTCTTACCAATATAAAACACATCATCACCCCCTTCACAAGAATGTCAAGTAAAATGAGCACCTGATTACCATAACAACAAATGGCGTTATTAACACTAGAATTACCAAAAAACTTGTAAATCCGGCCCACCTTAAATCCCTTCACACCTCTCCGTCAGCGTCTTTTGTCCTGTAAGTGTGCCAATAAAGACAAGCAGCAAGCAGCCTGCTATTCCATCCCCCCACCCCTGCAGAACATGCACAAAGTTCCCCAGCTCATGCCTTGATAATCTGGGAGTGAAGTGCTGGAGTTTTAGAGTGGAAATAATAGATTATTTGGAACACAAGCATTTCATGTGTGTTCCGTTTCTACAATAATCTGTGTGAACACATTGTTAAAACAGAAACGTTTTTCATATTTTAGTAATAAATGATAAAATGTAGGCATAAACTATATAATGTGTGAAGCCTGAAGTCCAAAGATCAAATAAACACTTTCACAAAAGGTTCAAGGACAATACAACAGCTTCTGTGGCGTAGCGGTAAGAATTGCTGAATTGTAATCAAGAGACCCCGGTTTGATCCTGACTGCCTCATATATTTATCATTTTCAGTAGTGAGCTGCTCTTATTGTTAATATAATACAGCAAACACATACATTTGGTTTGCGTCTGTAACAGCTGCTGTACATTTATAGTACTTGTAAAAGTTACCTTTTTTTCACTTTTATTCTCTCAGTCATGATCACGATACATACTACCACCCTAGGGATCTGACGGTGTTGGTTTTTATTTGAAACTGGGAATAACTGTAGATCTGAGTGGTGTTTTGAGACAATGGAACTGGACGTTCTCTCATCTGGATGGATAAAAGCTGACACACAAACGCTGGTGAATCTCCTTTATTCATATCTCACTGTCACTTGATTTTTTTTATTCAGTTTTATTGAGTGTTCCTGTTCAAGCTGAATTAGTATGCACCTTATGGTCCATGATGTCAAAGCCGCACTGACAAAAAAAACCCAGAGACATAGGTATATATGATATTTGGAATTATTCATTTTATGACCTGTATAGTACATTTCGGAAAACATTGTAGCACGGATGCAACATTATTCATATTCATTCACATAACATCTTGCGGTTGTAATCGGTGGCGTGTTTTTTTTTTTTTTTTGATCTTGCCCAGTTGGTGCATGGTGGTGTTTCTTTTGCAGAGGAAAGAATAGTACAGAGAGGTCAGTTCCGCGCTATATACAATCATCAACTTCAAATGTTAACAGTTCACACACATGCAAGGGCTGTCCTTCCTACATTTACGACATGTGTACCTGTTGCAATGTACACACTTCTCTCTATGCTGTGGTTTCTATTACACACCTGAAAGAAAGAGACAATATATGTGACATTTTGAAGAAATCATTTGATGACCTGAATAGTACCAATCAAAAAACATCATCGCACTAATGCAATATTAATGCAGCGTCAGATCGGGTGTGAATTTATACTGGTGCTCTTACATATAGTCAGATCGGAAGAAAGGGGAAGATGGGGGGGAGAGCATGATCATGATTGAGAGAATAAAACTGAAAGCTAACTTTGCAAGTACCATAAATTTATACCCAAGGTCCCATATACAGTATTAGTCTCTTTCTTTTTTGCCTGGTGCTGCTTTGACATCATGCACCAAAAAGCATGAGCTTATTCAGTGTGAGCAGGTACACGCAGGTGGCCAGTTGCTGTGTGCTATAACAAGCTTGACCTGGCGGTGATCAACACACATGTACTGTGCAAGGCATGTATGGGGTCCACTGAGAAAAGAAGAGTTTTCATGGCTCATCTTGCAGAGGAACTTCGTTGCTGCATCATACTAGAAAAGGCAATGGAAAAATTCTGTTCCAAGACAGCCGCTTTCCCCAGTAAACTGAGTCAGTGTCAGGTGCCCTTTCAATGTAATAGAAACCAAAGCATAGAGAGAAGTGTGTACATTGCAACAGGTACCCATATCGTAAATGTAGGAAGGACGGTCCTTGTGTGTGTGTGTGTGTGTGTGTGTGTGTGAACTGTTAACATTTGAATTTGATGATTGCCTATAGCACTGAACTGACCTCACTGTACTATTCTTTCCTCTGCATGTCCTGGAGTACAAAAGAAACACCACCATACAGCAACATGTGGACACTGGGCAAGATCGGGGGAAAAAAAAAAAAACATGCAGTCACTGATTACAACCGCAAGATGTTATGTGAAAGAATGTGAAATGTGAAAGAATGTGAAAGAATATGAATAATATGAATAATGTTGCATCCATGCAATTTTGATTTGGGTGCTATTGTAGAGCTTCCACTCAGCTGCAGTTGGTGCAGAGGTAGCAACCATAGTTCACAACTGAACCTCTTCCAAGCTATTGTGTGTATACCAGGGAACTGGAGAAAATCAGTTCTCCTATCTGGTCTATGCTATACCAAATTGAAATGTTAACATCACACTATGAGGTTGGCATTCAATATTGTTGGCCGTCATGTAAACAGAGGTTGGGTATTTGTCACTTTAAAGTGTGTAAGACAATGATAGATAGATAGATAGATAGATAGATCAATCCTGGGAGTTGAGAGTATGTCTCATAATTGAACCTGTTCTTTAATTAGCTTGCTGATTAGGTAGGCCTCACAAGTGACGTTACTGGCCTAGCATACCACAGCACTGAAAATTGCACAGGCCATTACATAATTGTAGAAAATGTAAAGGATATTATTACTTACATTAAAGAGATAGAAAATATTTTTTTTCAGTTGTGTTTTGGAGAAAGAGAGGGAAGAATAGTCTGGAATGTATCAGGGTAAAGAGTTCCAAAGTTTAGGTGCCATTGTACTGAACGACCTACCACCCCAGAAAAAATGTTTGGTCTGAGGGGCCACTACTGTCAAAGGTCCTGAGAGTACATAAGTGTAAAGGAGCTGAACTAGATAAGTGGATGCTAGACTATGGCAAAACTTTGAATTTGATAAGCAGAAGTTTGTTTTTTTATACTTGCAGGGACTGGTTGTAAAACTCTAAAGAGAAAAACAGGAATGGTACTGTTCTGTATACCTAAGTGTGTTTAAGAACTCTTTCAACTATGTTTTGAATAAACTGAAATCAACTGAGCATTTTATCCAGGAGCTCAGTGAACAGGAAATTACAAAAACAATAAATACATTGGCTGGTGTTTCCCCATGTTTCTTGTCAAGTAAAGAACGAGGGCAAGCAATGTTACTGAGAAGAGTAAATGCAGTTTTGGCAAGTGAACTTATCTAGGGCTCAAAGGTAAATGGTGATACAAATAAAACACAAAGATTATTAACAAATTTCTCAGTCATAGCACTGCTGCCTCACAATAAGTAGGCTAAGGTTGACATCACAGTTGCTCCCCAGATGGAGTTTGCAAGTTCCCCTGTGTTCACATGGGTCCGTTCTGGCTGCTCCACTATCCTCTCACAGTGCAAAGACATAAAATTTAGGTGAACTGGCGTTGCTATATTTGCCCTAGTGTATGTGTGTGTTCACCCTTTAATTGACTGATGCCCTGTCCAGGTGTTGTTCCTGCCTTGCACCTAATGATTGATGGGACAGGATCCAGCTGTTCCATGATCCACCAATAGACTAATAGTTATGAAAATGAATGTATTATGAGCAACTAATGACTGATTAACAATTATTACATCAATATTAATGCAAAGGTTAGATATCTTGAAAATGGATTAAGAAGAAGGTTATTATTTTTCACAAATAATCTATGACAACTTCTAATAAAGAATATGACAGAAATATACTAATCTGATAATTTTATATAGTAGACTGGGGGCTCCGCCCCCTGCTCGCTTCACTCGCCCACCCCCGTGTTTGGTTTACCAGATATACAATTTAAAGAGATTGTTTTTTTCATGGGAATTGTTACATATACATTATTTTCACTTTTACTTTAAAAACTTTTGTAAAAACAATACTTGTCCTTTATTTCTTGCCCCGGGTGTGGTTACATCTCTTTCTCGCAAGACGTATAATGATGTTCGCGTTGTGAAGGGGGGGCGGCTGAACACACGCTAAGGAGATGCCATCGGATCATCTGCTGTCGTTCTGCTGCTTGCGTGCTGCCTGTTCTGCTTGTCGCATGTTGTTGTTTTAAGAGCTAGGAGCACATGATGCGTGTCTGCCAAAGGCAATCCAACAACTGCTAGGTTAGATGTCCGTGGACTTTATTTAAATAATAGCTCACTGCCTTGTCTTGCGTGACATTGTAAAAACAATACTTGTCCTTTATTTACGGCCCCGGGTGTGGTTAAATCTCTCGCAGGATGTATAACGCTGCTCGTGTTGTGAAGGGGGGGCAGCTGCTGTCGCTCTGTACGTCGATCATTTTAAAATCTGTATAGCCGCTGTCCTTTTTACCACTTCGTATCTCTGCTGCTCATGTTGTGATCGCTTCTCCATGATCATAAATATACACCTGACTGAACTGTGTTTTCTTTGTAATTAAACTTGTCGTTGCTTTAACTGTTGTGGGACCACAGATTCTCATAGCGTATGGTCCATTATTGTGTAAATCTACATTTTGTGCATTGAATAATGCAAAGGCGAAAAGACTTTGTTTTCTGCTCTTTGCCTTTTATTTCTGACCTCACTTTGTCCTGCTATTTTTTCAATTACACCTGGTCCTGATGATTAATTTCCTTTTGTTTGCACTAATGTGATCTTTACTACCTTTTTTTTTGATACTGTAGCAACTGACGTAATAATGTGTCACAAAAGTTCTACTTGAACAATCGCTGACTTCATAACCCCAAACACAACTTTCTAGCACCCTCTCCAACCCCCCCCCCCCCCCCCTTACAGCATCAATCAATACCCCGCTATCAGTCTTCCGTGCTGTACTCCGCCCTCCTTCAATAGGACCTAACAGTCACTTAAAACAAAAAAGGCTTCAACCTGGCTGGGATGCTACAATACTTTCAAATTTTACTGCTTTCATATTCTTTACCTTTCTCTGCATGTGTATCACACCATCGTTTGTTTGAGCCTTTCAAACTCCACTGCTTTCATAATGTCTTATCTACCTTTTTTTCTCTCCAACGCTTTAGGATCTCTTTTCTCCGCACTGCTCTTTCTTCTTTGCTTAGTCGTTGACGTTTCATATAGAACATATTGTCCTTATACACTTTATATGTGCTGAGAGCACAGGATCTGTGTGTGCTACGTGCCTTTACACGACTGAGTGTTTTACTGGTTTTGCTCTTATTTGATATTGTTTGCATCTCACGGGTATTTTAAGTGTCTTCTGAGAATTTCTGAGAAGATCACGTCTCGTCGCCCTGCTTTTCCTTTCTATGATTTTTTTTATAATAGAGAGATACAGTAAACTATCCTGACACAAATGGTAAAAAAGCAAAGTTCATTGTACAGGTGCTGGTCATAAAATTAGAATATCATGACAAAGTTGATTTATTTCAGTAATTCCATTCAAAAAGTGAAACTTGTATATTAGATTCATTCATTACACACAGACTGATGTATTTCAAATGTTTACTTCTTTTAATTTTGATGATTATAACTGACAACTAATGAAAGACCGAAATTCAGTATCTCGGAAAATTAGAATATTGTGAAAAGGTTCAATATTGAAGACACACTCTAATCAGCTAATTAACTCAAAACACCTGCAAAAGCCTTTAAATGGTCTCTCAGTCTAGTTCTGTAGGCTACACAATCATGGGGAAGTCTACTGACTTGACAGTTGTCCAAAAGAATACCATTGACACCTTGCACAAGGAGGGCAAGACACAAAAGATCATTGCTAAAGAGGCTGGCTGTTCACAGAGCTCTACCAGGAAGTTTTAGAGCACTTCATGCTTCCTGCTGCTGACGAACTTTATGGAGATGCAGATTTCATTTTCCAACAGGACCTGGCACCTGCACACAGTGCCAAAGCTACCAGTACCTGGTTTAAGGACCATGGTATCCCTGTTCTTGATTGGCCAGCAAACTCGTCTGACCTTAACCCCATAGAAAATCTATCGGGTATTGTGAAGAGAAAGATGCAATACGCCAGACCCAACAGTTCAGAAGAGCTGAAGGTCACTATCAGAGCAACATGGGCTCTCATAACACCTGAGCAGTGCCACAGACTGATTTACTCCATGCCGCGCCACATTGCTGCAGTAATCCAGGCCAAAGGAGCCCCAACTAAATATTGAGTGCTGTACACGCTCATACTTTTCATGTTCATACCTTTCAGTTGGCCAACATTTCTAAAAATCCTTTTTTTGCATTGGTCTTAATTGATATTCTAATTTTCCGAGATACTGAATTTGGGACTTTCATTAGTTGTCAGTTATAATCATCAAAATTAAAAGAAATAAACATTTGAAATACATCAGTCTGTGTGTAATGAATGAATCTAATATACAAGTTTCACTTTTTGAATGGAATTACTGAAATAAATCAACTTTGTCATGATATTCTAATTTTATGACCAGCACCTGTATAAGTAATTTCATTACAGCCATGTCCCTTATGTATTTCAGTATTTATCAGTATTAACTGATGTGAATGTACACATCTTTATTTATCTTTCTCTTCCAAATTTGTAATGTACAGAATGTATTGTCAGTATTCTCTGCGTGTATTATACGTGTGTGTGTGACTTTAATGAATACTATTATATACGGTCTCATTTGTATTAGTAATTCATTTAATATGTATGGGTTGTATTTTCCTTTCATGCCCAGTGGCTTGCCTTTGGCTCTGAAGAAGGGAAGATTTTCCGGAATGCAATAGCAAGCCAGTTCACTGGACATAACACTCTAAACATTTGTGTATCGGTTGACTAAAAACATTTGGAGTTTGTTGTTTGTGGGCTTTTTGATCCCAGAAAGTCTGTATCTGTACCTGCTATATTAATTTAAATTTGCATATTCAAATATATGGGGAAACTATGTTTTGTCACATTGTTTGTTAAATAGTAAAGTATTCACTTATTAGCATTTCTTTGGCATAGTTTGTGCAAAACAATAACTTTCTCCGAAATCCGTTGTGCAACGTTTCTTGGCGGGTTAAATGCTTTATTAATGGGAGGCTATTCTTGAAATTCTTTTATTTGACTTCGGTTTTACCAGTGCTTGCCATACTAAGAATGTGCTGAGCCCACACTCGTAAAATGTAAAAAAAAAAACAAAAAAAAAACAACTTTTTTATTTAATCCAAAGATCAGTGCGGCAGCAGCACTACCCACTGTGCTATTACGCCACCCACCATTAAATCATAACAAAACACAAACCTCTTAATCCAATTCTGAGTCTTGGGTGCAAAAATTCAGTATTAAATCAATGTATCTCTTATTACGTCATTTTTAATTACTGAAAGAATTTTTTTATAAAAATGGAATAATGGAAATAAATATTCAGATGTGTATGATTAATATCATTGTTAGCGTTTTCAGTACAATGCGCCCTAACGGGGTTCGATGAAAACAATCAAAAGTGTACGCCTGTGGCCCAAAGACTCGACATATTCCATAAAGCATTAACGGATGAAGTTTGACTTGGACTTCGTGATTGGGCAGGTTTTCAGCGTTCACGCATGCGTTTAGCCACAGTTATTTTGGTTACGTTGCCATCGTCCGTACGGCAAGTCTGACTGGCTTAATTAAACTTTGCCGTTAAACGTGTTCTCTCTGAAAAACTGACATTGTGGTTAATTACTAACTTGCGACCACGGCTGTTAGGTCAAACTCCGACTTCTCGCCAAACTACAGTAGAGAACAGTATTAATAATTACAAAGCTTGATAAATTTGATACTGTAAACGCATAGATGTGAAGCTTATAGCCACGACCCGTATGTCAATGCGAGCAAGGCGTTTGTGTTGATAAAACTGCGCTTTTTACCAGCTAACTTTTTGTGTTAAAGTTTTCCATATATTCTAAATAAACACAAAATAAATATGCATAAAACGAATCTCGTCAAAAATGTAAAATGCTCACGTTTAATCTTAAATTCCTTAGAACTATAATACAACGACACATCAGACGTAAAACCTTGCGCATTCACTTCGCCAAGACCTGTGTCATGTGACCACTTAGCGCAGCTTCAGAAACTCTTTCTCATCCTGGGAGTGTGCTCACTCTATGTAG
Organism: Polypterus bichir lapradei; assembly: GCA_026402145.1. Lineage (NCBI taxonomy): Eukaryota > Metazoa > Chordata > Cladistia > Polypteriformes > Polypteridae > Polypterus > Polypterus bichir. The sequence continues at coordinate 94,407,257 of JANRMT010062791.1, read as the reverse complement.
CCCTAACTCGTCAATTAACGAGCAGTCGATATTGGTGATCTCCGGAATGTTTAGAGGAAATAGTTAACAGTCCTTCTAGCTTGGGCTGATGATACACGGAGGTATTCTTTCACCACAGTAGTTGAAGAATTACCATTGTAAAGAATGAAGCTAAAACGAGTGCTGGCAGTGCCACATTTGTAGTCGCGAAAACCCGGAGTCCAGAAGGCCTGTTTCGTGATTATCGATAAGTCGAACTCACAGAGGCCCCCTCGTTTTTTCCTTTCTGTGGAGTGACTGTTGCTTCAGTGGTCGCGTTTCAATACAGGGATCAATGGAACATCGTGACAGAAAATGACAGATTACGGAGAGGAGCAGAAGAACGAGTTAGAGGCACTGGAGGCCATTTATCCAGATTCATTTACAGGTAAGAGCCTGGGCTAATTTGTACTCAACAGTGAAGTGTCTCAACGTGCCACATCTCCGGCGACTGTCCGGGCGGCTTTCACTCTACCCTGCACTTAAATCTACTTACTTTGACGCAAAAATATAACACATTGAAGTTTATGATACATGAGACAGCATCGTCCACTTTCCTGTGAGTAATGCCAAGCTTATGAACTCTGAAAGAAGTTTTACTGTTACAAATGGTGATGGGTTGCAGGGTATCCCGTTCATTAGTGGCTCTACTAAACTGCAAAACAGCATTCTTTACTATATACTGTTATCGGTGCACATATTATGTCTTAAATATGTTTGTTATTTAACTTTATTACTGTTCTGCGGTAATGCTAATAAAATTTGAAAGATATAATCTGCAGTTGGAGCACAGGTAGGTGCCGTAAAGTGTCTTGCTCATGGTCACACGGTGTCGATAGTTGGATTTGAACTCGCCACTGTGCCTGTGCAATCTAAAACCTTGCTTATTTGTTTTTCTGATTGTGGTAAATTTAGGCTTATTGGGTGCAAGAAAGAAACAAGCCATTTCACAGGGTACGCTGACATTCGTTTATTTCTGGCCAATTTGTAATTGCCAGAAAACATTCATTTTGGGGTTTGAGGTTAATAATAAGAAAACTGTATCAGGAGTTTAGCTAGTATCCAGGCCTGGATTTTCTACTCAAGTCTTCTGTACCTCTACGTCCTGCAACAGCCGCATCAACTATGTTTCTTGTAAAATACATTTAGCATATCTGTATAATTTGATTTAAGTGGCAGCTAGTAATTCATTTTACCAAGCTCTGATAATTTAACAATAGCTTCCTCTACATATGGACCAGATGCAATTGCTTTCCTTTAAGGATCCTATGTAGTATATTTCTACTCCTAAATATTTGAAATCAAAATGATTAAATATACTGTACATGATCACATTGAACAGGCTGGTAAAGAGCTGGTCTGTAAACTATAGGTTTGACATTTCTGTTCCATCTCTGGCATATGTAACCCTGAGCAAGTCACTTAACCTGCCTTTGATCCAGTAAAATAAAAAAAAAAAAGCAAAACTTGGAATCAATTGTATTCTTTGCTTCTCTCTGGGGTGGTATTTACTGTACGGTGCCACGCAGTTAGGAGACCTGGGTTCGCTTCCCTTGTCCTCCCTGCGTGGAGTTTGCATGTTTTTCCCATGTCTGCGTGGGTTTCCTCCCACAGTCCAAAGACATGCCAGTTAGGTGCATTGGCGATACTAAATTGTCCCTAGTGTGTGCTTGAATGACTGACTGACTAATGTGAAAACGTAAGTAATGAGCAGTTCTTCCAATTGTGTGTCAGTCATCTCCCTTCAACTGTGTCATGTTTTGACAGCTTTCTTGCATATACTGCCCATTTCAAGTCCCCCCCATGGCATTTATGTGGAGGTAAGAACTCCACTCAAACTTTTCTATAACCCTCAATTTAATATTTTTGAAGTATTGTTTTGTGGATTTGTTTGAGTGTTATGGGTCATTGATTGTGGCAAGGTTCGTTTATGGTTACAGTCTATAGCACAGTGTTGAATTGAGTCTGGCAAGCTGACCAGATCCTGTAGCAGGAAAGTAGCCACAAACTATAATGCTTCCACCACACTTTACAGCTTGTATGAGGGTGTTTTAGTCAGACAAGTCATTTGGTATTCTGGCCAAACAGCTCTAACTTTATCTTATCCATCCAGAGCACATTGTTCCACTAGTCCTTTTCTTCTCTTAGGTGCTGTCTACCATACTTCAGGTGTACACGTGTATTATGGGTTGTTTTGTTTTTTGTTTTTTTTTTTATCCTTTTTGGAGGACAGAGACTTTTTCCTTACCTTGCTATTTGCAAAATATTCTGCTGTCTTTTTCAGATGGTTGGGATTTTTGAAGTTCTAATTTGTTTTATCTTGCATACCACTTTGTCAGTTTTGACTTATCAGTCTGCACTAAAAAGAAACTGACAAAAAAAGTTATTTTTTTCCCCTTAACTTCAGAATCTAGCTAATGTAATTTGATCACAAAAATGTAATTTCTAGGTGTTCGTTTTTCTTATTCTTATTAATTTAAATTATTGAATGAGTTGAAAGATCAGTGTAACAGCACAACTGTGCAAATTTAGGTAGTATTGATTTCTAACAATTTGGCCCATTTTGGTGTATGTGCTCATGTCAAATTTCTCAATAGGAAACTTAGATTTTATGTCTCCATAGTCTCCTAAAGCCATAGTTTGTTTAAAAAAAAAATCTATATATCCTTGCTTTCCACTATAAATAAACTCATTTTGAAGCTCTTTCCAACTTATTCCCCAGTTCCATTCTCTTCTCCATATTTTTCTTTCCCAAGTAAATCTTTGCCATCACTTCCGTTTCCAACTCCAGACACCCTTAGGTAGGGATGATGAGTCTGTTTTTAAAAACCGGCCTGAGAGTACTTCCAGTGCCATGCTAACATAACCATTAAGCTCTTTCCTGGTTAATTTGAAGGCTATAAAAGAAAATAGAAAGTCACAGTATCAGTGTTGGCCTAAGGAGGACTGTTTTGCCCTTTGTAACATCTTCAAAAAAATGTTAGTGAAGGATGATGACATATCACATCATAGTGTTTAAAAATGTTGGCCAAACTGTCACCACTGTCTCAACCTTCAGAATACATTAAATCACTTAAAACTCAAAGAATGATGTCATAACAGAAAGATCATTGCTCACACTTCCAAGAATATATATTTAATTTTATCTGGTGTACACAAAGATAAAGGTTAAATACTAGTATTTCTATTGGTTGATAGTACCATGTCAATGGGATTTCAGCTATTGTACCCTGTACCTTGCATGTAGCCACTGAAAAATCCAAACTAAATAATAATTGAGAGCACTTATTTCTGTATTGTACACTTATACACAGAAGAATGACATGTTTCAGCGTAACTTAGCAAAATGATGATGGAACACAGGTGCTTCCTTTAATAATTACAGAGAGTAAAATGAGCAGTGAAAGAAATAAAGCCTCTATCCAACAATTTCCCGGCCTGCTTACAAAGTTCACAGATGCAGAAAGGAATAGCGTGACACACCATCACAGAACAAACTTGCATTTGCCATTATACTGACTTTTACATCTTTCAAAAACACTGAATACTCCACAGACTGCAGACTTCTCGTATAGTTGTGAGGCAGTAGCATTAATCAGTGCACTACACTGTCTCCATACTACTTCTTTTTTAATACCTTAAGGATTTTTATTGTTATCTAAAGGTCAGATGTGTTTATAGGCCTCTACTTGTATTCATTTTTTGTATTAACCTTTGAATGATTGTTGTGCCGAGTTGAAAAATGATAGAGTATAGTTGAAAGTACTTTAAACATCCAGAAAATTGCTAGTACTAATGTTACTATAATGTAATTTACTAATTTACATGGTACACTTATTTTTCATAAAGTAATGTGTAATTGTTTTGGTGATTTGTAAGATGAACAGATCTAATGTGAATAAGTGATTATTGTTAAATACATTTAATGTAAAATGTTAAGTTGGTTATCCATTTTGGAAATAAACCTTCAGTTTTCTTTCTTTAGTAGTTTACAGAGTGTAACTTCTTCATGTAATATCCATAGCATGCCTCATAGATATGTTCTAATTTTGATATTTTTGACTGTGCTACAGTGATTTCTGCAGGAAAGGATTATACATCATGTACATTTTCTAGAATATATGTACCTTACTTACACTATTAAACATATACCTGTATGCTTCGTGCTGTGGATGAGAGGGGATTGAGGGACCATCTCCAGTCTTAATACTTTCAGAAGTTGTATTGCTGTAAAATTATCTACCTTCACTCTAACATTCTGAACTTGTAAACTGCTTTTTTCAGATATGTTTCTAAATCACTGTACTGTGCATTGCCTTGTACGAGAAAATTATGGTCAAGATAACTTCGGAGGTCGTTATATAAAGTCAACATTCATTGTTGTTTCTAAAATTCTTAAAATCTTTTTTTTTTTTCCTCAAGTGTTGTCAGAAAGTCCAGCTAGCTTCACAATTACTGTAACTTCTGAAGCAGGGGAAAATGATGAAAGTAAGTAAAAACTACCTTCTGTTGGCTCTGCATTACTATTTTTTCATTCACCTCTTCTTTCTTTTTTTTCGGAGTCCGCTTTAAATGGTTACTGAGTGATGTGTTATTTTTGACACAATTCACTATAATACAATATACTGTAAATGTAACTGTTCATTTGATTTTTACTTGAGAAGTTATCTGTTTATGAATGATTTAATTATTTAATCATAACCTGTGCCTCTGGTGTTGGGAAAACACTGTGGTTGATAGTTGTATTATTCTCATTGATACTAGCTTTAAGTTCAATTTTTAATAGTGATTTTTCTGTTCTTATTTTGTGAAGTTATTACAATTCTGGATTCACATGTCTGTTTTTAAGCAAATACAAAAGTGTTAATGACAGTTGCTGAAACTTAATTCACAAAATTATACAAGCATTGTTGATCATTGAGTCCTTTGGTTCATTCATTCAAATTTTTTATTGATTGCAAATATCAATGTTACCATAATTCAGCTGAGAGAAAAGAGAATGTACTATCCTAATATTTACCGGGATACAAATACCTTTATTCCTTTTGCTTTTCTAAAAGAATGCAATTCTGATATTAATTACAGTTGTACAATTTCTTTCAGCTGTTCAAGCAACTCTCAAGTTTACATATGTACAGAAATATCCAGATGAACCTCCTCTTTATGAAATTTTCAGTCAAGAAAATTTGGAAGACAGGGACATAGCAGAAATTTTGACATTAATACAGCAACAGGTAATAAGACAGTTCTGACATTCTGCTGGTTAGAAATGTAGTAATAGATAAAGAATAAAATGTTGGTTGTAACTGTTTTATTTAATGTTAGTTACAGTTATATTGAAATAATTATTTAAACTTGGTCTCTTGAAAATAAGTAAGTAGAACAAAAGACTTCAACTAATGAAAAGGTAAGTACAGCTACCATAAATTATGCATATGGTACCTTGCAGTATCAAAGATACAACAGTAGATAACAGTGTATAGCCTGCTGTGCAAAAATACAACATTCGTCACTCATGGTGAAGGTAGATAAAAGATATATGATCACTTTAGTTTCAGCTATTCATGATACATGTAGCCTAGAGGAAAACAATATTTCTTAATAACAGTATTTCGAAATGTGGCGGTATGAAGTATGATGCTATGGTATGACCAGCCTTAAGAACAGTTCATTTCTAAGGTAGTTGGGATCCTTTATTATGGCACAGAATTTATTGCACAAGAATTGTGTTATGGCATCTTTCCTTGCGAGATCCTTATACAGATGACATAATCCCCTAGATCAGGTGTGGGCAGATTCAGTCCTGGAGGGCCGCAGTGGCTGCAGGTTTTTGTTCCAACCCAATTGCTTAATAAGTAGCACTTATTGCTAAAGTAACAGTTCTGCTCCACTGTAGTTGTCTCGCTCGTTAAGATTTTGAACCCTTATTGTTTATTTTTGTCTTAAACAGCTGTAGTCTTGGTTTTTAATTGCTCCTAATTAGCAATCAGATGCAAATGACAAAAGAAACCAGCATTCCTCAATTTATCTTGTTTCCATTTACACCTGTCTGTGTTTATCGTGTACTATTGGGTTTAATTAAATACTTGGAAGGAAAGTCAAGAGAAAAAGGTAAAGCACTAAGAATAACTCGTCTGTTTTAGACTTCAAATCATTTGGATGGTATCCTTAGAAAGGAAAAAAAATCGAGGATATGAGAATGAGTTGACATTGCAGAGTTAAAGCACTAGCAAGCCATGAAATTAAATAATTGACAAGGATTGATTTTCAATTAAGCAGCTGGGTTGGAACAAAAACCTGCAACCACTGCAGCCTTCCAGGACTGACTTTGCCCACCCGTGCCCTAGATGATCATTTTGTCCCTGCTAATTATGGTGTTGTCTCAAAGTAATACTAGTAGACAGAACACACATTGTTCCGTTATTGGACCTGTTCTCTATGGTGTGGTTCCGGTCCAAGTCATCTTCAGTTCTTTGACTCTAAGACATCATTTTTAATGTAGGTTTCTCATTGATTAAGACATAAACTGAAAGTTTAGAGCCAAATATGTGACATTAGCCACTAGTCTGTTCATTTGATGTGCAAGTTGCAGTGGGTTCAAAGTGTTTCAAGTATTGCATTTAGTATAGTGAGCGCATTCTATTATTTCAGATGTGCAGAAGTGACTTCCTTTGTCATTTTTGTATGCTAATTTATGTTGTGGACTTTGACACATTAATACTATCTTTTAATCACATGAAACAATGAACAATGAAACAGTGAGATGTCTGGTTTGCACCATTAAAGGCGGCTATGGACGTACATTCTTTAAATTGTATGTCCTGTGATTTAGCTGAGTTCACAAAAGGCTCTATTATATTTCTTGAAACATACTGTAAGTTATTAAAGATGTTACAATGTTTATCTCAAACAATTAATGTTCATCTGCTTTTTGTGATGCATTTTCTAAGTCTCTTTTCTGTAAACACTGAGACAACACTGGTTTTCCATAAATTGTCATTAGTTTTTTCTGTATATGACAGTGGAGACATTTTATTGTCTTGAAATGTTTTATGAAAAAACAATTGGCATTTTTATTTTTAGTTTTTCTGTATTTGCAGCTTTAATTATTTAAACAAATAGGAACTTCAGTTTGAAGGGGTAACTGTTTTAATCTTGCTTGATAAATAGTATGTTACATAGAGCCTTGAAAAAGCATTCAGATTAATCCTCTTAATTTTACCGCATTATAAAAGTGAAATTTTGATCTCTATATTCATTTTATTTCAAAGCTCTTAAAATGTATTTTTTAATGGGGCATTGTTTTATGTTATAAAAATCATAAGACAAAAAAGAAAGGAAATATGCTGTTACTATAAATATTCCATTATTGTGTTGAGTAAGCTGTAAATTTACACAGGAGAAACACAATTGCTTATTGAGCATACAGTTGCCTTACATTTGGCCTCCACCAGTGAGTCATTAAAATACCTGCCACATTTTCTGAATTAAAACCCCCACAAGGGATCATTACTCAGGTTGTGAATCTGAAGGATAGTTGTGAAAATGAAGGCTAAAGAGCACTGCAAAGAAAATAGAGATAAAATAATAAATGTATAAGTTATGCAAAGAGTACACAGTGATATCTAGGTGTTTGGTTGTCCCAGTTGACACTATTGATTCAGTTATCAGGAAGTGGAAGTGATGTTAGACCACCCCAGTGCTACCTAGAAAATTTTGTTCAAGATATGGTGACTTGTGAGATAAGCCATACAGAGAACAACATTCACTTTGAAGGAGCTGCAGTTTTTAGAAACTGGGACTCGAGTGAAGATGCTCTAGTCAACTTTATTAAGAACTCTTATGTGGCTGGTGATAACGTTATGGTATGAGGTTGTTTTTCATCAGCAGGAATTTTGCCTTTGTGCAAAACCGAAGGAAAAAATTAATGGTGTAAAATACTGCATGATAGCCTTTTTCAGAACTCTTCCAGCAGGACAGTAATCCTAATTACAAGGCTAGACTAACCTTGAGGCAGAAGAACTAAAACGTGAATGTACTACAATGGCCTAGTCAAAATCCTGATCACTAGCGTCGCCCGAATAACCTGTTAAAATTGGAGCAGATCCAATGTTATTAACATATTTCTTTTAGTAGCATTTTTTGTAATATGAAACAATGTTACATTGGGTAAAACAAATCACATTTCAGTGCTTTGAAATAAAATGGTATGTTATACAATTTCTACAAAATGCTTCAAATTTATGAGCCATGTTGGCAATTGTGCTCATGATTTTTTTGGACATATTCCAAAAGATGTTTGAAACTGGAACTTGTTCAATATGCAAAACAGTAGTTGTACTTGAAATAGATGCTGTGCAGAGATATGGCAAAAATGTTTTTGTTTATGTGCATGAGTATTATCATCAAGTATATGTATAGCAAGAGAGATTTTTAACGCAGTACATACTAGTAGTCAATATCAATAAATTACTGTGGCCCAATACCACCATGTAGACATTTAAGCTTGCTTCAAGTTATCTTTGTAGGCTTTAAATGTTTATTTTTAAATATAATTACAATGTGATTAAATGAGAAAGAAAAATAACTTGTACTGTGTATATAAAGCCAAAATTCTTCTTTTTATTCTATTAAATCCCTCCTTTTTTTTACAGATAGAAGAAAACCTTGGTATGGTAATGATTTTTACACTTGTAACTGCAGTGCAGGAGAAATTAAATGAAATAGTAGATCAGATAAAAAATCGATGGGAGGAAGAAAAGAAACGAAAAGAGAAGGAAGCAGAGGAAGCTGAAAAGGTTTGTAAAAAAATGTAGGGACTTATTATACCTATCCTAAAAAGTAAAATACAAGTTTTTAACATAGTACAATTATCAATGGTGATTAAGCAAAGAAATGTATGATACTATAGCAAAAGATAGTATTGACTAATGAATTTACAAATGCACAGCAGTTTGTGAAATTATTGTATTAGGATGTAAGAGAGGAAGATTTAGCAAGCATTTTTATTTGAACTTATCAGAAAAAATATGTTTCCAGAAGCTTTCCTCTGTGGCATACTTACAGTAAGCCATTAAATACTTTTTAGTACTGTGTATTTTTGCTCCCTTCAAGGTTGCTGTATATTGTGGCCAGCCTGTACACTGGTACTGTGAGTGCTGTGCAGAGTGGAGGGGGAACCTCTGCGTTTTTTCCCAGTTGATTCTGGGGTTCGTCAGAATACTACTGTGTTCTTGCTCCTGCTCTGTTTAATGCTTGCATGAACTGGGTGTTGGGCAGGGTTGTGGGGTCCTGCGGCTGTGAAGCATCTGTTGGTGATGATCTTGACTTTTGCAGAGGATGCTGTGATCTTTGCATAGTTAGTCCATTCCTCCATCATATTTTGTATCAATAAACAATTTTAATTTATTTGCAGGAAACTGAACACTAGGTGGCAGTCATGATCTTCTATTAATATTTAGTGTCCTGTTAATTTGCAATGCTATGCTGAATATCTGCTCAATAAACCTTGTTCACATGTAGCATTTTTAATCAATTCATTGAAAAGTTAAACTAAGAGAGGAAAGAACTATAGAAATCTTCAGCATTTTTAGAACTGAGCTGCTTCATGGTACCATGTTTCATAGGAAGTACTTTGAAGTTTGGTTAAGATGCACAATATGCATTAGATTATTCACCTGTCGGTAGTAGAAACCCAGTTATTCAACTTGTGCAAAATGTGCTTACATTACTAATTTGCACACAGTGTTTTTTTACAGTGGGATAATAAGTAGAAGATTACAAAGTATGCTGTGTTAACAATTGTTTAAAAATATCCCATTCTCACTCAGTTAAGAAAATAGTACATATAATTATTCAGCATTTTGTTACATTTATGTTGAAGACACATTATATCAAAATCCACATTAAGTAAATTTGCTGTTAATAAAACATTTTTTCTGTTGTAGGTGGTATTCCATGGAACTCCAGTTAATATTGAAAGCTTTCTTTCCTGGAAAGCTAAATTTGAACTTGAGATGTTCGAGTTGAAAAGGAAAAGTCAAAAAGAAGAAGAGCAGTCTGGAAAATGCAAGCTTACTGGTATGTGAAAACAGTTTTTGAAATTTCAGTGAATGTTGTTTTTCCCTCTACAATTTAAGGAATTCCATAATATTATGCAGTGGTGATCTCTCTTTAGCTTCGTTTTCACTACATTACCTGTACAGTTATTTATTTCCACTCTGTGATCTAGAACAGTATGCAGGTTTTTGTTCTAACCCGGTTGCTTAATTAGAAAGCAAATCTTGTCAATAATTTAATTTCATGGCTTATTAGTCCTTTTAACTCTGTCAGGTAATTCTCATATCCTAGATTTTCTTCCCCTTTCTAAAGGATATCATCCAAATGATTTGAAAGCTAAAATAGATGAGTAATTCTCAGTCCTTCACTTTTTTTCTCTTCACTTTCCTTCCAAGTATTTAATTAAACCCAATAGTGTGTGATAAATACACACAGGTGTAAATGGTAAAAGCTAAATGTAGAAATGCTGGTCTCTTTTGTCATTTGCATGTTATTGCTAATTAGGAGCAATTAAAAACCGATAATCCAGCTGTTTAAGACTAAATAAGCAATAAGAGTTTAAAATCGAGACAACTAAAGTGAAGCAGAAGTGTTACTTAAGCAATAAGTGCTCTTATTAAGCAATTGGGTTGGAGCAAAAACCTGCAGCCACTGCAGCCCTCCAGGACCATGATTTTTCTATTATCAAACCTGCTTAATCCATTTCTTGGTCATGGGTTGTGGCCTTTTCAGGGCATATGTGTACTTACTCACATTGCACCTGTGGTATCCAGAGAATAATCTATGTGGACGCAACAATAATGTACTCACGCCACACTTTATCTGGATAACCTGGATGTTTGAGGCAGCAGTACAAACCACTGCATCACTGTGCTCCTAAAATAGATATTTGCATACTAGATTACTTCTCTGTATATTTTAATTAGATAAAAGACCAGTAACCTTAGACGTTGGCAGACGTGTTAGCAAATCATATGGTGCATTTAAATGAGTTAATTGTTTGTTTCATTTAGTGAATTTCAAGAAAACCCACTGCTTTGACATAATGAATTGTTTTCATCATAATCAATGTTTTCAAAGGGAAAATATGTAAGTTGTACTCATAGTGTGAAAACTTCGAAGTAAGGTAGCAAGTATATGCTTGAAGAAAAAAGGGCAAATCAATAAATGATAAATCCTGCCTCTTGGTAGCGCACACTGCTTGATTATTCATGTATACGGAACTAACAAGGGAAAGTAGCACAGTGCCTCGTTTAAATGTTGTTGCCTCACAGATTAAAAATCCTGGGTTCAAATTCAAAACTCCATGCCCAGATCTTGTGCAGACTCCACATTGACATTTTCCCCTGTGTCTGTGTGGGATTTCCTCTGGGTAATTCAGTTTTCCTTATACATTCCCAAAGACATGCATGTTGGTTCAACTATCAATTCTAAATTGGCCCTGCATGAATGTGGGTTTGAGTGAGAAGGCCCCGCTATTGACTGGTGCAGAGTCCAGAGCTGTTTCCTGCTTTGTGTCCAGTGCTGGCAACCATAAATTGGATTACGTAGGTCTAGGAGTGGGAGTGTTAGATGAGGATGGAACTCACAAGGAATCTGCAGTTCCACCCCAGATGCACAAACATCCCTAAGGATGGATGTGGTCATCTGGTCTGAGCGGGAGAGGGAGAGCATCGTAATTGAATTAAGTGCCCCATGAGGTGAAGATCATGAAAAAGAAAGCCACCAAGAACTGGTCCATGAATGTAGAGGCAAGCATTGACAGGTCTTGATATTCTCAGTCAAGGCAAAATATAGAGGATTTCCAGCAGAAGTGACATGGAACATGCTTATGGGATCATAATGAAAAAATAGAAATACAGCAGCTCTCATGCTGGGGTAAACAGCAGTACAAGCCTGTGATTGGCACTGCCATAAAAGGGAGGCCAGGAGCTAATGGGCAGTGATTTGGACAACATTACCAATCCGCCAACTGGAGGGCATTATAGTTAAGGGTCAAAACACCCACAGGACTTTGAGCACTGTCTGAAATCTACTCCTGTCTAAAAGCCACAGTCTCTCAAAGAAAGACTGGAGACTAGGCATTCCATGATGTATGTCAGACCTAAGAGCTGATTAGGTTTTGTACATATTCCAGTTGTTTGGCTTTGAACTTTTAAAGTTCACAATTTGTGAAGCTGATACCAATAACAGACAAACAACTGCTTGGAAGTTCACAAAATTTGGCACGTGCTTTTAGGACTTTCATTGAAAGACCTCTGTTTATTTTGAATTCGATCTACAGCTTGAGCTTTGAACTTTTAAAGTTTGAAGTTTTTATAAAACAGCAATCCTAGCACTGAAACACTGATTGCATTTTATGCCATAACAGCATAGTCTTAACTCTTTTTTTGTGCTGCCTTTTTCAATCGACTGTTTTATTCAGGACACATTTTATAAATCACCTTAGTAAGCAGCTAAATTCTGTTTCTTAAAAAAAGGGAAGAAATTGTCATTTATTCAAAGAAAGAAAAATGCATGTAGCCAACACTGAGTTTAGAAAAATATTCTCCTTGGTGTTTTTTTTTTTTTTTATATATTACTGTTAAAGTTTTTTAACAGTTACTTATGATGGCTTTTTGTAAGATAGCAGTATAAAAGCATTTAGGTGCTTAGGTCTATATAAATAAAATGTATTGTTAAGCTGTGAATTGTATATGCGATGGCACCATCAAATATGGACAATTAAAGAAACGTACACTTAAGAGTGTAAGGAAGCACTTTTTTGCTATAACAACAATTTTTGTTATATAGCTCAAAATCACCCAATGGGCTTTTAACAAGCCATGTTTTGTGACGGTCCCTGAGCATTGATTCCCTTAAAAGACAAGAAAAAACTCCCAAAAATACCCCCGTACTATTGTGTCATGTATTTAAAGCAGAAACCTTAACAACTGTTAATAATAGAGGTAGATTAGCTAATAGTTAATCAAAGAGATTCCATGGACACTAAGATCTTCTCTTTTTTTGCACAACTTGTGTTTTGTGTAATATTTTGAGTATTTTTTATTTTTCTTATTTTCTGAGATGTAGCAATTGTATGACACAATATTTTACATTATGCCATAACATGGCACCTTTTGAAATTAACAGTTTAATGGCATGTAATCAAAATAATGTTGACACTCCTCTTTTTATTAGGAAAGCAACTTTTTGAGCGAGACCATGATCTGGATACTTCTGATATCAAATTTCTGGAAGAAGGTACGAAACTAAGATGCTTTAATTTTAAAGTTTGTTTTAAGTTTAAAGAGTATGGTGTGCACATATTTGTGATTTTGTTTTATTTTTTTCTTTGTAGCTGGCAATAATGTGGAGGTGGATGAGTCCTTATTCCAAGACATGGATGATTTAGAATTAGAAGATGATGATGATCCAGATTTTAATCCTGCTAATCTAGACAGTGAAGATGACTAATTTGCTTGTTACTTATGCCAGTGTCAAATTATTAACTTTGTATTCAGGAAACAAAAATACATGGTCACAGTGTCTTCACCCAACATGAAATTATTTTAATGCTTGTTTATTTTTTGATCCTCAGATTCAAATAAATAGATCTTTACTAATACATTGTACATATTACTTTTAGTCCATTCACACATAAGCCATTACAGTCATGCTTTTGTTTGTTCAAATAAAAAGGTAAGATTCACCTGAGCCTTGATCCAGACAATGTGCAGATTGTTTTCTGTCAATCATACTTTTCTTTTTTTATAAGACAAAACAAACCTAATACTATCTTGCTTTGTACAGTATATTTTATATATGATTTCAATTTTCAAAGAAATAGTTCTTTGCTAATTTTAGATAATTCAACGCAAAGTGCATCTCTGTAAGGAGGGGATGATAGGTACAATGTATATTTTACTTTATTTTCAAACTCCTGTTTGGAGGGAAATGCATCAAAAGTTGTTCCTTTACATTTGCAAGGTAAAACTCCTCAATATTAAATGTTTAGTTAAAATCTAAAAGCTGTTTCCTTGTTTTAGGTTTATTAATACTAAATTGCAGCTATTATTACAATTTGAAACATTTAGCATTTACATTCAAATCGTAAAAAAAGATGTATATTGTGAAAAAATAAAAACGCTAAGGAGATACGGTCGCACCTCCGAAACCCTCTCTTAAACAGTGATACAATGGGAAGCAAATACTTTTTTTTTTTTTTTCTTTTTTTTTTACCTCCTCATTGCAAGATCAGCTACTGGCTTGCTGCTGCCGTGCTGTGTGATCTGCATGTGGCGCAGCGCTTCAAACATTTTAAAAGCCTGTACACCCGCTGTCCTTTTGTCTCCCTGCCTTGTCTCGTGGGACGTTAGTGTCTCCAAGAAAATCACGTCTCCTTCCAAGATTTTTTTTTTAATAATAGAGAGATATCAATCTGTGGCACTAAGCAAGTTAGTTCATCACATGGAATTATATAATGATGGATTGTTGTGCAATTCATAGCATGTCATTATTGTGTGTATAAGTTTGTAAGTTTTATTTTTAACCGCAAAATGAGGCTGTTGCACATTCTGAGTTATGGTCAGAGGGAGGAATGCAGCATATTTCACAGAAGTACTCTGGGTGTTTTGTTTTTCGATCTCATTCATTCCAAGAATACAAGTAGAAATTTTGATGCTATTGAGTCATGCACAAACATAAAAAGTTCATTTCACTTTGATCATCATGAATTTATTTATATACGTTTCTACTAGTGATTTAGTTATTATTAGATATCATTATTTTTGATAGATTTATTCCAAGACAAAAGACTCAAAGAAAATAAAGTCAGATGTAGTGAGAATATTTAAATTTCACACAAACCGGTCAAGATACAAACCCAAAGCTATAGATCTGTCAGGCAGCAGTGTTGTATTATTGCCTCCTCCCTGATATCCTTTATTTTTATATATTTGTCAAAATAAGATGCTTCAGATCTTTGGACAAAATATAATGTTAGATAAAGGGTATCCCTATAGGCTAATACCACATTATGTGACTTTTCCCTTGATTTTCAGTCGTAGCCCTCATTCACATAATATAAGTCGAAGGCCCAGTTGCATAATGTGACATACCCAATGATTCACTCTGATACAGTCAAACAGATTTGATTTTGTCTTTTGTCATAGGAGTGAGCCATGAGTTGCATGAGAGCTACAACCAATGAATTCTCATCTAGAAGTACAATTCATATAATGTAGTAATGAGAAATAGGACCTCACAAACAGATGAGAGACTTGTCTGTCTGATCTCTCATGTTTTACATACCACAACATAATGGAAAAAGAAGAAAAAGGGCAGAGATTACTGCTGAACTCACCATACCTGTTAACCCTTTGTACAGCGCCAGCTCCATCATGTTTCCTGTTGTTAATTGTTAGAAAAAAGGGCAAGTATGACTTTGCTGGAAAGTCAGTACATGATCACTAAATACAATGTGTCCAATGATTTTTGGTTGTTTAAATTACCATAGTCTGGCAATAAGATTGACAACGGCAGTCTGCAAGTCTGACATAGCGCATGACTAGAAGTTGTGTAATGTGACATTGGCTTTAGTTACTTAAACAGCTGACCAAACATATTGGATTGAACATAGCCAGACTGACTGGAGCCATTCCTGTTGAGTAAAAACTTCATAATATATTAACCCTGACCATGAGACTAGTCATCACCAGATGGCTTCTTGAAGAACACTATGCTTCCATCAAAAGAAATTCAAGAAGAGAGGAGCAGAAGAGTTGTTGGAACTTGGAGTTGCTGCACCACAGTGATAGCCATTATCTCCAAATGGAGAACATTTGGAACAGTGGTGAATTTACCCAGAAATGGCCACCGTGCCAAAAAACACCCCAAGGGTACATTGATGACAATTCAAGAATTCAATTGCAGTTCAAAGTCATGGAAACAACGCAGTACTCAAACAAAGTGGGTATTTGGCTTTTCTGCACCCTCAATGACATAAGTTGCTTCATTTGTTAATTAAGAAAAAGGTTAATGTTTCATTGCTTTGTAGGACAAGGCACGCCTTCCTATTAATACATGTACCTTTTTAATAGAGATGCGTAATTGCTGAAACACACAGCAGGACAAATACAACAGCATGCTTCATTGCTAAATGCAAATCTGTACACACTAAAATGGTGTCACTTGTTTAGCTTTTTAAAGCAAATTACCACTTCTTAGTATAACCTGTAAGAAAAAATACAAGTCGTGTCTGAATGGTTCATTAAAGAATGTAATGCTGCCTCACAGTTATGCAGTAAATATTTTGAGCACAGGTAATAACAGCCCAAGTAATTTTCTAATTCTGGATTTGAACACAGGTATAAGTAATAACAAAATATGATCATTCACATAAGAAACATTGAAAACATGCAAACAAAGACTGTTCACAGTTCAGAAATAAATATATATATAAATATTTAAATATGAAGCTGTAAAAGTTTTAAAAATGACAGACAGAAATTTAAAGCATCATGAGTTTCATTCATGTGAAATTTGAATTTTTTTTTTAACCAGCTAATGATACAAACAAATCTTACAATAGCAAATACAGGGGGTCCTCGGGTTATGACACAGTTCCGTTCCTACAACAGTGATGTAACCCAAATTTTGGTGTAAGTCGAAACACACTCTAGCCTAAGTCACTTACCTATCTTAACACATTTGCAAAATCATAATCTAGAACATAAAAACACAAAATCTAAGCCTGAGAAAAAAGAAAAGGACATAAATATACTGTACTGTAGTAACAGAAAAAATGAGTGTAAAAAAATCCTTACCTTTATTCCTTCTCATGTCTCAATTTTTTTAAGTTTTTATGGGAGTGAGTGTTGTAAACTCGAAACATTGTATGTTGAAACGTTGTAACCCGAGGACCCCCTGTATTACAAACTAACCAAAAAAGCATGTTGCTTTAAAGAGCTTATTTAAATAGAAATATCCTAGATGATCTTGGAATTCACTAATTCAACAGTACATATTCATTGCTTCAAAAAATTAGGGAACATTTAAATCACACATTGGATCACGATGAGTGAAATATTCAAGTCAAAACTCTTTACTGAGTAATACTGTGTAATTCTTTGAAGACAAAATGATGTAACATTGGTCAATGGAAACCAATTCAACATCACACCAAAAATCAAAGTCAAAAATTGAAATCACAGGCTGACCCAACTTGTGTGAATTTTATCACGGTAACTCATATTGTGACTTGGTAGTGTGTCTAAGCCCCCATGTGCTTGTATGCACTCTTTACAACATGTGAGCATGCTCCTGATGAGATAACGGTTGGTATCCTGCCCTTCCAGACCTGGATCAGGGCATCAGTAAGCTCCTGGACAGTCTGAGGTGCTACTTGGCGGTGTTCACCAATACATAACATCCCAGAGGTTCCCAGTTGGATTCAGGTCTGGAGAATGTGTGGACCAGTCAGTGGCATCATGCCTTCATCAACCAGGAACTGCCTACACACTGTGGCCACATCAGGCCAGGTATTGTCCTGCACCAGGAGGAACCCAGGGCCCAGTGCACCAGCATTAAGGTCTGACAATGGCTCTAACAATTTAGTCCCGATACCTAACAGCAGTCAGGATACCATTGCCTAGTACCTGGAGGTCTGTGACCCTCCAAGGATATGCCCCAGTAGAACATCATCGACCCACCACCAAACCTGTTATGCTGGGTGATGTTGCAGGCTGTATATCATTCAAAACAACATCTCCAGACTCCTCCACATTTGTCACACGTGCTCAGTGTGAGCTTACTGTCATCTATGAAGAGAATGGGGCACCAATGGTGGAGCTGCCAATTGTGTATTCTCTGGTGAATGCCAGTTAAGGCTGCAAGGTGATGGGGCTGTGAGCACAGGTACCACTAGAGGATGTTAGGCCTTCATGGCACCCTCATGGAGTCTGTTTCTGATAGTTTCATCAGAAACGTGCACACTAGTAGCCAGCTGGAAGTCATTTTGTAGGGCTCCTCCTGTTCCTCCTCACACAAAGGAGCACATACTGGTGATATACATGCTGCTGATAGCCTCCCATGGCTTTATCCAGGTATGCTTGTGTAATGGCCCGTCTTCTGGTATCACCTCCATGCTCCTGAGACTGTGCTGGGAGACACAGCAAACCTTCTTGCGACAACGCATATGGATGTGCCATCCTAGAGGAGCTGGACACTTGTGCAACCTGAATCAGCTGCTGGTACCACTTCATGCTACTAGTAGTGACAAAGACACTAGCAAAATACAAAACTACAGAAGAATCAGTCAGGTGGGGTAAGGAGAGAGCAATTGTCTGTGGCCACCACCTCCAAAACCATTCCCTTTTTGGGGATTGTCTTGCTGTTGCCTCTCCAGTGCACCTGTTGCCACTTTCATTGGCACCAAAGCAGGTAAAGTTGATTCACAATATTGCTTATGCTTCCTAACTTAACAAATTGAAATCCTTGAAGGTTAATTGACTTGGTGTTAGACTGTGATGATTAAGTGTTCCCTTGTTTTTTTGAGCAGTGTAGTAATGTTTACATTTTTATACTTAGTATGGATTTTAAGCTGTATTTTTCAGTTACTGGACAGAAGACCCATCCATCCATGATCCAACCTGCTATTTCCTAACTACAGGGTCACGGGGGTCTGCTGGAGCCAATCCCAGCCAACACAGGGCACAATGCAGGAAACAAACCCCGGGCAGGGCGCCAGCCCACCACAGTGGACAGAAGATGTCAAAATAAATTAAAAATGTGCACATGCCAAGATACAGCAGATAGTTTATGATCATACCATTCTTTATAAACTCTATGCTGAAATCCTCTCAAGATTATAAACCCCTCATTTGCTGTCACATTGGAAGGATCTTCACCTCTTTGACACATTAAATAATAAGTCCTGCATTGTATTTTGATATCTATGAATGCGAATAATTGTTTACTTAAATCATAGGTAACTACTTAACAGATACAGTATATCAGTATTTTAAAAAGGTTGTTACTGTTAGTATTTACTGTATATATGTTTGAACGTAATACAAACAAATGCACAATATTGTTCACTTTAATAATGAAGATACTTTAATAAAAAGCTTTGCAATTCTGTTATGGTGACATCACTACTGGGAATTACGCTCTGCTCCTCAGTTAAATGGACAGCTGCCTGTCTAGCTACTTACCTGTTACAGAGCTTATTGAGTAGCTGTGCATGCTGCTGGTGACATGTACTGTCTCTGCTAAGAGACCACTGAAGGTTCCCCAAAATGAACATATGTAGGATGCTGAGAATTCCATGTAGCAGTTTCTACCTTCAGCTAAACAGCTAGTTGCGGAAAAGCTATTTACCTGTGTAAGAGCTTACTGTGCATGCTGCCGCTTACAATCACTGACTGTTACATGAATGTCAAAAATGATCGAAAAAGGTGACAAAGTCCATAGTATGTAGTACTCCTCACTACATATTCACCGGTGTCAAAACTATTTTGTTTCATTTTTAAGTAAAAAAACAGAAGTCACTGAATTGAAATTCATGTAAAAAGAAACATTTGGGGAGTTGTGCTCATTTATACCTGCGGAATTGCTATAATCTGAGATCTGACTGTTGTGTTAAAAAAATTAGGCAGCAGACAGAAAAAGGTGTGGAGATGGCCACCTCATATACTGAAAAATCAGCAAAAGAAAAGAAACATGTCTTTACGTAAGCGGAGTTCACAAATGAAATGACTAACAGGTCGAGTCGGCTCTATAAATATGGTGGATAGGAGGAAGAGGTGGAGTCAGGGAAGCCGGAACAGGAACTGATGTGACAGTAAGGTGGATTCTGGGTACCGGACATTATGTCGGCAGGGTTTGCCAGAAGTGATGATGTCAACAGTGGGTGGACCAGTGGAGATGTCATTACTGCAGAGGATTAAGAGGGGACAGGATCAGGTGAAAGTGCCAACCCCTGGTCTGGCTGACAAATAACACTATTTGAGCCTATAAACTGTCCCCCATGCACACGTGTGTGACACTGTACAGTGTTCAACAGTAAGACTACAATAAGACATGGGGTGGCAGTGTAATGATGTTTAGATGCTTTTCTACCTCAGGACCTGGAAGATATACTGTTACTGAACAAACCATGAATTCTGCACTTCTACACAGAATATTCTTAAGTGTCTGGTTATCTTTCCATGACTTGGAGCTGTGGAGCACTTCAGTTATGCCATGGGAGAATGAAAAAAAGTCTACAGTTGAATGGCTCAGAAGGAACAAAATAAAAGCTTTGGAGATGCCTAGTCAAAGTCCTGACTTGAACCCTGTAAAGATGCTGTGGCAGGACCTGAAACGACCTGTTCACACTCACAAACCAGCCAATGTGTCTGAATTAAAGCAAACAAGAGCAGGCTACTATTCCTTAATAGTGAGGTGAAAGACTGATTTGAAATCATACAAACTGTAACAACAACAACATTTATTTATATAGCACATTTTCATACAAAAGTAGCTCAAAGTGCTTTACATAATGAAGAAAAGAAAAATAAAAGACAAAATAAGAAATTAAAATAAGACAAAATTAGTTAACATAGAAAAGGAGTAAGGTCCGATGGCCAGGGTGGACAGAAAAAAAAAAAAAAAACTCCAGACGGCTGGAGAAAAAAAAATAAAATCTGCAGGGGTTCCAGGCCACGGGACCGCCCAGTCCCCTCTGAGCATTCTACCTAACATAAATGAAATAGTCCTCTTTGTAGTTAGGGTTCTCACGGAGTCACTTGATGTTGATGGTCATACAGACTTCTGGCTTTTAATCCATCCATCATTGTTGGAACATCACGGTGCTTTGAGTAGATGGTGGTGGCGAAAGGATACCGGAAAAGGAAACAGAAGAGAGGGTAGAGGTTAGTACAGATTTTAGAGCCACCATGAATAGTTATTATAATGAGTTGCAGAGTAACTAATATTTTGAACTGAACAACTTTGCCACTGATCAGAGCTGTACAGTTGTTTGAAAAAGTAGCTGCGAATATGCACCTGACTTTATACTCGTAAAACAAGGGTCAAATACTCAGTTCAAAATATTAGTTGGAGCTGCTTTGGGCCTTCCATGTCAAAGTACCTAAACTAATACAGCCGTTGCAGTTTACCGTATATCAAACTGGCTCATTCGCCTTGTGATCGTCTCCCCCGATACACCATATAGATCTGCAATCTGTCGTACTTTTAAACCGCATAACAGAAGGTGTTCAATTGACTCAGCTGGGATGTCAAAGGATGGACGTCCAGAGCAGGGAACTGTGTCACCTGAACTGGAGTGTAGTCGAGTCCGTTCCACCTATTCTTCGACAATTTCAAAAATAGTTTCATCTACATCGGAGTCTAAAAGGGCCGCCAACATTGTAATTTCTTCCGATAAATCTTCAATTCTCTCTCTGAAATACGTAATATCTTCGGCAGAATCCATTTCATCGGCAGTAGTAAGCATTTTTCTAATTAATTCATGTGTTATCGATTCACCAATCAGTAACTAGAGGGCGTGTTAGAGCCCACCCTCTCAACTTTGACGAGTGAAAGTGACAGTTTTATTTCAAATTGTATTTCATGACGGTTTGCAGGAATGTTACGGACAAAATGAAATAAATAAGCAACGAAAAACATATTTCGTGACAGATTTATTTATTTATGCTCTCGTTTCATGACATATTTATTTATTTAGGCTCTCATTTCATGACACATTTATTTATGCTCACATTTCACAGTACTTTTATTTATTTAAGCATTTATTTATTTATTTAATTTTGTCCGAAATATTCCTCCATAGTTATGTCCAGAATTGAACCCTGTGTTTCTTTAAGAGTTTGTACATAGTTGATTTACTAAAAGACAAAGCTGGATGGGAATAAAGAGGGTGTGGTGAACTGGTGATTTGTGGGAACAAGAAGGTTGAAATAAAAAAAAAATAAGAAAACATTTGGGGAAAACCCGTGTGTGACGAGTTTTTGTGTCTGGATACAACATTTCGGCAGACGAGGATGGCTGAGTTCACGTTACCACCTCCTAACCCGGTCCTGACCATCCCAGGTGAGCCTCCGGTGCCCTGGCAAAGATGGATTGAGTCGTTCGAACTACGTATATTTGGTAGCCCTTGATGTTCAGGATATGGCGAATGCTAGGAAGAGGGCTTTGTTGTTGCACTGTTTGGGAGTAGAGGGACAGCGCATTTTCTCCACGTTGCAACCGGACGCACCTACGTATGCAGCAGCATTAGCGGCATAGTTCAGCTCTGGTCGCAGTGTCCTTATGCATCGTTTTCATTTTCGTCAACGAGCACAACAGCCGGGTAAGTCGATAATTCAGTACGTCTCTGCTTTACATGAACTGGCGCGGCATTGTAATTTTGGAACCCTGCAAAACGAAATGATCCGCGATCAAATCATAGACAAAACCAATTGCAATCAGTTGCGCGCTAGGTTACTGCTTGAACCCGATGACCTCACACTAGAGAAAACGGTGCCACTAGGAAAACGGACAGAAACCGCTGTCGCGGATGCGCAAAAGTTGCAAAGAGCGCACGCGGAGACTTCAAATCAAATCCCTGTGCACAAAGTCACAGCTGCGACTACATCGAGACGTTGTTCAAACTGTGGGTCAAATCAGCATAATACGAGGGCAGCCACATGGCCAGCGATGCCGCCGCTGTAACAAACTTAATCGTTTCGCACGCTGGTGCCGGTCAGCTCTCGTTCCTGTTACCGCACGTAAGCCTGCACGGGAGTATCGGCGTGCTCACTCGCCAGAACCTATAAATTGGGTGCAGCGGAACACACCGTTCTTAAAACACTGCATCTGCATGATGGGTGGTGTGGAAATCACACTCCTACTAGATACTGGTGCTAGAGTGTCTCTTTTAAATAAAACCACATTTGACAGTTTTTTTTTCCCTCATGTACCTGTTAAACCTGCAGCTGTACAACTCACTGGCTATGATCAGTCTCCTATAAATGTCCTGGGTACAGTTACTTTGTGATTTACAAAGATAGAACCACTTCAGCAGTGTCTTTCCACATCACAACAGGTGGAGCTAACATCATGGGCTTGATCTTTTCCTTGCTTTAAGCTTTACAGTATCAGACTTTGAGGGTTGCCAAATTTTGCAAGTTGTGGACTGCTGGCTACAGAGGTTTCCAGCCTTATTCACAAGTCTTGGCTGCATCACTGGCTTTGTCCACAAGACGACGGTTAACCCAGACATAGCCCCAGTGATTCAGCCCCTTCGTCGAATTCCGCTGGCACTACGTGAGGAGGTCTCTGTGGAGTTGGAAAGGCTGCAGGAGGCTGGCCTCATTGAGCCAGTTGATGCTTCACCTTGGATATCAAATCTTGTTATGGCACGGAAAAAGAATGGCAAAATTTGTTTGTGTGTGGATTTGAGGGAATTTAATAAAGCCATAATTCCTGATAAATATCCATTGCCTACAACAGAGGAGCTCACAACGCAGTTCCAGGGCTCAGCTGTTTTCACTAAATTGGACCTGGCACAGGGTTATTTACAGGTCTCATTACATGCTGCTAGCCGGGATTTGACTGCTTTTGTTTCTCACTTGGGGGTTTTCAGGTTCACACAGATGGCTTTTGGATTAAGCTCAGCTCCAAGCTGTTTCCAAAAGATCATGTCACTACTACTGGCAAACATTCCTGGTGTGTTGATATATTTAGATGACATTGTGGTACATGGCCCCACACAAGAACAACATGATATTCGTTTGCAGCAGGTACTGCACCGAATGGAGCAAAACCAGGCCACCTTAAATGTTGAAAAGGGTATTTTTAGCGCTCCAGAAACTGACTTTGTGGGGCACAAACTTATGCGCAATGGTATCCAGCCCTTGCTGTCTAATGTAGATGCTATACTAGCCTTGCTGGAGCCTAAATCAACTACTGAGTTGGCTTCATTTTTGGGTATGGCAAATTACTGCCTTCGTTTTCTACCACATTATGCTGATAAAACAGCACCATTGTGTGCCCTTTTGAAAAAGGATGCTACATGGGTTTGGACTGCTGCTTGTACACAGGCAATTCATGACATCAAACAACAGCTCACAAGGCCACCGTCAATAGTTCATTTCAGCCTAGCTGCCCCCACTCTGGTCACATGTGATGCCTCAGCTGTGGCATTGGGTGCTGTTCTATCCCAGATAGTTGATGGCGTGGAGCGCCCAGTTGCTTTTGCCTCCCGTGCCCTCACAGAAGCTGAACAGAAGTACTCTGTGGGAGAGAGAAAAGCGTTGGCTTGCTTGTGGGCCTGTGAACGTTGACATATTTATCTTTTCCGCCGGCATTTTACCTTACGCACTGACCACCAGGCATTAACCGCTCTTCTGGGCAAGGGGGGTTCAGGTCACAAGCCACTCCGGCTCCTCCGGTGGGCAGATCAGTTAAACCAGTATAACTTTAAACTACAGTTCACACCTGGCTATGAAAATAGAGTTGCTGATTTACTTTCTAGGGCTGTTTCTGTATCCCTGCCTGTGGGTGTGGTCTCAGAGGAGGAGAGTGCCTGGATTCACATGCTGCAGGAAGCACTTAAGGGCACAGTAGCCATGGAGGAACTACTCTGTCTAATATGAAAATGTATTGTGGAGGGATGGCCAAAAGGTGTGGAGCCAGCACTTCTTCCCTTTTATCGGGTGCAAGATGAACTTTCTTGTTGGGACGAAGTATGTGTAGCAAGGGGCCACCAAACCTTAATCCCTGAATCTCTCCGGGCAAGAGTACTCCACATGGCCCATAAGGGCCATTTGGGGATTGTGATAGTAAAACAACGCTACAGGGACACGGTCTAGTGGCCAAACATTGACTGTGATGTGGAACTGCTGGTGAAAGACTGCTCAGCGTGTTTAGCGAGTGGCAAGACACTGAGGCCTACACCAGCTCCTTTGAGACCTGTGGCATGGGCGGCATCCCCTTGGGAACATTTAGAAATACAGTAATCCCTCCTCGATCGTGGGGGTTGCTTTCCAGACCCCCCCGCGATAGGTGAAAATCCGCGAAGTAGAAACCATATGTTTGTATGGTTATTTTTATATATTTTAAGCCCTTATAAACTCTCCCGCACTGTTTATAAATATTCCCCGCAGAGTTATACAGCATAATCCCTTTGTATTCTCTTAGATATTAGGTAAGATTCATTGAAATTATGTATATAAACACACTGTTTATATACAGTAAAACCTAAATATTATTTTAAAGATATTGAGTGTCTCCGATATCACTTATGTTACAGCCATTACGATAGACAGGCCACCAGCAATAAATACGTACAATGCAAGAAAAATAGTATACAGTAAATGTGTGTACAGTGACACTAAACGTACGTACATGTACTAAGTACTGTAAGTAGAAAATTAATTATGGTTACTCACCAACAATGACACGATGACTTGTCCGATAACAATGAGTTTAATTTTACTGCACAGCAAAGGAGAGCGTTACAGTCCTTGTAAAGGAGCCACTTCAGGCGATTGTGTAGCACTGCCGTTGTTCTTCTTCTGGCAGTCTTCAATCCAAATCCCTAAAGCAGGTTCCATCTAGACTACTGCCTTATTACATCCACTTACAACTCGTTTTGCACCCTGGTTAAAAGGACACTGCGGCCGTAGATCTTATATTCCTTTCCTACTTTTTAAATAAAAAGAATCGTAGCCTTCAACAAATCCAAAACGTTTACTTTTTCGGCAATCATTAACATCTTCGTTGGCGCTTGGGCACGGCCCCTGAAGCAGTAGCAGATCGTTGTGGAGCCATAATGAAGGGCTTGACTATGCACAAAGATAAACACAAAAGAGCATAACTCTTTACACAGCGAAACACGTTGATGCTGAATGAGCGAGACAAGACTTCCTGGTTAACACTGCATTCAGCACGCAGGAACTTAACTGCGTGCTCTGATTGGTTAGCTTCTCAGTCAGGAGAACTTAACAGCGTGCTTTGATTGGTTAGCTTCTCAGTCATCCGCCAATAGCGTCCCTTGTATGAAATCAACTGGGCAAACCAACTGAGGAAGCATGTACAGGAAGTAAAAAGACACATTGTCCGCAGAACCCACGAAGCAGCGAAAAATCTGCGTTATATATTTAGTTATGCTTTCATATAAAATCCGCGATAGAGTGAAGCCGCGAAAGTCGAAGCGCAATATAGCGAGGGATTACTGTAGATATTTGTGGGGAACTCCATGGGGCTCCGGCTCATGCAAGGTACCTTTTGGTTGTGCATGACTTGTATTCAAAATGGCCTGAGGCCATCATGCTGAGCTCCACCACAACACACTCTATCATACACTCCCTAAGCCACCTATTCAGTCAGTGGGGTTTGCCAAGTGTTATTACAACAGACAACGGACCCCAGTTTTCATCAGTAGTGTTTACTTCTTTTCTCAAAGACAATTGTATTAAGCACACCAAAACAGCAGTGTATCACCCTGAAGCTAATGGTGGGGTGGAATGCCTGAACCGTAGACTGAAAGAGGGCATCAGAGCATACTTAATGGAAGGAAGGATTTTTGATGATGCCCTCCACCTAACTCTGCTGCACACACAAGCTTCCCTGCATGCTACTACAGGTGTCTCCCCTGCTTCTTTAATGAAAGGCCGGGAACTAAAATTGCCTTTAACGCGACTAGCACCAAAATCCAAACCTGGTTATGGGGCACAGATGCCCACAAAAGCAGCTCAAAAGGTACAACAGTCACAGTATCAAATGAAACATAATTATGACAGGGCCAAACATGCAAAGTCACTCAGACTGGCTGTTTCAGATTGGCTAAGGGTAAAGCATGCAAATCGCAAGAACAAGCTACAGTCTTACTGGTCAGATCCCATTCAAATTCTAAGGCAACTGGGTCCTTCCACTTTCCAGCTTACAGATGGGTCACGTTGGCATGCTAATCATCTGTGTGCAGTGCCACCACTTTCATCAGCCAGCACTACACTTTCGGAGACTACGGTCCTCACTTGGCAGTGCCCCACAACAGAAGCTACATCTTTGGGGTTATCTTCCCAGGCCCTTCCTGTTCTTCACAAACTTATCATCGACCGCAAAGGGCACAGGTTCCCCCGCATTGGCTCAGTGACTATGTAACGGAAGGTTAAGGAAGAAAGGGGGGAAAATGTTATGTCCAGAATTGAACCCTGTGTTTCTTTAAGAGTTTGTACATAGTTGATTTACTAAAAGACGAAGCAGGATGGGAAAAAAGAGGGTGTGGTGAACTGGTGGTTTGTGAGAACAAGAAGGTTGAAATAAAAAAAAAAATAAGAAAACATTTGGGCAAAACCTGTGTGTGACGAGTTTTTGTGTCTGGATACAACACCTGTGTTGGCTGGGATTGGCTCCAGCAGACCCCCGTGACCCTGTAGTTAGGATATAGCAGGTTGGATAATGGATGGATGGATAAATATAATTTAAATTGGATGGAGTTTAGAAATCGGGAAAAGACAGATGAATCTGAGCATGAGTTTAACCATAGCAACTGGAGTAGCAAAGATTTTGTTTCAATGTCTACTGTAGTAGTTCTTGCCTTTAGTGACCAAGAACATTTCCTAGATGGTAATAATAGAAAGAGATGTGAGTGTAGTCTTTAATTATATTTCCACTCAGTTTCCTGAACTGTGATGTATAGAGGACCTCAATGGATTCCAGTTTCAGGCCTACAATCTTTTTTGAATAACAGACTGCAATTTATGTTTTGAGTGAGATTATGTATTGCCATACCAGGTGATTATGGAGAAAGTGAGGATGCTTTTAAATAGAATCCCTATAAAACTAAACAAGCTCTGATTAAGACAAGTTAAAGTTCTTAAGCTGATGGAGAAAAAAACATCCACTGCTGAGCTTTTTTGATAAGACCAGTTATGTTTTAATCCCAGTTCAGACTGTGAGTGATAGTTGTGCCAAGAAATGTAAATAATTCCACCCTGTTCACAGTGGCACCATATTAGGAACCATTTAAAGGCAAAAGAACCAATTTCATATACAAAGAGTTCTTCCCAGAATGAGGTGGTTCTTTGTCAAGCAATGATTCTATAAAAAAAACACACACAAGTAAAGAACCAGTTCAGAACCACTATTTTTAAAACCACAGATGTAGTGGTTTTGAATTACTTGACCTCAAAGTGTTTAAATATAGGTTTAACTTTTTTCATATTTTGGTATCCATTCCTTTATTTGGACAAAAAAACACATAGCACATTTTGCTACAAAGGATGTAGCTCAATGATATTAAATAACATAAGAAAAGAAAAACAAATTAGAAATAGGTAAATCCTAGAGGATTTGATGTGGTGGGTCTTAGAAAGTTGGAGAATTGACTTATGTTCCAGCTTTACAGGCAGCTGCACAGTACTTTGATTAGAGAAGATCAACCGCTATTTATCTGTTCTTTCTGTGTGCGCTTGAAAAGAGGTAAATATATCTCTTCAGGAGTTTAATTAATTGGGTTACAAATTAATCCAAAGGATCAATCAAAAACCTAAAATATGAAAAGAAAAAAATATGGTTAAGGTTA
Source organism: Polypterus bichir lapradei (assembly GCA_026402145.1). Taxonomy (NCBI): domain Eukaryota; kingdom Metazoa; phylum Chordata; class Cladistia; order Polypteriformes; family Polypteridae; genus Polypterus; species Polypterus bichir. The sequence goes on along the minus strand of JANRMT010062791.1, from coordinate 94,378,627 downwards.
TTTCCATGCTGAACAGGAAGCAAGGTAAGAGACACAACATTTTGACTGTAGTGCCTTCGTCAGGTATGCAACTAAAAAGAAAAGATCAGGTAGCATATATAGGAGGGGAAGATGAGAACACGCCCAGGCAATGTTATATTTTGAATTTTAATTCTTTTGTAGGTTGTCTCATGTGTCTTGAGTGCACCGTACCTTGCTCCAGTTGCCAGGGTTACCCTTCCCGTCATTGAGGGACTGTGGCACCCAGGTCCGTTAACCTGTTGGCCATTGTGGATTTAAAATAGCCACTCACTACACCGTATCTTTATCCAATCTGGATAATAAAAGCTTTTGCTAAACCAATTGCTAATATTTCTTTGTTTTTCAGATTTGACATCTTAAGTTCCTGGCTTTCATTTTGTCCTGCTTACCTTGATTTTCGTCTTACTATTTGGCTTCCTTATTTTGGCACTTATCAGTCTCTATGTTTTAAACCCTTTTCTGTTTTGCATCTTTCTCTTGGTTTGCTCTTAAAAAATCTTTTTAGTTTATTCACACAACAGGCAGATTAGAAAGAGAACAGGTAAGAGGAGGTGAGCAAAGCTGCCATTAGATACAATGAAGGGAAAGATTAAAAAGTTAGTTGGTCATTAAGACCTTAAGAAATATGTGATCACTAGATGAGAATGAGCTTAGCTTCTTTTTTTGGAAAAGTGTCTTTGAAGTCCTTTGAAAGAACACAGAGAGATCTGTGTGGCTTTGATAAAGAGATGTGAAGTGTTTTACAATAGTCTGAGTAAGGTCTTTAATCTTAACAGCTTGAACGTTTATCCTGAAATGGTCTGACAACCATCTCTCTGTTTCACCTATGTAGATGGCTGAACACTTCCTACAAGAAAAGCAGTAAATACAATTTTTAGACTGGAAAGAGGCCAGTTGTTTAATATTGAATTTACCAGAGGGAACAGATACCAGTTGGTCACATATGTGCAGGTAACAGAGAGACTCCTATTACAGCTCAAACCACCTGGTGAGGAATGTGACTCTACTCCGTAAAGTGAAGTGCAAATGAAAAGTTTGCATAGGTTAGATGATCAATGAAAGGAGATCAAGGGAGGGTTAGGAAAAAAATGCTCCGGTGGAGGGATCAGGCAGCAAAATGGAGGAATTTTGTTTATGACCTGTGGGAGATACAGATTGTTAGGCTGGAATTAGCAGACCAGTTGGATGCAGGTTTCATTATTGGGATTCCTCCTAGAGTGTATGCTACAAGGTCTACTCTTAGCTTGATTTAGATCCCTGTCCACAATATGAGAAGGGTGTCCTCTATCAATGAAGAAGCTCATCATTCCGAAAGCTTCATTGCAGAACTCATCCTCATCATTGCAGAGACTAAATTTTGATTGTTTTTTTTAACCAACTCTAGATGTGTTTTCATGACCTATAGAATAAAAACCTCCACCCACCACATATTCAGATAAGGAGACTGACTGTAACTTCTAGAACAACAGTGATAACAGTCAAGTCTAAATGTCTTTTTATTAACTGAAATTAAAACATACGCTTGTGAAATATAGTATGTGAAATAAGCTTGTGCAGGAGAAAGTGTAAATGTTCTGGAAAAATAACAGGGGCGGTGAGCGGTACCTTATCCGGACTGCATAGATATTTGAAGACTGCCTGTCATGGCAATATGTTGCCTCAGATACTGGGTGGATTCCTACAGGCCTGCATGGGAATTGTAGTTTGAGTGGGGAGCATTAGTTTGGAACAATGGAACAACTGTATGGAGTTCTTAAGGGGTGATTTCCATGCCTTTATCTGTCTAACCCGAGGTATATCTGTGATACACCAGAGGTTCTACATACAGTTCTGATCTCCATAGCAGATCTAGAAAAATTCCAGAGAAGAGTGACTAGGCTGAGAGGTATGAACTATGAGGTAAGATTAAATGAGCTGAAATTTTTCAGTTTAAGTAAATAGAGATTAGGAGTGGATATGATTTAATTTTTTAAAATTACGAAAGGAATTAGCACAAGGGATCCAGGGTGTCACTTTAAGTTGAGTTCAACAAGAACATGAAGCACAGCTCGAAAGCTGTTAGGTGATTGTTTTGCACAAACGTTAGAAAGTTTTTCTTCACGCAGAGAACCATAAACACATAAAATAAATAACCATGTTGTGAGGTAGAGGTTAAGACTTTAGGAACCTTCAGATCTCGACTTGATGTTATTTTGGAGAAATTAGATGGATAGGATTGGCAAACATTGTTGTTCTTAATAGCCTGTTCTCAACAAAATTGTTCAAATACTCTGCTGGAAAGGAGAAAATGGTGTTAATTGTGAAAAATGAAACCTGTGTTGTGCATGTAATTAAAAAAAAACAAAACAAAAGAGTCTATCTGGACCAGAGATTTGTTTGTCATAGTAAATACATTGGTATATTGAATGACAACTACAAATACTGGAGTCCCTTGACAAGAGTTTTGGAAATTGCTAAGCTAAAACACTTTTGACAGACATAATGCCATACTTTGTATTGACAAGACTGTAATCGGCAAGTGACAGCATACCAGACTGGGTTTTCAAGATGTGCAAGATGTGGTGTTCAAGCTTTCATTAAATAAATTTGAGGAAAATGGGCAAGTTGATGACCCAACCCTGGGTCTACAAGGTCACTTCCTTAGCATCCTTGGCATTAACCCTGAGGGCGACCCAAGCTCAGAATTCTTTAAATTACAGTTAAGCCTGAGTTAGACTCGGGGTGATATGTAATGATCCGTTTTTACATTGTTAAGTCTGAATAACTCTCATGAGAGTATTTGCTATCATCTGTTGAATAAAATTACTATGCCGAAAGAAATCATGAATATTTCTATGCATTTTGTCACTCAAAGATAATTAATTTTTATTCATTGTTCAGTGGGGTGAAGCCTTCAACCAAAAACATAATAGCATGTAAACAATAAGCTTTAAAGCCAGTTTTTGAACAAACTGAAACTGAACCATTAGTTGAACCAAGTGATGGTGATAATAACTTGAAATGGCCATCAGATATTGACACAAATAGTGAAACAGATGCACATGGCAATGTAGAACCCAACCAAAGTAATATGCACTGTCAGGGATGCCAGGGGCAACGACCCGGCCGAGACGCCGTGAGGGACCGGAAGAGGGTCAAAGCCCACCCTGGATCACGTGGGGGCCGCCTTCCTGGTTGCTCTGGGGGCCACGGGTACAGGGCATGGAAGCTCCACCCTGTAGGGGCCCGTGGTCACCGCCAGGAGGCGCCCCAATGCCTTGGGGACCTGTTACCCCAGCACTTCCGCCACACCAGGAAGTGCTGGGGGGAAGATTTAGGACAGCACCCGGAGAGCTGCCGGGAGGACAGCCGGCACTTCCGCCACGCTGGGGCGTGGCCAAGGGAGGAATGCCGGGAACACCTGGGGCTCATCCGGGAACTGGATAAAAGGGGCCGTCTCCATTCATTCAGGGCTGGAGTCGGGTGGAAGCAGGACGAGGCAGAAGAGATGTGGAGGTGACCCGAGGAGAAGGCATTTGTGGCCAGGACTGTGATTATTGGGGTTTGTGCACTTTATTGAACTGGGTCTGAGTGACCAAATCATTGTAAATAGTTGTAAATAAACGTGTGGTGGTTTGATGAACAACATGTCCGCCTGTCTGTGTTGGGGTCGGCTCCACAGCACCTATCTAGTGAATTGAATTGCTTGAAGGTTCATCGTTATGCAAATAGATGCGTGGCAAAAAAGAAAAAATGACTGCGATCAAGTAGAATGACAAGAAAGATGTTAGCCCCCTCAGCACAGTTTACAATGCAGCAATTGTTGTTTGTGTCAGGGCAAATGTGTAAGTCACTAAGCCTTGTATTATGGTAGCCTACAATAACACAAAGGACATATCGATTGTGTGAATCAGGCTCTGACATTCTACCCTCTCATGAGCAAACAACAGAAAAAATATAAGCCAAGTGCACAAAGAAAAAGCTTGTACTGTGCTGATTGCAACATTGGTGACTGTTTCAAAACATATTACATGAAGGCTGTGTAGTAAACCTGCATCAGTACAGCAGTGAACACTAGACATACTGTACCTTTCCTATTGTATTTATTTTGACATTTTAACATGTACAGGTTTCCATTACACATAATAACTTCTTTTCTTGGTGAAAAAAAATCAGTATTTTTGATCTTGTTTTTCCAGGGGGGTAAACATAATGCTAAGGAGGCTGCAGGGGCAAAGAAAATCCAGTGAAATGTTTGCTTTAAATTTGACCCAGACGTACATGCTTCAATCAAGTGAATCTCTACAGAAATGGTCTTTTGTGGTCGTTTAGGCAGTTGCAGGTAAGAAACAATTCTTAAGGAAAGACAGCGAGCAGAAGAGACTGCAGTACATAAAAAGACCTTAATATGGAGTGGCAATTAGAGGCAAAAAGACTTACAGATCGATTAGCCCAACTCTGAAATTTGTGGTTTACAAAGTTGCTAGGTATTGTCAGAAGCAGAGTTGGAGTGAAACACATGGATGCCCATCTGCAGCATTCTATGAAACACAATGGCTGCTTTTTCATGGTTTTTGGGTGCACAATACAAGAGTCTAGTCAGAATAGATGGGGTGATTACTACTGAGAAATATAATTTTGGGAGAGTTACAATAACGTAATGTTTCAGAGTGATAACGATACTGAACCTAATTAGCAGTTACTTGGAGCAGAAATCTGCAAATGGAACACCAACAGCAATAGATCAGAGCATAAGTGAAACTGTGTGAGATTACTTGGACAGGTCATAAAGCAAAATGCAGCTAAACTCCAAACAAGAGTTACAACAAATGCTGCAAGAAAAAAAATCTATTGCAGGACTACTTTCAACAGAGGCAACCCTAATCATTTTGGAACCATAGGCAAGGTTTTGCTCAGGGCCCTCACTGGCGCAATGCAAACACTGATATTTATTTTTTCATCAAGATGGTCCAACTTTGAGGTGCAGCTAAAAGCTATAAATCGTTTTCAGATGTCCAAAGAAAGCAATGGCATCTCTTGAGCTTTTGGCTGTATTTGCTACCACTAAATTTAGAATGTAGGTAGCACATGGCACAAAGAGAGCCTGGGAATTATTTGCACCAGTCTGACTTACACACATTTGTGCATCCCCTTCATGTTGGCATCATTATCATATGACTGCCTTCTGCAATCATCAATAGGATTTTTTAGGTTCTCAAGTCTGTTTTGGACAAGAAAAGCCAAAATTTCTCCTGATGTCTCTGTTGCTGGAAGGAATCCCATAAAGCATGTTCTATCCTGGGTACTTCATCCAGTGTGAAAGTTCTTAAACTTAGTGAAGTGTGCTCCTCATAGTTACCATCAGGTATGCAATCCAAAGTAATGGAGTAATAGTTGTACTGCTTGATTTCACTTATTATATGCTCAAGCACCTTCTCATTAATGGAATTAATGAGCTCATTTTGAATTGTCCTGTCAGGGTAGCTTATATGGGTGTTGGTGCCACTCTTGATGCATTTTTTATGCTGTTTCATAACAGGATCAAATTTAGCAAGGAGTTCAATTTCTTTCAAAAAGTTGCCATTGTTTGGCTGGTGCAGAGTGTTCTTGAACTCCTCAAAGCAAGATTCCTCCCTTTTAGAGAGAAAAGTATTGCCACTAAACAATTAAGAACCTCACGCCATTGCTTTCCCTTGGCCTCCAAGAGTGCCATTTCTTCTTTATCAGTTCTTGAGCTACTTTTAAGGTGTGATTCAAACTCCTCCCATTCTTGTCAAACAGTATGCTTTAAGTGTTCTGGATGATTTTCATAATCACTAAGAAGTATACATGATTTTTTCAAGTTAATAAATCCCCAGAGAGTCAATTTGTAGTTCTTGGATGAAACTTAATTGCATCTCATTTGATTTTTAAGTATGTGAGACAGCTTCTTTTAATTTTGTTTTCTGATTAACTAATATTCTATAAAATAATGTTGATAGCAGCTAATGCCATGCTCTGTTTTTGGTGAAGTGAAACTATCCTTAATCTGAAAAGCTCCTCTCATGAAAAAACTCACATCTAATAGAATCAGACAGGAGAGCAGAAGGATCTAGTGGTGGTGCAGTAAGATGTTGTCTTTCTTCTGATATGCTTGTCTGAACAGCTGGCAATTCTGGTGAATGAGTCAGTGGTTGGCTGGCACCACAGACTGCTTGTACCTGACGGAGGGAAGAGGGTAGCTGACTGGTACCACAAACTGCTGGCATAGAATGTGGTTTATGGGAGAAAAGGCAGAGTGACCGCTAGCTTCCAAATGATTGAGTCTCACAGGATGGAGATGTGGGTGACTGCGGGGACTCAGGAGAAACAAAGAGGGGAGCTTGAAAATATTTCAGTAGTGCATCTGCAAGGGTGATGTTCAGATGGGAAATAAAATCATTTCAGCCTGTTTACATAAATATAGTTATAATGTGACAAATTACCTCAATTTTAAATTATAAAGCTTTCCTGCAACATAATTTAATAGTTTTAAACTGTTAATATAACAGTGAGTTGAAATGAATAAAAAATAACAAAACTAAATAGAAAGATAATTAAGTGAGAATAAATCTGCGTACTAATTAATATTTCATTTAATAATTCACTACCAATAAATGTTAGAAAACACAATGTGCTGTGTTCGCAGGTGAGCTTGTCCACTGAATATATCCTGGAAGTTCACTGTGTGGCCAGCTTAGAACACATTTTTTCCTAGCACTCCATGATGCTTTGCGAAGCCAGCGTGACATCACAGAAATGTAGCAGTCATGTGCAGAACTTTGTGAGGTCGTTTCCAATTTTCTTTGTGCATACACGTTGTCAGGACCTAATCAACTCTGCATGCCTTTAAAAAAAAAAAAAAAAAGCTATATGACACTACAATGCTACAGTGCAACACTGCATAGTTAATTTTCATGCATAATTAGCCATGTGCCGCAACTACCCAGTTAAAGGAACCCTCCCCCTCTCCCTCGCCTCATTAAATAACATGGCAGACTCTGTGAAATAATAATAATGAAAGAGGTATTACTATTTTAAAGGCGTTTCTTTCTCCTTGATGGAAGAACAGAATTGTGAAGCATCTGCACAAATACATGGGAGACAAAAAAGATGTGCCCAAAGACTGGAAACATGAGAGCGCAATGTTGGTAGTTTGTGGCCATTTCCTGAATTTTGTTTGTGGTTATCATTTGATTTGCATCTTTTGCTGTTTGAGGCATGCTGCCACAGATCCTTTTTTTGGCCACATCGATTTCTACTTGTGTTAATTAACATACTCAGCGACAAGATGAGCAACTGTATTTGTCAAGTTTGACATCCTCTCCTACTAGAAGGTGTGTAGTCTGACATTGGTGTTAAACGACATTGGAGTGGGACAAGATTGATGACATAGGCTCACCTGACAGGAAGGAACTGGAAACCAGTATGCATGTAAAGTGTGAGGAGAAGAGTAGGAATGAGCTTTACTTCTGGTTTAGTATAGTGGAAGGGAGTCTAGTCATGAAAGGGGGTCTGTATTGTTGTTTAGATAGGTGTAATGTTTATCATTTTGTTGTGTATTCTGGTTATTATTGTCTTTTTTTTTATAACATTTTTCTATTTTAATGAAAAACTTGCCTGGCTTTGTCATCTGCTTTGGGTCTGCCTTACTGCACCCCTAGTGGTCCCAGGGAATATCTACAGCACCATTATGTAAACTCTAGGAATTCTCTAGTTTTATAGTTTTATTGACAGCAGTTAATTGGCTGCTGCCAAATTCCATCACTTGGGAGGTCATGTGATGTTAATTAACAAAGAGTTCAGACTTAAAGATGACTTCCTGTTGTGACTGGAATCAAATTTCGTAAAACACTTAGCTTTCAGTTGAAGCGTATTTACATTATATTTGTCTAAAAGTATGTGGACAGCCTTCCAAATTAGTAAGTTCAGGTGTTTCTGTCACACTCATTGTTAACAGGTGCACAAAATGAAGCCCGTAGCCAATCAGCCTCTATTGGCAAACACAGGCAGTAGAATGGGTCGTACTGAAGAGCCCATTGAGTTTAAACATGGCAATGTCATAGGAGGCCACCTTTGCCATAAGTCAGTACATGAAATTTCTGGACGACTAGATCTGCCCCTCCCGACTGTAAGTGCTATTATTTGGAAGTGGGAGAGTTTAGGAGCAACAACAGCTCAGCCACAAAGTGGTAGACCATGCAAACTCACACAGCAGGGTCACTGAGGCCTGAAGCATATAGCACATGAAAATTGCCACTCACAAAAGAGATCCAAACTGCACCAGAATTGTGCATCAGGAGCTTCATGAAATGAGTTTCCACGGCTGAGCACCTGCACATAAGCTTAAGATTACTATACACAATGCCATGTGTCAGCTGGAGTGATGTATAGCAGTGGAAATGTGTTCTTTGGATAATAAGTCACACTTGAAGACTGACAGATGAATCTGTGGATGACAGGAGAATGATACCTTAAAGACTGCATGGTGCCTACTGTAAAGTTTTGTAGAGGAGGTATAATGGTCTGGAGCTGTTTTTTGGGTTTGGGCCTGGCTTCTTGGCTTCAGTGAAGGGTACTGTTAATGCTATAGCATACAAAGACATTTTAATTAATTGTACACTTCCAACTTTGTGGCAACAGTTTAGGGAAGGCCCTTTTCTGTTCCAGCATAACTGTGCACAATACCAGGTCTATAAAGACATGGTTTGAAGTATCTGGTGTGGAGAAACTCAAGTGGTCTGCACGGAGCCCTGACCGGAACTGTACCAAACTCTTCTCAATGAATTTAACCTCACAAATGCTTTTTTCATTTGATGAGACCAAAATCCCACAGCCACACTCCAAAATCATATGAAAAGCCTTCCCACAGGAGTGGAGGCTGTTATAGCCATAAAAGCAAGGACAACTCTATATTAAAGCACATGGTTTTGGAATGGGATGTGCAGTAAGCTCATATACAGTAGGTACGGAAAGTATTCAGACCCCCTTCAATTTTTCACTCTTTGTTATATTGTAGCCATTTGCTAAAATCATTTAAATTAATTTTTTCCCTCATTAATGTACACACAGCACCCCATATTGACAGACAGAAAAAAGAATTTTTGAAATTGTTGCAGATTTATGAAAACAGAAAAACTGAAATATCACATGGTCCTAAGTATTCAGACCCTTTGCTCAGTATTTAGTAGAAGCACCCTTTTGAGCTAATACAGCCATGAGTCTTCTTGGGAAAGATGCAACAAGTTTTTCACACCTGGATTTGGGGATCCTCTGCCATTCCTCCTTGCAGATCCTCTCCAGTTCTGTCAGGTTGGATGGTAAACGTTGGTGGACAGCCATTTTTAGGTCTCTCCAGAGATGCTCAATTGGGTTTAAGTCAGGGCTCTGGCTGGGCCATTCAAGAACAGTCACAGAGAGTTGTGAAGCCACTCCTTCGTTATTTTAGCTGTGTGCTTAGGGTCATTGTCTTGTTGGAAGGTAAACCTTCGGCCCAGTCTGAGGTCCTTAGCACTCTGGAGAAGGTTTTTGTCCAGGATATCCCTGTACTTGGCTGCATTCATCTTTCCCTCGATTGCAACCAGTCATCTTCTTCCTGCAGCTGAAAAACACCCCGCAGCATGATGCTGCCACCGCCATGCTTCACTGTGGGGACTGTATTGGACAACCAGGCACTGCTCATCACTTGTCCAATACAGTCCCCAATATAACAAAGAGTGAAAAATTGAAGGGGGTCTGAATACTTTCTGTACCCACTTTAAGTGTGCCGATCATGTGTCCAGAAAATTTTCACTACATAGTGAATCTTGGAAAACCAGTGCATTTGACAGAAACATTTTCAAAATTAAACAATAAAAATAATTTCCTCAAAAGCAATAAATCATCCATCTTATTTTATCGGTACAGAAAGCTGGTGACAATCCCAATAGCACTGGGTTTCCACGTGGGAACTAATCACGAATGGGTCACTAGTTAATCACATATGGAGGAATATTTCGGACAAAATAAATAAATAAATGCGCAAATAAATAAAAGTACTGTGAAATGTCAATGTCAATTTATTTATATAGCACATTTAAAACAACGTAGTAATGCTGCGGCCAAAATGCTTTACAATAATAGAATAAAAGAAAAAACAAAAACAATAAACAATAAAACATAAATAGTAATAAAATATATGAACATAAAATAAGATAGATAATAAATAGAAATAATGTTATATGATCACAAAGAGGAAAACCATCAGTATTACTGAAGGTCACTGAATGCAAGTGAAAAGAAGTGAGTTTTTAATCTTGTTTTGAACTGTTCAAATGTAGATGACTCCTTAATATGATGAGGTAAAGCGTTCCACAGGCGAGGGGCAGCAGCTGCAAAGGCCCTGTCCCCCTTGGTGTTACATTTGGTACGAGGGACAACAAGAGACAACTGACCAGAAGATCTAAGCACTCTGGTTGGCTGGTGTAAAACACACAATTCAGATAAACAGGCAGGAGCAAGCCCGTGTAAAGATTTAAAAACTAGCAGCAAGATTTTAAAATCAATTCAAAAATTGACAGGCAGCCAGTGCAAAGAAGCTAAAATAGGAGAAACAGAGTCATACTTCCTTGCCCCAACCAGAAAGCGAGTGGCAGCATTTTGGACCAGCTGTAACCTGTGAGTAGTAGTACATACAGAAAGCAACTGTCAAAATAGGTGTTAGTTTGATTGATGACTTTAAGCCCCGCCCCCAAATATGAAAATATGTGTTATGAAAATATAAAAATATGCAAATATGAAAATATGATTTATGAAAATATGAAAATATAATTTATGAAAATATGAAAATATAATTTATGAAAATATGAGCATATACAAATATGAAATTATAAAAGTATGAAAATGTATTTATAAGCTATAAACTTAGGACACGTGGGTTTATTTTGTAAACGCTAGGTTCAAAATTAATATTAAGAAATTAAATATACACTTATCTTGCAGTCATAGCTATGCCTATGTGTAACTTTCTGAAAATATTCACACACCCGCGCTTATAAACTCACGACACACACGACCTCATTTTATAAACATTAGATTCAAAATTAATATTAAGAAATTAAATATACACTTATCTTGCAGTCATAGCTATGCCTATGTGTAACTTTCTGAAAATATTCACACACCCGTGCTTATAAACTAACGACACACACGTCCTCATTTTATAAACACTAAATTCAAGACTAATATTATAAAATTAAATATACACTTATCCTGCATGCAAACCCCCGCATATGTGTGTCTACATAAAAACGCTATAAAATATTCACACACTCGCTCTAAGTTATAAACTAATACAGGGCTCTAGAGTGCGACCTGGTCGCACGTGCGACCTAATTTCTCAATGGTGCGACTAAAAAAAATCAAAGGTTGCACCGGTGCGACCAGCCGTTCGAGGGGAAAAAAAAACGAAACTCCGTGACTCTTAAAGTCTCCCTGTTGTTCAACAACAGACGCACATTAGGCCCATATCGTGGTCTAAACCAATCAGAGATAGTGAAGGGCGGATCCCGCCCCCCCCCCCTCTGATTGGCCGTGGTCCAGATATTCCTGTACGTGTGTGTACGTTTGAAAATGCATGTGATGCAGTCAGACAGAGAGAGGTGAGTAGCCCATCAGGTAAACAGTGGATGTAGCCGCGGATTATGAGAGAAGATGAAAAGAACGATTGCCAGCTTTTTCGTTAAGAATGTTAAGTTAGGGCCTGATCCGTCCGAAAATCATAACCAATGCTCTGACACGGAGCCATCAACCTCCCAAGTTATAGCAAGCCCTGGTCCGGAGACGGCATTAGATAATGAGCCACATACGATCGAGTCCGAGCCCACTGAAATTAAAAGGGGTAAAGTGTATACATTTCGAAAAGAGTGGCTTGACCAGTTTCCCTGGCTAAGATACAGTAAAGCCGATAATATAATGCACTGTATTTACTGTAAAGAGTGTGGGAAGACCATGGCCGGCAGTAGTGCATTTGAGACTGGTTCTAATACATTTAGAATTGAAACGCTGAAAAAGCACAATGCATCTATAAAACACATTACATGCCGCAATAAATGCACTGCTCAAGTGTCCCCTCTCCCCGCTGCCTTTCAGCGGCAGGCAGCAGCAAACAGATCATCAGACGAGGCCGAGATGATAATTAAGTTTAACGTTGCCTACAATATTGCAAAAGAAGAACTTCCCTTCACTAAATTCAAGTCCGAAATAATTCTTATGAAGAAAAATGGCTTGAACGTAAACCCGACGTACAGCAATGATGTTGCGTGCGCCCAATTTATAGGAGTCATCGCAGATACATTGAAAAAAAAGACGTCTGTGCAAATTGCGAACAGTGCGTACATGGCATTCCTGATCGACGGAGACGCAGATATCGCCACAAAGGAATGCGTCATTGTGTACGGTCGTATCTTGCGGAGAGGAAGACCGGTGAATATACTTATTGGACACATTGAGGTCGAGCATGCTCATGCCCAAGTCTGGAAGATTTTGATGCTAGAGAGAGTGTGGCCAGCTGGTTTAGTCAAGGCCAAAGATCAAGAAGGCCAAACTACAGGAGTTGGCCATCCGAGGGGCATGTGACTGCAATGGAGGATAGTCCATAAGACATTGAGCCATGAGATGTTCAGTTTGAAGCCCTTAAAACACTTAATTTAGATTTTCTTTTTAGTTAATTTATCTTGAGATTTTTTAAGTTTAAATTTCAGCTCAGTAAAGCACTTTAAGCACCAACAATTTTTCAGTAAGTTACCTTTCTTGTAGAATTGTGCTTGCCTTCAAATAAAGAACTTTATATTGACCAGATTGTTAGTTAATCGTTTACAAGTCAATATTGCCTATATGGACAGCGATTAAAAAAAAAAACAAATAAATAAATAAAGTGAACTTGTAAAACTGTGGTGTTAAATGTGATGCGGTTGAAAATTTGGGTGCACCTAACTTTTGTGCTGGTGCACCTAAGAAAAAAAGTTAGGCGCACCAGTGCAACCAGTGCAAAAAGTTAGTCTAGAGCCCTGTAATAGTAAGAAAATAAATATACAATTATGCAGCCGACCGTTTCTAAAAACAATATGGACTCCCTGCTCTAAGTTGTAAGATCACGACACACGTCTTTATTTTATAAGCACTTATCTTTCCTGCACAGCCATAACTAAAAACGATTTTCACTCCCCCTCTAAGTTATAAGTTCACGACACACGTCTTTATCTTTCCTGCACAGCCATAACTAAAATGATATTCACCCCCAGCCCCCCCAAACCAAACTAAGTTATAAGATCACGACACAGCCATAACTAAAAACGATTTTCACTGCCCCCTCTAAGTTATAAGATCACGACACGCGTCTTTATTTTATAAGCACTTATCTTTCCTGCACAGCCATAAAACAAACGATTTTCAGCCCCCCGCTCTAAGTTATAAACTAATAGTAAGAAAATAAATATACAATTTTCTAAAAACGTTATAAGTTGCACTAGAATCAAAAGCAAGAAAATACATAGCCACTCCTAATGCCTGCGCGCCTCTTTGTAAATTTCACCGGTTCAAAACAATTAAGCTAAAAGACTTGTTTTTCAATTACTTTCCCCATCGGAATGCGCCAAATATGATCGATCACAGCCTGTCTCTTTAATTTAATTACAACAACAACAACAACATTTATTTATATAGCACATTTTCATACAAACAGTAGCTCAAAGTGCTTTACATAATAAAGAATAGAAAAATAAAAGACACAATAAGAAAACAAAATAGATCAACATTAATTAACATCGAATAAGAGTAAGGTCCAATGGCCAGGGGGGACAGAAAAAACAAAAAAAAACTCTAGACGGCTGGAGAAAAAAATAAAATCTGTAGGGATTCCAGACCATGAGACCGCCCAGTCCCCTCTGGGCATTCTACCTAACATAAATGAAACAGTCCTCTTTGGATTTAGGGTTCTCACGGAAGGGCTTGATGATGATGGTCACGTAGACTTCTGTCTTTTAATACATCCATCATTATTGGAGCATCATGAGGCTTTGAGTAGGTGGAGGTGGCGCAGGCCACCACCACAAAGAAACCGGAAAAAGAAACAGAAGAGAGAGTAGGGGTCAGTACGGATTTTAGAGCCACCATGAATAGTTATTATGAGGAAATTGAACATATAGAGTATCAGGATTAAGTTAAATTAAGTTAAATTGAAGTTATAAAAAGGCCATGTTAAAGTAATGTGTTTTCAGCAGTGTTTTAAAGTGCTCTACTGTATTAGCCTGGCGAATTCCTATTGACAGGCTGTTCCAGATTTTAGGTGCATAGCAGCAGAAGGCCGCCTCACCACTTCTTTTAAGTTTTGTTCTTGGAATTCTAAGGAGATACTCATTTGAGGATCTGAGGTTACGATTTGGAATATAAGGTGTCAGACATTCCTATATATAAGATGGGGCGAGATTATTTAAGGCTTTATAAACCATAAGCAGAATTTTAAAGTCAATCCTGAATGACACAGGTTACCAGTGTAGTGACATTAAAACTGGAGAAATGTGTTCGGATTTTCTTTTCCTAGTTAGGATTCTAGCAGCTGCATTCTGCACTAGTTGCAAACGATTTATGTCTTTCTTGGGCAGTCCTGAGAGGAGTGTGTTACAGTAATCTAGTCGACTGAAAACAAACGCGGGAACTAATTTCTCAGCATCTTTCAGTGATATAAGAGGTCTAACTTTACTTATGTTTCTTAAGTGTAAAAATGCTGTCCTAGTGATCTGATTAATATGTGATTTAAAATTCAGATTACAGTCAACAATTACCCCTAAGCTTTTTACCTCCGTCTTGACTTTTAATCCTAATGTATCCAGTTTATTTCTAATAGCCTCATTGTATCCATTATTGCTAATCACTAAGATTTCAGTTTTCTCTTTATTTAACTTGAGAAAGTTACTATTCATCCATTCTGAGATAAAAGTCAGACATTTTGTTAGTGAATCAATAGAATCGGGGTCATCAGGTGCTATTGATAAGTACAGCTGTGTGTCATCAGCATAGCTGTGGTAGCTCACGTTGTGCCCTGAGATAATCTGACCTAACGGAAGTCCAGTAATTACCGTGCCGTGACAAGGCAGTGCCTTTCTGATTACATGATAATAATCTAAAATGCGTACCTGCTGTTTTAGGCCTCAGCGATAAAACACCCAGCCAGACGTTGCAACAATTGTCCCCACAGGGAGTCGGCGCCTTTCTGTTTTCATGTTATCAGCCTAAGCAATTAAGAAAAGTCTTAATCTAATTTAAACGTGTTCTATTTTTTATATCATAAAGTAAAATACTTATTCTCACCCCGAATCAAAGCAATTAAGAAAATATACACTCCTTCTGATTTTTACTAAAATTCTTAATCACAAGACTGTTTTTAAAAAGCTATAAAGGTCAAAAAAGACTTTTTACATTCCTATGGTCTAAGAACAGTTATTAAATGAAATATTTTCCACTAACAACTCTCTCATATATTCACAATGATCTTTACAAGCTCGCAAGAAAAGTTATTAAAACGGTTCTCGCGGTCTATGGTACATGATAAAAGTTGTTTAGCCTCGTTAATCGGGTAAATGTCAAAATAGACTTTACTTCACATTTACAGTATATCAACTTTAAAATACACGTGGTGATCTAAGAAACGGCTCTTCCCGATACTGTATTTTAGCCGCGTTAATAGTGTAAATGTCAAAATTGATCTCATTTCATATGGTTTGCATGTACCCCATTTATATCAACTTTTAAATACACATGGCGATCTAAGAAACGGCTCCACATATCAAACGTCTGCGTTTAGCATGACGATCTCTCGGTAAAACATAAAGTATTTGCTTAGATGTGAACGTTACAGCTGTGTGTGTTTGAATGAGGCTTCTTTGCCGCTAGAAAGGGTCACCGCCCCTTAGAGGCGGAACATCAACAACTCGGCACCTATGAGCTTTCTCACAAACGTCCCCCGTGTTTCGTTCCACCCTTCCAAGGCGTTACGGAGCCCTATGCGCAGCATAAAGCGTTCTGCTTCGCTGGTATTACAACAATAACTATTCCAAGTGTCTCCAAGAGTTTTACATAAGGTAGGCGTTTTCGCTTTTTTCTTCCGCAATGGCTGGCATGGCAAAAAATACTTTTGTGGTTGAGGGTAAGTGTAGATTATCGAAATATATGCCGTTAACGTCCGTCTCTTCAAACTGTTGAAATGATATTCTATTATAAATCCGATTTCTGACCGGTTGTTTGCTGAAAAAGTGAGTCAGTTCTTCTTTCGGCCGTACTTTTAAATCGAAATGTTGTTTATATGACCCCGTAGATTTAATGTCTTTAAGTATTTACAAACTTTTTAATTGTAGTTATACAGACTAGCCTTTTATAAATCGAAATGTTGCTTATGAGACCGCGCCGATTTAAAACTTTTAATGTCTTTAAGTATGTACAAACTTAATACTTTAATGGTAGTGTACGTTTCATGCTAATTATACAGACTAGCCTTTTATAAATCGAAATGTTGCTTATGAGACCGTGCCGATTTAAAACTTTTAATGTCTAAGTATGTACAAACTTATTATGTTTTAATGTTAATGTACGTCTCATACTAATTACTTTTAATGGAAATGCATAAACTTATAAGAACGTTCCGGCTGATTACTTTTTAATGTAATTGTCTTTAAGTATGTACAAACCTAGTCTTTTATATTTTAGAATCGGAGGGTGAACTGTTTGATTCTTTAAATCTAACTAGTTTGCAATTGGAGGATTTAATAGCTGCCACAGATTGTCTTTTTGAGAATAAAAATCCTGCCTCAGACAAAGAGTCCCCAGAAACCCGTAAGTATCACTTTCAACTGAGGGTTCATGTGTGTGTGTGTGTGTGTGTGTGTGGGGAAGAAAATAAGGCGTTGGGGTTAAATATGTACTTTTCAGCAAAATACCCGACGCCCCCAAAGAGCAGTTATTCTTCCGAAGTTTCCAGTCAGCATCTAGAATCGGCGCAAAGGCTCTCGGACAGTCTACTATTGAACATTTCATTCACGCAGCCCGGTAAGTTCAACTATTTGTGCGAGTGCGCAGCAAATGTTTATTTTTAAAGAACTTAGTCTTGCTTGTTTTTTTCAGAACCAGCCTCTCCAGGCTTACTGACTCAGATACTCGGGGGATTCACCGCCGTTTGTATCATCACCCGGACTTCTCACCCAAATAATCGGTGAACCTGAAAGAATTGACCCCGCTGTTAAGGCTACTGAGCTGAAGGCTGAAATCGAACGAGTGCTGTTGATTTTTTCAAAACTCTTAATCCTTTCTCCAGATATACGTGAAAAGGTTATTTTATTTTATGCAATTTTAGAAAACTTGTTCCCCAAATAATGTCTGGCAAAAGGCGTGCAAGTGAGGACTTGGATGCCTGGAGTGGTTCTCAAAATGCTGGGTTATTACAAAATATGGCGAATGAACTCTGCTTTTCTATTCGGCCCCCAAAAATGCCTACTCCACCACCCCGATATTTTAATGAATTGGAATATATTAATTGGCAAAATCAAAACCTGTTCCAAATGAATAATATAATGGCGACCATGAGAGTTCCTTCACTTGTTACCACTCCCATTGACTTTGACCAGCTTGACAGCCTTTTAGAAGCCCTACGTCCAGTAGCCACCCCCGATGAAATGCAAACATTAAATAACTTGTTAGAAAGGGTTCAGCAGTCTTTGAACGAAAATGTGAATGCTCAAACGGGTCATGGTTTAACAAACACGTTGGGTTCTGTAAATGCTGCCCCCTCTCACAGTACTGTATGGCCACGTCAGTCCCTGTAGCTCACACTTCTGCTTCTGTTCCAGTCACTGTATCTTCAGGCCCTGTCTCCTCTGTTTCTGTCCCTGTAGCTCCCACTTCTGCTCCCTTTGCTTCAGTTTTGTCCCCTGTTTCAGTCACGGCTTCCTCAGTCTCTATTGCACAGTATTTGCAGCTACCCCTTCAACCTCTTCAATCGCGCCAGTCATGTCCGGTGGTTCTGTGATATCTACACCTTCACCCTCGTCTACTTTAGGCATGGCTGGGCCCTCTGCGTTCTCTAGTAATGACGGTCAGGGCGTTTTTCAGCAGATCGACAGACCTGCTTTTAATCACACTGAAATAAGACACCCCTTAAATTTCGCCGACGCCTATGAACTAGAGTCTTACGAGGAGGTGTTTAACAGTATTCATGAGATGTTGCAAAGAATTCTGGATAGTTTTTCAGGAACTTTAAATCAGCTGTTGTACAGCTAGAATTGCGTGCTGATTCATTACCTATCAGTGTTTTTATACAGTTGACTGGCTCTAATATTAATGTAAGCGGTTTTCTTCAGCAGATAGAGAATCTTCTTCAGAGTCATGCGAGTGTTCTGGCTGATGAGTCTCTGATGCTAGTCACCCAGATTGTTTGGTCGCCTAGTGGGTGCGCTCGTGGCGCTCGCAAGGTATCATCTCTACTCAATCATGAAATAGTCAGAAAGAAAATGAGGCATTTAATTATTTCTTATAATTACGGGAATCAGCTCTGTTTTGCCTTTTGTCTGCTTAGCCTAATGGATGACCGGTACATGCAAAACCCACAGTTATGCATGCGTGAAGCGTATAACCTTCAGAGCAGGGCTGGATTATCTGAGCATGAAAAGGTATCCTTTGCGGACGTTCATAAATTTGAAAACTTGCTGGGTATTAAAATTGTTGTCTGGTACAGGTGTCTAAGAAATGAGAAATTTTCAAAATTTGAAAGCTCCCGAGGTAGAAACCCCAAAACCTATTATGTTTTTACACGATAACCATTACTACGGTATTTTGAATTTAAAAGGGTTTCTGGGGGTGAAATACTTGTGCGACTACTGTTACACAAGCTACCACTCAATCCTTAGCCATCGTTGTGAAGGCCACTGCAACGTCTGTTTCTCCCCAGATTGCCGTCCGATCCCTGAAGAGCTTGTCAAGTGTGGTGATTGCAACCGTTACTGCCGGTCCCAATTTTGTTTTATTCAGCTTACGATTCCTAAATTTAATGACAAGACCAACGATATGGAAGCGGCCTGTGACACTGCAAAAATGTGTCCCCTGTGTTACAAAACTTACACAGTGAATGCCACCTCAAAACCCCATAAATGTCACCCCAAGGAATGCCGTGTCTGTAAAGCAAAAATTGAAAATGATGCAGAAAGCCATCAGTGCTTTATAGAAACCTTGAAGTCTGAGGATCGTTGTGAGAAATACGTATTTTATGATTTTGAAAGTCGGCAAGAAACGGGGGTGCACATTCCTAATTATATATACTGTAAGTCCTTGCGGGGTAAATCCTGGTTCTGGGCGGGTAAAGATTGTGTACACCAGTTCTTTGCCAGATACCGT
The DNA here is from genome assembly GCA_026402145.1 of Polypterus bichir lapradei. NCBI lineage: Eukaryota > Metazoa > Chordata > Cladistia > Polypteriformes > Polypteridae > Polypterus > Polypterus bichir. The sequence goes on along the minus strand of JANRMT010062791.1, from coordinate 94,359,196 downwards.
CGCCCCAAGTATCAAGGCTATACCTTCATAGCTCACAATTCAAAAGGTTACGATGGGTACTTTTTAATGAAGTATTTGCTTGAAAATGGTGTGAACCCTAGTGTTACTACTCAAGGAAATAAGCTGATGTGTGTCACAGATGATGGTTATCAATTACGCTTTATAGATTCTTTGAATTTTTTAACAATGAAATTGAGTGCCATGCCTAAAGCCATGGGGTTTGAAGCCGCAAAAGGTTATTTCCCCCATTTCTTCAATACGGCTGAAAATCAGAATTATATAGGCCCCTACCCTGAACCTGAATGCTACGGCGTCCAGAGCATGATGACCAAAGAAAAGGAAGAATTTTTTTACCTGGTACGACAGTGTCAAGCATGGTGTTTTTAATTTTAAAGAGGAGATGGCTTTTTATTGTAAAAATGACGTCGAAATTCTTAGAACAGCATGCATTAAATTCAGAGACGAGGTCATCGAAATTGGCAATATTGACTCGTTTCAATGCATGACCCTGGCATCTCTATGTATGGCCATGTACAGGCAAAACTGTATGCCTCCAAAGTCTATCAGTATAATTCCTTCTGACCATTACAGTAGTAGTCAGAAAAACTACAGTAATCCCTCGCTATATCGCGCTTCGACTTTCGCGGCTTCACTCTATTGCGGATTTTATATGAAAGCATAACTAAATATATAACGCGGATTTTTCGCGGGTTCTGCGGACAATGTGTCTTTTTACTTCCTGTATATGCTTCCTCGGTTGGTTTGCCCAGTTGATTTCATACAAGGGACACTATTGGCGGATGGCTGAGAAGCTAACCAATCAGAGCACGCAGTTAAGGTCTTCTGACTGAGAAGCTAACCAATCAGAGCACGCAGTTGAGCTCCTGCGTGCTGAATGCAGTGTTAACCAGGAAGTCTCGTCTCGCTCATTCAGCATCAACGTGTTTCGCTGTGTAAAGAGTTGTGCTCTTTAGTGTTTATCTTTGTGCATAGTCAAACCCTTCATTATGGCTCCAAAACAATCTGCTACTGCTTCAGGGGCCGTGCCCAAGCGCAAGAAGAAGATGTTAACGATTGCCGAAAAGGTAAACGTTTTGGATTTGTTGAAGGCTACGATTCTTTTTATTTAAAAAGTAGGAAAGGAATATAAGATCTACGGCTGCAGTGTCCTTTTAACCAGGGTGCAAAACGAGTTGTAAGTGGATGTAATAAGGCAGTAGTCTGGATGGAATCTGCTTTAGGGATTTGGATTGAAGACTGCCAGAAGAAGAACAACGGCAGTGCTACACAATCGCCTGAAGTGGCTCCTTTACAAGGGCTGTAACGCTCTCCTTTGTTGTGCAGTAAAATTAAACTCATTGTTATCGGACAAGTCATCGTGTCATTGTTGGTGAGTAACCATAATTAATTTTCTTCTTACAGTGCTTAGTACATGTACGTACGTTTAGTGTCACTGTACACACATTTACTGTATACTATTTTTCTTGCATTGTACGTATTTATTGCTGGTGACCTGTCTATCGTAATGGCTGTAACATATGTGATATCGGAGACACTCAATATCTTTAAAATAATATTTAGGTTTTACTGTATATAAACAGTGTGTTTATATACATAATTTCAATGAATCTTACCTAATATCTAAGAGAATACAAAGGGATTATGCTGTATAACTCTGCGGGGAATATTTATAGTGCGGGAGAGTTTATAAGGGCTTAAAATATATAAAAATAACCATACAAACATATGGTTTCTACTTTGCGGATTTTCACCGAATACAGTAATCCCTCCTCAATCGCGGGGGTTGCGTTCCAGACCCCCCCGCGATTGAGGAGGGATTACTGTATTCGAACGCATCTATTCAATAGCTATTGTATCTCTGTGAAACAGAAAAATTGAACATTCAACACGCTCTAAACCTTGGGGAAGTAAAGAAGGGTTCCTTTTATCTTGACGGCTATGCCGTAGTTAATGGTATTCCGACTGCCTTTGAATTTGCTGGTTGTTTTTATCACGGCTGTCCAGAATGTTATGATTTAAACAGTACCCATCCTTTAACCGCTTTGACTTGTGCGGTTATGTATCAAAAGTTTATGAGAAAATTGGAAATACTTAGGACAAAATTTAATCTAGATGTGCTCGTGCTCTGGGAGCATTCTTGGGAGATGATGAAAAAACAAGACCTCAGGCTACAAACTTTCTTAAAACACTGTGATTTCCCTCAAAGTATACAACCGAGGGACTCGTTCGTTGGACGTACCAATGCCATAAAATTGTATCACAAGGCGGTGGGCCCCGAACAGATTCACTATTATGATTTCACTTGCTTGTACCCGTTTGTGAATAAAACAAAAATGTACCCGGTCGGTCACCCCACTATCATTTTTCAGCAGTTTGGCGATCTCAGGCAGTATTTTGGATTAATTAAAGCCACCGTCCAGCCTCCGCGTGGTCTCAATTTCCCAGTCCGGCCTCTCAGGTTTTGTGGGAAATTAATGTTCACCCTCTGTCGCACCTGTGTGGAGACAGAAGCTCAGATTGTGGACTGTCGTTACACAGAGGATGAGAGAGCTTTAACAGGTACTTGGTGCAGTGTGGAAATAGCAAAGGCCATTGACAAAGAGTATACAGTTTCAAAAGTATACGAGATTTGGCATTACCCCGAACGTACTTCTGAGTTATTCTCAGACTATATCAAGGTTCATCTAAAAGGCAAGCAGGAGGCCTCTGGCTATCCTGCCTGGTGTACGGATGAGGCTTCCCGAGACCGTTATATTTTAGATTATTATCAGAAGGAAGGTGTACAATTGGACTGCGATAGCATCGCCGTAAATCCAGCCAAGAGACAAATTTCAAAGTTGTTTTAAAATTCTCTTTGGGGTAAATTTGGGCAAAAACCTCTCCATCTCACTACTAGCTTAGTCAAGGACGGTGAGGAATTCTTGCAATATATTTTCTCCAAACAGTATAATGTTTCTTATTTTGAATTTATCGGCGATGAGATTGCTCAAATACAATGGAAGTACACCGATGAAAAGTATACCCTACCTGGTAGCGTTAATGTCGTCATTGCTGCTTTCACCACGGCCTATACCCAGTTAGAGTTGTACGATTTACTGGACAGTCTGGGAGAAAGGGTATTGTACCACGACACCGACTCGGTCATTTTTACTTCTCAGCCTGGTCAGTACAATCCTCCTATTTGACTATTTAGGAGACTATTGGAGACTATAGGAGACTGGTGACTATTTAGGAGAGCTCACCAGTGAGTTAAATCCTGGTGATTATATTACTGAATTTGCTTCAGGCGGTCCAAAGACGTACGGGTATAAAACTGCACAAGGCAAAACATGTATGAAGGTAAAAGGTATCACCATCAATCACGAAACCGGTAAAATTATAAACCTCGAGTCACTAACCCATCTAGTTCAGAATTTTGTGACGTCTCATGAAGCCCCTCCTCAAGAGTTACTGGTTCACGGTAAGCAGATCCATCGAAATAAAAAAGTTTCACTTTAGAAAACGGACCACTCAGGAAGAAATTCAGAGTGGTGTATAACAAGAGGGTTTTCCTAAAAGATTACAACACAAGACCTTATGGCTACTAAAAGAGATTTTGACGCGCGCCTTCAACACCCATTCGCTAAAATCATCTCGGGGGCCCTCTTGTTCGGTAAATCCTATTATGTGAAAAAATTATTGGAACAGTCGAACCACATTGTGTCTCAACCTTTTCAAAATATAATTTGGTTTTATAGTTGCTGGCAGAAAATGTACGATGAGCTATCGGCTAAATTTCAGCAATTAAAATTTATTGAGGGGCTCCCAAAGTCTTTATGCGACGACAAACTTCTCCCTCCTGAGAAAATAAATTTGGTCATTATAGATGAGCTGATGGAATTGGCTAGCGAAAGCCAGAAAATAGAAAAAGCTTTCACAAAATATACTCATCATCGGAATCTGTCTATCATTTACTTGGTTCAAAATTTATTCTTTCAAGGAAAGAAAAGCCGAACGATTAATCTTAATGCTAATGATATTACTCTTTTTAAAAACCCCAGGGACAAATTGCAGATTACTACCTTGGCCCGCCAAATGTATCCGAGGCGCGTTAAGTTCTTTTTGGAAGCTTTCGAAGATGCTACAAAACTACCCTACGGCTATCTCTTAGTGGATTTAAAGGCACAGACCCCCGACGAACTGCGGTTTAAGAACAGGTCTGTTTCCGCCTGATTGGCCGGTCGTGTACACCGTGAAAAGATAAAAGAAGCTGTTCTGAGTCAAAGTTACATATTATGTCGGCCAGAATAAGCAGAAACCTACAGCCTCTCAAGGCCTTACTCCGTTGCTCTTGTCGCCGCCGTAAAATTCTTAAACGCCTCTTCTGACGATTTTAATTAATGCTTTGTCCGAAATAGCCTGTAATACTTTAAAAGGTAATATACCTCTTTCGCCCAAACAGTTTAAGCAACTCAAGAAGCATAAAACATCGGTCAGAAAAATAGGTGACAGAAAACTACCCTTAAAAAAGAAGAAAGCTATTCTGAACCAGAAAGGAGGCTTTTTGGGAGCTCTTTTAAGCGTTGCCGTGCCTTTCATATCATTTTTACTAGCTTCTAGAGCATAAACATGGAATACGCTCAAAAAATGTATTTGGTCCCGCAGCAACAAATGTCTCTTTTTCAGCAAAAGAGTGCTAACCCGAACGATCTCTTGAGTGCCACGGAAACTGAACTGGACAAAGAAATGAGAAACGTCCTGCAACGCTGTGATATAGGGGCTGACGAGAAGGTGAAACTTTACACTTCTATCTTGCAGAGATATCTGACGCTAGTTAAAAAGGCCAATAAAGAAACTAGATGTCTGATGCTCGTATTACCAAAAGAAGAAAATGGCGAGGGGGGCACTGGAACAGTCAAGGTGTCTGAGGACAAGGTTTGGCAAGAGGTTTTGAGAAGCGCGCCTGTAAAAGCAAAGAAAAATGTTGAATTTGTTTTACATAAAATGTCCGTTAATCCCCATTACGCGTTTTGGAATAATCGTGGAGAGCTGTTGTTAGAAGGTAAACCTTTGGTCGGATCCAACATGGTGGATTTGGTCCGTAATCTGACCGCTTCTCATACAATACCTGAACATAGGAGACCGCGGGGGTGGAAGGAATTTGTAAACGCCATGGCCGGTTTGAACATTCCATTTTCTGCCGTACCTAATGATGAAACGAGAGAACTCCTTGAAAGTTTTAAGCCACCTGCCACCCCCCTCCCTGCTCATTAAACAGAAGTTAGCCCCTACCGACTGAAACCGAGGAAAAAAAAGACTGGAATGGATCGCTTATTAATTTGTAAAATTATTTGTTTATTAAATACAATTTTATCTCATTACAGAGTGTCGTCATCCTTTAACCGTCTATTGAAATATTTATAGGTCTCTGATCTTTGCACGCAAGGGTACTGATAAAAACAGAGTCCCGGTGAAGGAAGCCAGGAACGAACAAATTTAGAGACCATAGAGTCATTACTGTTCACGTCCTCAGAATACTTTTTTATTATAGAGGTGTACGGGAGACCTTTTCCTCTCTGATGCAGATAGAAGAGGCAGTGTTGACCGCATTCGTCCTAGAACCAACTTTGAAGCTGTCGGTTATTGTAAATGATTTGTTTACAGTTTTTGCTTAAGAAATGGTAAATGTCTTTCGGGAAATAGATAAAGTCCAGAGGATTTCCATAGGAATCAAAAAACTCCCCATTTCTGTCTTCAGTGAGGTTAATCCCCAGCCAGTGTTCTCTGGGTTGGGATTGACGGTGAGTATTCACTACAAACATGGCCGGCAAGCCATTATTTGTTTCCGGTAGTTGATCACACGCCAGCACACCGCGGAAATATCTTTCGGTGTAGGGGTCTTGGGACAATAGTTCTGTTAATTGTTTTGTATTCATGGTGTTTATTAGTAGTCATACAGAACATTACGTCTCTGGTTGATTTCAATGATGTTGTCAAAGACCGCATATACTATTAGATTGACGGTCCGAGGGAGAGGGACGCGGAAGCGTAATTCAAATCTCATGTTTCCAGTTTTAACTAATGAAAAATGATTGCCGCATTCTTGATCGGGGGTTAGATCAAAAGCGAAAAGAGTATATCCTTGTGAGAACTCTGAACGGCTGATAGCCAGAGCTTGATCCTTCAAATGCTTACCAGTGGCCAATACCAGGTTAAAATATTCTCTAGCACTATCGCCGCTTACAAAGTCTGGTTGAAAAGGTTTGGCAGGAATCTGTTCACCGTCCATGTACAGAGCCAGGAACTCTGCATCGTTGTGTTTGAAATTGAACGGGTTCCGTGTATAAGACCCCGAAAAGGCCTCATTATCCACCATGCCAATCACCACATACTTTGGTAGTTGACCCAGAAACAGGTTTTCTTGATTGCATGCTTGGATTCCCGTGGGCATACTGAATACTTTCATATTCACCCTTTCCACAGGGTATTTAGCATTGGCTGATGTAAGGGCATGAGCGTGTCCTAATTTCACGGCCAGTGAAACTTTTACTTTTTTTACAAACAGGGAGGCTGATGTTATGATTACTCTGTAACGTTCAGCATCACCGGACATTAAGCAGAATTCATCTTTGTTCTGAACCATTTTAATCTTCACATCTAGGCCGTTCAATAGTAGTTTTTCCTGGAAAAAGATCTGTATTGACGTGCCCCAGAAGTTCAAAAGTCCTGCTACCGGCTGTATAGGCGCTTCTGTTATTAAAACCAATGTTTTCTCTGTCGGGTCTGTCTCTTCCAATTTGTTAAGTGTATCTTTGTAAAAAAGTCCTGTAGCAAACTGAGAATGAAGAGTCTCTTGGCTGTAATTTAGCAGGCCTTCTAAGACCGCTCTGTAAGGATAACAATTTGAACTCTGCGATATTAGATGGTCCCCCAGGGTGACATCAACTTGGGAAAACAAACTGGCTATAGGGTAGTTGACAAATCCGACCTTTGCCCCGGCAGGTATGTTAGTCCCGTCAGCATTCACTATCTTTCCCCTTAGGTGTAGAAGAGTGTTATTCAAGTCCAGGTAATCTTCCCCATTTCCGGCTATGAGAAATTCTAGCGGAGCTACTTCAGAGAGGGCTGAGAGTGGTGGGACTTCAACATATATACTTTTATCTACACTCGTTTGAGTGAAAGGCACCGTAAACAGATCCAGTTCAGATTTTAAACATTCTTCGGACATTCTGTGTATGAAAGCCATCTTCTCTTAAAAAATGTCTCTCTTCTTTTTGCTTGCTTTAGTCTTGTTCCTCTTCTGACAACGTTTAGATAATGCTGTAAAAATAGTGCGCCTGGCCTTTTTAGCCAGCAGGGCCTGACGCGACCCCGGTGGTCTCTTGCGTTTTGTCTTTCTCATGACCATCAAGCCCGCTCCCTCCTGCTTTTCTAGGACTCCACCTGCAGCACTGGATATACCCCTGTGATCATATCTTTTACAATATTTTTAGCCGCGGATTTGATATGTGGTTTTGCGATGTCAAAGCCTTTTTTCAGGAGAGGTAAAGCTCTTCTAAACAAACCTCGAAATATACCTCCAATCCCCCCACCATACATTACAGGGGATCCAGAGAATCCCGGTAAGCCGTTACCCGCTTGGGTCTGATAATATTGGATGTAAGGTGTCTGGTCCTGGTAAGACCTCATTGTTTCAGTCATGCATACAATGCCTGACGGGTCTGAAATGCAACTTCACTATCACCTTACCAAACTGAAATGGCACGTTTTTGTTCTGGTCCGTCTTTATTTCAATAGTCACTGTGTCAAAATGATTCTTGCTGGTTGGGGCATAATGCGGTTTGTCATAGGTGATGGTCGCCTGATCCTCTATATGAACACACCTCAAAAGGGGTACGTAGCTGTCTCCGACTCTCTGAGATACCATATCCCCGTACACGTACAAAGTGTAAAAGCGGGCCCTGATGTCGGCGGGGAACGGAGCCTTATAAGTTAAACCCTGAGTCTGATCAGGATGCGCTCCTAATATTCGACCCAGCTGTCCTTTTAAGTGTATAGTTTCATCCTTTTCACCCGGTACCATGTAGACTCTTCTTTCCACAGCATTATAACTGAATTTCGCAGGGCTCTCGGAAGGGACAAATCCAGCTGCAACATCTGTCAAAGTGGGCAGGCTTAAGGTTGTCGAATTCATAAAAGACAGTAGGTTGTAAATACCTTCGTAATATCCGCATGGAATGTAGTAATGTTTTTTTACCCCCGGAGCTGAAATGTAGAATTTGTTATCCGGTTTGTCTATGGTATTCCACGTATGTGGGTACTGAATTTCGGCTAGACCGACTTCCCAAGAACCTTATAATTCTATGGGTTTAGCAAGCTTCGTCGTGAAATTAGAAATTGTGTTGTTAGGGAAAATGTCTGAGGAAGCGTTGCTCGGTAGAGTCACAAAAAAACTTTTGCGTTCCAGCGTATACCGCTAGAGAATGAAGAGTCGATTAGGAGCACTGTGGATTTTATTGAACATCTTGGGCTTGGCTCTCCAGTATCCAGCTGTTAAATTTTTCTGGCCAGCCGAGCCATTTGACTAAAATGAGTCGTTTTTTATTCTTAACTTTCCTAGCCAGTATTTTTTCGATCCTGTAAACTGTGGATCCGACTTTAATTTTCTGAAATTCAGGGTCGTAAAAGGATCCTACAATCTCTTCACCATCGTAGTCTTTCAGTTTGTACACCGCCGGTGCCCTAGGTACAAGTTCAGATACGGTAAAGATTTCATCTGAAAATGTTTGTTCATAACCTTTCTCAAAAGGGTGTCTGGTTTTAGACACCCTAACTGTGTCTCCTACTTTGAACTTAAACAACGGCGGACCCGGGGGGTTGGCTACGGCGTATAAATTTTTGAAAACTTTCCAGGAATTTAACGTGTTTATATCGGAAGGAGCCATTTTTATGCTTCGATGATAACTTTTGTTGTAAGAGTATACTAGATCCGGCAATTTATCGATGTAGGTTCTCGTGTTATAAGCACTGAAATATTTCCACATTTTAGATTTTAGTGTGCAGTTAAATCTCTCCACCATGGAGGCCTTTAATTCGTTTCCTGTGGTGAAATGTTTTATTCCGATCTTCTTTAACAGCTTTTGAAAATCTCGGTTGAAAAACTCTTTCCCCTTATCGGTCTGGAGCTTCTTTGGAGTACGCCCGGCACTCAGAATGTCTTGGAAGGCTCTTGTCACTTCGTTACCCGTTTTGTTATTCAGGGGTCGTACCCACGCGTACTTAGAAAGTATGTCGATACATGTTAACAAATATTTATAACCCAGATTATGCTCGGACACATTTGTCATGTCCGCTAAATCCATCTGCCATTGCGAGTCTATATCGGATACATAAACCTTATTTCTCCTAAAATGCCTTCTAGCAGGTTTGTGAATTGTATAAGCATATTGGCCGGATAACCAATCCGACACCTGTTGGTCATTACTTTTCTGACCCGAAACCTCAAGAGCTCTTTTCAAAGAGTCTTTTCCCCTAAAGCTACCAGGATTTGCCGGGTTATAATAAACTTTTTTCAAGTAACCCTCCATTGCCGACGGTGAAAGAAAAATGTCAATGGTTTAAAAATCAAATAAGGCTTTATTGGTAATTTTCAAAACAGCAGTATTAAAAACATTATTAAAACATTTCATAGCACCGGCACATTGAGTTGAGACACTTTTCTATGTCGTACTCCCCTTAAAACACCAAAGGTGCATCGGTCATGTCAGGTACAGAAAAATGCCTTTTAGAGAAAGCATCGGCTATTTCACGTATTGAGTAAGAGGGATCGTCCATGTTGTGAAAGGCTTGTACAATAGTCGCGCTAATAGAATGTTCATTTTCCAGTTCATCTACAGCATTTTGAACAAATGAATAAACCTTGTGAAAAGGCGGAAAGATGTTGAAGCATCCCAGAGTCTTTATGGCCAGGCTCATGAGCCACAGTTTGTGGAAAACAGTCAGAACCTCTTGAAAGCGGCCAACCCGATAAACAGAGTCAGGTTCAAACAGACACGTATGCTGCATCTGGCTGGGGTGGTCTATGAAACAACCTTGACAGGTGCTTTTTAGGTCCCGATCGACTATTATGTCCAGCAGAGCCGCAATCAAACTCTTGATCAGTTTCAGAGTCTTTTGAAGTGTTTCACCCAGGGGCCCGTCAGTTTGTTCAATGTCCATGCCCTCATAATCAGAATCCTGGGACGATGGCTTCCAAGCGGCCAGAGCATCTACCAAGTCGTCCACAGTCTCTTCTTGACGCATGGTCTGCATGGCTATCTCTCCAGGAGACTACAGCCAATACATATCATCAGGGGTGGGTAACTGAGGTTCGGGCCAATAGATCTGGTCATTTGAGGGCATCAGAAGATCCGGCCAAGAAGGTGGGTCTTAAGGAGAGTTGTTAGGAGCAGAGTACCCGGAGTTAGGTACGATGTCGTCGGGCCAAAACAGGCCGTTGACTGCCACTGTCTGTTCCATAGACCAACATGCCTGATCAGGAACGTAGCCAGCGGGGTGCTGGTTGTTACCCGCTTAAAACACATCGTTGTCGGTCAGCATCTGGTCTGCAGCAGAGTAGCGGGGCTGTAGGTTAGTGTCAATCATCCCGTCGGGAGTAGAGTAGGCGGTGTTGGCTTGAAGGTTAGCTGGCCAAAACACATCGTTGTCTGTCAGCATCTGGTCTGCCGCAGAGTAGCCGGGATGTAGGTTAGGGTCGATCATCTCGTCGGGAGTAGAGTAGGCGGTGTTGGCTTGAAGGTTAGCCGGCCAAAACAGGTAGTCAGCGGCGGATGTATGTTTCATACCCCCGGAGTTTGGTTCTTCGGAGCGCATCATAATGTCGAGGACTTCTGCCACCTCAGAGGCAGAGAGAACAGGGAAACGACTGGCCCAGCTAGCTAGATGGAACCATGAATTCTACTGTCTACCAAAAAATCCTGAAGGATAATGTCCGGCCATCTGTTCGTCAACTCAAGCTGAAGCGATCTTGGGTGCTGCAACAGGACAATGACCCAAAACACACCAGCAAATCCACCTCTGAATGGCTGAAGAAAAACAAAATGAAGACTTTGGAGTGGCCTAGTCAAAGTCCTGACCTGAATCCAATTGAGATGCTATGGCATGACCTTAAAAAGGCAGTTCATGCTAGAAAACCCTCAAATAAAGCTGAATTACAACAATTCTGCAAAGATGAGTGGGCCAAAATTCCTCCAGAGCGCTGTAAAAGACTCATTGCAAGTTATCGCAAACGGTTGATTGCAGTTATTGCTGCTAAGGGTGGCCCAACCAGTTATTAGGTTCAGGGGGCAATTACTTTTTCACACAGGGCCATGTAGGTTTGGATTTTTTTTTCTCCCTAAATAATAAAATCCATCATTTTAAAAACTGCATTTTGTGTTTACTTGTGTTATATTTGACTAATGGTTAAATGTGTTTGATTATCAGAAACATTTTGTGTGACAAACATGCAAAAGAATAAGAAATCAGGAAGGGGGCAAATAGTTTTTCACACCACTGTATTTATCTCCGCTCACTTAGGGGGCGGTTGACTCCCAGTTTTCTTCCTCCTCCTCCGAGCATGAATTATTCAACATGCTAAACTCCTCCTCCAATTTTCTTTTAATTCTTTTCATCTGGTCGGACAGTTTTCCTTGATAAATAGCTTCATCAATATTTGGCATAAGAGCTTTAAAAAAAGTCCATTCTTTTATAGAAAAATTAATTTCACTCACTCGCTCTTTTATCACATTTTCTTTATCTTCCTCCTCCTCTTCGTGACCGTCCTCGTTATATTCGGGAAGGATAGGCTCCTTCTTGGAAATGGCGATCGTGAGCTGTCCCTCGGCATTTCTTTTTACCTCTACAAAGCACAGTTAGAATCGTACCAGACAGAGCTAAAGCGTGGTTCCCGTAACTCCCGTAACGCCCTGTTTGCGTTCAGTTTTTTAGGAGCGTTCACAAGACCGTCCATTCTGTTTGCTTTTGTGTGTCGTGGCGTTTTCACTAAGTGACTAGAATTTTATACAAGAACACTTTGGTCTCCTCCCACAGTCGGGGGTGAGAGACACGCCTCACCCCTAACCCTATAGGCGGATAGAGAGATAAAGGCATACCTCGGGGACGTGAGTATTGTTAATGGGGAGTGATAAGTGTCCGGTTTACGAAAGACCCAGCCTAAAAGGCGGGGTTTAGAGATGATCAATTATGACGGTGGTCCAACCCCCCCAGGGGGCGGGGTATAGTTCATATTTTTATATTTTTATATTTTCATAAATTATATTTTCATACTTGCATAAATCACATTTCCATATATGGGGGTGGAGCTTAATGGCATCAATCATATTTGGGGGTGGGGCTTAAAGTCATCAATCAAACTAACACCTATTTTGACAGTTGCTTTCTGTATGTACTACTCCTGTGTATCATCCCAGAATACAGCGAATTGCAATAATCGAGGCGAGAAAAAATAAAAGCATGAGTAGCTTTCTCAAGATCTTTAGAAGATAAAAAAGGCTTTATCTTACCTCATAGACGAAGTTGGAAAAAGCAACTCTTGACTACAGAATTTACTTGTTTCTCAAAAGAGAGGTTACTATCAAAGGTAACACCAAGATTGTGGACTTGAGGTTTGGAAAAGACAGAGAAAGAGCTGAGAAGTCCAGGACCAATTTGGGCTTTAGCTGGTGGACCCACTATAAGCACCTCCGTTTTATTTTGATTTAGATCAAGAAAATTATTAGCCACCCAGGATCTTATTTCAGACAGACAGTTGTGGAGTTGATTTGTTGCAGAGTTGCAGACGGGAATATAAACCCGAGTATCATCAGCATAGCAGTGAAAAGAAATGTTAAATTTCCTAAAAATCGCTCCAATAGGGTGAAGGTATATAGAGAATAAAATAGGACCCAAAATGGTTCCCTGAGAAACACCATATTTAAGAGGAGCAGTAGATGAAAAAGAGGAATTTAAAGTCACTGAAAAGTGTCTACCAGTTAAATATGACCTGAACCAGTTAAGAGTAGCCCCTTAACTGGTAATCCCAACAAGATGTTCGAGCCTCATCAGCAATATTTCATGGTCAATGGTGTCAAAGGCAGCGGACAGGTCAAGGAGGACAAGGACTGCCGCATCACCTGAGTCAGTAATAAGAGAGATGTTGTTGAACACTTTCAGGAGTGCCGTTTCAACACCATGATAACGCCAAAAACGAGATTGGTAGGTCTCAAATAAATTATTAGAGTTAAGGTGATCGACCAATTGATTATAAATTAGTTTTTTTTAGAATTTTAGCCAGAAATGGGAGCTGGGAAATTGGACGAAAGTTGGTTAAAACTCCAGGATCTAATCCTGCCTTTTTTAGATGGGGACGGACTGCAGCATGTTTAAAAAATGAGGGCACAACCCCCAAACTAATAGAATCATTTATAATGCCTAGTAAAGATGGGCCTAACACATCAAAGGCTTCCACTAAGAGAGGTGGTGGTACAATATCAAGGGGGCTGGAAGCTGGTTTAAGGGTGTCAATAGTTCTTTTTAGCATTGAAAGTGAGACTTGATCAAAGGAATCTAGAAGAATGTCATGATTAACAGTAGGAAGTTCATAGCCAGTTTGAACAATGCCACGGCGGATAGTATCAATTTTGCTGACAAAGAATGATAGAAACTGCTCACATGAATGAACAGTGCTATTTAATCCCATCATAGAATGAGGGTGAATGGCCACATTAATTGAATTAAATAAAACCCTAGGATTGTTTGAATGGCGGGATGCTAAATCGGCAAAGAAGTAATGTTTCGATTTCTTAACTTCAGCCTGGAAATTGGAAAAGAGAAGTCCTGAAAATCTGTTTAGAGACAGTCAGTCCATCTTTTTTCCAACGCTGTTCAGCAGTTCGACAGGCGCGGCGCAGTGATCACGTAGTTTCATTTAGCCAGGGAGCAGGTCTTACCTTACTACTGCGTATCTTGGGCGGAGCAATTACATTTAAAACCGTTTCACAGGAGGAATTAAATTTTACGACAGAGTCATCGATATCATTATTTTGGTCATGCATATAAAGACTAGAGAAAATGGTTTTAAAATCAGATATAATGGAAGAATTTAAAAAGCGCGAGCAGCGTGGTGGACGGCTATTAGTCGGGAGATCAACAGTATTATGCAGATCCATCATTACAGAAAAGTGATCAGTGAAAGAAACCTCACATAAATCAATACTATTCACTGAAATATCACGAGTAAGAATGAGATCAAGGGTGTGACCGAGAGAGTGAGTTGCCGTATTAATATGCTGTATAAAATAGTGATAAAAAGTCTTTGACCAAAGGTTTCGATTGACAGCAAACGTGAATGTTGAAATCATCAACAATAAATATTTTGTCATGGGAGAGGGTGATCTCAGCCAGGAGATCAGAGAATTCAGAAATGGAAGTATCATTAATTACAGGATGTCTATAAACCACGGCAAACAACAAAGAAGGAGAGCTGCAAACCTCGAAAAGTTGAAGTTTAAAGCTACTAGACGGACCCCTTGTAAGGCTCCGACACAAGAACATACTTTTAAAAACAGTGGGAAGACGATCGGGGAAGACGATCACAAGGCGAATGAGCCGTTGCAGCTTACCGTATATCAAACTGGCTCATTCGCCTTGTGATCGTCTTCCCCGATACACCATATAGATCTGTAATCTGTCTGTTCTATTGACTCAGCTGGAATGTCAAAGGATGGACGTCCAGAGCAGGGAACTGCGTCACCTGAACTGGAGTGTAGTCGAGTCCGTTCCACCTGTTGTTCGATAATTTCAAAAATAGTTTCATCTATATCGCAGTCTAAAAGGGCCGCCAACATTGTAATTTCTTCCGATAAATCTCTGAGATACGTAATATCTTCGGCAGAATCCATTTCATCGGCAGTAGTAAGCATTTTTCTATTTAATTCTTGTGCTATCGATTCACCAATCAGTAACTAGAGGGCGTGTTAGAGCCCACCCTCTCAACTTTGACAAGTGAAAGTGACAGTTTTATTTCAAGTCATTTTTCATGACGGTTTGCAGGAATGTTACGGACAAAATTAAATAAATAAGCAACAAAAAACATATTTCGTGACACATTTATTTATTTATGCTCTCATTTCATGACAAATTTATTTATTTAGGCTCTCATTTCATGACACATTTATTTACTTATTTTCACATTTCACAGTACTTTTATTTATTTACGCATTTATTTATTTATTTAATTTTGTCCGAAATATTCCTCCATAATCACAGGGCTATTCCTGTATATATCTATACTCACCCATATGAAGGAAATTTAAAGTGAGAATGTGAGAGAAAAACCCAAGCGCATTGTGAAAAAAATTCACACAAGCAAGGGGAGAACATGCAAACTCCACACAGATTCTGACTGAGAATGGATTCATTCAGACTAAGAACTGAAGAGGTGTAGTGCAGCCAAGCTAAGAACTGCACCACCAAATTATGAACCAAAACATTTTCATTTCTTCATTCACTTCTCACATTTACAATTTCAGATTTTTCTGCCCGTCCTTGTCCTAAAATAATCTCTTCCCTGAGTTTTCCCAGGAAGATATCTGACTAAAAAAGTTCTGTGCGGTCAGTAGAGTTATGGTTTTATAGGAGGCATTTTAATAATAATAATTCTTTCTTTACATTTATATATTGCTTTTCTCACTACTCATTCAGTTAAACTGTAACTGGACGATAAAGTCAAAGGTAGAGGGCGTAGAGCTGAGTTTAGTTGTGATTATGTAACTTGGCAGCATAACGTGTTAGGCTGAAAATGTCTTTTTATGTAGTTCAGAGCTGGACCTGAAGAAGAGGACTCATAATTATTTTCAGGTAAGTGGAAATAGCTAACTTCTGAACTTTATTGTGGCAAAGAACCTAAAAAAATCCTGAAAAGTAACTGCTTTTTGTGCCTCTGTGAACACCATTTTATTTATGTATTCATTTTTTTCTTGTTGAATTATCATATATGGAGGAAATGATTCCTCTACTGCAGCTAGTTTCATCTTCACTCTTTTAGGAGAAAACAATAGTGCCATTGTCTACATTGTTAATGCTGTTTACTCACAGCTCCGGTGTTTGAGTCTCATGTGGAGTTTATACGTTCTTCCAGTACCTGTACAGGTTTTATTCCAGGTGCTTAAGGTTCACCTCAAAGACGTCTATTTTAGGTTAATTAGTGTGATTGCATGTGACAGTAATTGTGCCTTGCACTGGACTGGCACTTCATTTTCTTACAGCTTCCACTTTGTGCCCAGTGCTGCTGGGAGAGTCTCAGGCACCCCAATGGACAAACAGGTTAGAAAATTGATAAAGTCTTATTGATGATTAAATGATGATTAACCCTTTCTCTAGTTACTAATGATAATGTATGTGCATTTTAAGATTAATACACTTAATATATTTATATTTTCAATAAATATGTTATTTGACTGAACTACCTTTTTTTGTAAATAATATATTAAATAAAAATGTGCCCAGCATTAGTAGCAGCATGATTGAAGCAAACTTGATCTTTATGCTTAGAGGTATTTGACATTGTGGGTGTTAACATTTACTGTATTTGCTTATCTGTGTTTGCTCATTTCACTTAGCAAACATGACATGGTGTGTTACTGCCTGATTAAAAGAAACCTTTTCTCATTTTCTCAGTAGTTGCGCAGTAATGTAACTTGGCGGATTTTGTGATTCCTCAAACAGAAGGCCAAAACTATTATAAATCCCACCAACATTTTCACAACATAATAATTTAAATAACTACTTGTTAAGCAATAAATAAAAACAAAACAAAAAAAAAATACACTGCAAGCAAAGAACAAGGAATATGAGAAAATATAATGAATAGGAGAGCAACTGATTTAAATACTGAGCGGGTCCAAAAAAATGTATACACAATTTAATAGTTGTTATGTCTGGACTTTTCCGAAGTTGAATCGAATTAGAACATTAGAACAATCTAGACGAGAACAGGACATTCAGCCCAACAAAGCTCGTCAGTCCTATCCACTTATTTCTTCCAAAAAAACATCAATTTCATCGAGTTTTGAAAGTCCCTAACGTCTTACTGTCTACCACACTACTTGGTAGCTTATTCCAAGTGTCTATCATTCTTTGTGTAAAGAAAAACTTCCTAATGTTTGGGCGAGATTTACCCTTAACAAGTTTCCAACTGTGTCCCCGTGTTCTTGATGAACTAGTTTTAAAATAACAGTCTCGATCCACTGTACTAATTCCCTTCATAATTTTAAACACTTCAATCATGTCTGCTCTTAATCTTCTTTTGCTTAAATTGTATAGGCTCAGCTCTTTTAATCTTTCCTCATAATTCATCCCTTGTAGCCCTGGAATCAGCCTAGTCGCTCTTTTCTGGACCTTTTCTAGCGCTGCTATGTCCTTTTTGTAGCCTGGAGACCAAAGCTGCACACAGCACTCAAGATGAGGTCTTACCCGTGCATTATAAAGGTTTAGCTTAACCTCCTTGGACTTGTACTCCATACATCATGCTATATAACCTAACATTCTGTTAGCCTTCTTAATGGCTTCTGAACACTGTCTGGAAGTCGATAGTCCACTATTACTCCTAAATCCTTCTCATAAGGTGTGGTAACAATGTGTAGTATGACTTTATGTCAGAAGATGCTGTTACTCACATGAATGAAACCAGCTACACTGGCCACGCTTTGAGAAGAAATTGAAACCACATGTTCATCGGTCTCACTGGACACTTTGGCCAATGCTGTTCAAGCAGTAGTTCAGCATAATCTGAAGTTTCTGGCAGCTCATGGTAAAGATTCTGAGCACCTGCTGTAAATGTAGAAGTCAAAAGTGATTTAAATGCATCCCTTGACATCTGTATATATTTAATATTACAACTTTAATACAGGTTGTTATTTTGTTGAAGTGTGTACAAATCTTTTGTCATGCAGAAAATCATGATGATTTTCAATGGGATTAAATACTTTTGCGCACCACTGTATTTGTAGACTTAGGAAAAGGAAAACAAAGTAAAAGAACAAACTGAGAAGGGGGCGAAAGAAATTAGCAAACAAGAAATACCTTTGCTCAAAATCACAAAAAAAATATCCTAAATTGAAAAAAGGAGTAATTTTTATTAAGAATTTCTAGAAAACCTAACTTCCAAGAAAAAAACATGAAACCAAACCACATAAGCATCCACAACATTAATACAAATGGAGATAAAGTCTAAACCTAAAATAACCAAACCTACAAAAAAATCTTTTTTTTAAAGTTGCTGTATCTTTAAGATTTCTTTCTGGTAAGTCATACTAGGGTTATACCATGTTAGCCATTGTGAATGTAGTGAGAAGTCAAGCAAAATGATACCTTTTATT
>JANRMT010062791.1:94292734-94328910 GCA_026402145.1 Polypterus bichir lapradei | reverse complement strand
ACTCAAAAGGCCCGTAGACCGTTGGCACATTGACATGCACCGAGGCACGTTCACGTGCGCAAGCACGAACGTGAGCACAAACAAGGACACGGTTAAAAAACCTTACACAAGGCAAGGCTAGACTCTAACTGGAGAGCATTGTAAGCTCAAAACTGTTAGAAAATGACAGGAAAATACCAACTCAATTCTATTCACGGGGGTTATAGGAACCTCCCATATTTTATGCATTATCATCTAGTAAATATTCATATATTTTATAGAACTAGGAAAATGGCTCTTACAGAGATCCTTAACAAATAATTATTGGTATATTTTCCCTCAGTTTAAAAAGGTTTAATTTTCTTCTTAATAAAAATTTTAAGGCAGTACTTCGCCGCTGCGAAGCGCTGGTATTTTGCTAGTTCCCTTCATAATTTTAAACACTTCATTCATGTCTCCTCAATCTTCTTTTGCTTAAACTGAAAAGGCTAATCTCTTTTAATCTTTCTTCATAATTCATCTCCTGTAGCCCTGGAATCAGCCTAGTTGCTTTTGTCTGAGCTTTCTGCAGAGCTGCTATGTTCTTTTTGTAGCCTGAAAACCAAAATAGTACACAGTATTGCAGACAAGGCCTCCCCAGTGCGTTATAAAGCTTAAGCACAAACCTTTTGGACTTATACTCTACACATTGTGCTATATAACCTAAAATTCTGTTAGCCTTCTTAATGGCTTCTGATCACTGTCTGGCAGTTGATGGTAATGAGACCTCCCACTGTGTATTCAAACCTAATATTGTATTTTTAACCCCTATGTATAATACTTTACATTTACTTACATTAAATTTCATCTGCCACAAATCTGCCCAAGCCTTTTTGCTGTCCGAGTCCCTGTGCATTGATTCAGCATATTGCAGATTATCTGCTGTGGCGTGCAGCCAAGGTCCTTGCCTGGCCGGCTTTGTACTGGAAGGACTGAGGTGGAGAGTTTTTCCAGGACATTATATCTCGCCGAGTGCTATAGGGCAGCCCCCCTGGCTTGCAGCTGGGCCACGGGTTTGGAACATGGAAGCTGAATCCTGCTGGGGCTCGTGGCCACCGCCAGGGGGCACCTGGACGTTTGCTGCACCCTTGTTTGCAGCACTTCCACCACACCTGGATGCTCTATACACGGAGCCAGCCGACACTACTCACGAAGTCAGAGTCGGGAGGAAGAAAGACGAAGCTTGCCGGAAGAGGAGTGGAGGCGGAAAGACTGGAAAAAGGAAGAAAAGAAAGGACTGCGTTTGCATACTTTGGTGCTATACTGTGCTGTGCTCTGTAAAAAAAAAAAAAAAAAAACACTTCCCAAGCTCTGAAATAAAGGGTGTTGTGTGCTGCACTTGTGTCTCTGCCTGTCTGTGTTGGGTTAGGGTGGCTGTACGTGGCCCTGGTTTTCATACTACCAATCCACCTATCTTGGTATCATCTGCAAATTTAACCAGCGTGTTGCTTATATTCCTATCTAAATCATTTATACATATATTTAAAATAGCAGCAACCCTAGCACTGACCCCCGTGGAACACCACTCTTAACATCAGCTAATTCTGATAGGGTTCCTCGAACCATAACCATCTGCTTCCTGTGTCTGAGACGGTTTTGGACCCATCTACCACAAAACCCTGAAGTCCCACTTCTTTTAGTTTGATGCCCAACCTCTCATGTGTCACCTTATCAAAAGCTTTCTTACAGTCAAGATAAATAATTATTGTATGTACCACTTTGACCATATACTTTTGCTGCTTCCTCATAGAATTCCAGCATGTTAGTAAAACATGACCTCCATCTTCTGAACCCATTGGCCAAACTCCTAAAATATGACAACAGTGTGCCTTCTAAAACAAAAACATAAATGTAAACATCTTACAAAGATTCACTACTCAGTCTGAATCAAAGCTCCAATAAAAGGATGGATGAAGGTCTAGTTCAGCAGGAGATCTTGGGGAGGTGGAAAAAGAAAGTGAGGGGGCTCCTACATGATGAACTAGCCTATTGATTAGTCAGTTCACTGTCCTACACTTAGGGTGCTTTACAGCCCATCCAGTCTTCTTGCTCCTAGGACAACCAAGTGTTTTTAAACAAGAAACTCCTAAACTTTCTCTTTTTCATCATAAAGTCTACATAGTGATAGCCTCCACACATCAGGTGAAATATTACCATTGGGTATTTTGCATATCACCTTGATAAAGATAGATAGATAGATACTTTATTAATCTTGAGGGGAAATTCACATAATCCAGCAGCAGTATACTGATACAAAAAACAATATTAAATTAAAGAGTAATAAAAATGCATATGGAAACAAACAATAACTTTGAATAATGTTAGCATTTACTCCCCAGGGTGGAATTGAAGACCACACTATTATATTTTGTGATTCAGCAAGGCAATCAAAAATAATTTTTCTTCTTGGAAACTTGATTTCCAGTATTATTAGGTAATCAGAAACAATGTAATGGGTCATTGTGAGCAATTCTTCCAAAAACATGTTGTCCAAGTTCCTGTGCAATGATTCAGCATATTGCAGATTGTCTACTCTGGCTTACAGCCAAGGCCCTTGCCCAGGCACACACAAGAGTCATTGTGGAAACTTGAAGTCAGAGGAAGCGGGGACAAAAAGCACATGTTAAACCAAAAGGAATATATTTAAATTGAGGCTACACCAATTCAATAAAACTAAATGAAAAAGCTACTTATGATGATGGCCAACAAAACAGATGGTCAACAAAGGGAGTATAAGGCACTTTCTACCAAGGGTGAATAGGCTGTTTGTGCTGACAAAACTGAGACAAGACAGCTGAAAAAAAATGAGTTAAAATGAGACTACTGACAACTAAACTGTGGATTGGAGTGCAGCATTGATAAGACCAGCAAGGTAGGTCCCCAGAAAAAAAAACATAAATACAATTATTGGCAGTTGGGAATGATTGTTAGTTGACTGAGACATGAAAACGTGCAAAGATGTAGTCAAAAACTGGCAGAGGGCAAAAAAAGAATCGCAGTGAAGGATCAAAAACCTAACACTAGTGCTTCTTGAAAAGAAGAAGAAGTCTGGAGATTTGTTCAATGTGTGTCCAATGAAGAATAAACCTTATAACATAACTGATGCAACCACTGCTGTCATGTGATGCTACCCTGGATGTCCTGTAAATAAATAAAACAAAATATTAATAAAATCGACCTTTACAAAAAACAAGTAAAATTAAAAAACAAACCATAAAAAGTAAATCCTTGATACAATTATGTGTATAAAATGCACAAACTATCACACAAGACCACCTTACTGGATGAGTAGTGGACAAAACCAAAAGAACTGCCATTTGTAGTGACAGAGTCAGCTTAATGAGGATGGGAATTAAAACAGCAAACCAAGACAGACTAAGAAGAGTTTTATAGTGGTGTAGGATGACCTCCATCTCAGGGTGAAATAGCTGGATTTTCTCTGCTCACAAGATGAGAATTGCCTTGTTCACGGAGAGCTTTAATGTGAACTTGCATGATTGTTTTCAGATTAATTAATTGTGATTAAATTACATAAAATCAAGTGTTATGTTTAAATCCCTTAATCATATGCTTCAAGTTTCTATGTACCCTTAAAATACAATAGTTTTACCTCAAGCACATTCTGTACATTGCCTAACTGATTACCTTTCAAAAATGGGAAGACTTGCTTGTTCTTAATCATTATATGCAAACAGTAATACTCTGTTTCTTCATTTTGTTCAGGCACCATGACTGAAATTGAACAGATGGCCGATTTTCGTCTCATTGATCATAAAGGCTATAAGATTATAACCAACATTCATTCACCAGAGGAGCTGGAAAAACTAGAGGAGGGTGAAGTTTATGATGATGATCTCTTTATTGTCACATACCCAAAATCAGGTAAAGGACGTCTTTGTCTTATATAGCAGTTTAGCTGATTTCACGTTCTTTCAAGGCCTCTCTGTTTTTGACACTTCAGATTTTCCTCTCTGTGACTTTTCTTTCTCTGCATTCAAATTCAGACTGCTAAATTTCAGGAACGTAAATGTGTGACCGTTAACTTCTGGTTTTGTTTTACACTCAGCTGCATCTTACCTTTGCACGCTCATGTCCTGTCCCTTTAGGTTTACCGGTTCACTTATATTTTCTTTCTTTCTTTTACTGTCACTTTCTTACTGATTTCAAGCATTCTAGTTTTTGATTGATTTGAAAAAAAAGCCATTTTACAAACTTTTCTGATCTCTCTTTTGAAGTGTAATAGACATTCTGACACCTAAAGTACTCCCTTCTTAAAATTAGCAGTTTCAAGACTGACTTGTGAAGGACTGCGCAAATCTCCAACTTTATAAATAAAGACAAGTGTGAAACTACAAAATGAGAAAACAAATAATATTCAGCACATAACTCAATTGCATGTGAAACAATACAACTTCATAAACTGATGTAGAAAATACAGTACATCTGATTGGAACTGAACAACACAATAAATATTTGGAAGATAGACGAACAACAGATATTAAACAACAAAAAATAGATATTTGTAAAATTTTGTATATATAATTTACAGACTATGTTATCAAAAACGTAAAGGGGAACTGTCATGTTTTTCCAACTTTTAAAAAAGAAAATTACTCTTCCACACGAGAGCTTTGAAGCATGTAAGGATACAGACATTTTCGTATCAATTGCCAAAACATATCAACGGGGTAGCATTTGGGAAAGAATTCAAAAATCCAAAAATCAATGCAGCACTTGGGCAGTGGGCTAGATATCCATGGTTTCTGCCACATTGATTCTTGGGATCTGAATTCTTCCACCACTTCATCGTCTAGACCAGTGAAGTCAAAGATTCTCTTTTTCGGTGATTGATGTGAAAATAGCTGCATCTTTTATGCCACAATTTTTTGAAGCTCCTTCACGAGGAATATTTTATGCTATGAAAGACAGAAAAATGTGACTATGGTAGGAAAAAGGGAACTCGATACTGCATATCTTTATCTGTCTAGTCTAAAAATTTCCTTCAAAATGTTTCCTTTAATAGGGACAATTTGGATGCAGCAGATTATGACACTTATTGATGCTAAAGGAGACCTGAGTGCCAGTCAGAGCACGTTTACAAGTGAGCGCTTTCCTTGGGTTGAGGTGACAGAATTTGCCAAGAACTTTGCTTCCCGGCCATCCCCCCGACTATACTGCTCCCATTTACCTTGGTATTTGCTGCCAAAAGGTCTAAGACAAAAGAAGGGAAAGGTCAGTATAATATGATTTATTATGCGTATCAAGCTTTAAACTGAGAATTATGTGTCAATGGACATTGTGCTAATGTGACAAAACGATGATAAATTATAACACTTTCACTTAAACAGTTATTACAAAAGTGATTTTAAAAAGAGTCTTTCGTTTAGCTCTGAACTCCCATTTCAAGATATTGTAACCCAAGAACATGGTTGTGCTTTTACTTTAATAGCTAGTAAAAGAAATTAAGTAAACTTGTTTGTATTTTTCTTGAACTACAGATCATTTATGTGTCAAGAAACCCTAAAGATGTTTTGACATCCTACTACCATTTCCACATCTTTGCCAATATGTTAGAGACACCCAAGGATTTTGATGATTTTTTAGATAAATTTATTGATGGCAGAGGTAAGTGGATCACATGAGATGCTGAAGTCGACTTACTCCAAAGTGTTGTTTATAGACTGGAGGAATTGCAATGACAACTAACATGACAAAGCTGAGGGAACACTTACTTAAGAATTGGGCTTTGGACAGATGCTAAGTTAAACAAACTTTTTCATCACTCCTTAGAGTGGCTAAGATGTTTGCCTCTTGAGTTCTGCTCATATACTGTAAGCTTAGGCTCCCATTCATTATGTCGTAGATGTGGATGTAGCAGTGTTCATTTTATTCATATGACAGAAGAAAAAGTTGAACTCAAAAAAAGAAAAGAAAAAAACTGTTCAGATAGTGTTTTCATTAATACTTGGTAAAGTGAGATAGTATAGTGACAGGCCATCATAATCCTCTGTCACATCTTGTAATAAGAGATAAAAGCTGCTTTTCCCAAGAAGAATGTCATCTACAGTATGCAGCTGTAGACACTGGATGGCTGTGAACAGGGGGGTGGCTGGACGTACTGGGAACTACATCCTTTAAAACTAATTATACTGGCTCCTTTTTGTTGGAATAAAATTGAAACACTTCATGTATTAAGAGCCCGATACTCTGTTTTGTGTGTGATGTCCTTGAGAGGCCAGTCGCCAGCTGGGAAATGGCTATAAGCTCTTGGTCTCTATCTTATGCATGCTTGATCTGCAGTAGACTGGCAGCCCTAGTATCATTATTTGCAGTCCTGCACCCTAGGGGGGTGAGATCCAGCTCCCCAGGCAGATCTGTTTCAGAAAATTCAGATATGACCGGACCAAAGAGTGACACATGACAAATTTTTCCCAAAACTGTTTCTTCTAATTCAGTCTCATTGGAAGCTATCCTGATAGCATCTGGAACAGGACCAGCACCACATTTTGAATGAGGCATTCGCCCTTTCCAGGACCCCACTCATGCATTCACCTGCGTCGGTTCAATTTTAGAATTCATTTAACACTAAAATATTTGGGATGTATGAGGAAAGCTTGAGTAACCAGAGAGAATGCTGAAACACCATGAACATGCGGAATATACACAGTTAGCAACCAGCCATGAAATTAAAAAATAGGATATTGAATTTTTGAGAAGTAGCTCGTATTCATTGCACAACTTTGCTGCCCCATGGACAATACAGTTCATTTATATGTACCTATCTTTTATATTTATTATGGACAGATGAACTACTCAAAAACATCACAAAACTAGAAAATGAAAAATAAACATAAACATAACAAAGAGTAATGGGTTCCATCAACACATAGTCTAATCACATGCATATAGGGTCAGTTTGTAATAGCCAATAAACCTACACCCAACCTGCACATCTTTGGGGGATGTGGAAGAAAAACTGGAGTACCTGGAGAAACCTGGGGAGAACATGCAAACTCCACACAGACGAGTATGTGTGGGGTTCAAATCCAGGATATGAAAGGTCCAAAGCAGCTGTAGGTTTTGATTCCCTCTGATTCCTGCTCATATTTTGTGTCAACTAAACGTGCTGTCATTTCACTGTTAGACCTTTACTGTGTTACTATAAAAGTGAACATCAGGGTTAATTAGCTTTTTACATAATTTTAAGAAGTAGTACAATTAGATTAGATTTTTCCCTTTTATTTTAAAATGCCTTGGTAATTGCTCACTAATCTCACTGAAATAGCGGCCTCTCTTTTGTATGAGCCCCGATGTTCTTTTCTTTGCTAATCAGCATTGTTTGAAAGCAATTAGTGGGAGGAAAATGAACAGAAGAAAGAAGAGAGTGAAGATGAAAAATATATAGAGAAAACATATTACAGTGCCTTTCTGAGTACAGAATCACAGCAGAAAAGACCATTCATCAAATAAGAAGTTTAATTAGAAGCAAAAAACATTAATTGTACTAACTAACTTACTACTAATAATTAACACCAAACAAGGGAGCAATAACAAGTGCAAAGAGTGATGGATATTTCAGGATCATTTCCACTTCGTGATCTTTAACCAGTAATGTTTAAATAATAAAAACATTATAATCAAATAAAAGAGCATATCATGAACATCTAATTAAGTCAACAATAAACATTTCTTGGAATATCTGTAATGAAAATATACAAAATGAAATATCAGCACATACAGTATAATAGTAATACAAGTCCAGTTAAAAACACAAAGTTGCTGAAATTAAAACCTGTGGCCACCATGACCCTCCAGGTACAGGACAGAGCACCCTTCTCATAAATATCCATCCTTATTCATGCCTGGTTTATCTCATTCAGAGCCACAAACTTATCAGAGCTTATCCAACTCTGTGTCGCCTGCCTTCTATCACAGGGAGCATTCACTTACAGAGGACCAATTTCAAGTCACCAATTCACATAATATTTTCAATACTAGGGGGCAAGCTCCCCTGGCACCTTCGGCGCCCAACCCCCAGTTGCGGTCAGTCTGCCGCTCGTGTTGTGAAGAGGGGGGCTGAACGTATTAATGTTTATCAAGCCCATAGAAGCAAGGTACTTGGTCTTAACTGAGTATACTGGAAGTCCCAGAAGGTCAACAATTTCATTATATTTAGGAATATTGATGCATGATAGCAACATTAAGCATTTATGGAAGGGTCAAAAACAGTACTCTCACTTGGATTATATTTTATAGAATAAGATACATAATAAAATATAAAGTATTGTGTTCATGGATTAACCCTAACCTAGCTCTAAACCTAAACATATTTGAAATTATGGAATATTGAAGAAAAGCATACATTTGTACAAGCAAAATACCATGGACCACATTTATTTTTTAGGCTATTTAGTCAAATATATAATGTTTTAATGCTCAAAGACTGCAGTTTAATCCTAATGTCTGTAAATGAGGAAAAATCACTTAAGCATTCAGTGTTGTACACACAACTTAAGCAACTGCAGTCTGAAAACGTGTAAATTTCAAGTTGTTTGATTTCATCAATAAACAAATTCATATAAAATAACGTAATATTCTGAAAACCTGCACAGGGGACCAGACCCCATCCTGGCAACACTAGGCCTATGGTCTCATTGACAGAATGCCAGTTTACTGCAGAATCCACTAACGCACACAGCTACACTCACACAGGGACAGTTATGGAATCATCAGTTAACCAAACTTGTATGTCTTAGAGATAATAGTCTTGCAGGGCCAGATATGATTCTCAAGTTGAGAACACACTTCTGGGGACCAGTCTCAAAAGAATTTGTAGTGAATAGCAAAAAGCGATGCTGCTGAAAAGGTTCCGCCCACAGGGTCCCTTCCTAAATACCTGCCTCCAATATCCTCAAGTCCATGCACTTTAAATATGCAGGATTGCAGTGCCCCAGTGCTCATCATATATTAGACAAATCCATCAAATAACTAGGAAAAGACAGGGATAGAGAAAAAAAAACTGAACGAAAGACCTGACACTGAGAAAAATTAGGAACATAAAACTTCTGTTATCAATTCAGGAGCTTAGTAGCACAAGATAACTGAAGCTTAATGATTAATTTGTATAGCCTGTTGTCATTTTGTCTACTGCTTTCATTACATTGCATAACAGCAGCAAATTAATTTTACAGAAGCAATGTAGATACCATACATACTACATGTTAGTACACTGCGATTATAATCTGGTATGGCATGTTTGGCATTTCCAATCAGACAGTAATATTAACTTAATTCAGCTGTTTCTTTGGATATGCAGCGAGACATTGGGTGTTGTCATTGTCATTAGGCACATGTACTGTTTTGGGTGTACTGATGACTGAAAATTAAATCTCCTGTGGCTCTTCTTTAATAACCCATTTAAAAGCAGTTCTTTTCACCTCCTCTATATTGGGTGAGATGGCACACTGTTTAGTACTGAATGCATATTTGAAAGTTTTTTTTTTTTTTGTGGACATTACTTTGTTAAATGCTTTCAATATTAATGCACATGAACATGATTAAATAACCGATAACAAACCTCATAAACTTCCTAATACATTCATTAGGACACTAATGAATTATTACTATTGGGCTAATGATTATTGATTATGTCTGTTTATTGAACTGAGGATAAACTGATCTGTTTAATTGATGCTCCCTGAATATTTGCTCTTCATCACTTACAAGACTCACAATCCTTTTCTTTTCTGTAGCTGAAAAGCTTTCTGAAATTTCCATTCTCATTTCAGTCACAGTACTGCATTTCCTTTGTTATAATAATGCAACACAGACATCATAAAGATTTGGGGCAATCACCCGTATATTGTTTTCCCAGCTGCAAAAGTTGAATTTTAGTAGCACGATGTGCATAGAACAGAGTCCAAAACAGAACTGATTATCAGAGACAAAGATGGAGACTTTAAAGGCCCGTAAAGGAAGTGACGTCATCAAAAGGGCCAGAATCTGAAGTGATGTCTTCAGGTCTGGAAGCGATGTCAGCAAAGGGGTTGGCACCGGAAGTGGTGTCTTCAGGTCTGGAAGCTGACATCAGCAGAGGGGTCGGCACCGGAAGTGATGTCTTCTAAGGAGCTGGAACCTTGCAGGATTTCCTGGGAAAGGTCTGTAGGGAACTGAGAAAGACAGTCACACTCCGCCACCCCCTGGTCAGATGTTTTATTACAATTACTCGGGCCTTTTAGCTGCCTCCTACTCTCACATGTGTGACACCTTCTTGCAGTGTTCCTAACTCAACGCACACATATTTTTATAGACTGTGTTCATTTTATTATCCTTTTTTTAATTGCTGCGCATTACCCACAGTTGTAATGTGTTGGTAAAAATTCCTCTGACGTTTACTTAACCTGACCAGCATAGAAGAATCCTACCTGGTGCGATTTCCAGGCTGCCTAATTCAGGTTTAGGTAAACCCATTGTCAACTGGAAATTTGAATACTAAACACGTGAAGTAACAGGATTGTATACAGTATAAACATTCTAAGACTGGTTAAAATTTGTTGAATGTTAACAAACATTTTGTTTCTTTCAACAGTTAATGGAGGCTCCTGGTTTGATCACATCAGAGGATGGTATAGCCATAAAGATGAATTCAACATTTTGTTCCTAACATATGAAGAATTGATCAAGGTGACTATAATATTATGCAGTTTGAATCGTAGTTCTTATGATTCGGTTTTGCAGCTTTGTAAAAATCGGTTTCTTATAGCTGCCTCCCATGTATGTAAGCTTTATTGGAAACTGTGAACTGGTGTGAGTGAGTGTGATCTGAGATGGACAAGTGTCCAAAGATGCTGCCATTGGCTCCACAAGTCTAAAACTGGATTGAGAAGGTTATGATGATGTATGGATGGAAGATTTTAACACTGTTATAGCTAACCCCTGTAACAAGTGTTCCCAGGAGTAGCTTCACATTAATCCATATCCTTTATAAAGGATGAACAGCTGGTTCATTTACTGTGATAATGAGTTCATTTTCCAGAAGTAAAAAGAGGATGAAAAACTGAAGAAAAATGCCAGTTACTGATTCAAAGTAATAATGAAATAAATCCTACCAAAAAAGGTGTGCATTCAATTGTGACTGCATTCCTGTAGAGTACCAACTGTAATTAATTGCACATGCCTTTACGCAGTTTCAAACAAAAACTAGAGTGGCAGTGAAATGTGCCTCTCAATGAAAACATCTCATTCATGTTTCACTGCATCTTTCATTACGCAAATGAAGAGTGAACAACACCACCTGAAACCACCAAGGAATGGGACTGTAAGGTTTTACAGATTTTACATGGAATGTGAATAATACTTTCTGCTGAAAAGTCAAAATAGTACTATATCCAAAAACTGCACATGACCAATTATGAACAGGATCCATGTTCACAAACCAATTGGTAACATAATGCATGGAGACCAACTGACATTTAGTGTAATAGACATATGGATGCATCAGTTTTGTGACCAGTGGACTTCTATCATGAACGATTGGTTCACTCTCTTACAATTATTGTAATTATTGAGATAGAGCAGTGTCCAAGGTAATCCCATGCTAACATACAATGTTTGTTTTTGCAAAATAAGCACCAACAAAATATATTTAACAATTTAATTTCATCCTATGACAACCTGAAATGTAAGGTTTAACAAGAACCACACCTAAAACCGCCACCTTGGCATGCATCTTAACTCCAATCTTATCCTAACTGAGATGAATTCAAATCACCAACTAGACTATTTCAATTGTTTATTATGGCTAATATGTAAATAACAAGATTAGATAAGCATGTAAATTAAAATAGTAGTACACAAAAAAATTAAATCAGTGAAAGGATAAATGTTTTTACATGAGACTTCAAAATAACGGGTTGGATAATGCCTAACTGACTGACTTCAAAATAATTAACTGAGCATACTGCTACTGAGGCAAGGCCTTCCAATTCTAATATAACAATAAGAACAAACAAAGAACATAAGACTGGGTACCACTGGTAACAATTTAATTTACAAAAAGGAGGTAAAACACAGTGCAGGACCATTATGCTTCTTCCGGTATCTCAGTTGCAAATGACAAGCATGTTTTGTAGTGGAGAGTATTTAAGGTTTTGGGCCAGAAAAGATGAAGTCAGAGGTCAGATCACTGCTCATCAACAGGATTTTTTTTCTTCTACCATAAAGGCTAAAAAGAATAAGTGGCACATTTAAATCCTTCTTCTTCTTTTTCTTTGCATCTATCGTGGTCCATATCCCCTTTGCAGATGCATTAATGCCACCAAATGTACTAGAGTGTGAGATAGAAATAGCCAGTTCAGATTTTCCCACCCAGACCTCTTTTCACTAATTTAATTACCACATAATATACCTTATTTGAATTATTTTTAACTCCTAGGTTCACTCTCAGTTTAAATCCTTTTGTATCTTCCATTATTTTATTAAATATTTTTACTTTTGTACTGTATTTGGGACAAACCATCATCCCATTTTACCTTTTTTTGGTAACTCAATTCACACATACCATTATCATGTTTTCCAAAGAGTACTAATGTTGAATTTAATCTAGCATGTTAAAGTCTCAGCCTTCTCAGCCATTCATTCTCCTTTCAGTTTCTACAGATATTTCTCTTGCACTGACTCAAATGATCCATGATTCCACCTATACTTTGTGCTCTCATCCCATATCTTTTGACACTCTTATAATAGATTTCACTTCACTGTCAGCCGTTTCATTCCCATAAACCCCAGCATGTGCAGGTACCCAATAAAATTGGATAACTGCCCATTTATTCAAACTATATCATAAATAATAAACCTACAGTAACAAATTATGGCAGCTGGACTGAAGTGGTTTGAAATGATTTTACAACACTGAAGCTGAATTTGCACTTATTACAACTCTTGCCTGTGAGGTGTTCTTTAAATCCTTTCCTTCTGAACCCTTCAAATCAGTCTACTAAAGAGACATGTCATTGCCAAATGTGTAATATTAGGCAGAGAAAAAGTGACAACAGTCACCCTAAGCTTGTAAGTAATTGTAGAAATTACTAAAACACATGAACATCTAGAATGAAGATCCCTTTTGTGCTGTTACTGAACTTATAAACTAATAAACAGTTGTTAAGACAGAAGGCCAATACAATTTCTATAGAGTAGTAGTGATGTGCACTCTTTTATCACACATTGTTAGCAAGCAAGAAGCTGTTTTCTGAATTTTTAAAGGTATTTAGTATATTCCTTTTATGTACAGTGGGTAAGTTTCAAGAGCGTTGTAATAATGAATTACACTAGGATTCATCCATCCATCCATTATCCAACCTGCTATAACCTAACTACAGAGTCACAGGGGTCTGCTGGAGCCAATCCCAGCCAACACAGGACGCAAGGCAGGAAACAAACCCCAGGCAGGGCGCCAGCCTACTGCAGGGCATTACACTAGGATAAAAGCACATATTAACTTTTTTGTGTCTGCAAATGACATTAAAGGTTTCACTTTTGTTAAGTTTTGTAAATAATTGAATGCAGTCTTAGTAATATAAAATTTAATTTCATTATTGCAGTGAAAGGAAATGCAGAAAGAACCAAATCATGTCATTAGCTTAATTTCAAATTTATACAGCTCTACTCCTAAAAAATCAATGCTTTTAACTCAGATCAGGAGTACAAAGAAAATGGCATTATTTGCTGGATTTAGTAATATATATATTCTGGTTTCCTCTCATATTGTTCAAAACAAACAGGTCACATTATCTAAATATTCTAAATCAGGTCAGTAAGAGTGTTTGTGTGCATGTGTCTGTGTATACGTGTGTTCCACAATGGGTGGAATTCCTTATAAATTTGGTTCTTCTCTGGTAACTGATGCTGCCAAACGAGCAAATCAACTTCATTAAATGAACAGCTATACATGTGAACACAAGGTGGTACTCTTGTAGTGGCCTCAAGCCCAAGATAACGCTAAAAAGTTTTTTTATTAGCTAATACAGAGTAAGAGGGTTTGCAAGAGGAAATTCAGGTAAAGTGTAGTATAAAGCCTTCCTTGCCCTTTTTAGAACAGTTAATTTATTTGTGGTAATGCTTATCCACCAGTCCACACTCAATGAACTGCACCTTAACATTAATATTCTCATTTAACTTTATTAGCTGATTTTTCCCGACCTCTCTTTCCCCAGCCAGTCCAGTTCTTGGTATCAGCTCTCCTCCTTATTCCAAATTTCACAACTAAAGCCTTGGAGAAATGACAGCTGTATACTTTGTTATAAGGTCACCTTTGGTCATGTCTTGAACTGATGTCTGGTGTTACGACCACACTTTCATTTGCTCCAAGGTTGTCCCAGAACCCCTGAGCCACCAGTAACAAAAAGACATCTGTTCTTTCTTTGAGTGTGTCAGGACATCCTGTCAGTGAAGAGTTACTCATGAGACAGCATCATACCTATAAACTCAACAGGCATTAACTTTCCATCACAAGGTTCAAGGTTGTCATTCAAACAACACACAGCAGTGCAAAGTGGAACAAAATTGCATCACATATGCAAGAATAGACAACAAAAATAAACAAGAAAAACATGATTAAACAGCAGAGAATCACTGGCATGTTGCCCAGATAAGTTATATGTTGCACTGTACTAACAGACTAGCAATGTATCAGAGTGATCACTCTTTATGAGTCTGATGGCTTGTGGACAAAAAATTTATAAAACCCAGCAATTCTGCACTGCATACTTCAGTACCACTTACCAGAGGGCAGAGAAGTAAACAGCCATTGTGGGTAAGGAGGGGTGGAGTGTGGTCTCTGATAATGTTGGTGGACCTGTTTTGGCAGCATTTGCTGTAGAGTTCCTGTATGGGAGGTAGAGATGTCCCAGTAATTTTCTCAGCCACGCTCTACGCTCTTTGTAGGGAAATCTGGTCTCAGACAGTTCAGTCCTCATGCCAGACAGAGATGCAGGTGGTCAATTACTCTCTATGTTATAGATAACAATTGGCGTTGGGTTTTTTTTTGGGGGTTTGGAGGTGCAGTGGTAATCTTTTCTCATGCACCAAAGAAAGTGCAGTCTCTTATGTCCTCTCTTGACTAGGAAGGATGTTTTTTGCGTCCAGGAGAGATGGAGAGATCATTGTTATCTCCACTCTCTGGAATTTTGTGCCCCTGACTGAATCCACAGTGGAGTCTTTAGTAGAAAGGGAAAGGTGGGCGGCATGGTTGGTTCTCAAGTTGACAGTGATCTCCTTTGTTTTATCGACATTCAGGGTCATGTGATTGTTCTTACACTAGTCCAAGTGTTGTATAACCACATTACTGAAAGTCATCATTAGGGGTAAACTTTGTATCCGTTCTGCAGCTCTACCCCTTGTATTCCCAAAATGCACTGCAAACAAGCAATGTACAAGTTATTACATTGGCAAGGTAAGTTGTGTTATCACCAGTGTGTGCATTTCCAGGGACTTGACCTCTTATCATGACTTAAATATGACATTTCTAGAATATTTTGGGCAAAAGGATTCTCTAAAATTATTTCTAAAAAATATAGAAGAATTATCTTGCATGTTTTGTATATTTAGCTTTGTTTCATTAAATATGATTGATGATTCTTTTAATTGAACTGATACACTTCTGTTGCAGGATCTCAAAACAGCTGTTGTCAAAATAACCAAATTTTGGGGGAAAGACTTGGATGATCAACAGGTGAATAATGTGGTTTATCACAGCACCTTCAGGAACATGAAAACAAACCCAAAGGCCAACTATGAGGAGATCCCAAAGAGTATGCTTGACCAAGACAAGGGATCATTTATGAGAAAAGGTGTGCAAGATACTAATATTATTCTGTGTCCATCCATGTATCCACCCAACACTTAGTACCTGTTTCACATTATGTATGCCAGTTTCGGTTCTATCAATTGCAGTGTTTAAGTATTGATCTGATTTGTGTTAATGAGAACAATCATGATTAAAATAAATACTAAAATGAGGAGAAGAGTGAGGCTAATAGATCTTTAGTGGAACATCTATATGCAGACCTAATGAGCCAACTCGTCCTCTGCAGTACCAACTCTGTATTAGCAGTTTGAAATCGGTAGATCCTGTAATACAGCATAAAAAACACAACAAAGAGGTGTCTGTTTACTTACAAAGAATACGTCAAGTTTAGAAATTGGTCACCAACAGGCAAAACAATAACCTTGACCTAGAAAGAAGAGGCCAAATAGATGATTCAAAAAGTAGCGCAAGATTATTATCAGGAAACCTTACAATCTAGCGACTAAATGCCAATATGTGACATGTAACTAATTTTTGTCCCTAACTCAAAAAACTATTTGTACTTACAATCCAAAAAAAGTATAACTAGACAGTTCAGCAGAGTTTTTTAAAAAAAATCCAAAACTAAGATAACAAAAGCCGTGCAACATCATCTTAAATAGTGTTGCTAATATTGACGTCACAAGGTGTGCAACAAGAATCATGTGTTAGTAAACTGGGATGGAGGCAGCAAAAAATATGGCCACATCCATGCAAAAACAATCAAACGGGTTGTAAATGGAAAAAATAAACAATAATACACGAAAAAGGAATTTGAAAATTTAAAAAACAATGACGAATACCATAAATTCATGCCACTGAAGGAAAAATACCGTATAACACATATTTACGTGAGCATTTGTCTTTTGCCATGCTGTATTAGTTTCCTGAAGTGGGTCAGTCAGTCAGTCATTGTCCAACCCGCTATATCGTAACACAGGGTCAGGGAGTCTGCTGGAGCCAATCCCAGCCAACACAGGGCCCAGGGCAGGGCGCCAGCCAACCGCAGGGCACACACACACACCAAGGACAATTTAGGATCGCCAATACACTTAACCTACATGTCTTTGGACTGTGGGAGGAAACTGGAGCACCCGGAGGAAAAACACACAGACACAGGGAGAACATACAAACTCCATTCAGGGTGGACCTGGGAAGCAAACCCAGGTCTCCTAATTGCGAGGCAGCAGTGCTACCACTGCGCCACTGTGCTGTCCTGAAGTGGGTTTAATGATAAATAAATACCTGGACAGATCCTTTACCATTCTTTCATTTGATATATTTCGCTATTTAAGTTGTGTTATCATCACACATGAGCAGCTGAACGTCCCATTCCAGAATGATTATGTTCTTCCTTGATCTGGATCTAAACTGAAAAGAATAGTTATCCTTTAGCTCTGAACTCAAGATGGTGTTGCCTTTAGTAGATTCTGGGCAGGAAATTTCAGTCTTGCCTCCAGCTTTACATCCATCCTGAAGATACTGTAACAATTCTGACAACTGATTGTGGCTTTAGGCCAGGACAGAAAGCCTCATTAAACAAAGAAGACTTACCAGTTTTTAAATGGTGCATCTTAACGTGTTTAGTTTTTGAAACTTTGTCTTCCTTCTTTGACCTTTCTTGGCTTATTGCTGAAGGAAATTAAGATTTTTTTAAAATTTGTTTGGGCAATGTCCAAAAGACTGGATGCCAAAGAACACTGTATTCCTTGGCAGGAACCGAGGCAGAAAAGAACAGAACAGAACGAAACGGATAAAAACAGCAACCAAGATAATCCCGATAATTAAAAAAAAAAAAAAAAAAAAACAGAAACATGAAGAAAGAAATGGGAAAGCTAAATGGTGATGTGAAAAAAATTTAAAGTGAAGAAAAGTATGTACCTACATTAACAGGAATAGGAACACCATATAGAACTGAGCAAAATAAAGTTATAGTAGAAGCTGCTGACCACCTCTTAATTATTTTATTCTATGGTGTCTAACTGAAAACTAGGACTTGTGCAGGAGGACAGCATTACCTCAAAATGATATGTGTCAACTAAAAAAATGTAGAGTGTACATAGTTGTTATTACTAGCAAATTAGAATAGCTTTTGAAATAGAGAAAAGGCAAAGTTACTCTTCTTAGTCATAGGGTTGGGGTTAGGGTTAAGTGTGCCTGGAAAGTAGACATCAGAGGCCTCCTGAATAAAGAATTGAGGCTAGGAGGAGAAGCTGAGTGGGTGCCCCTCAAAAGTAAAAGGGGCCAAGCCCCTAAACTCTCTGCTTTCCCTCTTGCCGTTCAAGACATATTCATATAATGAGAGAGCTTCTCATGAAGTCTCTTAACATTTAAAGCAATTTTCCAGGTTTCCTGCATTATTTTTTTGTTTTTTTCAAATGAAACTTTTTCTTTTTCTTTTTTTCTGTTTAGGAGTAATTGGAGACTGGAAGAACGTACTCACAGTAGCACAAAATGAAAGATTTGATCAAGTGTTTGAGGAAAAAATGAGCGATTGCCCCTTAAAGTTTGTGTGGAACATGTAAAAGGAAGCCTTTTGGAAATATTGTGCTACAGGATGCACAAGCTCAGCAGCTAAAGTGACATTTCCATAATGTGTGGTAGACAGATTTGCTCAAAAATTGTTCCATGATATTAACTTGTTTATTCCAAAGAGAAGCATTCTGTAAGCATTCTGTTTTCTATGAGAGATTAAAGTTGTCATCATCTTGGAATTTGTTATCTGACTCAGATAATGGAAATTAACATTTGTATACATTCAGAGCAATTACAATTTTTATTTAAACATGGGCTGAAGACACAATAATGAAGAAAATAACATTTATATTACATTTTATATAATGAGTAGAACAGACTTGCATTATTAGGAATTAGTATGGCTGTCTCATAATTTATGAGATCTGTGTTCAGTGTTCTCTCTGGTTACAGTCTGTGCAGCCCTCTCCAAATGTTCGAGTAGCATTTTTACATTAATTGGTGACTTTATTTTACTAGTCTAAATTGCATTTGAAAATAGATACGTTTGTGCATACTGTATGTTCTGTGATAAAATGATATCCTGTCCAGAATACTTGTAGGATTTTTTGCTTATGGCCAGTGACACTGAGATAAGCTTTGCCATTTGGAAACTCTAGAAAGTGTGTTCAGAAAATGGATGGATTGGATTTTACATGCGCACTCCGATGAACTGACATCCTGTTTGCTGACCTTCTTCCGCGGTTTTGTTTAATTTTCTTGTGGCCAGGACTCCTGGAATAGGTTCTGCCCCTATGCTACTTTGCAAAACATAATATGAGTTCATAAAATGGATCATGTAAATGTATATCGATAACGTGAATATCATACAACTGACACTAAAGAAATATCACACCTTTGTATGAAAGCTGGTCTTATATGGTCAGAATTTCATACTCAAAAATTTTAACTGAACCCAATTTTTAGGATATTGGTTAGTTGGAACCTACCTGGTGGTGTTGGATGTTGGGCCTTATGAAATTCTTTACTGCACTTAATCAGAAATGGGCAAATAAATTTCAAACACCGCAAAGATGTGCTTTAGGTCAATTGAGCTCTGTAAATTGTACTTTCTATGTCTTTTGTTGGACTGACATTCCATCGAGAGTTCATCAATTCCTTGACGCAGAAATGGAGACACCGTGTTTGCAAAATGAATGGATGGATACTCACATGGTATGTAAAAGGTACCCCATGCCTAGTAGTTCAAGTAAAATTCCTAAAATTAATTTAAACGGCAATACAAATCTTGTTAGCTTGCACACACAACTGTTTGTTAGGGAGAAGAAAAAAACTTTACGCCATAATAAATCATTTAAAAAAAGCTCAATATGGCCTACACCAAAGTAGACACTAAAATTTGTTTCATAAGAAAATTTGCAATTGTAAAATTACAAAACTCACTAAAAAGGATTGGGGGATTTTACATTTTTTTATCTTGGGTGAAAAATATTGCTTCCTAAAGTCTCAAGCACACTTCCTGTTTATTTGTATTCTTTTTTGCAGCTGCATAACACACATAATACATTCCACACTCGTAAAATCACTTCTGTTAATGATTCTTGTTTACATCATGGTGGAGTAACAAATTCCATTTTTTAAAAATGTGACGTCATGCATATTTTCCACACAAAGACATATAAAAATGCACCACTGTGTACATTACTGTGTTTTGTCTACAACAAAATCTCACTACATGAGAAGCCACTGCTCACCCCACCTTGCAATCGCCTTAGTTTCACTGCAAGTTCAGTTCTACATGAATCATTTTGTTCATCACTACACCAACATTACATAGCCCCCCCCAAGCACCCTTTAGTGCGTTTACATGCTGTGACCTGCTGGGGGGCACTCCAGCTGCCCAAACCCAACACAAGCATATATCAGACACATGTTTTGCTCACAGCACATTTTTTTATTTAGTGGGGAAGCGCTCCCTCTCACTCCCCACAGCAGCACAGTACAAAGCGCAAAACACAGTCCTTACTTTTCTTCTTCTTGTCACTCTCTCTTTCTCGTCCTCCATTGCTACTCTGGCAAGCTTTGTCTCCCTTCCTCCTGACTCTGGCTCCTGGAGTAGTGGCTGCTGGCTCCTTTTAAACCGCACCCAGGAGTATTCCAGGTGGCTCGTTAGGGAGGTCTGGAATACTCCCATTTGTGGTGGAAGCCTGAAAAAGGTGGCTGCCTAAGAAACCAACTGGGTTAGAGCAAACTCCAATTCCCAGCATGCCCTTCGCAAAAACGTGGTACCACAGCAACCCATGGGGGCTGCCCTCTAGCTTCCCGGGGGAGATAATGCCCAGAGTATGTTCTCTTATGCACATAATTGGATTAAAGTGAATAACTTGGTTAAGGCAGAAACCTGGTTTCTTAATAATCTTCTGGAGTTCAATCAAGTAATCTTGTGGAGTTCTCCTTTGGCAAAAAGCTCCAATGTCTTTGTGAGTCTAGTGACTTTTTGACCATTATGAATTTACTGTTTTTTTAAATCTTTTAGCTCTGTATTTGGGATTAAGGATAACTTTAGTTAATTATTTTTCAGTTGCTTTTTCATCATTTTAGGGATTTTACTTTGACCTAGCATATTCTTAATTATTTGTATTTTGCATTTTGTGTTTTGTATCCTTAAACTTTGAATATTTGGATTTTAAAATTAGTGACCATCCTGGTTAAAAAAAAAACTGTTCAGAACTGGACATAGACGAACAAACAAGAATATGGGGAGACTTTAGGGGTTTTACCAAAGAGATGTCTCGAACAATGCAAGGGTCTGGGACAACATGTCAAAAGAGCCAGTAATCAGAAGCAAAATACTGCACAAATATCTATGTTGAGGTAAGAAAGCTGTGAGATGCAAATCAAACTTAAATGAGCATTTCCTTAACAAAAATTTTTACAAACGTTCATTATGTTGATTTTTATGTAATTCAAAAGATTGAACCCCATGTGCTGCATATCACCGTACTAAATATGATGGCAATAACTACATCACATGCATGCCAAGCCCAACTTTGACTAGGAACTGCAACATTACTAACAATAACATAATGGCCCTTTAAATTAGAATGTTTTAAAATGACAGCAATCATGGCAGTTATCACCTAAAAATTGTGAACATTTTCAACAACGTTAAAACCTAAAAAATGTATGCATTTTTAAATAAAAAAATAAACATATAGCAATGTAGTAATGTCACCTTCTTTGTGTTATGATGGGTTCTCCACAATCTTCACTGGTGCACCAAGCAGAGGCACAGAAAAGCATTTTTGAGTTATCATGTTTACAAAATGGAGAGGTTAGGACCACGCACTGATACAGCACATTGGCGCACACACCACTGACAAACCAACTCAAATTAGGACCTGAGTGCAGCCATGCTACAGGTGACACCCCAGCACCACACTAGTTCAGAGGGAATGGAACCAGTGTAAAGTTTGTTTTTTTTATAGTGGCTGGAGTGCCATTTCTCCCATCAACCCCCAGGTTTTTCCCTGCAGGTTGGATGGCCTACATGCAGGGCTGGATGCAGATTAACATGACACCTAGGACAGAGCAATTGCAGGTTAAGGGCCTTACTCAAGGGCCCAATGAAGTAGAGTCACTTTTGGTGTTTATGGGATTCGAACCAGCAACCTTCTGATTGCCAATGCAAATCTCTAGCCTCAGAGCCACCACTCCACACACAGGCAGACATAATATTAAAGATTGTATTTTCGGAAGGTCTAAAACGTCAAGATTCATCAAAATCTCAATGTTACATTTTTTCACAATTCCTATACTTTCTCTATACTATGCATACAAGAAAGTAAAAAGTACCTCGATAGTCCATCCCTCCATCCATTTCCTGTCTCTGGTTTGGGTTGCAGATGTCTTTTTCCTGTCACATTCTCCAACTTCTCCAGGGGAATACTGAGGAATTCCCAAGCCACCCAAGAGATATAATCTTTTCAGCATGTCATGTGTCTGCCCCAAGGTCTCCACCCGGTTGGACATGCCTAAAACAATTACAAAGGGAGGTGTTCTAACTAATCAAATCACTCAACCACCTCAACTGGCTTCTTTCAATGCAGACGAGTAGAGGCTCTACTTTGAACTCCTCCCAAATGCCTGTGCTCCTCACTTTATCTCCAGACCTGCTGTGAAGAGAAATAATTTCTGCCACTTGTATTTGTGATCTAGTTCTCTCAGTCACTACCCACCAATCGTGATCATAAGTTAGGGTAGGAATGTAGTTTTATCAGTAAATCGAGAGTTTTATCTTTTGGCTCAGCACTTTCTTTCCACAACAAAGGTGACCTCATCAGTGCACACAGGAACACAGAGTTTCTAGACAGTACACAGTTCTGAATGAAGCTCTGCCACACATTCCTCAAGACATACTGTATTGTCTTTGCTAATGATGGGCTATTCCAGCAGTCATATTCCACTATTCACAAACTCTGCAAGTATATAACCTGAGCTTCCATTAAATGCCAGTTCCTTCAACCATTTTCTGAACACACCACACTCCAAGATGATGGCGCTGAAAAAAGCCTTGGATAAAATGGCACTTCTTTGCCAGACACTTTCCACTCCTTTAAACCTTGCAAGTCAATCATACCAAATACCTGTGTATACATGACACTTCATAAATAGTATAAGTATTCAACCTGTAACATGCGTCTACTGTTGTAATTTACTAATTC
Organism: Polypterus bichir lapradei; assembly: GCA_026402145.1. Lineage (NCBI taxonomy): Eukaryota > Metazoa > Chordata > Cladistia > Polypteriformes > Polypteridae > Polypterus > Polypterus bichir. Next base: position 94,305,852 of record JANRMT010062791.1, on the reverse strand, counting down.
TAGTTAATCAAACATATGTGAACAGACTGGTCAGACATCAGCTCAAATACTATAAACTGAGTTGTCAGCCTGTGCTGTTTACACTAACAAAAAAGAGCTTCGACTTAGAGAGGAAACCATCTCCTCTCTGCCTCATAGTTTCTCACCAGGACCAAACTAAAGACCCCACATCAGTCAGGACAATATATATCTGTGGACCCAAAAGGGGTGTGGTATAGGAGATTGGTGGGGCGTGGTCAAGCATCATCTGTGCTGCACTCCTTCAGAGCTGCAGATGAAAAAATAAAGTTGTGAGCGATAGTGCCACCTCTTGTCTCTGGGTGGTATTCCTTACCTTCTCAGAGCCTTAAAGGTGCCCCCTTATGTGTATGTGTGTCACATATATTCTACTTGTTTGACATCTTAGGAATAAGGCTATGAACCAGGACCTTGAATTGAATCGAACATGTCATGTCATTGTGGTGGACTGGCGCCCTGCCTGGGGTTTGTTGCCTGCCTTGCATCCTGCGTTGGCTAGGATTGGCTCCCTAGAACCCTGTGACCCTGTAGTTAGGATATAGCGGGTTGGATAATGGATGGATGGATGGATGGATGTCATGTCATAAAGATTAGGTAAATAGGTTCAAATCCCAGCCTGATTACATTCTTATGGGGTTTAAAAGACTTTAAGCTGATGGCTGACTCTGAACTGATCCTTTGTAGATAACTAATTGAATGCACCCTGGTGATCCATTTGGGTTGCTCCCAATAATACTTGGAAAATCTGTACTTTCCTACTAGAAGTGAAGTGGGCTCAGAAAACAATGAAAACACTTTTGAAAATACCTAAAAACCTGTCAACAGGTTAGAGTGGGGTCATTCTGGTTAGGAAAACTGAAATAAGTGGTAATCATTTGAGCATTGCCCACAATGCAAAAGAAGAGAAGCATTAGCAATAGGTTCAGTCTGTCAGTAGTGACCAAATATGTGACTTGTGTCATCCGATTCTGATTTTATATGGACCCATTTTACACATTGTTTCTTCTTTAAAAGGTCTACAGTAAATGTGAAAGAACATATGTAAACATGTTACAGTTCTGCTTCTTTTTATTGTACACATGTCCATACTGATTAAGCTGATCTTTTTGTTGTAAGTGAACATTATTAGTGTTTATCAAGCAAGCTACTAGGTCTTACGTAAATCTACTGGAAGGCCCAGAAGGTTCATCAGCCGCAACTCTATGATAAATAAAAATGTTCATGTATGATAGCAGAATTAAGCATTTATTGAAGTGTTTTTTATTGCTCATAGAAGAAGATCCATAATAAAATATTATGTATTTATGGATTACCCCTAACCTAGCTCTAAACCTAACCATATTTGAAAACACAGAATATTCAAGAAAGGCATGCACTTACAAAAATAAAATGCTGTGGATAAAGAACATTTAGCCAAGGTTCAAGGACAGCAAACTAATCTTTGTTTTTGTGAACCTGAATAAGTACAGGAGACGCCAACGAGGGAAGCGAGCTGGAGCACTTGTTAAACTGCACTGGCAGGGATTTTGAACTGCGCTCCCTTCAATACACCTGGCAAATGTTCTTTGGCCAACAAGTTGGACGAACTGCTACTGCTAAGCAGAACAAACATAGATGTTTTCAGATCTGCCGTCCTGTGCTTCACTGAAACCTGGCTTGGTGAGAGCATCCCCGATTGAGCATTATATCTGCCGAGTTTCCAACTTCTCCGTGCGGCTTGCGTCATGGAGCTCTCGGGGAAAACGAAAGGAGTCGGAATCTGTTTCTACATAAATGAAGGTTGGTGTACAGATGCCACAGTGCTAAACAAAACATGCAGCCCTCACTTAGAGGCCTTTTTTATTGACTGTAAACCGTTCTATTCACTGCGAGAGTTTTCCTCGTTTATTTTGGTTGGTGTTTACATTCCACCTCAGGCCTATGTTAGTGAAGCATTACAACACCTGGCTGACCAGATAACTAACATGGAGCACAAACACCCGGACTCCCTGTTCATTGTTCTTGGTGATTTTAACAGAGCAAACCTCAGTCAGGAATTGCCAAAATTCAGACAGCATATTAAGTGTCCTACCAGGGACAAAAACTTATTCTGGACCACTGTTACACCACATTAAAGGATGCCTATCGCTCTGTCCCCTGTGCTGCCCTGGGACTCTCTGATCACTGTTTGGTTAACATCTTATCCCGACTAACAGGCAGAATTTAAGATGTGCAAAGCCTGTGGTCAAAATGGTGAAGAGATGCACCAACGAGGCTAAGCTGGAACTACAAGCCTGCTTCGACTGTACTGATTGGAGTGTTTTTGAGTCTGTAGCGACAGACCTTGACGAGCTCACTGACATTGTGACATTTTATGTCACTTTTTGCGAGGATATGTGTGTGCCTACAAAAACTTTTCGCACATACAGCAACAACAAACCTTGGTTTACAGCAAAACTCAGGCTAAGGAGGAGGCCTACAGAAGTGGGGACAGAATCCTATACAATCTGCCAAAAACACATTGACAAAGTAGATCAGAATAGCAAAGAGGTGCTACACTGAAAAGCTGGAAAACAGGTTTTCAGCCAATGATCCTGCATCAGTGTGGAGAGGTCTGAAAGATATCAATAACTACAGAAAACCATCCCCCCATACTGTAGAGAACCATCAACTGGCCAACGAGCTGAATTTGTTCTACTGCAGGTTTGATAATCCCTCTTTTACATCTTTCACTTTCGCCGACCACAATATACTTCCAGCATCTACTACTATGCCCCTGCCCCTCCTCACTGACACCATACCTGCATTCAGGATCTGTGAGGGGGATGTGAGTCAGCTCTTTAGGAGACAGAAGATCAGGAAGGCACCAGGTCCAGATGGTGTGTCACCATCCTGTCTCAAAGTCTGCGCTGATCAACTGGCCCCCATATTTACACAGATCTTCAATAGATCCCTGGAGTTATGTGAAGTTCCCTCCTGTCTCAAGTGCTCCACAATTGTCCCGGTTCCCAAGAAAAACTCCATCGCTGGGTTAAATGACTACAGGCCTGTTGCCCTGACGTCTGTGGTCATGAAATCCTTTGAAAGACTGGTGTTGACCTACTTGAAGGACATTACAAGTCCTCTGCTTGACTCCCTACAGTTTGCCTATCGAGCAAACAGGAAGGTGGATGATGTTATCAGCATGGGACTGCACTACATCTTGCAACATCTGGACTCTCCAGGGACATATGCTAGGATACTGTTTGTTGACTTCAGTTCGGCGTTCAATACTATCATTCCAGAAGTTCTTCACACCAAACGCACTTGGCTCACTGTACCAGTCCCCATCTGCCAGTGGATCACAAACTTCCTGACAGATAGGAAGCAGCAAGTAAGATTGGGAAAAATCATATCCAGTACACGAACAGTTAGCACTGGCGCCCCCCAGGGATGTGTCCTCTCCCCACTGCTCTTCTCTCTCTACACAAATAACTGCACCTCAGAAGACCCGTCTGTTAAAATCCTGAAGTTCGCAGATGATATTACAGTCATTGGCCTTATCAAGGATAGTGACGAGTCTGTATACAGAAAAGAAGTCGAACAGCTGGCCCTCTGGTGCGGTCAAAACAACCTGGCGCTGAACAAGCTTAAAACTGTGGAGATGATAGTGGACTTCAGGAGGAGCCCCCCAGTGTTGGCCCCTCTCATACTACTCAACAGTACTGTGTCTGTCGTGGAAAACTTTAGGTTTCTGGTATCCATAATCTCCCAGGACCTGAAGTGGGCACCAAATATAGACACAATTGTCAAAAAGGCCCAGCAGAGGTTGTACTTCCTGCGTCAGCTCAGGAAGTTCAACCTGCCTCAGGCTCTTCTCATCCAATTTTACTCTGCAGTAATCCAGTCTGTTCTCTGCTCATCCATCATAGTCTGGTTTGGTCCAGCCACAAAACAGGACAGAAACAGGCTACAACGGACAGTCAGGACTGCAGAAAAAATCATTGATGCTGATCTGCCCTCCATTCAGGTCCTATACAGATATCGAGTTAGGAAACAGGCAGAAAACATCATTGCAGATCCATCACACCCTGGTCATGGTCTTTTTCAGCTGCTTCCCTCTGATAGGCACTACAAAGCGCTGTACGCTAAAACTATCAGACACATGAACAGTTTCTTTCCACAGGCCATCACTCTCGTGAACACTTGAGTCGATCTCACAGCATCAGAGATAGTACTTGTGCAATGGACCAGTCAATGGCTATCGTCCATTGTGCTGAACTGGTTCCCATGTGTATATATAATGTATACACGCATACACATGCACAGAGAGCAAGGTAGAACCGGAGTCCAATTCCTTGTATGTGTATATATACTCGGCCAATAAAGCTGGTTCTGATTCTGATCACTGTTGTACAATCAACTTTAGCAGCTGCAATTTGAAAAGGTGATGTATGGAATTCAAGTTGTATAATTTATAATTGTTACAAATTATTCCTTTGTTTAATTTTTCAGGCAATTGTGCATCAAATTTCATGAACCAACACTCATTTTGGGTGTTTTTAGAGCTCCAATTTTTTTCTTGGAGTTTTTAGTCCATTTGGATTGCAAATTATTTTTTGTGCGATTTCAATTGCATTTTGTTTCACATATATTTTCCACCATTCTGTTAAGACATGTGATGGCCGGTATGAGCATGTCCTTGGAGGTCATGAATTGAGTATTACAGCACAACATAATAAAAGGTCTTCCGAGGCAATCCTTCCTTATCTGAGCCGAGGATACAAAACCCTATTGAATTATTTGCTAAAATCTTTCTGCTTCATTATTTTGCGTATAAACATTTTGTTCTTGACCTTGTCTTAGAATTATGCTGTTCATTTTTGGCCTTGACACATTGTTTTCTTTGATCTCCCACTTTTTAACTACTTCTTCTTTCACATCTTTCTCCTGATTAAGATAAAATAACACAACATTCTCCAATCTGCTTTTTGCCAGTTCAAGATAACGGGGTGGGGGGTCAGAACTCCAGCCAACAACAATGGGTTTAAGGCAGGAAACAGCCCTTGATAGGACACCAGCCTATTACAGGACGTACTCATGGACATCATCTACACTTACACAAGGCCAATTATGGAATTGACAATTAACCAAACTTGCATGTCCTAGAGATTGCAGAGCCAGATATGATTATCGAATGAGAGCACACAACAGGGGACAACATGATAAAAAGTTTTTGCTAGACAGCAATAAAATGTACTTCTGAAAAAGGTGGTTTCTTTCTAAAATCAAGACCCAAATTTCCTCTAGTCTGTGCACTTTAAATGTTGGGGACTTTAGTGTCTCATTCCTCCTTCTATATTAGACAAATATGTAAAATAACTATGAAAAGACAGAGAGATACAAAAATGAACTGAACAAAAGACTTGATACTGAGAGAAAATAGAAAGGACTCTGCTGTTATCCATTCAAGAGCTCAATAGCACAAGGTAGCTGAAGCTTGATGATTAATATAAATAATTTGCCGTCATTTTGAATATTGCATCATAACAAAAGCAAATAATATTTTGGAAAGCTTTGGGGTCTGTATACATACTATGTGTTAAAATTGCCATTATCATCTGGTATAGCATATTAGACAGTAATGTTAACTCACTTTAGTTATTCTTTTAGACGTGCAGCATGACGTTGGGTGCTGTGCAACCTCATTTGTGGTTTATACTGGATTGGCATCAGTATTGTTAGGCACATTTACTGTTTTGGGTGTATTGAGAACTGAAAATGTAATTTTCTGTGGCTTTTCTTCAACAACTCACTGAACAGCAGATCTATTCACATCCTTTTAAGTGGGTGTGATGACACACTGCTTAGTTATAGTTCATCTTTTTGCAGATGTGGCTTCTAATTCTTTTAACCTCACATTGACTCAGACTATATCTTTGTAACTGTGAGTGATAGACACCACATACTGATGGCAGTAGTGCATTGTTCACTTTTACCACTAGCCCAGTGATGTCTTTGAATATCAAGTCTACTGAAATTTTAGGTACCCTGGTTTTACAAAAAGGTATTTCTCTTGCAAAAGGCGATGTTCCCATGGGACAAATAAAGTTCTATCTATCTATCTATCTATCTATCTATCTATCTATCTATCTGTAGTGAGTATGAGTCTTACTTAACAGGTAAAAATTCTTTGTTAGTTGGGGTAGTTATACTTCAAAGGCACATGAAATCCTATATTGTGTTCCACAAGGATCTATCCTGGGCCCAATGCTCTTTTCGATCTACATGCTTCCATTAGGTCAGATTATCTCAAGGCATAACATGAGCTACCACAGCTATGCCGATGACACACAAATGTATTTATCAATCGCGCCTGATGACCCCGACTCTCTTGGTTCTCTGACCCAATGTCTTGTGTGGATGACAATGTCATGTGACAATGTGTTTCTGAGTGGATGAGTAGTAATTTCTTCGAAATAAATAAGGAGAAAACAGAAATCTTAGTGATTGGCAAAAATAAGGGTATCTATACTAATAAAAGGCAAAGCCCTCACTCACTCACTCACTCACTCACTCACTCACTCACTCACTCACTCACTCACTGACTGACTGACTGACTCATCACTAATTCTCCAACTTCCTGTGTAGGTAGAAGGCTGAAATTTGGCAGGCTTATTCCTTACAGCTCACTTACAAAAGTTAAGCAGGTTTCATTTCGAAATTCTACACGTAACGGTCATAACGGTCGACAACGTCCGCCATGTTGAACTTTCTTATTTATGGCACCATCTTCACAAAATTTGGTAGGCGGCTTCCCTGCGCTAACCAAAACCGATGTATGTACTTATTTCGATGGTATGACGCCATTGTCGGCCGCCATTTTGAACTTTCCAACGTCACTAATTTTCCAACTTCCCGTGTAGGTACAAGGCTGACCCCATCTTCACGAAATTTGGTAGGTGGCTTCCCTTCGCTAACCAAAATCGATGTACGTACTTATTTCGGTGGTATGACGCCACTGTCGGCCGCCATATTGAATTTTCCAAACATCACTAATTCTCCAACTTCCCGTGTAGGTAGAAGGCTGAAATTTGGCAGGCTCATTCCTTACACCTTACTTACAAAAGTTAAGCAGGTTTCATTTCGAAATTCTACGCGTAACGGTCATAACGGTCGATAACGGTCGACAACGTCCGCCATGTTGAATTTTCTTATTTATGGCCCCATCTTCACGAAATTTGGTAGGCGAATTCCCTGCGCTAACCGAAACCGATGTATGTACTTATTTCGATGGTATGACGCCACTGTCGGCCGCCATATTGAACTTTCCAATGTCACTAATTTTCACAATGTCCGCCATGTTGAACTTTCTTATTTATGGCCCCATCTTCACGAAATTTGGTAGGTGGCTTCCCTGCGCTAACCAAAACCGATGTACGTACTTATTTCAGTGGTATGATGCCACTGTCGGCCGCCATATTGAAGTTTCCAACGTCACTAATTCTCCAACTTCCCGTGTAGGTAGAAGGCTGAAATTTGGCAGGCTCATTCCTTACAGCTTACTTACAAAAGTTAAGCAGGTTTCATTTCAAAATTCTACGCGTAACGGTCAACAACGTCCGCCATGTTGAACTTTCTTATTCATAGGTAGAAGGCTGAAATTTGGTACTTATTTCGGTGATATGATGCCACTGTCGGCTGCCATATTGAACTTTTCAACGGTCTTTGTTACTTATGGGCCCATCTTCAAGAAATTTGGTACGCGGGTTCCCAACGCTAACTGAATCCTACTTACGTACATATATACGTCCATAGCCTGCAGCTCGGTCACCGTGTGAGGCGGCGTTGGGTCCCCCATCCCAACGCCTCCCACATTGTTGGCTGCCTGCCTATATAAGGCCGTCTGTCGCTCCAGTCTCTACATTCCCTTCCTTGCTTCGCCACGGTATTCACGTCTCCCTGCTGATAACTACAGCCTTTTTATTTAATCCACGGCTTCTCCGCTGTTTTATTGTTCATTTATTACGATTATAGTTATTGTATAGGTATTTTAGACTTACTTTACATTGTTCAGGTACCCATTTCCTTTATCATTCCAACCGTACCCCCATTAACATGTCTATCGAGGTAATCACCATCGATCAAAGAACTGTCACTTACCAAGTGGTTTCCATGCCCGGAGATGGCACCTGCCTTTCCATTCTCTTTGTTACATATTGCACAGCCATATCAGGCTCACTATTGATATCCGGAGGAACATTGTGTCTTATGTATTGAATGACTGGGACAGGTTCAAGGTGTGGACTGATGACGGTACAGGAGATAATTATACTACACAGGAGCACTAGAAGAGTGAAATGCTTAAGTGTACCGAAATGGCCAAATATTTTACACCTTTGGACAACCGCCAATGCCTCTTAAACATCTTAGCTTCACAGGTGACGATTTCAGTAGTGGACACTTTGATGTTTAGAAATGTTTAAACTCTCAAAAGCTGGATGTGAAGTTATCAATGAAACTGGTTGTATACTTACAACGCTTGACAGATGCCGAATGTCTCTTCAACACAAGTCCTACAAATACTGTCGTAACTGAAACAAACCATGAAACTCAAACCGATTATGACAGCAGCAATCCAAGCTGTGAGATTTGAAACAAGATTACTGTTCACATGGCCAACTGTACGTTGCATGCTCAAGAGTAAGCTCAGCGCACAGCTACAGCTTGGTCATATTGCAACTGGAGGGCCGAACTGACAACGTGGCATACAAAGAGATCTTTAACAAATAATTATTGGTATATTTTCCCTCAGTTTAAAAAGGTTTAATTTTCTTCTTAATAAAAATTTTAAGGCAGTACTTCACCGCTGCGAAGCGCGGGTATTTTGCTAGTTAGAAATAAACTTGATCCATTAGGCTTAAAAGTCAAAAAAGAAGTAAATAATTTAAAGGTAATTATTGATAATGACCTAAATTTGAAATCACATATTTATCAGATTACTAGGACAGCATTTTTTCATCTAAGAAATATAGCAAAAGTTAGACCCCTTAAAACTTTGCAAAATGCTGAAAAATTATTTCACATTTTTGTTTTTAGTTGACTAGATTACTGTAACACAGAATGCAGCTGCTAGAATCTTAACTAGGAAAAGAAAATCTGAGCACATTTCACCAGTTTTGATGTTACTATATTGGTTATACATGCCATTTAGAATTGACTTTAAAATACTGCTTATGGTTTACAAAGCCTTAAATAATCACGCTCCATCCTATATTTCATAATGCCTCTCACCTTACACTCCAAATCGTAACCTTAGATCTTCAAATGAGTATCTGCTTATAATTCCAAGGGCTAAAATTAAAAGAAGTGGTGAGGCAGCCTTCTGCTGTTATGCACATATAATCTGGAATATCTTACCAACAGAAATTCACCAGGCTAATACGGTGGAGCATTTTTAAAAAAGTGCTAAAAACCCATTATTTTAACATGACTTTCTCATATAGTGTAAACCATGATATTCTGTATATGCATTTAATTATCTTTTTTTTTCATGGCTCCGTAGTAATCCCTACTTTCTCTGCTGTTCTTTTTCCAGTTTTCTGTGGTGCCGATCTGTGCCACCACCACCTGATCAAAGGACCATGCAGTCCCTACACGGATGAAGGCCACATGACCATCATCGTCTAATTCTTTCACATGAAGCCCAAAAACCATGAATTCTGATTTAGATTGTTTATGTTAGGTAGAATGCCCAGTGGGGGCTGAGCAGTCTTGTGGCATCAGAACCCCTGCAGATTTTGTTTTTTTTATTTTCTACCTGGCCATCTGACCTTACTTTATTCTTTATTAATTAGTATTGCCTAATTTTATTTTGTTTTTTTTTATCTTGTAAAGCAATTTGAGCTACATCATGTTTGAAAACGTGCTATATAAGTAAATGTTTTATTTATTTTTAACACATGTAAGGTGTCTTCCGCACACGTGACACACATTTTAAATTTAACAAAGGTATTTTTAGGAGACATAGCCGTAAAAGTTTATTCATCATAACTACTTGCTTGCTGTCTGTTGGACAAGGTTAATAAGAGAAAACCACAATAATGTGCACAATGGTGTCTTTAAATGTGTCTTTGTGTGAAAAATATGCAGCATATCACGGTTTTAAAAAGCTCAATGCCTCCTCTGTTGCGATTTTAATAGGAGGTGTAAATAAAATGAACAGAATTGATTTTGTTGGTTATATTAAGGATTACATGCATTATGTAGCTGCAGAAAAGAACATAAAGTAACCATGGACGTGTGAATGACACTTCAGGAAGTTTTCCTTGTTAAAAAAAAACCTCTTTAATGTGTTTTGCATCTAACAATTGCAAAATCACCTGTGAAACAAATTTTAGTGTCAGTTTTGCAAAACTGTGTAAATATAAATTTGCTTAAATATAAAAATGTTATTGAATCTACCTGTATAAAGTAGAGGCATGCAAGGGTAAGTGTCTTGGTTTTAACCTAAAAAGAAATCTTACAAATCAAGCTTTCCTTTATTACTAAGGTTAATTAAACCACATTAATTCTAAGAAATTGCTTGTATTTTTTACTTTGATTTCTGTTCTTCCATATCAGTCTTTGATGTTAGATATTCTGACTGTTCTGGTACTTTTTTCTGTCAGTTATCCTTTTCATTCTTCTTTACTTTCTTGAAAACTGTGCCTTTAATAAATTCATTACATCAATCACTCACATGTTATTTAATAGGAAAAGACAATGGAAGGCAGCCAAACAGGTTGCTCAGAAAGAATTTTTTTGAAATGTTGCATGACATGCCTTTAGTTAAAAATTCAATTACCCTGCTTTTGTAGCTCAAAATATTTTCTAGTTAAACTAGTCTGTAAACTATTTATAGTTTTGCCAAAACTGATAACAACAACTCTAAATATGGAGAAGGACCATGAATGGATCTATGCCATATTGGGAAATGAATTTTCTGTGCTTTAGGTTATACAGTATACCTACCTGGTGTAAAGAAACCAAATCCAGAAACAGATTTTTAAGAGTTTTATAACACTGTCTATCTCAAAATCCATCATTCAATCAATCAACCGGCCCCCAAATCAATCCATCAAATAAACAATCAGTGTCTTATAAACTATAAAAGAAAGCACACTAAATATTGTAGGAGGTGAAGAAGGCAAATAAGGAACTGCAGAACTGAAGAAACTTTGGGGTGGCAACTGGGCCACCCCATTTACAGCAAACATCCAAAAAGCTAAACAAAAGTGGGCACATAGGACACAACAGAAAATAGCAGCAATAGGTGCTCAAAATAATATATCTCTCAAGTGGGTCTGTGTCTGGGAGCTCGTTCATGTGGGATGTAGTTCCACCAACTGAGACGGCATGTTCCTGGAGTCCATAGATTTATACAGTCCTGACCGTAAGGGGTGTGGCTTACTTGGGTGGCGTGTGGCTAGATTGCCCTCCATAGGTGGCTCTCTGAGCTAGGGAAGAGTAAAGAGATGATACAGTGAGCTCTCTGCTTTGGCGTCCCCTCTTTTGCTGGTGGGTTATTGCATCCCTGATCCGAGCCTGGAAGCTGATCTTCAAAAGCCAATGTATGTCAACATCAAAAAAGGTTGTTGTGCCAGGCAGGGATGACAGCAATGCACTCTACTCATATACAGTACTTATTAGCAGATGATGGCAACTTTTAAAATATTTGCTTTTCAAACATGCACCATTTAGAGGGTGGCCTAGAAGAGGTAGGTCTTCAATGATATGACAGGTCTTCTGGTTGTTTGAGGTCATATTTAACAGTAGAAGTGGAGAACATTTAATTACATTGTTCCTCCATATACATTGTCAAACTATATTATGTACAGCACATCATCATAGCATACATTACAGAAGAAATAAAATGTATTTCAAAGCAACAGGATGAAGAATATTGAACACCTGAGATTACAAAGAAACAAACTTAGAAGAAACATGGCAGTAACTACATAAGTTAACAGTAGGCATAGGATTCATGCATTCGATACAAAAACATTAGTAAATATAGTTGCACATAAATCTAATGAAAATAATGGAGACAGAGGTTGGGTTTTTAAAGAGAAATTAGAATATGACCACAAGTTATGCCTCACAGACACACCTATGGAGAAATTTGAAAAAGGAGATGCATCCCTAAAGAGCTGTATAATAAGACCTTGGAACACAAAAAGATCTCAGATGTTGGGCAGATCAATATGAGACAATCAAAGGTGATTGGTAATCGTATGTGTTAAAATTAAAAACTTTGTAAGTCAGTAACAAAGATATAGATGAAGCACTTGAAGGGTGATAGGCTTGTTATGTACAGTTATATTTAAATTACTTTTATTTCTGTTCAATATTTTTTTTATTTCTCATTTTTATTTGTTTTGTTTTTGTAATTTTGCTTTGTTCCCTCCCCATCCATAATCATCTATGGGGGAGGAGTGAAAGTTTTAGATGCGTCAAAAATTTCGATCTCTGGTTTTTGACGGATCTCAACATTTTAGATAACCATAATACCGAAAAAATCAATATCTCGATGATGGTGTGTGTCTCTCTGTGTATCACGGTTTCTTGAGGACAGTCTAGAGCTAAAATGTCTGGATGGAAAAATACAAAACTTGAAACTAGCCTGTAATAAGATGACAATGTGCTGATTAGTTTTTGAGCCAAATCGTGCAAGAGGAACACTCAAATATAGTAATTCTGCAATTAATGATGAATTCTTCTCATCAATTGCTATCGTAATGACCTGTTTTATGGTTAGAAAGGTAAGCATCAGAGCAGTAAATAATTACTGAAATGTTATAGAATAGTTCAGGTAACTTCCTAGGGCGCAAAGCCTACTTTAATTCACAATTGTTTCTTTTACTTTTTGAAAAATATTTTGAGGTGTCCATTTATATGAAAATGTGCTATGTAACTAAAATTGTTGTTCTATCAGATATCAGGCAGTAGGCATTTTGAACTTGTTATTATCTACTGAATAATTAAGGCCTACAAATGCCTAAAACATCCTTTGAGATGTTGTTTAGTTACACCTTACAAAAATAAACAATCACCATATACACTCACCTAAAGGATTATTAGGAACACCTGTTCAATTTCTC
>JANRMT010062791.1:94213434-94278420 GCA_026402145.1 Polypterus bichir lapradei | reverse complement strand
TCTGCTCTTGATAGTTTCCTGGGCCTGGGGCAAACAGGTGGGTGGGGACAGGTTCAAAGAAGGGACAGACATCCTTCAAACGGATCTTAACCGTTTCCTGCGGAAAAAACAAGATGGGTGGGAGCGGGTTCAAGGAAGGACCAGACAATCGGCAATCAGATCTTTGCCGTTTCCTTGGGAAAAAACAGCAAGGGGTGTGGGGGCGAGTTCAAAGAAAGGTCACATTAATGACGTCAAAGGAAAGGGGCGGGACTTCCGGTCATCCATCAAATTTGATTGACATTTTGACATTTGCCGCATGCATATAACTACTTATGTCACATGCCAAAGAAAATCTGTTGATCTGTCAAATTCTTACCCATCTTAATGATTCTGTCATTAACAGTATTTTGCGGAAAGTGGATTTTCTTTTTTAATAACTAGAAAGTAGCAGAGATAAAAAGCAAAATTACTAGAATAGATGAAGAACATGCCAGACTACCAAGCGAGGCTCTACATAGGAAAAGGCAGGCTCTGCATTCAGAACTAAACCTCTTGACAACTAAAGAAACTGAACAACTAATTTATAAATCCAGACATCATTACTATGAACATGGAGAGAAAGCTAATAAGCTTTTAGCTCAACAAATTCACAAGCAAGAAGTCCGCAATGTAGTCCCAGTAATCACCAACACGAACGGAGACAAAATCATCGACCACAAAAATATAATGCACACATTCAGAGACTACTATAAATCATTATATACTACAGAGTTTAAAGAAGACAATACACAATCTAATGCATTTCTGGATACATTACAGATACCACAAATAGACACTTTTAGTGCGGAGGAACTCGATAACCTCTGGCGTTATCAGAATTACTAGATGCTATAAAGTCACTTCAAGGCGGGAAAGCAGCAGGCCCTGATGGCTACCCTGCAGAATTTTATAAGAAATTCTCCGCTCAGCTAGCTCCCCTCCTATTAGCAACATTTAATGAAGCCAGAGACAATCAAACTCTTCCTCAAACTTTTCGCCAAGCACTAATCACCATTTTTCCAAAACAAAATAAGGACTTATTACAATGTGCATCATACAGACCAGTTTCACTTCTGAATAATGACGTTAAAATACTCTCAAAGATCATAGCTAGAAGGATGGAGAAAGTGCTCCCCTCGGTAATATCACAAGATCAAACTGGATTTATCAAGGGCCGACACTTATCTTCAAATCTTCGACACCTGTTTAATGTAATATACTCACCAACTAAATCAAACACCCCAGAAATATTATTATCATTGGATGCAGAAAAATCATTTGACATGATTGAATGGAAATACCATTTTACTACATTGGAGAAATTTGGGTTTGGCCCGAACATTTGTGCATGGATCAAACTACTGTATACCGATCCAGAAGCTTCAGTTTGTATCAACAACATTTGTTCAGACTACTTTAAACTAGAACGTGGTACTAGACAAGGATGTCCCTTGTCACCGCTACTGTTTGCAATTGCCATTGAACCACTGGCAATACACTATCGAAATACTGATCAGATTATCAGAGAAGCACTGGAACAGAAAATTTCACTATATGCATATGATATGGAACTGTATATATCAGACCCACAAAATTCTGTGCCTGCAGTCTTAACAGCACTCACAGAATTTCAAAAGATCTCTGGTCTCAGAATTAATCTGAATAAAAGTGTACTCTTTCCAGTGAATTCTCAAGCATATAATATTAGATTAGATACCCTACCTTTTATCATTGCAGAACCTAGGGGTAAACATCACAAGTAAACATAAAGCTCTTTATCAACAAAATTTCGCTGTCTGCATGGAAAATATTAGGCAAGACTTGCATAGATGGTCAACTCTTCATCTCACTCTAGCTGGAAGAATTAACACTGTTAACATGAATATTCTTCCTAAGCTCCTTTTTATTTCAAAACATCCCTATATACATCAATAAATCATTTTTTAAGCAATTAGATTCAACAATAACCTCATTTATTTGGAACTCAAAACATGCACATATTCAAAGAGCGACCCTACAAAGACAAAAGGCAGAAGGCGGCATGGCTCTACCTAACTTCCAGTTTTATTACTGGGCAGCAAATATACAAGTGTTAAAAAACTGGACACAAATAGAAGAACATACACAGGCTTGGTCCGCAATAGAAGTAAAATCCTGCAGTACTTCTTTATATTCCCTGCTCTGTGCCCCAATAAACACAAGTTATCGGCAATATACTAATAACCCAATTGTGCTTCACTCACTTAGAATATGGAACCAATGTAGAAGGCATTTTAAGATGAAGAAGCTTTTATCTGTGGCACCTCTGCAAGAGAACCACTTCTTTCAACCTTCGCGAACATATGCAGTTTTTAATATCTGGAAAAAATTTGGGATTAACTTGCTTAGAGATCTTTATATAGACAATGTCTTTGCATCCTATGAACAATTACATTCCAAATTTAACATTCCAGCTACACATTTCTTTCACTATCTTCAAATTAGGAACTTTGTTAAACAGAACCTTCCCGATTTTCCTCATCTTGCACCCTCATCCATGCTGGAAAAAATATTGCTCAATCTCAAGGACTCAGACACCATCTCTGCAATATATAAAATTATTTTACAGACCCTCCCTTTCAAAGATCCAAGAGGACACTGGGAAAAATATCTCTCAATTAATATATCAGAAAAGGAGTGGAAAGTAGCAATGCAGAGAATTCACTCGAGCTCCATATGCGCAAAGCATACAATTATACAACTCAAAATTATATATCGAGCACATCTGTCTCGTCTAAAACTCTTCAAAATGTTTCCAGGGCAAGATCCAACCTGTGAACGCTGCAATCAAGTCCCAGCCTCACTGGGTCACATGTTCTGGGTCTGCACCAAATTAACATCATTCTGGACCAAAAGTTTTAATTACCTTTCAGACAGCCTTGGTCTCACAATCCCTCCTAACCCATTAACAGCTGTGTTTGGTGTTCTTCCAGATGGGTTTAAAGTGGAGAAAGACAAACAAACTGTGATTGCAGGCACTACACCTTTGGCACGCAGACCTATTCTGCTAAACTGGAAGAACCCAAACTCTCCTCTTTTAAATCAGTGGGAAACCGATGTGTTATACTATTTGAAATTGGAAAAAATCAAATACTCAGTAAGAGGATCTGTACAGACTTTTTTCAAAACATGGCAGGATCTAATCAGTAATATTTTAAAATAAGCTCTTAAAGTACAGAGGAAGCAATTATTTATGTATTTCTTTGTCTACTGCATTCATCTCTATTGGCTTATCAAACTTATTAATTTAGGTATGTTTACAAGCCTTAAATTTTACGCCGTTTGCCTTGCTCTCTCTCTCAGGGGTGAGGGTCGACTTATTCTTATTTTTACTTTTTGTAAAAATTGATTGTTTTGTATGGAATGATTGCAATAAAATTAATAAAATTTAAAAAAAAAAAAAAAATTACAAAGCAACGTTCACATGAGGCCGATATAACGCACCATTTTCAGAGACATTCATCTTGTCTTTCTGGCCACTTTACAGGCAAGTGATAACAAAGTCCACTCGCAGTGTTATTCTATATGACAGGAATTTTTTGAAGTTTGAACAGTCATTTATAATCAGAGATATGGTCCAATTATATGAACACACCGGAATTTTTTGAAGGTTGAACGGTAATTTATAATCACAGATGTGGACCATTTGTCAGACAATTTACACGGCCAGGTGTCTATCTACTCAGAAGGTAATCTCTGCATCTCCAATAATTTTAAAACAGCCATCCTTTCTCTGTTTAAATCCGAATATTGTTGGTGCCAGACCTTGAGTTCCGCAGATAAAGTTTGATCTTACACTCCCTTAAAAGAGATGAAAAATAACCTCCGGGTGCTTCAAAGGACCTCAAAGAATTCCTCAGCAGCGTGGGGGTAGTTTGGAGATTACAGCTCTGTGTGACCCTCTAAATTGCACAGCTGAAGTGAGAGGCTATGGGGGATGGATGCTCGAAACGGCCAGTGATACAAAGCTGCTTTTAGATGCTTTATTTTCTAAAGATGCCTTATTTTCATGTTAAAGCAACCGGTCATTTTACTTGGCTACTGAACATGTATTTTTGTTCACTAATGCTTTAGTGTTTAATTAAGAATTATCTGAATATTTGATCATTAGTTTAAGCAGAAAGAGTAATTAGCTCTGCTATTTTGTGAGCTATACAAGCGTGCTGAGCTGTTGGCTGAAAGCTGATTGGGGCTGCAAGGAGGGGGCAGGCATCCATCAAACGGCCCTTGACAGTTTCCTGGTTTAAGAAGGTGGGTGTGGGGTAGGAGTGGGTTCAAGGAGGGGACAGACATCCATCAAACGGCCCTTGACAGTTTGTTTAACCAATCAGGTGCAGGGGCGGATTTCAAGGAGGGGGCAGACATAGCAGGTCTTGGTGTGTCTGATTTCTTTCTCTCTCGATGTGCCTATTGCTGCGGCAAGCTGACAAAAGAATCTGTCTGTGAGATGGAAAAAAGCCTGGAGCAGCAAGTCATAAAGCAAAGATTAGATACATATTTTAATTTCGTGTTAATAATAAAATCATAGATAGAACCGAAGAAGATGCTTTGCTTTTTATACCGCACTTTCAGAAGGGCTTTCAGCAGGGAGCACACGTCCTCCGGAGTGAGGACTGGGAAGTCTGGGGAGGCCGACCATCAGGTGCTGCCTCACCGGGGGCCAAGGTAGGCCCTTCAGGCTGACAGGGTACAGACGGGAACGTGCTCGGACTGGTCGAGGGCCGACCTTGGGCATGTCTGGATTTGTCAAGGTAAAGGCTGTAACATGCCCGGGCTTGTTTTTTGGGAGAGGGGGGCTGGGAAGTGAGGAGCGGGTGGTGGTGAGTTCAACGAGGGGGCAGACATCCATCAAACTGCCCTTGACAGTTTGTTTAATTAAGCAGGTGGGTTCAAGAAGGGGTCAGACATCCATCAAATGGCTCTTGACAGTTTCCTTAAAAAATCAGGTACCGGGATGGGTTCAAGGAGGGGACAGACATCCATCAAAATTCCCTTGACAGTTTGGTGAACCAATCAGGCGGGTTCAAGGTGGAGTCTGGGTGGGGACTGGGTGCCCTTCACCAATCCGCCGGCAGGGGGCGGGGCCAAAGGGGCAGGGCTATGTGACGTGAGGGGGCGGGGCTTCCCGATGTTACGTCATCAGGGTGCGATGGGGCGGGTCTTCCAGCTTGACGTCATAGGGACGGGACTTACGGTATGACTCATAGGGGCGGGGCTTAGAGGTCATTAATCATTTTGATTGACAGTTTGACAGAAGGTCCCGGGCTTATACTACTTTCCTGCCTTTCAAAGATCCCAGAGTACAGTGGAAAAAGGATCTCTCACTCAACATTTCAAAAAAGGAGTGGAAGGTAGCAAAGCACAGAATTCACTCGAGTTACATATGGGCAAAGCATTCAATTATTCAACATAAAATCATCTATTGAGCACAAAATTGTTGAAATTGTTTCCTGGGCAAGATCCAACCTGTGAACTTTGCAATCAAGTTCCAGCCTCACAGGGCCACATGTTTTGGACTTGCACCAAATTAACATCATCCATCCATCCATTTTCCAACCCGTTGAATCCGAACACAGGGTCACAGGGGTCTGCTGGAGCCAATCCCAGCCAACACAGGGCGCAAGGCAGGAACCAATCCCGGGCAGGGTGCCAACCTACCGCAGGACAATTTAGAATCGCCAATCCACCTAACCTGCATGTCTTTGGACTGCAAATTAACATCATTCTGGACCAAAATTTTTAAATGCCTTTCAGACAGTCATGGAATCACAATCCCTCCTAATCCACTAACAGCTGTGTTTGGTGTACTTCCAGATGGGCTTAAAGTGGACAAGGACAAACAAACTATAGTTACCTTTATTTCGCTATTGGCATGTAGACTTATCTCAACTGGAAGAATCCTAACTCATCTCTTTTAAGTCAGTGGATAGCTGATGTTATATATTATTTGAAATTGGAAAAAATCTAATTCTCACTTAGAGGATCTGTGCAAAACTTTTTTAAAACCTGGCAGGATCTAATTAATAACATTTTAGGATAATCATTTAAATTGAGGAAGCGGATTATCTATCTACAGGTATCTATCTATCTATCTATCTATCTATCTATCTAGGTCTCTTTCTCATACGTTGGGGTTGATTTGACTTGAACTTAGTTCTGTAAAATTTGACTTGCTTGTATGGAATTTTATTTGCTTTTAATAAATTCAATAAAATGCTAAAAAATACACCAGTGGAAACAGTTATGGGTTAAAAAGAGAAGCAGCAAATAAATAAATAGTCTTACCATGTAAAAATTGAGGACACCCTTATAATCGTTTTTTTTTTATTTGATATACATAAAACCACAACATTTGGTTTGAGCTGCATTACAAAGTCAGGGTGCCAAAGTTTTTGTAAAACAGTACATAAAGTAACGTGTTATGACAGCAGGACAATCCTGACATGTTAAGTTTTACAAAAAAAATGCCAATTTGGCAGCAATTAATGCATTCCTAAAGTTTAACATTTTAGTGAAACACTGCCTAGTAGGTATTGCTGTGGTTGGCTATTATCTTCAGACACATTTGTGTTGTTATTACAAAACAAATGAATGCAACATTTGTAGGAGCACTGGTGTGCTGAGTTTACATATTTGACTCATGTTCACTTAGATTTCTTTTGAGAACAACAGTTTTCTCAGTCAGTCCAACTGATGTTATCTGTTTGATTTGTGTTTATCAAAATTGCTTTGATATAACTGCATCCAACTATAATTACACTCAAAGTGTGCATCCAGGTTTTTCCTTATTGGCACCCTAATGTTTTGGAGTCAGGTTTCCCAAGGTTTTGAATTGACTTGAGTGTGTTGTCAAAGACAGAAGGTGTGCTTGTAGTGTTTTTGATTCCAATGAAAAAATACATTTTAGTGTAAATAAATAAATAAAATAAAATTTCTTAATCTTCCTTCCACCATTCGATTGCTTACTAACAACTCTCCTTGCTGTTATACAGTCACTTAGCCTTAGTCGGAGAGTTGCCGTTAAAGCCCCCCAGGAGTCACTACTCTTCTGTCTTGTATATCTTTTGGGTTTAGGACGGCTCTGTACCAATAGCTAAGACACCAAAGTGCAGTCAGTGTCATTTTACTTTTGTACTATCAAGGAACTCTAAAGAATAAGTGCCAGCTGGCAAATCAAAAGGCCACAGGTCTTCTGGAGCTCATAATGTACTAATGTATCTTCTACTCCACTTGCTCCTTGTCCAATAATTATTAGGAGTATGCAGGTTACTCATTTGCCAGTTCACCTTTTAAACATAAGTTTTCCTTATTCGATTTCCATTGAGGCCACATACAGTACAACACAGGATGTAAACTTTGTCTCCTTTTGTCTGGCATTTGTTCACAACTTCACTACATACCTTAAACGCCACTTTCAGTACATGGTTCAATGAATTAAAGCACATATTTAGAATAATAATAATAATAATTCTTTGCATTTTTATAGCGCTTTTCTCACTGCTCAAAGCGCTCAGCAATTTAGTATTTTTCTGTTAACAATTCCATACACAAAAGTGTTGCTGTCTTATTGGAGAACACTAGGACGTGAAGGGTTTATACCTTTTCTAGGCTTCCATAGCAAGTAAATTCATGTTGTGAATGGTGAGTGAGTACATAAGCAAGAAGTGATCATTTCTTAAGATTTATGGAAAGGCTAGAAAAGTCTTAAACAAAACAAAAAGCCAAGGAGATGAAATAGAATCAACAAGGTCTGGCAAAACCATGTCAATAAGTAAGCAAGGGTCAGAATAGTAGTGAAGTTAATAAAACATTAGATAAAAATGGACCCAAATCGACACTGAAAATAGTTCCCAATAAACTTGCTTTGATTTACTCCTACCTACTATAGAAGAATTAATACTAGGACACGACTACTATCTTTACACCTTATTTTACAAAGATAACATCACTACATAACGATGAACCTTACCTGACTAGCAACAAGTTCCCATTACCAAGAAACAACAAGGCTGTTCACATAATTTTGGAAACAAATTTTCAGCACCTGTTACCAAAATGAGAATTCAAAATGGCAACTATTTTTGCCAAAAAGGTAAACAAAAACTGTTCAGAATTGGACATAGATGACAGACAAGAATACCAGGAGAATTTACAAGTTTTAGAGAGGTTTAATAAAATACAAGGGTCCAAGCCAGAAGGTCAAAACAGCCAACAATCAGAAGCAAAGTACTGGGCGAAAATCTAAGTTGAGATAACAAAGCTGTGAGGTTCAAAACCAAACCTAAATGAATCTTTCCTTAACAAAATTTTTTAAAATATAACTATGCTAAATGCTGTCACAATAATGACATCACACACATACCAAGTCAAATTGCTTGACTAGCAACTAGGCCATTATAGACAGTAACATCATGGCCTTAGAATGAGAACATTTCAAAATTTGCAGAAATCAAGGTAGAAAAATGTTTAAAATGATTTTATCACTTAAAAAATTGTGAAAAATGTACAACATTAAAACCAAAAAAGTATATGTATAGTTTAATAAAACATAAACATATAGCATTGCAATGGAAACTGCCACAAGCCTCCAACAATTTGTCCTCATTCGGGCTACTGTATGGAAGCCAGCTGAGAGCCATTCTGGACTTGTAAAGAAAATGTGAACCACTTAAAAATGTGTTGTTAAGCTTTTAATAAATCATTCCTGTAAGGAATAGAGAAAAAAAACTGATGAATTGTTGTAATCATCTTTTCAAGTATTGTACAATTAACATACATGCTGTACCACTGACACTGTTAAAGCAATTGCTAAAAAAGTATGTTATGTACACAAAATAGGAGAAATAAGATGTCTAAATGTAGCTCTGAATTTGAATAATAATTTGAAAAAAAATATTCATTGGTTCTCAACCTTTAATAGTAGGTGCAATAAGAAGAAAGCCTCTAAATTTGTCGAAAATGCAAAGATTACCATTCTATCAGTATTGCCCTTACTTTTAGGATGGTATACTTTTGGTAATTATAAAAATGAGACAATTATGAAAAAGAAGAAATTATGAAATATGTGTTATCACTTGGGTGTTGATGATGCAGCAATGTGAAGGATTAAGAAAACAAGGTTGGGCAAACATCCTGGTTGGGATGATGGGAGATTCTTTACTCGGCCGGGGTAAACAGTGCGAGAATGCCTTCTGGAGGAAGTTGTTTTTCCCTGTAGGTTGGGTATTGCTTTGCCCTGTCTTTGTTATAACTGACCAAGAAATACTACCTGAAGACACTATCGTTGCATGGAAATTACTGTTAGGTCTGTTTTGAAAAGAAGTTCCTCGGCTTCAGCCAAGAGAGTTAATTGGGAGTGGAGTTGGACAAAGCCTGTTTGGAGACTAGTGGAAAATATAAGTTGTATTTGAATTGAGGATGAGGTAAAGAAAGGGTATTTTGTTGTGGAAAAGAAGACTGTTGAAGGTTTGTGAAAAAGATTAAAGGGTCTTTTTGTTCACTGTTTGGGGTACAGAATGCCCTGTACAGGTCACTGTATATATTGTGGCAGATTGCCGGAGTCATTACCTGGCCGGGATGCCTGGAGGTCCAGGAAAGAGACAGTAATAGCTTCCGGGTAACGAGGGGGCAACCGCCCTGGACAAAATGAGGACCACGGGAAAGGGACAAATAGGTTCTGGCCTGTTGGGAACAGTGGCCACCGCCAGGGGACGCCTTAAACCTCATTGGACCTGGGGAACTGTCACTTCCGTCACACCAGGCAAGATGGTAGATGAACCTGCCAGGGATGCCTGGAGTGCTTCCGGTACAAAGGGCAGCACTTCCGCCACACCAGGAAATGCTGCTGGAAGATCGTCACCAGCCACCTGGAGAACATACGGGTGAGAATAAAAGTCGGCATCTCCTTACGGTCGGGTAAGCTTGAGTCGGGAGTGGGAGCAGGACGAAGCTCCCAGGAGGAGATAGGCGGCCAAGGACTGAGAAAAATAAGGTTTATATGGGGTGATTTATTTGCTAAGTGCATTGTGTGGTGTTCAGGACTTTAATCCTGTATTTATTAGTGATTAATAAACGTGTGTCTTTTATAAAGATGTGGTTTCCGACTTGTGGTGTCCGGGCAAGTCTCATAATGTACAGTGCATCTGGAAAGTATTCACAGCGCATCACTTTTTCCACATTTTGTTATGTTACAGCCTTATTTCAAAGAAGCATCGGGCGTGCTAATTGATAATGTTCTTGACATAGTAAATTCGTCATTAGATACGGGGGTCTTCCCAGACTGTCTTAAGACTGCTGTAGTTAAACCCCTACTTAAGAAACATAATCTTGACCCCTTGGCTCTTGAAAATTTTAGACCCATCTCTAACCTGCCTTTCTTAAGTAAAATTCTGGAGAAGGCAGTCATTATGCAGTTAAATGACCACCTCAATAAACATGCTATTCTTGATAAATTTCAGTCGGGTTTTAGAACAAATCACAGTACAGAAACTGCACTTGTTAAAGTAGTAAATGACTTGCGGGTGAATGTAGACGGAGGCCATTTATCTGTTCTCATCCTCTTAGATCTGAGTGCCGCATTTGACACCATTGATCATAATATTCTTAGAAATCGCCTTAATCAATGGGTGGGCCTCTCTGGCAGTGTCTTAAATTGGTTTGAATCCTACCTGGCAGGTAGAAAATTCTTTGTTAGTTGTTGTAATTACAACTCAAAGACACATGATATCCAATATGGTGTTCCACAAGGCTCTATCCTGGGTCCGCTGTTATTCTCAATCTACATGCTTCCGTTAGGTCAGATTATCTCAGGGCACAACGTGAGCTACCACAGCTATGCGGATGACACACAGCTGTATTTATCAATAGCACCTGATGACCCAGATTATCTTGATTCACTAACACAATGTCTGACTTGTATCTCAGAATGGATGAATAGTAAATTTCTCAAGTTAAATAAAGAGAAAACTGAAATCTTAGTGATTGGCAATGATGGATACAATGAGGCTATTAGAAATAAACTGGATACATTAGGATTAAAAGTCAAGATGGAGGTAAAAAGCTTAGGGGTAATTGTTGACTGTAATCATAATTTTAAATCGCATATTAATCAGATTAACAGGACAGCATTTTTTCACTTAAGAAACATAGCAAAAGTTAGACCTCTTATATCACTGAAGGATGCTGAGAAATTAGTTCACGTGTTTGTTTTCAGTCGACTAGATTACTGTAATGCACTCCTCTCAGGACTACCCAAGAAAGACATAAATCGTTTGCAACTAGTGCAGAATGCAGCTGCTAGAATCTTAACTAGGAAAAGAAAATCCAAGCACATTTCTCCAGTTTTGATGTCGCTACACTGGTTACCTGTGTCATTCAGGATTGACTTAAAAATTCTGCTTATGGTTTATAAAGCCTTAAATAATCTCGCCCCATCTTATATATCGGAATGTCTGACACGTTATATTCCAAATCGTAACCTCAGATCCTCAAATGAGTATCTCCTTAGAATTCCAAGAACAAAAATTAAAAGTGGTGAGGCGGCCTTCTGCTGTTATGCACCTAAAATCTGGAATAGCCTGCCAATAGGAATTCGCTAATACGGTGGAGCACTTTAAAAAACTGCTGAAAACACATTATTTTAACATGGCTTTCTCATAATTTCACTGTAATCAAAATCCTGATACTCTATATCTCCAAATCATTATAATAACTATTCATGGTGGCTGTAAAATCTGTACTAACCCCTACCCTCTCTTCTGTTTCCTTTTCCGGTATCCTTTGGTGGTGGCTTGCGCCACCAACATCTACTCAAAGCACAGTGATGTTCCAACAATGATGGATGGATTAAAAGTCAGAAGTCTGTATGACCATCAACATCAAGTGACTCCGTGAGAACCCTAACTACAAAGAGGACTATTTCATTTATGTTAGGTAGAATGCCCAGAGGGGACTGGGCGGTCCCGTGGCCTGGAACCCCTGCAGATTTTATTTTTTTTCTCCAGCCGTCTGGAGTTTTTTTTCTGTTTTTTCTGTCCACCCTGGCCATCGGACCTTACTCCTTTTCTATGTTAACTAATGTTGTCTTATTTTAATTTCTCATTTTGTCTTTTATTTTTCTTTTCTTCAGTATGTAAAGCACTTTGAGCTACTTTTTGTATGAAAATGTGCTATATAAATAAATGGTGTTGTTGTTGTTGTTGCTTATTCCAAAATGGATTAAATTCATTTTTTCCCTCAGAATTCTACACACAACACCCCATAATGACAATGTGAAAAAAGTTTACTTGAAGTTTTTGCAAATTTACTAAAAATAAAAAAATTGAGAAATCACATGTACATAGGTATTCACAGCCTTTGCTCAATACTTTGTCGATGCACCTTTGGCAGCAATTACAGCCTCAAGTCTTTTTGAATATGATGCCACAAGCTTGGCACACCTATCCTTGGCCAGTTTCGCCCATTCCTCTTTGCAGCACCTCTCAAGCTCCATCAGGTTGGATGGGAAGCGTCAGTGCACAGCCATTTTAAGATCTCTCCAGAGATGTTTAATTGGATTCAAGTCTGGGCTCTGGCTGGGCCACTCAAGGACATTCACAGAGTTGTCCTGAAGCCACTCCTTTGATATTTTGGCTCTGTGCTTAGGGTCGTTGTCTTGCTGAAAGATGAACCGTCTCCCCAGTCTGAGGTCAAGAGCGCTCTGGAGCAGGTTTTCATCCAGGATGTCTCTGTACATTGCTGCAGTCATCTTTCCCTTTATCCTGACTAGTCTCCCAGTTCCTGCCGCTGAAAAACATCCCCACAGTATGATGCTGCCACCACCATGCTTCACTGTAGGGATGGTATTGGCCTGGTGATGAGCGGTGCCTAGTTTCCTCCAAAAGTGACGTCTGGCATTCACACCAAAGAGTTCAATCTTTGTCTCATCAGACCAGAGAATTTTGTTTCTCATGGTCTGAGAGTCCTTCAGGTGCCTTTTGGCAAACTCTAGGCGGGCTGCCATGTGCCTTTTACTAAGGAGTGGCTTCCGTCTGGTCACTCTACCATACAGGCCTGATTGGTGGATTGCTGCAGAGATGTTTGTCCTTCTGGAAGGTTCTCCTCTCTCCACAGAGGACCTCTGGAGCTCTGACAGAGTGACCATCGGGTTCTTGGTCTAAGGACCTTCTCCCCCAATCGCTCAGTTTAGATGGCCGGCCAGCTCTAGGAAGAATCCTGGTGGTTTCGAACTTCTTCCACTTACGAATGATGGAGGCCACTGTGCTCATTGGGATCTTCAAAGCAGCAGAAGTTTTTCTGTAACCTTCCCCAGATTTGTGCCTCGAGACAATCCTGTCTCGGAGGTCTACAGACAATTCCTTTGACTTCATGCTTGGTTTGTGCTCTGACATGAAGTGTCAACTGTGGGACCTTATATAGACAGGTGTGTGCCTTTCCAAATCATGTCCAATCAACTGAATTTACCACAGGTGGACTCCAATTAAGCTGCAGAAACATCTCAAGGATGATCAGGGGAAACAGGATGCACCTGAGCTCAATTTTAAGCTTCATTGCAAAGGCTGTGAATACTTATGTACATGTGATTTCTCAGTTTTTTTATTTTTAATAAATTTGCAAAAACTTTTTTCACGTTGTCATTATGGGGTGTTGTGTGTAGAATTCTGAGGAAAAAAATGAATTTAATCCATTTTGGAATAAAGCTGTAACATAACAAAATGTGGAAAAAGTGATGCGCTGTGAATACTTTCCGGATGCACTGTATATGTGTATGTGTATGTATGTGCAGTATGTGTGTGAATATGTACAGTATGTGTATACAAATGTGTATATGTAAAGAGAAAGAGATTATTTAATACTATTATTAATGTATGTCAGCTTACTAATTAGTAACTTTAAACAGATACCACAAGTTGGGGATGCCCCAAACAGCAACAGGGAATCATATCCAAATTTTAAACATAATACCTACAGGTGAACAATAATAAATTAGAACATTCTCCCAAGTAATAATTGAGTAAGAAAATTAAATATGGCAATCAATTTTTCAATACTGATTCATAATTAAGGATGTCCTACATTAATGCACATTTCATTTGGTAAAGCTTACAAACAGGTGCAGATATAAATAAGGCAATAACCTTTGGAGCCCTGCTGATTCTCAGCAGTGATGTGAGCACTCAGGACAGCAAACAGTTGGTGCTTCCCGTAAACAAACTAAAAAAAGGAGGAAGCTTTTCACAAAGAGCTTGCACAAGCAGTGGTTAGGAAGAATAATGATAATTGTAATTTAATAAAATTAAATTATATTAGAATTATATCAGACCAATGGGTGGTGGTGACTGTTTGCTTACTAATCATAGGCTGATGAGTATTAATTTTCGGGATTATTTTCCTTGCAAATTGTTTGGTTGTGCAAGTTTAAGTGGTCTAAAGTCATGTATAAGATAATGTGTTATTAGAAAAAGAGACCAGTGCCTCAATTGTTGCCATGTTATACTATACTGATTTCTTTTCCTATCCTTCATGTACAATATGTTAAGCAAAACGTTTACATTTACTTGATGTAAATGAAAGTAAATAAAAAAAAATTAACAGCGTGTATCAGTGATAAGGAAATGTGCTATAGAAATAAATACTATAAGTTTATGTTATATTGTAACCACAGGGGGACACCACTAAGCCCCAACACCTTTTTCACAAGCACATGCAGACATGAGGAAAACATGTAAACTCCATGTATGGAGGACCCGGGACTCAAACCCTTTTTTCCTTACTTAGAGGCAGCAGCACTACCACTGTTGATACATGAATTAATTGTAAAATTATTGCACAGTGATAATGCACTTATATATGTGGAGTATCAAGTCAGTTGTTAATGATCACAGGGAAAGGGACAGCATAAGAGACTACATAAACTATGTGAAGATAGTTCTGATGTTAAAACATAAGAGATCAAAACATGGAAACTGTGTTTTTGTTACATCTTAAAGTTAATTAGGAGATTTTTTTTTTTATCTGGGAGAGATATCCTACAGTTTAGCATAATTTAAGAGATTGTATTTGGGAGAAACAAAATGAACACACCCATAGGTTAAATAAAATGAGTGCAAAGAAGAGTGAAATATGACACACCATTTTATAATTTAAGAAATATTTGTTGGAGAATTGATGTATGTATTTTTACAGTGTATTGTAACACTGGAAAAAATGTAAATCATCTGTTTGAAATGCAAATACTTATACTATTAGTTTATCTATTTCACTCCAGTGGAGTGATCATCCATGGTATATGCTATGAGACTGGGAACTGAGAGTGTAGAACTTTAGTTAATAGTGTTCTGTATTCTGTTATATACATATGGGTGATGTTATTTTTGATGCATTGTGTTATGTTATGTATTTGCTCTACCTTTTCATTCTTCTTCACTGTAAGTTCTGCCATTTAGTTAAGTGGTAGTTCAAGCCTCTCCGGCCCAGCAGTAATATATCAGCAAAGAAATTAAGGTGTTCTGTGGTCAAATAAATGACTGTGTCTGTACCAATGACTTTTGATTTGCTGCACATATCTTATGATATAGCTGGTGAAGAAATGTTAGCTGACCCCAGGTGGGAGAACAGCAGTACAAAGAAGATTCTGCAAGAAATAGCAAGCTAGTAGCATGCCAAAATAAACCAGGAATGTATAGAGAATTGGTTGTTAATAATTTAAAATTGTAAAAAGAGAGTGATGATTGTCTATGACAACATACTGTATGTTTAACTGTAAACCAAAGCATAATGGAAATTGAGGAGAACAGAAGAGGTCTGGGTTTTTCAGAATCTGGAAGTTATGTAATTAATATGGAGAGTGAGTACCTTCTACTTTGTAGAAGGGATCCTCAGAACGGCTTACAAATCAGAAGTATCAAGTTACCAAATGTAACCAGAGTTGAAAATAACTATTTGATACTGCGATTTGTGAGGCTAATTATTTTTAGCATACATATATGTTTTCTAGCTAAAGCAAGGACAATTGTTTCAGGTAGGAACCATAAGTGATTAGAGCAGACACACTGTTTGCAGATACAGTAATTAAAGAATGTGCTATACTGCGGTCTTAGGGAGTCTAATCAATACGTAGTATATGCAAATAGCTCAGTTGGTAGTAATCCAAACATGGCATTGGTCAGTAGAACACACAGATAGCTCCTCACTGAATATGCTAAAATAGTGGAAGTGTGGGTATTTAAGGCTTATTAGGATGCCTCGAGCTAGAAGTTAAGTTGACATGATGTGACGTAGAAAGCAAGACAATTTGTACCAGTTCTAATGGATTCTCTTTGGTTGTATTTTTATGTATGATTATACTGCAACATACCTAAAGCAAGATAAATGTATCCTTTTATGTACCATATTTCTCTCTCTTAATATTTCCGCCATAGTTACTGAAGGGTTGTGTATACGGGTTCAAATGCATTTCTAAAAGAACACATTCCCAGGGAGTATTTGGACACAATGTGGAGCTGGTGACTTTCCAAGGTCTGGTGGATAAACTGCTCCTTCCACACAAAGCCTTTAGTGCTGCCTACTTAGAAGATATCGTCTTATCCAGCAACTAGGAAGAACACTTACAACGAGTCTTGATCAATATCTATATGTTCCTTGTTGCAAGCTTACACATCAGTCCAAAGAAATGTCATTTCGACCTTATGGAAACTTAAGCACCTTGGGTACACAGTGGGACAAGGGTCAAGTCAAGCCTCAATAGACCAAAGTAACTCCCTTTCAAATTTGGCACTTGTCAAAAACTAAAAGCCAAGCATAAGCATTCTTATATTTAGCAGGGTATTACCTAAGGTTTGTATCTAACCTCTCTGACAATGCTGCTCTTTTCATTATTCTGACACAATAGTCAGCGGTTCTTCAGGTGGTATGGAATTGCTCTGTGGAAGTGGCATTAACCAGTCCCTGGCATCATTGTTTGTTCAAATTACTCCTGACATTTCTCTTCCTTTTCATTCTCCAGACAGGCACTTCAGCTGTATTGAGCCAGTGTGTCAATGGTGTAGAACATCCCATTCTGTACCTTAGCCAGAAAATGTTGTAACAGGAGACCAGGTATGCTATAGTTGAGTGGGAAGCTCTTGCAATCAAATGAGCTAAAACAAAACTGAGGTACTATCTCTTGAGTTGGGAATTTCCTCTAGTTATGGATCATGTGCCTCTGTAATGTATGGCGACTCATAAAGAGAGTAACCTCTGAATAGTTCACTGGTTCCTTGACTTACACAGATATCGTTTCAAGGTAGTTTGCTCCACGTCAACATAGATGCTTTGTTCAGAACGCTTTTAATCAGGTCTGTTCCGCCCACTGGTTTCAAGCTAAGGTGGGGGGTATTTTAAAAACACGAGAGATTAGGGCATGTCACTCAGGTTTTGGGAAATCACTATTTAAGGCTACCTGATTCAAGGAATTGCTGTCAGACTAGAACGAATCTTCTAGAAAAGAGGACCTCTGTGAAAATTAAAACAAATTACTATCAGCTTGACGTTTTCAACCTGATTTTTTTTTTCCACAATTGGCATTGGACTCTAAACTTGGTCAACCCTAGTATTCCCACTCTTTTTTTAAAATTTTGTCTCCTTTTGACTTTCTCATATATGAAGTATAGAGAAAGTATTGTAATCATCCAAAAATTCAGTTTGAAGATTTAGATGAATCTCAATGTTTTAGACCTCCCTAAGTCTGAAAATACCATTTTTAGAATTATGTTGGTGTGTGTGTGTGTGTATATATGTAAACATGATAACTTGAGTACGCTTTCACTTAGATCAGCCAGATTTTGCATACAAGTATTAGGAACAAAGCATTGATTTCTCTCAAAGCTTGAGCTATTTCCGCTAACCAGAAGGGGTAATTTTTTATTCATGCAGCGGTAGAGTCCGATTTTTTTCAACTTTACTTTTATAATAATTGTTCAGTATATTAATTTGATTTGATTTGTTGTTGATGGTTCTTTAATGTACATAATATAAAAATATAATCATTGTCTTGCTGTTTATTCTTCAAATATCCATCCCTATATTTCAGTATACGAGAAAGTCTAGGGAAGACCACTCCTGATTTTTACAATAGTGAAAGGTTTTCCAAACATTGTTGTAAAGGGCTGACAATACATTTGAATTATTCCCCTTAGGTTAAATAGTCTTTTCTCAGATTACAATTTCAATAGTTGAGTCACAGTTGTTGTACGTTATAGATATTTTTAAATAGTGATGATATGATTAGGATTTTAAGGCCTACAAAAAAAGAGGGATGGCACACTAGCCTGTTTTTGGGCCACTCTAGTTCAGGAATTTGAACTGATTAGTCTGTTATGTGAGGGCATGCAAGGAGACCCTGAAACAGTGACATCACAGAGTGACCTGATAAACCTGGACTCTGCAAACAGCAAATACTCAGGGAATGCTTGTCCAGGGTTCATTCAACTGTTACATCAAGGATGGCTCGTATCATGTCATTTTAATAAGAACGATTATCTACTCTTGCACACGTTTGATTAATTGAATAAATAGATACTCTTTAAAGCATCCACTTGGAACTGAGGTCAGTGTACTATTGATGGCAAAGCACCAAATGAAGAATTCCCTTTTGCTTCTTTCCTATTGATTTTCATAAACACATTCCTATTCTCATAGACAAAATAATACTAACAATTATTAAATATGAGAATGTGTTTGGCTGATTTAGAAAGTTTAAGGTGGTGGTATGGTGGCACATCGTTTAGCCCTGCTGCTTGATAGATTCAGGACACTGGGCTCGATTCTCAACACAGTCACTGCTGGGGTGAATTTTCTCCCTCCTAAGACATGCAGGTTAGGTTAGCTGGTCACTCTAAATGGCTGCAGTGTGGGTATGTGTATGAGTGTGCTCTGCAATGAACTGACGCCTTGTCTAGGGTTGGTTCCTATCTTGTCCCTGATACTACCATAGCAGCCCCCCGACTCAAATTTTGATTTTAGAGATTCAGAAATCGCTAAATCAGATTCTTCAGTTAAATGTGAAAATTACATGAGAGCATTATAAAAAAAATAATAATAATCCTTGCATCAATTCTCATGATTTATCCTATTTGCATCAAATTTAACAAAAGCAGTATGGCTGTATTATAGTAATAGTTATGCCCAAAAATGAGACAATATTACACAGTCCTACTTCTTGACTTTAAAATGCATAATCTATCTATTATATTGTGATGTCCCGTCGAATAAACACACTCAGGTGCCGCTTGTCCTAGGAAGTCTTCCAAATGCCGACTGACTTTTTATTCAACATGCCGCGATATAAATGGTGCCCTATAGCCACCCGTTGTCTGGGTCATGGGGACACCTTCAAAATAATAAAGACAAATAACCTTCATCCTATCTACCTCTCTTAAAAACATTTACTTCCTTTTTCCACCTGATGCTGTTCTCCTCTCTTCTCCTGCCCCTCCAACTCCACTTCCGGCCACCACCTCCCCTTTTTATCACGCACCATTAATTAACCCAGATCCCTGTCACTCATCTCTCTCTAGGGAGGTGCCCCAAGCCCTTACAAACAGTGTTCCCCCAAGACTCCACCCCAACACTGCTTCCCTTCCCTACAGCCCATGCAATGGCAAGACACGTCACAATGTAATAAAACACTAAGGAATGTATGTCCACTCCCTCTGAGCAATCTGATTGGTCAGTTTGGCTTTGGTTACGTGATTGAGAGAGAAAGTGTGAGTGCGAAACACACAAAGTGTAATAAAGGCATACAAAGCACATTAAGGTCATCACCTTCAAAGATAGCAAGAATTAAACCAAACAGGAGGTCAGAAAGGAAAATGACGGTGGCAACTGAGAAGCAGGCTTTACGAGAACATACTTGAGAGAGTGAGATCCGATGAAGAGACATTCACAGACATACTGTATGAATACAGAGTAAAGGAGCTGAAGATACACATAGAACAAGAAATAGCAAATATTTTTTTAATTATTCCATTACCTACAGTATCTGCAACAGGCACACATATAAAATGCTAAGGGTTATTTCTATCTATCATAAGATGATGAGTGAACCATGTGGAGTTTGCTTTGCCATGAGTTTTTGTGTGTGTGTGTGTGTTTTTTTTTTTTCTCAGGGAGGAGATGGATCTTTTAAGGCTAGTTTTGGAACATTGGTCAAGCACATGGCTAATTATACATGCACATTAGCAATGTGGCACTGCGCTACCAGTGCAAAGAATTCAGTATTATATATCTGTGGCATCAATTATATTATTCTCATTATCATCAGCTAATGTACTCCTCAATTGAACACTTATAGCATTCTCATTATGATAAGCTAATGTACCTCTCGAATGAAAACACTGAAAGTTTTTGTTTTTTTTTTCCCAATGCGTGCAGGACGGAAGGAGGGAGTACAGCTCAGGTTGTGACATTACATGTGTCCGAAGCAGCTCAGCAACAGTCTTAAAATAAGTATGCATAAAATTTCTGCATATGGCTGCCACAGCTCTGTGATGTCACAGTGGCCTCACAAAGCATTATGGGGTGATGCAAAAAGAAATGTTTTTCTAAGCTGGTCACACTATGAATTTACATTAAATATTTGGCAAATAAGGCCTCTAGCAAAAAGACAGTATATTCACTGCAAACATGCTTGGATGAATTTCATCAATCAATACCACTCACAAACCGCTGGGGTAAGAAACTTAAACTTGGTCATAATCGAAAGCTCATGATATAAGACACACTGGTGAAGTAAAAAATGTAGTTATTAATAACCTCTGCATAGGCAAACTGATTGAGAAGTGCAGCAACATCTGCTGAGCATGAAGGAAAGTGCAAAATCCAATTACATGACAGGAAGAAGAACAGCTGCGGCATCTACTGTCCATCAAGCACATGTGACATGGTGACCTGCTGGTACTCACAAACTTCTGGGATGGGAACCTTGATTTTGTATTTGTATTTTAAATAAGAGAACTTGAAGAAAACAGTTGCACTGGGAGAAGCTGTGCAAAGTGCAAAGTTTTGATGTGTGCAGAGGCATTAGCTATTGCACCACCGTACCACTGACCATGAAACACTCACAGCAAACATTTATTTATTTTAATTGCCAAGATCAAATTATTTGTAACTCACTATTTATCATAAGTTGCACAGACCTGAATGGTACCTCAGTATCATGTGGTCAAAACAGATACCAGCCTTGGATGGGACATCAGTTCATCCCTAAGCACACTAACCCAAACCAAGCAAAATTAGGAAAAATCAGCACAAACTTGGGAAAGACATGCAACCTCCACAAAGACAGTGATCAGACTGGGGACTGATTCCATGGCAATGGAGCAGTGAGAGAATGAGGTTAAACTTTGTTCTGCAATGAAGAGCCAGAGGCTGTAACTATGCTGACTTTTTAATGCCTTTTTATTACATGGATACTGTATATTATTGAAAGCTTCAAATGTTGCAGTTGTTACAACTTTGGGTAATTATGTTGCATAAAGGGAAAAGCAGGTAGATACTGTATATTCCTCCTTTTGTTTCCTTTTACTATTACTTCATACATTTTTAGTCAACAAATGTGATTTAGAACTCCTGTCTTCTAACTTATTGCCCCAGCTATGATAACCCAAGCACCCTTCATTAAAAACAACCTAACTGAGATGATCATCTAATGTCATACTGTTACTAGACTTTTATAAAAGTTAATGATCTCTGACAGCCGTTTACGTTTAACCAATCAGCTTTACTGTTAGTAAAATATTTAAAAAATGTCCTTTAGAAGAAAAAGTCATCCGCACTTCATAATTTTAAAAAAGAGTCAAAAATCCCCAGTGTAACAGAAGAAAGAAATTTGTGGTCATTTAAATTTCAAAGCTAAACCAAAGTGTTAAACTGTTACTAAAGAACGTCAAATAGTGTGCCTTTATGCATGCAGTCCTGCTTTATAATACTCAAGTTAACTTTAAAACTTGTTGGTTAAAGGTAAACATGTCTTGTTCAGATCAGACTAACAGATTAGATTGGTTCAAAGATGTTAACCACAGCATCAGAGTTTACTTTAAGGGTAATTAAACAAACCAGGTTCAAAACACTAACTGACTCTGTACAAACAAGTTCCAAGAACAAACAAAACTCAATCTTGCCCAACCAAAAAGATCATTTATTTTTTTACAAAGCTGCCCAATAATTATTTTCCCTTCTATTTTTATTTTCGTTTTTACTTTCTCAAAATGTAGACACAGGTTGGTGGCAGTAAAATACTACACCGCTGATAACATCACATATAATGCAGCACACAACTCACATTACTTTAAATATCCCAATTCAGATAAATAAAATGACATGAACTATGAAAACTAGGACTCTATATTAGGCATGTAATGGTTAAATAAAAGATGCCTCCCAAGCTTTTTGCTACCCTAGGCAACTGCCTAGATTGTCTAAAAGGTAGGGCTGGTCCTGACCCTAGATATCCAGTCTGATGATCACAGCATCCTAAACACATGTAATTTTGTTAAAATATGATTAAATATCTGTATACTGTTTTTCCCTGGAAACCCTTTCGTGAACAAAAGTGGAATGTGTTGAAACCGGGAACATCTTTTTGAAATGAAGGCCCACTTTCCTCTCCTCATTCATTGGTCAGGAGTCCTGCCCAGTAATAGCTCATCTATTGGATACTCTTACCTCAGTTCAGAACTCTTATTCACAGTTCTCAGCAGGTAGAACTGTGAATACCCCTTCTTGTTGCACTTTATCACTGGAGCAGCTCATCTAAAAATGGTAAAGAATAGGATAAAAGTAAGGTGGGCAGTACTCAGAATTGGCCTTTCTTCATAAATGTGGAATGTTTGATCACTTTTAAATAAGCTAAATTACTAGATGCTATAAAATCACTCCAAGGCGGGAAAGCAGCAGGCCCTGATGGTTACCCTGCAGAATTTTACAAGAAATTCTCCGCTCAGCTAGCCCCCCTTTTATTAGCAACATTTACAGAAGCCAGAGATAACCAATCTCTTCCACAAACCTTTCGCCAAGCACTAATCACTGTCTTTCCAAAACAAAATAAGGACTTATTACAATGTGCATCATACAGACCAATTTCACTTCTGAATAACGACGTTAAAATACTCTCTAAAATCTTAGCCAGAAGGGTGGAGAAAGTGCTCCCCTCGGTAATATCACAAGACCAAACTGGATTTATTAGGGGCCGGCACTTATCTTCCAATCTTCGACGCCTGTTTAATGTAATATACTCACCAACTAAATCAAACACCCCAGAAATATTATTATCATTAGATGCAGAAAAAGCATTCGACATGATTGAATGGAAATACCTTTTTACTATATTGGAGAAGTTTGGGTTTGGCCCAAACATCTGTGCATGGATTAAATTACTGTATACTAACCCAGAAGCTTCAGTTTGCATCAACAACATTTGCTCAGACTACTTTAAACTAGAACGTGGCACTAGACAAGGATGCCCCTTGTCACCGCTGCTGTTTGCGATTGCCATTGAACCACTGGCAATACATTGTCGAAATACTGATCAGATAAAGGGGATTAGCAGAGAAGGACTGGAACAGAAAATCTCATTATATGCAGATGACATGGTACTGTATATATCAGACCCAGAAAATTCTGTACCTGCAGTTTTAGCAGCACTCACAGAATTTCAAAAGATCTCTGGTCTCAGAATTAATCTGAATAAAAGTGTACTCTTTCCAGTGAACTCTCAAGCATATAATATTAGATTAGATACCCTACCTTTTATCATTGCAGAGCAGTTTAAATACCTAGGGGTAAACATCACAAGTAAACATAAAGCTCTACATCAACAAAATTTCGCCGTTTGCATGGAAAAAATTAAACAAGACTTGCATAGATGGTCAACCCTTCATCTCACACTAGCTGGAAGAATTAACACTGTTAAGATGAATATTCTTCCTAAGCTCCTTTTTTTATTTCAAAACATCCCAATATACATTAATAAATCATTTTTTAGGCAATTAGATTCGACAATAACCTAATTTATTTGGAATTCAAAACATCCACGCATCAAAAGAGCGACCCTACAAAGACAAAAGGCAGAAGGCGGCATGGCTCTACCTAACTTCCAGTTTTATTACTGGGCAGCAAATATACAGGCGATAAGAACCTGGACACAAATAGAAGAACATACACAGGCTTGGTCCGCAATAGAATTAAATTCCTGCAGTACTTCTTTGTATTCCTTGCTCTGTGCTCCAATAAACACACGTTATCGGCAATACACTAATAGCCCAATTGTGCTCCACTCACTTAGAATCTGGAACCAATGTAGAAAGTATTTTAAGACGGAGAAGCTTCTATCTGTGGCACCCCTGCAAGAGAACCACCTCTTTCAACCCTCACAAACATATGCAGTTTTTAATATTTGGAAAAAATTTGGAATTAACCTGCTTAGAGATCTTTATATAGACAACGTCTTTGCATCCTATGAGCAATTACATTCCAAATTTAACATTCCAGCTACACATTTCTTTCACTATCTTCAAATCAGAAACTTTGTTAAACAAAACCTTCCAGATTTTCCTCATCTTGCACCCTCAACCATGCTGGAAAAAATATTGCTCAATCTCAAGGATTTAGACTCCATCTCTACAACATATAAAATCATTTTACAATCCCTCCCTTTTAAAGATCCAAGAGGACACTGGGAAAAAGATCTTTCAATTAATATTTCAGAAAAGGAGTGGAAAGTAGCAATGCAGAGAATTCACTCGAGCTCCATATGCGCAAAGCATACAATTATACAACTCAAAATTATATATCGAGCACATCTGTCTCGACTAAAACTCTCCAAAATGTTCCCAGGGCATGATCCAACCTGCGAACGTTGTAACCAAGTCCCAGCCTCACTAGGTCACATGTTCTGGTCCTGCACCAAATTAACATTATTCTGGACAAACATTTTTAATTACCTTTCAGATAGCCTTGGACTTACAATCCCTCCAAACCCATTAACAGCTGTGTTTGGTGTTCTTCCAGATGGGTTTAAAGCGGAGGAAGACAAACAAATTGTGATTGCATTCACTACACTTTTGGCACGTAGACATATTCTCATAAACTGGAAGAACCCAAACTCTCCTCTTTTAAGTCAGTGGGAAACCGATGTGTTATATTATTTGAAGTTGGAAAAAATCAAATACTCAGTTAGAGGATCCGTACAGACTTTTTTCAAAACATGGCAGGATCTAATCAGTAATATTTTAAAATAAGTTCAAAAGGCACAGAGAATTTATTAATTTAGGTATGTCTCCAAGCATCAAATCTTGCTCTCTCTCTCAGGGGTGGGGATCGATCTGTTCTTAATTTTTCTCTTTGTAAAAACTTGATTGCTTTGTATGGATTGTAATAAAATTAATAAAAAAAATAAATAAATAAATAAATAAGCTGAATAAACGTTTACATGTTGTAGTGAGTCACACAGCAAGTTCTGGTACTGTGACATTTGTTTATTGTGGGAAACCAGCTTAAACTTCTTATTTCAGATGCTATTTTAATGCTAGGAAGTTTTCACCTGATATGATCAGATGGAGTGGACAAGTCAAGGGGAGACGGCTGGAAATGAGTGAATGAGTAACAGAAAAAAATTAAGCACATTATAATTAAAACTAAAATGTGTTATCCAGTCATTGAAATAACTGAGAGAATGTGTCCATATTACTGCCTATGGAGATAAGTTCTGCACCACTTTCACGTCTTCCCAACTAAACAATGACTCTTTTGTCTTGTGTTAATTTGCCATTGGTTCACCCTGCACCTCCACAACTTTCTTGTACTCCAATTCCATTATTAATGCAGCCTACTGTATGTTGGAGGAGTCTTCTGAAAATTTCTGTAGGTGGCAAGTGCTGATATTGTACTGAAAGACTGTTGTGTAGAGGATAAACAGGAAGAGAGACAGGACAGTTTCCTGCGGTGCTCCAGTATTGCAGTATTAATGGGACATGCTTTTTGTCATCAAAAAACCTAATAAAACATTGCCCTAATTTAAAAAAGGGTCAATAAATTAATTGAATATATACTTTATCACATCAAGTTTATATACTGTACAAAGGATGGCCTGATCAGTTTAACTTTGGCTTTTCCAAGTAGTTGATAATCAGGTTTGTAGCCAGGATGTCCAAGAGAAGATATGTGAGCAACACACATTGCAAGTTGAGTGAACCACAGGCTGCAGATTAGACTCATCCGGTAAGGCAGGCTGCCACAAGGATGGTGTCTAAACATCATGGCAGTATCCACTGTGTAAATAATTGAGATTGAATCCAGCCCTGCCCCAAATGTCCAGCCACACCTCCTTCCGCAAACTGCAGCGAGGTGTACTTGGAATAACTGTGTAACATAGTTCCAGCAGCACATATTTAAAATTTGTCCCAGATTCTTGGTGTATGAGAATTTTCCTAAAGCAAGGGAAGCCTGTATTTTCGATAACTGACTGAGGTAAGCATCGTATGTGTTTACATAGCCTTTTTGTTTTATGGTTTAAAATTACAGTAACAAGCGTTAAGTATATAAGAGTAAAAGTAGCCACTTGAAAATGTACTAAAGTAAAAGCATACAGAAAATTATATACTCAAGTAAAGCAGAAAAATTCTCAAAACATATTCAAGCACAACAACAACTGCCAGTTTATGAATTGTAATCTTGATTGAATTGTTTCTCCTGTTATGTATATTGAAAATAAATTTAATCCTACTGTCTAAGCATTCAATACTGAGAGGTAACATGGAAGCCAGGGGCCAATATATAATCCTTGTCGTGTTCCAACACACAGGAAACACTCTCCTGTGCCTATATACTGTACTTTGTGGCGATTTCTACTTGCACAAGTAAAAGCCAACTGTTGGTCCTGGGGTCAGTGTACTAGAGATTACAACAACTTAAATAGTTTGCTTTGACCTCAAATGAAATTTTCTTTGCTTACTGAAAGAGGTTTATTTAAAAGTGTGATGCAATGTGCAAAATACATAGAAAAGGCACTACCGATTCATTTACTTTCTCTCATGCATTTTATACTTTGTTTTCTGTACTTTTCCATTCATCTGCTTGATGAAGCCACTTGCCTGTTACACAAATATAAAGAGCTTATGTTAGGTTCCAATAAGAACCCAACTCAGGACAGGAGACCAGTCCATCACAGTACACACACGAATACATCCACCCTTAACAAACCCACTTAAAAACGCCACTTTCAGCCGTAAAAATCATGCCTATAAAACATCTACACCACATAGCAGTGGGAAACCATGAAGAGGGAGAAGAAGAAGAAGAACTGATGTCATTGGAGTAATTAAGGAAAAACAGAATGGCCAGAAAAACAGACCCAGGTTAACTCTCCACACAAATATTGAGCTGTCCTTGGATGAAAAAGGCATGGCGTCATTGTAAGAACAATAATGATTCAATGATATTCTAATTGTACAGCTGCAATGAAATGTAGTTATCGCATACCCCTTAGGGTCAAAGTGTAATTTCAGCTATTGTATAGCATTTCTTGAGCAGTTGCAGGTTAAGGGCCATGCTCAAGGGCCCAACGGAGTAGAATCCCTTCTGGCACTAACAGGATTTGAACCAGCAACCTTCCGGGGGTTGGCGAGCAGGGGGCAGAGCCCCCTAATTTTTAAAAAAGTAAAC
Organism: Polypterus bichir lapradei; assembly: GCA_026402145.1. Taxonomy (NCBI): domain Eukaryota; kingdom Metazoa; phylum Chordata; class Cladistia; order Polypteriformes; family Polypteridae; genus Polypterus; species Polypterus bichir. The sequence goes on along the minus strand of JANRMT010062791.1, from coordinate 94,250,664 downwards.
TCATTTTGTACTTTGACAATTTTGTAGATTGTGCGCATTTTGGAAAGAATAGCAAGATCTAATACTATTATACTCCTATGGGCCTTCATTAGGAATTTAAAACTTGTTTTACAGGTTTTAGTTGTCTGTTCGTTGGCAGTTTGTTTGCCCTTAATACTGGCTTATGTAATTGTGTCTGATGTATGATATATTGCATTTGATTTATTACTCTGTGTGTTGGTGGCCAGGGGCACTATAGAGTCTTATTTCACCCTTTGTAGAGTGCCAGTGTGTTACAGGATTCACTCATTAATACAAAACCAGTCACCAATTAACCTGCCTAGCACATCTTGAAGACACGAGTTTCCTACATGGCGCAGATGAGGAAACAATCCCCCTCAACCCCAGATATATAAACATGGTCATACAGGCAGACTGCATGAACATTCTACACCAACTGCAATGATAACATCTTATTCTGGATTCCCCAAAGATGGTTAAGGGTATAATTTACTCAAAGGTTTGGAAAAAGTTCTTCAGGCAATGAATGGTAAATCAAGTCAAGTTCGGGAGCATGCACTGGTACAGTGCGTTGCCGCACCCACCACATGGCAAAACAACTCGGGATCCCCAGTTGGCAACCCCCTAGGCAGATATGCGGTCCAGTCCCACCCTCTGGAAATGACCCTCCATCTGCCGCAGCCAGGTGTTACGTGGGCAACCCCTTGGCCTGGTCCAGCCACATGGGTCCCGAACAATGAGGACCTTATGAGTCGGATCACCCTCAGGGAAACACGCCACATGACCGTAGTGCCATAACTGATGCTCCCTCACAATGCAGGTAATGTACCTCATCCAGGACTTCATGAGCAACTGCTCATTCAACACAAAGTCAAACCAATGGTACCCAATGATTTTCCGGAGAGACACAGTACCAAAGGAATCCAGTCTTCGTCTCAGGTCACGGGATAACATCAATGACTCACAACCATATAGGAAGACAGGAAGCACCAGGACTCTAAAGATTTGGACCTTTGTCCTTTTGCATAGATATTAGGAGCACCACACACCCCTTTCCAGCGACCTCATGACCCCCCATGCTCTCCCAATCAGTCTACTGACTTCACAGGAAGAGTCACCAGAGACATGAATGTCACACCAAGGTAAGTAAACCTCTCAACGAGGTCAACACTCCCGCCGCAAACAGACACACTGCTGAAGGCTGTGCTCAAGAGGTCATTAAAGGCCTGGATCTTGGTTTTTATCCAGGACACTCGCAAGCCCAGACACTCAGACTCCTCACTCAGTCTCTCGAGGGCCCTGATCAGAGCCTCCATTGATTCCGCGAAGATCACAGCATCATCAGCAAAGTCAAGATCCGTAAATCTTTCTTCATGAATAGATGCCCCACAGCCACTGGACCCCATGTCCTTGCCCAACACCCAGTCCATACAAGCATTGAACAGAGTAGGAGCAAGAACACACCCCAGACGAACCCCAGAATCAACTGGGAAAAACGCAGAGGTCCTGCCTCCACTCTGCACAGCACTCACAGTACCAGTGTACAGGCCGGCCATGATATCCAGCAACTCCGAGGGGATCCCGCGAACCCTCAGGATGTCCCACAAGGCAGCTCGATCAGCTGAGTCGAAAGCTTTGCGAAAATCGACAAAGGCTGCAAAGAAACTCTGCCGATATTCGCGTTTGCGCTCTATGAGAACCCTCAGTGCCAGGATGCGGTCGATGGTAGACTTCTTAGGCGTAAAACCAGACTGTTCCAGTCGCTGGTAGGTGAGCAAGTGATCACAGATCCTATTGAGGACGACCCTGGCAAGGACCTTACCCGGCACTGTGGTATCCCGTGTAGTGGAAAGTGGCACCAGCCTACACTCTGGACATCTGATAGTACATGAATCTAACAGGATCAGTGGAGAGATGAGACACAGACAAAAATTGAAGGGTGAATAGTGCAAGTTTATTTAAAAGAGTGCTGTACAACCAAGATCCAGTAGTGTCAGGTGGGCTTTGAGACACAGTCCTTCAACACTGACACTTCTTCAGAAATAAATTAAAACAAATAAAAAGGAAAAATACGGTGTATTTACAAAAACAGTGCACTCCTACAAAAACTACACACACACACTCCAGTAATGAAGGTTGTCTTCATTTATCCCTGGCTCAAGACGTACCTCCAGCAGGAAAGAAAAATGCACAAAAACAAGTGTGTATATACAAAAAAAAAAAACAATTGCACCAAACCCAAAAACTATCCCAGCACCAAATAAGTATATATACCTCCACCAAAAATAATCACTAGGAGATATATCTCTATATACATAAAGAATATATACAAAAGCCGCCAAAATTACAACTGCTCCTCCAAATAGCTCAGCAGTGCTTACTCCTACCTCGCTCTTAGGTCCACTGACGACCCCTGTTGGCCGGTAACTCTTTAAATATAACCGGCAAGATTGCCCAGTCAATCTGCCAACATGTCTACCTCATGCACGTATCCCGGTAGACGGTAGCGCGTTCACGCCACGATACACCCGAGCAGCTATGTACTTAAAACCGAACCCCTGCGGGTCGCGCGCGTATAAACCCTCCGGTACAGCAAACGGCTAGGCTGAGCTCAAGCACGCTCGTTGCTGACTCACCAGTAAGTAAAATAATTTCTTTAACATTATGGGATCCCCATCTCTGACACAATCAAATGCCGGCTCTCTCTTTTAGGCGCACCGCACTTTAAACCGTCTGCATTGGGCAGGCTGCGAGGACACCAGTGTGTAAAAATCAACACGTGCGGTGGAGCCCGTACTGGCCATTATACCGTCTCCACGTGTGTCCAAACGCATCCCGCCTCACAGCTCTCACCCACTAGACGGCCCCGCGTTCCTACGACAGCGCCCTCAACACACAAACGGTAAGTACTCTTCCTTACATCCATATAAATGCAGCTGCTTTGATTTCAAGGTTGCTTCAACCTAAATTTGGTAATGCGCGGGTTGCTGCAATCCAGGCGATCACCCTTCCCTTTCCAGATATGGACGACAAGTGAATGGTAAATGTAAGAATGGCAAATGCATAGAATAAATTGCCTAGTAAGGCAGTTGACATTGTACACGTTTGCATTTCAACATAATCTGGTAAAGGTTTGGTAAAGAATAACTGATAAAATATATTAGGCTGAATGGTTTATTCTTGTCAAAACATTTTGTTGTCCTTAAAATTCACAAATGCTTCCAATAATTTACTCACCGTCTTCTTTTAACACGTCTCATGTCCCATAGGTTTTGTGCTGTCAGTATTAATGAATCATCTCGGGGATACAGACAGAGTAGTATCTAGACTGTACATCAGGTCAGAGGAGAATAAAGGTTGTAGGCATTATAAAAAAAAAAAAACAACATACAAGTGCAAGTCAAAAAAGTCTCATCTTTATTTAAAGGTATATATCCAAAATAGCAATGAAAGGAAAAACAAAAAAATCCTGTAGAAGATTTGCTGGCATTTCAAATGAATTTAGTGCATAAATGAATTCTACATAACAAAATACAGCACACAGTACCGGTCACACATCTGTGGTCTTTTCTAGTGTATTCATATTATTGTTTCATATTCACAGTACTTGCAATGTGAGCCTTTCTTAGAAATTCCCACGCTTATTTGGTATTCATAGCCATTGTTAGAAACGGTCATACGGGATTATTCGTTGACAACTAAATAACACAAGCATTACTAAACAAAGTGAATACAACATACATTTGGGCTTTTTTGGCAATGTTGTACCAATATTTAAGACAGGAAGTGTGATTAAGTGCTTAAATTCTGAAAGTATGATTTTCCTCTTTGTTTCTTTGGGGTTCTGCTTTTCAGTTTCAAAAATATAGTTGCACATTAAAACAAGCCACTTCAAGCATTTTCTTGGCAAAATATACAATATAAATTTTTAAACTTTTAATGCTGCTATAATTCATTGAACAACATATGTTTCAAACATTTCATTTCTGTTCGTAATTAATAATGCTTTTTCCATAACCATGCAGATTTCAGAATTAATGGAATATTTTGACATTCTGAATACTACAAAATGCTCACAATTACATTTAATTACAATATTAAATAATTACTACATTTATGTACAATAATAGAAATAATGGATAAAGGTATTGCTTTATTTTTAGGTGAAAATGTAGAGATCACTGTAAAGGAAAAAATAAAAAGGAAGTATTTGTTTAGAGAAAAATATATTTTTAATCTGGTTTTACTCATAACCTTGATCACTGATCATTCGGTCAGCGCAACTGTATATTTTGTCTTATGAATGTTGGGGTAAAGGAAATGAAATTGTCAAAGTAAAACCCTTGCCAGTATCTCTCTTTTAACTCTTAACATGACACCTAATCTACCAAGATTACAGATGCACGACTTTACTATTGTTTTAAATAGCTTTGTACCACCTATGTAATTAAAAGTCTCGGCTATAGTATTCACCATGAAAGGCACAATAGGAAAGGCAGGTTTAACTTTAAAGGCTGTAGATACTAAATAATAGTTTATTTACTGCTACAATGATGTAGTACTGTAAATGGTGAATGTTAACTAGGGTTTCACAATTTAATATGAAGCTCAAATAAATTGTGCAAGTAGGAAGCTGATGGAAAGTGCTTCCTTTATTCAGTTGCTCCATATGAACTTTATAGGGACATCCTGCATTTTTTCCTGAAACACTTCATCAAATTTCTCATTCTGTTCCACTGTCAGATGTTTCTTCCAGTTGCCCACAATTCCTAAAAAGATAAAATGCGATAAAGTCAACTTATTAATATAGATTTCTGACCACAGATTCATAGAATAAATTACAAAGTAGTGTAGATGCCAGTAGGTCTTTTGAGACCTTCAACATTCAACTCAATGTGTTATTTTGGGGAATATAATGTAAATAGGATTGTTGGGCCGAGGAGTCTCTTCTTGTCAAAATGATTCTAATTTTCATATGCTAATATAGTTACACGTATGGTACACATATTAAGGACATTTAAAAGGGTCTACTTACATAAAAAATTAAAAATCTAGTTCCACGCAGGTGGAAATATGCAGACTGGGAGATGTTGTTGATGTGGGACTGAAAAGATAGAGTACTATCAAGGATGGCACCCAGACTCTTAACCTGTGTTAATATAGGTGTCTACGTGCTACCATCATTGCTTTTAAAGCTTATTTCTAAGTGCTTGTATTTTGTATGGAAAAACAGTGTCATTGTTTCATTAAATAAAAGGCAGGTCTAAGGAATAGAGCGCCATCAGTGGGAAACTGAGAAAACACTAGGGCCAAATATGGAGTAGTGGTCATCCAAACAAATATGCTACTGCATTTTTATTGTTTTGAAAAGCTGCAGGAGCCTCAGATTTCACTAGACATGTGATCGGTGTGACAGAGTTTCACAGTTTGTTCTATGGAATTTTGTAGTACTATGTACACATGACAGTGCTACTTAGACGGGTAGTGTTGGCATTGTGGTTAAGGCATTGGACTTTGGATTTCAAACCCTTGGGTTGTGGGTTCAAATACCAATATCTGCTCTGTGTAACCATTAGCAAGTCACCTCACCTGCCTGTGCTCCAACTGGAAAAATAAATGTAACCAATTATATCTCAAATGTTGTACATTAATTTACTAGTAAGGTTGCTCCCTTAAGGGTGAAGAAAGGGCAATAAAAAGGTTACACATGGCTGCATCTGGTAGTAAATGGGATCACTACTTTGTGTCTTGAATACAAATTCTTCCCTAAGGCCAGTGTCACATTAAGTAACCTCTAGTTGTGAGGTATTTCAGATTTATTGACCGCAGTTGCCAATCTCATAGTTGGACCATATCAGTTTAAACAGACGAAAGTCTTGCCATTTTACATTCAGCGATTACGTGCCAACCTTCCAGCACGGTTGTGCTCGGCCATTTTTCTGATAGCCAATGGCATACCAGTTCTGTATGAAGGGTTAATAGGTATGGCAAGTTTAGCAACAGACATGTCCTTTTTTTTCATTTTTCCATTCTGTTTTGGTAAATAAAACATGCAAGATAAGACAGGCGGATGAGCTTCTCTTCTGTTTGTGAGGTCAAAAGCCCCCATATTCCTTATTCCTCATTGCTGCATTACATGAATTGTACTTATGGATGAGCATTCATTGATTGTTAGCTGTTATTCACACAGAGCCCATCCCTACAACTAAAAACAAAAATCACAGACTAGTTGGAGCGAGTCCACAGCTATGTCACATTAGATGATCGGCTACTTGGGATCACACTGCCAACTGCCTCCGACTCGCTAACATCATGTAAATGAAGTCCACAACTGAAATTCAATGGAAAAGCATATGTTACCCAACAATTTTCTATCATACGCCAACCAAATAAAGTCCCATGGATTATACTACATCTTGATGGGGGAAACTGATCTGAAGACTTTCTCTGCATTGTTGATCCACATTGTTCACATATGTGCTGTACCTGTGAATTTCATGGTAAATGTCTGAGACAAACATTTTATCTTTATGGGATGAAAGTATTTAGCAAGAAAATTGGATTAAACTTAAAAAAAAAAAAAAAATTAAACCCTTCTTGTCAGATGCTGCTGAACATTAAATAAGTCTAGTATCCTGCCAGCCACCCATTTCACATTTTTCCTAACCCACCTGTTTTCTGCATCTGCTTCCCCTGCTTGTTTATGAAAAGTTAAACCAAAGACCCTACTCTAGACAAAGCAGTTTAGAAAATGAAATGAAGTGAAACTGCAGATACTGGTAATGGGTGCTATTTACAAGCTGTTATTGTTATGTGGGAAGAATGCAAAATAAGAGCCAAATGCAAAAGTGCATCAGAGGATTACTTTCCTGGCACATCTGAGGTATGCAATAACCCACTTGGATGAGACAGGAGCTGCTGCTGACAATGTTGTCTCTTTTTGTTTCTCTCATAGTACAGAGAAAACGTACAATGAGTACTATTAAGACAGAGAAGCCCCGCCCCTTGCAGCCCGAACAGTTAAAAAAAATCATGCATCCCCGAAAGCTGGCGTTGCTTTTTGGTCCATAGCAACAACTAGTGTCGAGCTCTCCAAAACTTGACCTTACCTTACATTAGCTGTTTCCGGGATGTGTTTTTCAAGGTAATTGCTTGTATTCCTTTTGTTTAAAACCATTTTTTTTCTGCCTATTAAACAGGTTGGCCTAGTTGGCCCTCACCTTTCTTCTGGAATCTTGTCAAGTTCATCTCAGAACTTGACAGTAAGTTATTTCCTTTAAGCATAATAGTTTTTAACTTGAGAGAGCATTTCCTTAATGACAAGTTCAGATACCAGGTTATTCATGCTGCGATCATCTATGGGGGCAGTGTGATAACATGACCGGTTATGACTAGCAATAGAGTCATTTCTATAACTAATATGGTAGTGCTCATGCAAACCAACACACAAAATGTCAATGACCTCAAAAAAAAAACTGATCAACGAAATACCTCAAGGTCTTCATAAATATAACTTTTAAATTAATAAACAATCCCAAATAGAAATAATTGCAGTGTAAAAATGAGGTATCTCATTTTTAGAAAGTTACTCTCACTTATTGGCATGCCTGAGAAGATGAAGTACTAACTAGCTTACTATGAGCTATGTAGAAATTTAGAACTGCAACTGAACTTCCAGTACAGGTCACTGTTTGTATTCATATAAGACATAAAGTGAGATATACAGAGAAATCTCCCTGAGTAGTCTGTTGTCATTAGCATTTGAGTATTTTTTTTTTTAATCTCTATGGTGTTATACATAAAAGTTTTATGTCAGTTCAAGGGTTTTGATAACCAAATCCAATATTTGTACCTTATTTCCAACTTTTTTTTTCAATTGTTAAATTAGTTTTGTGTCTCTTCTGATGCCACTTTGTCTTCATGGGTTCTTCCATTTTTAGCTTTGTTGCTATATTTTGGTAGCTCGTTTTTAAGTGGTGTGTTCACAGAAGTTGTGAACTGCAAGTCATTGTGGTGAAGGTGAGCACAATGCACATCTTGGCCATCTGAGATTACAACTGAGATCTGAGAGTTAAGTCTATGGCAAATTACACAACGCTTCCAGCAATTTTCAGTCATACCTGAGGCTACTGCTGGCAACATTCCTTTGAAAACAGCTGCCTAGTGTGACATACCCAGCGACTTCAGAAGTACAATGCATATAATTCAGCATCTAGGAATAAGGAATAGAGGTACAGTATTTTGGACCTCACAAACAGAAGAGAAGCTCATCTGTCTCATGTTGGATACATTTATGCACCAAGACAGAATGGAAAAATGAAAAAAGGGTTGAGATTGTGATTGAGCTTGTCATGCTTATTAACCCTATGTACAACATCGGCTCTGTCAGGCAGTATGCTATTGACTGTCAGAAAATGAGCAAGCATGGCTCTGCTGGAAAGTCGACCCACAGCCACTAAATTGGACATGGCCAGAAATTTTCAATCTCATATACTGATGTGGTCCGGCAACAAGATGAGCAATTGGTGTCAGCAAATCTGACATATCGTATGACTAGAAGCTGCTTTATGTGACATTGCTTTAGTGAGTGCATTTCTTTTTTTGACTTTTAATGAACTGATCTTAGGGTTTTGGCTGTTCACAATAAATTTTGGTTTCTGTTTGGGCTTAGGTGACAGATACCATGGATATTTGTTTTAGAAATTTGGCTTTTTTGACTATATTTCTAATACATTCCCACCTGCCACCTGGTTCTTTCTAGGCATGACACTTGTCATTTTGAAGCTCTCAGTGATGTTGTGTATTCTCCCAGAAGCATCACAGAGCAGCATGGGTGTCAGTTTTTCCAGTTGGAGCACAGGCAGGTGAGGTGACTTGCTAATGGTTACACAGAGCAGATATTGGTATTTGAACCCACAACCCAAGGGTTTGAAATCCAACCGCGTGATGATTTTATTTTAACACACATAATCAATCTTATTAGGGTCTGTAAAATCATATTTAACAATATTAACTGGCATTGGTATAGCTTTTAACAGTTCCGAGATCTAAACTTGGTTAAACAAATTGGGCATTTTAATATGTTTAATATTGATGTTTGAAGAAAAACCCTTTGGCTCCATTCTGATGGCCTGAAAGATTGCCCCACTCAACTTCTGTACTTGGCATTTCAAAATAATTTTCCTATTTGGGAATACTTTGTAGGAGTGTAAGATAAGTTTGATTCTCTGTTAGAATTGGGATGCAGAAGAAATAAATGCTGTCACTGTTGCTTTTTTACTTTCTCGTATACAAAGTATACGAGGAATCCTCCAAAAATTCAATTTCAAGATTTTGATGAATCTCAACGTTTTAGATCTCCCCAAGTCCAAAAACACCATTTTTGGAATTATGCCTGTCTGTGTGTGTGTGTGTGTGTGTGTGTGTGTGTGTGTGTGTGTATGTAAACACAATAACTTAAGAATGCTTTCACTCACTTAGGTCAACCAAATTTTGCATACCATTATTAGGTATAAAATGTAGATTTCTATCAACTTTTGGGCTATTTCCACTAACCAGAAATGGTACTTTACCTTTTATTCATACAGCTGCAGAATCTGATTTATTCCACTTTACTTTTATAATAATTGTTCAATGTATTATTAATTTGATTTGATTTGTTGTTGATGGTCCTTTAATGTACATAATATAAAAATATTATGTCTTGCAGTTTTCTCCTCAAATATCCATACCCATATCTGACTATAGGAGAAAGTCTAGGGGAGACCATTCCTGATTTTAATTTGCATATATAAATTATTTACATAAAGTGGCTTGGTGGTACAGTAAATAGTGCTATTTTTTTCAAGTTCTAGCTTTCTGTATTTAAATCCTGCACTTAGTTGCTGTCTGGTTGTTGTTCACACGATCTCACCATCTTTTTATTTCAGATACTAATTGAGTGCAGAGTCAGTAGGAGACCTTGGAGAACATTCAACAGGTGGAAGGAGAAGGGTCTGTGATGAGTCTTAGTTTTGAGAGTATAGGTTAATTCTTGACGTTTGTATGTGTGTTCCTTTCACTTTTTAATAATTCAGACATAATTATGCCACCCTTGGTTACATTTTCCCATAGCCATGTTGTATCCTTGTGGTTTGCCTGCTGTTCATCATATGACATGTGTGTGTCATCTTACACTGTCTATAAAAGATGGAGGTGCATAAGCTCTGGATGTCAAAACAAATACTCTAGAAGAATCCTTGCAGAATGAGTTAGAGGCAAGAATTCCAAGTTAGTGTAAGACTTTACAATGTTTAGTTTTGGCAACCTTTTGGTTTTAGTGCATGGCTTAAACAATATTTTTGGCATTGTACTTTGTATGATTACTTACTGCGTATCTGTCTTATCCCTTTGGTGTTTTTCCACATTTTGGTTATTATTACCAACTGTACGTGTTCTTAGCAAGATCAAGGTCTGGAGATACTGATAGACAGACAGATAGATAGATAAGGGAACAGGGTTCTTTGTAGTGGGTTAGCCATTTAGACAGACCTAGAGAAGCAGCAGGATCTTTTTTAGATTTCTGCTAATTTGCAATTCTGTTCTCTTTTTGTGTAATCACCCAGAGTATGTTTGTTAACTTCAACTCCTTAGTATTGTATAATATATGTGTTTGCAGGAGACAAAAAGTGTGACTGCGAACCATTGTTTTACAAAAAAATCCTTTAAAATTCATTCGTCAACATGAGCATAAATACACAGATGGAATCAGATGAAGGGCAGCCTTTGCATAAATATTACAAAGTATTGGAACAAGTTACCAAGCAATGTACTAAGCACATCACTTTGGAGACTAAATATCTGAACTTATTTTGTAAATGCTATATAAGTTCAAAATGGCATGCTGTGCTGGGCTAAATGGCCTGTTAGCATCAAAACATCTCCTGTGTTTCAAAAGATCAAGAATCTTAAGATCTAGGAGTGATATAAAGGAAATAGATCTTAAATTCTCTTTTCAGTGACTGGAGCTTGATTCAACAGTAAAGCAATTATATTCAACAAGACCTCAATTGTGTGTACAGTGTCCATCTTTTGACGTTGCCTGAAGAAGTTCGAACAGAAATTGGAAGACAAAGAGAGAGGTGAGGCATGAATTACTGAATGTTAATAAAATCTGTGCCACAACAGCTTTATATAAAAATGCAGCATTATATTAATATATTCATTACTCAGTAACAAAGTGGTAATTTCCCCAAAGCACACAAGTTAAAGGATTAGCTTTTCTGAATACCCAAGAAAATTATCGAAATAAATATTAAAACAATACAGTACAGAAGAAAAATAATAGACAAATCTGTCATAACATTTAGAAAGAAATGTGGCAAGCAAATATATCGTCTTCAATACAATACCTTTCCTCATAAATGATCCTTTGTCATGGTCAAATATTTCTGGGCAGACTTCCCGATAATTAGCACAAGAATTGTTTTTCATTATGTGGAATTGGCTCTGCTCTACAACATTATCAATTTCCTCATCACTCAATTTCCTGTCCAAAAATGTGCACATTTTTTTCACTGATGATCTTAAATCCTACAACGTAAAATATTGAATAATGAGCATCCAAATGCATTCATAATCATATAAATCTCTGATCATAGATCAATACAGAGCACAAACTATCAAAACTAAACATATTAAATTAGAGAAGTCTGAGGACTAGTATTCTAAGTTATGCCTAGGCTGGTGTCTATAAGTTTAAATTAAGAAATTAGTAACATTGGGTTTTTGTGTGTTATTTAAAAAATTTTCTAAAATAAAACAATTATTAGCTTTTTGAATTTATCACCATGAAACTATATGTATGCTGAAATATTTTATAAATTATTACATGGGCTAACACAGTCAGTAGACCATAATATTTAAGACCACAAGCCCTTTTGACATCACCTCTGGAGAGAAAATGGATATCAACCTTTATATGTAACTGCTAGAATACTTTCCTGACATTGAAGATTATTACTAAAAATATATTTATCAACTAAAGTTGAGCCACAAAAATTGTGAAATATACATTTAAGCTAATTTTTATTTTTGACAAAAGAAAAATAAGTAATAAAAGGGTATTGATTTACTTTGGGTAATAAGCATCATAATACCCAAAAACTAAATAATCAAGTAATTGCTACAGAAGAATATTTATTTTTAGGAATATTCAAGTAATACCATATTTGATAAATATTTTCCATGAGGGGAAAAAGTGCATTCCTGAAACACATATACACAGAATGTCACAATACTTCTACTAATAATAAATTACTTGAATCATTTCTTCATATGACAGGAACAGGATGTTGAAATCATCTTTGTGCATGTACCATCCTTTGATGTGATCGAACCAAGAACTGCAGAACACTGCAAGAAAAAAGGTTTAAAGCTATATAAATACGAGGGGGGACCCAAAAATAACCGGAAATATTTTTAAAACGTGTTTAATTTAATTTTCTGTACAAACTACAATTAGTCTCCTTCAAAGTACTCTCCATTGGCGGAAATACACTTATATAACTGTTTGTCCCATTGTTCGAAACATTTTTTAAATTCGTCTGAAGTAATGCCCATTAATGCTCTGGTCGTTTCTTGTTTTACCTCTTCAACATCAGCAAAACGCCTTCCTTTCAAATCTTTTTTCATCCAAGGGAACAAAAAGAAATCACACGGAGCTAAATCCGGTGAGTAGGGTGGGTGGTTCAGGGTTGGCATACCGTTTCAATAACAATAGTTTCTGCAACACTTTTTTCAAGAAGAAAACACAATTTCATTGCCACGCATTGCTCACGATAATCGGCCATCGTAAAAAAACGACGCTTGCACAAAACTACTTTTACAAAATTCACTGAACACAAGCACAACCTTCCAGACTGATGGCACTTGGCAGACTGACTTGTAAGGAGTGTAACTAGATCGCCCTAGCCCTAGTTACATCGCCCAACCACGTACTACAGGTACCAACCTAACAACAACAAAATTCCGGTTATTTTTGGGTCCCCCCTCGTGTGTATGTATGTATATATATATATATATATATATATATATATATATATATATATATAAAATATAGTGGAACGAACCTCAGACACAGACAGGAAGACATGGTAAATTCACCACCACACATTTATTTACAACTATATTTACAATGATAAGTGCCACACCACCCACAGACTCCCTCAAAGTCCAGGCCAACACCACACTATGCCTCTTCAGGCCGCCTCCTTCTCTCTCCTCCAGACCTTGTCCTCTTCCACCCGACTCCAGCCCTGAATGAAGGGAGGCGGCCCCTTTTATAATCACCCGGATGTGCTCCAGGTGTTTCCCGGCAATCTTCCACCAACACGACCCAGTGTGGCGGAAGTGCCAGCTGCATCCCCGGAAGCACTCCGGGTGCCCCTGCTCTTCTTCCCCCCAGCACTTCCGGGTGTACCCGTGGCCACCAAAGGCACCAGGGTGGTCGCCCCCACATGGTCTGAGGGAGGCGCAAGCCCTCCTCCGGTCTTTTCGAGGCGTCCCGGCTGGGTCTCACCCCCCTAGCCATTTGCGACAATATACATACATACATACACAGGTCAATAAGCCAATTTAATTTCTAATATTATTATGCCAACAAGTCAACAGATCATGATTATGAATGTAAAAGTTTTGGTTTTGCATTTAGAACTATGCAATGAGGTACTGATGAGAGTCCAGATATTCATTACCTACTGCTTGCCTTAAATACCATTTTTTTGTAAAGCAGATATTTTAGTTACTGGGAAAGATATATTATGTATGTTCCATGTCAACTTAAATGGAAATCTTATATATATTTACCTCTAGAGCAGCCTGTATTCTTTGAGACATGGTTTCACTGGGGACAGGGAGAACGTCAGGCAGACTCTTCCATCACATGTTCATGTGGCAGACCCAATGGGACTGTGCATGGCGTTTGAGTAAACTAAAGTTAGTATCATATTCAGTGAACCAGCCTAGGTTGAGGCATGATTTATGAACCAGACCTTTATCTTGCTAAAATTATCCATTTGAAAAAGAATAGACTATGTCCAAAGAAAAATAAACATAGTCAACAACAATGTTTAAGGCATACTGTGGCATTCAAGTGATATTAAGAGTCCGAGAAAACATTCCTCACAGCATTAAAATACTACCACTAGCCTGCCACACTGACACAAGGTAGGGTGAATCTATAGCAGGGGTCTCCAATTCCAGTCCTAGAGAGCTACTGTGGCTGCAAGTTTTTTCTTAGTTAGTGACCAGTGTTTGCTGTTAATTAACTATTTCCCTTTATTTTAATTGACTTTTCTTGAGACTCTGACCGCTGAATTGATTCTTTTTTCCTTAAACGGCACCTAAACATAAATTTGATGTGCAGTGAGCCAATAGATGACCAACTAAGTTGGAGCCTCAAACTCCAACCAACTTCACTTTATTTAGTTTCTTAATTTGAAGCCAATCCTCGTTGCTAATTAAACCCATTATTTAATTCCATGGCGTTCACTCTGCCATGGCAGACATTTACAAAACTGTTGATTTTCTTTTTTAAGAGAGCTGTCAAAATGTTTTGTGCACCTGAGCAGATCAACATTAATTAGGTCTTCACCTTTCTTTATTTTCAGTTATTGTGTGATGGACACTGGTTATTGTTTATCTGTTGATACATTTTGTGTCTTAATATTGGTTGCTAATTAAGGAAAAAAGAAATAATTAAGGGGCCTGAGTATTAAGATGTGCATCAATTAAAATTAAGACAAAGAGTTAATTAGCAGCAAAATCTGGTCACTAATTAAGAAAAGGGTTAGAATGAAAATCTGCAGTCACAGTACACCTGTCCAGGGGCCTCATGTATAAACGGTGCGTACGCACAAAAATGTTGCGTACACTCGTTTCCACGCTCACATCACAATGTGTAAAAACTAATCTTGGCACATTTTCATGCTAGCTCCAACCCTGGTGTACGCAAGTTCTCCGCTCAGGTTTGCAAACTGGCGGCACCCAGCATCAAAGCAGTGCTACTGTTCCAGTCTGGTTTCCCTTACTTTTTTAGATCCACATCCCTGATGCGGATTTATAAATACACTGAAATTAACCGCATATTGTTTATTAGTTTAATGCATCTGATTGTAATTAACCTGTAACAATATAATGATCCACAGAATAGTCAAACTATTCTAAATACCATAGCTGTTTTAGTGTTGTTACTCTCACTGCACCTTCTTCTACTTCTTTCAGCTGCTCCCGTTAGGGGTTGCCACATCGTATCATCTTTTTCCATATTATTCTCACTGCACCACTCGGAGTATTTATATCACTGTATCTGAGTGGGGAATCACAGCTCTACAGCAGCTGACTGGAAAGAGAATTATCGGTATACAGCATCAAGCACACGCTGTCTCAGCCATGCTATCTATTGAACTGCTCTCATACGGCAAACGCTTCAGAGCCTTTCCTCGTGGTTCAGAAACAGTTTCATCCCAAGAACTATAAACGCACTCAATCAGTCCAAGTGCTCCTTGTAGAATGCTTTGTACTTATAAGTACAACTATCTCACTGTAAACTTGCAATACAGTTATAATTTTGCACAATCTGAGCCTCTTTATAAAGAGCGTATTTACATATGATGATAATTTTTAAGATGAAAAGCAGCAAAATATGTTTTTTACATTATACAGATACAATTTCAACAACATTTAGATAATCTATATTGTTAATAATTAAATATGTGAGGACATGGTGTTGCAGCACTAGTGACAAACTGGCGTCCCGTTCAGGGATTGTTCCTGCCTCGCGCTGTATTCTTGCTGAGACTTGCATAACACTGGATGGATAGATGGATGGAATAATTAAACATGTACTGTACTACGAAGATCTTTCAATATTCCTTAAAAGTTTTGAAGAATCTGCGTTTTAAGCTTACAGATGGCTTGACATCTATTGTGTGGTGATTGGGTACTTGGAGAAAGAAAAGGAAGGACAGGAATTGGAGGTTAGTACATTTGAAAGAGACAGTACTGTTGCAATAAATTATTTTATCAAAGGTCATGCACGGCACAGCAAGCATCTTGTGTGAGGCAGGAACAATCTCTGGACAGGGCGCCAGCTCATCACTATCACTGCGCCACCGTGTTCCCATGTTTAATAACATGGTTTAATTCTTATCATCATGAAAATTATATTAAGTATACATCTCAGTATTTAATTTATTCAGAGAGCTGTAATATCATGAATGTAATGGGTTCTGTGTCCTGTCGGAGGAAGAGAAAGCTTGTTTAAGTAGTGATTCACACACATAGAGCACATAGAAGAACACATACAATACAAAACATTTAATGTGCTACTTTAGTTACAATAGGATTTGAGAAAATAGTAAATTAAAGAATTTTAAGATTAAATTTATGATGTTCTACTTTAATGACAAAATAAACTACGCGATTAAAGTGGAAATTTTGAGATTAAAGTTGACATTTCAAGCTTTTTTTCCCACTGTGTGTCTATTTTTTTTTCTCTGTACCCTAATAAGCTTCCATATGACTCTCAGATGATGAGCTACGACTTGCATTTTCACGGCAACTTTGATATCTGACAACTTCTTTTTTATTTCGGGCACTGTGCAACTTTGTGAACTTGAACTTTCGAATTTCTCCAACACTCTATGTCACTCGATCAACTTCCTTTTGTTGTTTATACCACTGTTTAAACCAACAAATAGTACATTTTTCCTTACCTCCACTTGGTATTCGCTGAAATTCTTCTATTTTCCCCCGTGCTTTTGCCATTGTCTTTTCACAGAACGCTGTGCTTAAGGGCTATTTATATTGTTTTGCAAATTCAAAGAGATGTAATTCTGGGAAGAGTTAGGGAGTGGCAGCAGGCACGTACACATGCGTTACTTTTCACGCTCACAGGGATTTATGGAGTGGAAGAACGTGGAAGTTGGCGAACGCACAGATTTATGCATCTGGATTTTTTTGCGCATACAAACATTTCTGCTTTTGTCCGTACGCCATGTTTTAATGTGAGTTCTACGCACAGCGTTATGCATGAGGCCCCAGGACCTCATTATTATGCCTGATCTCTGCTTATTGCCAACTTAAAAAAACCTGATAAGAGTTGTACAAGATGCAGCTTGATCTCTTTCTCATGCTCTTTAGTGGAAGTAAGGAAGGAAGCCTTCATTGTGATTGTACGAATACAATGAAATTGTAAAAGCTACATCTGTAAATGGTGCAAGTACAACAGACAATGACAAACAAATAATATAAAAAGCACACATCCTATAACAAATAAATGTATACATAACTAGATAAGAGATGGACATTATTATCCACTAATGTAATCATTGTACATACAGGGGAAAAAAAAATCCTAACCGTTCTATGAGCCGTTAAAGTTTAAAAATTTTGGTGGCCCAAGATTAAAAAGTTTTAATGCTAGTTTTAACACTTTTATCTTTTAATGCTACTTTTAATGCTCTCGTACCATCTGCCATAGGGTAGTAGTGTGAATAGTGATTGGCCAGGATGGGAAGGTTCTTTAATGATTTTCCTGGATCTGCTGCAGCATTGGGCACTGGAGATGTCTTCCAGGGAGGGCAGAGAGTAGCCAATGATTTTCTTTGGTGTCGATAATACCTTCTGCAGAGATTTCCTGTCTGCTGCTGTACATCCAGCATACCATGTTGAAATACTGTATGCTAAAACACTCTGAATGGTTGAGCACTAGAAGGTAATCAGCAGTTTCCCCATCAATTCCACATTCCAGAGAAGTCTCCGAAAATGCAGTCACTGCTGGGACATTTTGACTACTATCAGAGCTTTTGCTGTCCAGGGTAGGTCCTTAGAGATGTAACTTCTCAGGAACTTAAAGGAGGTGACCCTCTCTACCAGGTCCCCATTGATGTATAAAGGGGCTGGCTTTGTGCCTCCTGAAGTCAATGTCCCTACAATAGGATGCCCGTAACTTCTCTTTCCATGGACATGTCTTCTTTAATGGATCTAAAAAATGTGTCCATCCAGGATTTCATAATATCCTAAAATGTCTGGGATTTGGCAATTCTTTCATGTTGTTTTCTTTTTACAGTCAAATTGCATTTGCATTGCTTTGACCCCTTTCTGTAGGTCTCTCCTTCTCAAAAGGAACACTTGCACAATTGTTTAAATGTGCCCAGCATGCAACCTTTAGTCAAAGTGTTTCATTACTCTCAGGGAAGAGGAAGTGCAAAGCCACAGCAACAGTCAGACAGAAGCAGTAGCAGCTGGTTCATGAACACAGCCAAAAATGACCAAGCACAAATGTAAATTCATGGAAGAATTACAGAATAAACACCAGTGTTTTTGTCTGGGTCAGGATTTGTGGTAAGCAGAATGTGAGGCCTGGAATGCTGGCAAAAGTACACTGTCCAATAAATGTGGCAGCAATCTAGAAGACCACAGAGCCTCCACCGAACATAAAACTGCAGCTAAAGGAGAGAGTTTACCAACTAAATTAAATGATGATTTTATGAGATCAAGTAAAACAGAAGGTACTTTGATTGCTGCAGAGGGACATTTTCCCTCCCATACCACTAGTGCCTTCCCCAATTCTGAGACAGCCTGAAAATGTTCAAATGCTCATACTAAAACAGAAGCGCTGAAAGCACTGGAAGACATCGATTACTATGGTGTTTCTACTGTTGGGAGCAATCACAGTGCAGTGAATCTATTCCCTGCATTTATTCAGCATTTTGACTGGAATTAACAAGGTGTGCATAGTAAATTAATCAAAGTGAAAAAAACACTAAATAAGTCAGCACATACATTTGGACAATACATTAAAGATTTTTTTTGCATATTTATTGTTTTTTTTAAGAAGGGATATGTAATGATTTAAACTGAAAGAAAGAAATGTATTCGGTTATAAGGGCTATTAAAGCATGTGTTATTAGTCTTGTTAAAGACTAATTGTTTACATATTAAAGTTCATTAACATTGTTGCCTGGTGTTGGATATATTTGACAACTATTGTATCTATCCCACTCCTACTCACATAAATACACATTGCCATGACTTACTTGAACCTCCAAACACACCCTCCCACCCACCACGGGCACCTGTCTGCCTCATTCTGCCCACTGCCCCAATTGTCCTCTTTTTGGAAAAATCTAAATCAGGTCACCCTACCCTACCCTACAATCTCCTTTAATTTTGGAAAATCGTGGCTGTTAAGAGCAGTTGTATGGTTGGACCACTGAGCAGAGCTTGTGTAGGTTTCCTTTGAGGAAATGGATCATTTTTGAAGAGGACATAAAGGACCATATTAGGATTAACTGTACATCCTAAAACATGAGAAATGCCATTGGTGACAACCAAAAAATAAATATATAAACAAATTGACCACCTGAAAAATAACAATAATTGTAAAAAAACATGATTTTAATAAAAGACACTTCAATATAAGCATGTTTTTACAGTAACATTCATAACAGATACTTTGATGAAAGTTAAAAATTAGGTATTAAAATTGTCTCTCCTAATCCCATGAATGTTTTCAGAACCCCAAAGATGTTCAATACAATCGAACTTCAACTTTGTTGAAATAACCAGAATTTTGGTTCTGGCATGAGTATTACATCAAAACCCCTAGAAATTTATATATTGAAAATACTCTCTCACTAAGACATTTATAAGAGAAAATCAGCTTGCCACAGAAACATTTTTACTACTTGAAAATCAGACATTACGTCCATTTTAATATATTCTATCTCACTTTCCAAGCCACCATTTTTTTATTGGCACACTGCTGTTTAAAATGTCTATTGACAGAGGAGTGATTTTAAAGTCATATCATTGTCTATTAGACAGCTTGCTGTTAGACTCCATAAGACAATTGTGTAAGGAAGAACATATAGTCACAGTAAAAGATAATAAAAGGAAAATCATTCATCAAAAAATACACTTCTCTTTATCAGTTTGTCCAAAACCTAAAGGCTTTAGTACATTCCATCCACGACAACATTCACATGGATCCAATGTGAAATTGCAAAATAAAGTACTTCTACAGAATAAAAAGTTTGTTGTAAATCCATTTGTAAACATCAATTGTAAAATCTGATTACATTTTTGAAAAATGTACAGATAATCTTAATTTCTAGGTATCTGTGGGCAGACATTACATTATACTTTCACTTACCATTGCCATTAAGAAACTTTTCTAAAAAGGTGTTAAAATCTTTAGGAGTTTCAAAAATATTTGAAAATTTATGAAAATGATAGGATGATACCAATACATCTTTTGGGTTTCTTGACACATATATGATCTGAAAGAAAAAAAAAATATATATATATTTAATTATACCACATAAATGGGCCTTTGATGGACTAGCAATCAGGTTTAGTTCCAACACAGAGTGTGATGCTGCTAGTCTCAGTTTCCCCTCAATCAGGTAATGGAGTGGATTCAGAAAATGAGTGAATGGATTGATTGATAATATAGACTCAATCAAGTGCTAATGTTCTCATAAATATACGTAAATATGAAAATTACTAATCAAGATTATATTACCATAATCTATTGTTAATTCAGTTGGACATGGAAAATCTGGAATAAGATAACAATATGACCCAAGGCTCCTTGTAAATTAATTACAGAACAATAAATGATTTGATTTTAAAGTTTAGTATTAGGGTAATAAAAGATGTGATATCGCCTAGACATTTTTGATACAGCAAAATTTGATCATTAAAAATCACTTTAAGTCCACCTTTTAGTTATATAGCGTGTGACTGGTAGAAAAAGGTATACGCATTAGGTGAGAACTTCAAAAAATGTTGTCTATATCTCCAAATTAAGTTTCGATAAGTAAATAAGACATCATATTCTAGTCTTGAGTAAATGTCATTAACTAGGAACAGTTACTTCCAAACAAGTAGTTTTTCAACAGAAAACATCTTAAAGCGTGATGATGTTAAGTAGTTTAGATTTCAGTTTTCTATATTAAAAAAAAGTACTGCAAGTTCAAGTTCATTATCACACGTGGAACATTTCACCTTAATCTGTATTCTGATTAATATTTCTACAAATTACCTGTGATTTTTTTTATTTTAATTGATTTTGAATAAGTAGCGAAGCAGTACATATGCTCATCTGCCACTTTATCTATACTAATAAAAGGCAAAGCCCTCACTTACTGACTGACTCACTCACTCATCACTAATTCTCCAACTTCCCGTGTAGGTAGAAGGCTGAAATTTGGCAGGCTCATTCCTTACAGCTTACTTACAAAAGTTGGGCAGGTTTCATTTCAAAATTCTACGCGTAATGGTCATAACTGGAGCCTATTTTCATCCATATACTGTAATAGACTGCAGCTCGATGGCCGTGGGAGGCAGAGTTGTGTCTCGCATCATCACGCCTCCCACATAATTGAGTGCCTGCCCATATAAGGTAAATATTCGCGGGTGAAGGCCTGTGCTTAGCATATTTATAAGTAAAAATATCTGAATCACAAACTGATGTTAATTATATTTTGTCCATGAATACTTATTAAATAATTCCAAATAGTCTGTCCACTTCCTTTCATAGCTTTTCCGATGGTTGTGCTGCTTCCAGACATGTATTTCGTATTAAAGCATTTAACCAATCACATTTCAGCCATCATTTGTTGCCAGGCAGAGAGGTCTTCACAATCCGTTGTGCAGGCACTCTTAACACAGAATAAATGTCGATTAACCTGTTGCTTCAACCAATCAGATTTTGAGTTAGTGTCAGTAGGGCCCTCTAGCAGACGAACGGCAACGTCACCATATTCAGACCCATTGATTGGATAGAAGCCGATATGAGGAACTCTACAAGGCCACTGAACGCACCGCAAGCGCTCCGAGCGAAAGATCCTTCACGCGCACTATGGCCAACTCCATGGCAGGATTCTGGGCAATATTATTGGCCAGACACAGACCAGATTTCAAGACCACGAAAACCGAATGTTTGTCACGCTCCTCGAGCCCCAGAAGTTTCGGGAATACAAGAAAAATTTCCCGCATGCAGCCTTCTCCAGTTTAACACAAGAGCCACGGAGCGGTTTTTAATCTGTCTCGGCTAAAAACAGTAATGTATGCCATGGATGATTTTGCAGGAAAATCTCCCACTGATCTCCTTGACTTCCTTCATCCGAAAAATCTCAATGAGAGCATGGGGCAGCTGTTCACATTGGCATATTTGGTGGTGACCATTCCCGTGTACACTGCTTCTGTCGAGCGGACATTTTCAGCCCTAAAGCAAATTAAAACTTATGCCAGAAATACGAAAGGGGAAGGTTCGACTTTCAGCATTAGCTTCGTTGGCGATAGAAACGGACTTTTTGATGGAACTGAAGCGCACAGATAATCCGTACGACAGAGTAATTGAACTGTTTTTGAGGAAAGAAAGGAGGATGGATTTTGTTTACAAATAATCCGAATTTTTGGTGAGTAAAATGTTGCGATTTTCCTAAATAATATTGTAAGTTTATGAGTTATTATTGATGTTTTTTATGTGTTTTGCGGCTGTGGCTGCAGTAGAAAAGAACTTGCTCATCCCTGGTTTGTCTATTCAATAAAGGCATTTATTGTGGCTACAGGAGTTATCTATACTAATAAAAGGCAAAAGCCCTCACTGACTCACTCACTCACTCACTCATCACTAATTCTCCAACTTCCCGTGTAGGTAGAAGGCTGAAATTTGGCAGGCTCATTCCTTACAGCTTACTTACAAAAGTTAAGCAGGTTTCATTTCGAAATTCTATGCGTAACGGTCATAACGGTTGACAACGTTCGCCATGTTGAACTTTCTTATTTATGACCCCATCTTCAATGTACGTACTTATTTCAGTGGTATGACGCCACTGTCGGCCGCCATATTGAACTTTCCAACAGTCTTTGTTACTTATGGGCCCATCTTCAAGAAATTTGGTAACTGAATCCTACTTGCGTACATATATATGTCCATAGTCTGCAGCTCGGTCACCGTGTGAGGCGGTGTTGGGTCCCCCATCCCAACGCCTCCCACGTTGTTGGCGGCCTGCCAATATAAGGCCGTCTGTCGCTCCGGTCTCTACATTCTCTTACTTGCTTCGCCACGGGATTCACGTCTCCCTGCTGATAACTACAGCCTTTTTATTTAATCCACAGCTTCTCCACTGTTTTATTGTTTGTTTATTACGATTATAGTTATTGTGTAGGTATTTTAGTCTTACTTTACATTGTTCAGGTACCCATTTCCTTTATCGTTCCAACCATACCCCTATTAACATGTCTATCGAGGTGATCACCATCGATCAAAGAACTGTCACTTACCGAGTGGTTTCCATGCCCGGAGATGGCACCTGCCTTTTCCATTCTCTTTGTTACATATTACACGGCCATATCAAGCTCACTCTTGATATCCAGAGGAACATTGTGTCTTATGTATTGAATGACTTGGACAGGTTCAAGGTGTGGACTGATGACGGTACAGGAGATAATTATACTACACAGGAGCACTGTAAGAGTGAAATGCTTAAGCCCTTCACCTATGGTTCAGCATGTGAGTTGATGGCTGCTGCTGAATTGTTCGGTTGTCACTTTCAAGTGTACCAAAATGGCCAAATATTTTACATCTTTGGACAACCGCCAATGCCTCTTAAATATCTTAGATTCACAGGTGACGATTTCAGTAGTGGACACTTTGATGTTTATGAATGTTTAAACTCTCAAAAGCTGGATGTGAAGTTATCGATGAAACCGGTTGTATGCTTACAACGCTTGACAGATGCCAAATGTCACTTCAACACAAGTCCTGCAAATACTGTCGTAATTGAAACAAACCATGAAACTCAAACCGATTATGACAGCAGCAATACAAGCTGTGAGATCTGAAACAAGATTACTTTTCACATGGCCAACTGTACGTTGCAAGCTCAAGAGTAAGCTCAGCGCACAGCTTGGTCATATTACAACCGGAGGGCCGAAATGACAATGTGGTATACAAAGAGATCCTTAACAAATAATTATTGGTATATTTTCCCTCAGTTTAAAAAGGTTTAATTTTCTTCTTAATAAAAGTTTTAAGGCAGTACTTCGCCGCTGCGAAGTGGCTGGTGAATCTATATTGATTTAGTGTTTAGAGGCTAAGACAATGGACACCACAGACGTATTCATAAATGAAAGTATTTAAAACTGAATATACCAAAAGACATATACAGTATGACATACATGAAACCTGGGGAGAGCATGGCATAAAAAGAAGACTTTCCATGTCTCACACAAAAGCTGCTTAGTGGGAACATGATATAGCCATTGCTGTAAACTTGCAAACTCTATATAGCTGCACTCTTGATTTTGAGTTTGGTGCTGAAGCTGTTCTCAGCTTGTGACATTTTGCAAAATCTTAGAGGTATATACAGTACAACTGGTTATATTCTAATGAATATAAATGCACTACGATGCATAATGTTGCTTTGAGAGGGAACTGCTGGATTCAAAAGCTGTAAACTTTTTAAACTGATTGATTAATCTCCTGCATAAATGCATTATATTGCCTGGTTTTAAACTAATATATTGTCATTGCTCTTACACTAAAAGCCCTGCACAGCTGTAAATTATACAATATTCACAAAGATGTACTGAACCTAAACTCTCATTAGACTTAGAGTGTACTCTTTTTGCATTTACTTGACTAATTTAGTTTTATTATTAAGTTTTATTACAAGTATTTTATACTTTCACACCACCATTTGAATTGGTCCAAGATTATGTTCTTCCAGAGAGAAATTCGGAAGGGGAAATGCTCAAAAGATCAATACATTAAAGGAAAAACCTGTAATTGATTAATTCAAAGGGGTCTGACCCTGAACAAACAAACCAAAATACCAAAGTGAAAACATTAATCAAACCTCAGACTTTAAAATTATGTTATGTCCTAACTCCTTAGAAAATCTAAAATCTTGGATGCCAGAACTACACTCTTAAAAATAAAGGTTCTTTAATGATCACTTAATGGTGCTTTATTGTGTTGCATAGTTCCTCAGAGAACTATTGCTTGACAAACCAGCATTTTCTGGGAAGGGTTCTTTGCATATGACTTTGGTTCTTTCTGCTTTAAAGGAAACATCCTAATACTGTATGTAGAAAAAAAGGACACTAACAGATTAAGAAAACCTGGTTGTAGCCTGTGTTATTGCATGCAGCAAGAGTCTCTTTAAAATAATGAGCCATTGGTATTTCACAGATCTGTTTCCATCTATTCATGGTTATTTAATATACTGAATCTGTTACAGATCTGATTAAAGAAAAGTTCTTTCTGGAACCTTCATTTGGACAGGTCTTTTAGGAACTAACAATGGTTCCCCTATGGCATTATTGTAAGGAACAACTTTGGCATCTTTATTTTTAAGAATATAGCGCTCTGCCATCATATACTTTGTCCAAACAATGGCTAATTCAGTACACTTCCTGTAATCATGTGATGAGAACAGAATTCTGTTGTCAACACAAATATGGCTGCTGCCATTAAAAAATACCCCAAAAAGGTGGTACCCATGACAAACAAAATGGCAACCAGAAAAATCAATAAAACAAATAATAAAAATTAACAACAAATCTAAATCAGTAAAATAAAAATTACCAATGCTTTTTTGTATGCAGAGCTGTCCAAGCACAGTTTAGATTGGATTATTAAACCTTGAATCCTTTATACAAAGTGGACCAAATCATACAAGGGATCACAAAAAAGATTTGATTAGTCGGATTCTATAAAAGGTCTATAATTTTTATGAAGGTTTTAGATTAATTTGATAATTTATCTTGCATGCTATTTATGTGATTTGGCTAGTGATAAAGAATTATTGCAAATATGTTGGTACATGACATGGAGGGCATAGTTATTTGAGTTTATGTGTGATATCAAAGTTGGTCATTTTCCCCTACTGTATATGCAGAATTCCACAATGATATGAATTTATTAGCTCTTCTGTACCTTCTGGAAATGACAGACTCCATTATTTTAAAATTATTATATTTAATATATTATTAATTTGCTGATTTTTTTCCTCTTCTGATTCTGCAATTTTTGACATAACTTGCTTTTTGTGCTCCTGCTTGTTTGCTTTTCTTCTACTCTGTTTAAACTTTTATTTTTCTTTTGCTCTTTAGGTGGCAGTTTAATTTTAGAGAGGCTCTCACTTCTGCATTGTTAAATGCACTGATTTATATCAGTTGTGTTTTTCCTGCTAAAGAAAACATCCATTGGAGTTTGTCATCTTATTCACACGCAAGAGATACTTCTTCTGCCAAGGTGAAAAACTGACAAATCAAAAGGCAATTAGAGCTTGTGAAAAAGACTGGGAAATGAGTACAGAACAGTCGGAGATAAAGAAGGTTTTTACAGGAAAAGTGATAAATCAAAATTAAAAAACCAGAAATAAACACGTTAATCGGTCAAAATCAAAATACATGTAAAGATTTAGATATGTAAATTGATTACAAAACACAGTGCAAAGTTTTTTGAATTTGAATTTAAAACTTGGATGCCATGATCAATTATCTGCACAGATGTGGAACTACTATGAAACAAATGAAGCTTAAGTTTCAGAGCCACTAATCCTAGAGGGGCTCCAGAAGCAACTTTAGGCTTCATTGCTTAAAATTTTTGAGTGTCTACAGTATGAGAAGGGTTTTTTTTTTTAGATTAACTACAAGTAATGGTTAAATATTTGTATAAAATTGTGATGAATTGTAGTGGAATAACCCCATTGAAGAAGGTAACAGTGGTTACCAGATATTGCTGTTGGTTGCTATGTGATCCCCATAACAGTTCAAGCTTCAAGGCCCCAAACCTGTAGTTGCACTACTGGCTCTGCAATCTTAAATAGTGTTGCTATGGTGATGTTTTCAACAACACATGGCTGCCGA
Organism: Polypterus bichir lapradei; assembly: GCA_026402145.1. Lineage (NCBI taxonomy): Eukaryota > Metazoa > Chordata > Cladistia > Polypteriformes > Polypteridae > Polypterus > Polypterus bichir. Next base: position 94,223,733 of record JANRMT010062791.1, on the reverse strand, counting down.
AACACAAAATGGTAACATTAGCAAGTTTAATCGGAGTGTAAGTAGATGGTGATGTGAGAGAAATGAAAACAAATCTGGGTAAAATTACAAAATAACAATGAGTTTTTTTGTAATGTATTTATTTCATTTATGCTCACTCTGTTTATATTAACTGCATTATTAAATAAGATCATGAACTTTGTTTTTGTTTCCCTAAATATTGATAGTCTTGTTTTTTTAAATATGGCTAAGGATGCTGTCACACAACATAAGAAATTCCTATATTGTTTGATATGAATTACTTAAAGGTACAGTATTACCAACCTTCCCCTTTTTCTGCCTCAGCTCCTTTGGGATACAGTGCCAAGGCAAATGAGTGACATGAATACGAGGTGGGGAAAGTGATGCAAATTTCTCAATGGTAACATTTGCTTCAACCCAAGGAACCCGGTCAGCTGTAGTCATATTAAATGTTGCATTCAAATCTCCTTTAGCTTCAATCAGGCTCATGATCTGCTGCATCCAGATAGTTCCTAAAACAATAAAAAATAATCATTAAATTTAATGTACTAAATTTTTCAGTAAACTTTCAGTTTATTTTCATATATTACAAAAAAGACAAATTCATCCGGAAATGTGAGCTGAGGATCTCCCAGATGGTGTGTCTGCTAGAAGTTCCCAGCACACCCCCACTATATATTTAAGTCTGCCTAATCTGTCCTGCATCTTCCCCCATCATCTGATCCAATTCACAGTTAGGTGGTGACAGTTAACAGCTCAGCACCATTCTTCACCATTCTTCACCCAGAGTCCAAGACATACAGTTGTAGATTTGATGACACAACTACTAAACCAAGCATCGACCCAGGGTGCTCTTTTGCTAAGTGCATTTATGAGTACCCTTATACTAGAACATGGTCCTCGTTATGGACAAACTGACTAGGACAGAAGTCCAATAACAAAGCAATGCTCGGGTTCAGATGAGGTAGGCTGTTTCTCCCAATCTCACCCTTCCAGGTTTCTCTGTCATTACCCACGTGAGAATTAATGTCCCCCAATAGAATGATAGAGTCTCCAGTGAGAGAACCTTCTGAGACATTCCCCAAGGTCTCTAAGAAAGCTGAATATTCTGACCTAGTTGTCAGTGCATGAGCAAAGACAACAGTCAGAGTCTTCCTCCAACTCAAAGTTGCAGGTAGGTGACCGTCTAGTCCATCAGGGTAAACTTCGATGTACACATGCCAAGCTAGAGGACTATAAGTGAGACCACACCCACCTGGCACCCTTCACCCTGGGCAACTGGCTTCAATAGTTTGGCTCCAGGGCCAGTGCTGTGTGCTGATGTGAGCACAACTATATCTAGATGGTACCTCTCCACCTTCCGCACTAGCTTGGATTCTTTACTAACCGAAGAAGTCGCATTCTGTGTCCTTAGAAGTCAGTTTTAGTAATTGGGCATTGGTCCACCAAGGTACCTGCCTTTGACTGACACCCATGCCACAATGCACCAAACCCTTATGGTTCCTCCTGCAGGTAGTGGGCCTGCTGGAGGACGAACCCATGTTTTTTCTTTGGGCTGTGCCTGACCAGGTAAAATGGGTAAATGCCCAACCATCAGGTGCTCACTTACAGGCCTGGCTCCATTTTCCAGGTTGGGACACATTTCTCTTGCATTCTAAAGGAGACTGGGGACATTTACCATGTTCTGTGACTCCTTTGCTGAGGCAAGTGTACAGAGCTGTAGATGTAAGGTCATTGGTGCCTGTTGTTGCAATAATCCTCATACCCAGTGGAGGGTGCCAGCAGTAAAGGGAACCATTAGACTGAAGAAATCCTTTTGAGCTTGGTTAGCTTGTGAGACTCCAGAGGCAACTGACAGGTACAGACAGGCTAAGCGTAGTGCAGAAATGGCAGCTGCAGAATAAAAAACCCGGGTATGGGAGGAGTAATGTGGGGCCATAAACAATTACTTTCGGTCAGCCTCAAAGCAATTCTGATCAACTGTTAGCAGATTCCGAAGGGAGAAGCAGTGCTTCATCTATGCAGTTTATAGCAGGGATGGAGTGCTGCTGTCCTCACCTGGGGCCTCATGTATAAATGGTGTGTACGCACAGAAATATTGCGTAAGAACATTTCCACGTTCAAATCGAGATAAAACCTAAACTTGGCGTAAAGCCACGCACATTTCCACGGTACCTCATACCCTGGCGTACGCAAGTTCTCCGCTCGGTTTTGCAGACTGGCGGCACCCAGCATCAAAGTAGTGCTACTGTTCTTGTGTGGTTATCCTTTCTTTTCCTGACACGGCTTTATAAATACACTGAAATTAACCGCATATTGTTTATTAGTTTAATGCATCTGATTGTAATTAACCAGTAACAATATAATCGTCCACGGAATGGTCAAACTATTCTAAATACCATAGCTGCCTTAGCGTTGTTACTCTCACTGCACTTTCTTTTTCTTCATTCAGCTGCTCCTGTTAGGGGTTGCCACAGCGGATCATCTTTTTCCCTATTACTATCACTGCACCACTCAGAGAAGCTGATCGGAAAGAGAATTATCAGTATACAGCATCAAGCACACACTGCCTCAGCCATGCTTCCTATTTGAACTGCTTCTCATATGACAAACGCTTCAAACGCTTTCCTGTACGGACCTCGCGGTTCAGAAACAATTTCATCACAAGAACTCTAAATGCACCCAATCAGTCCATCAACTGCTCCTTGTAGAACTGTTAGTACTTATTAGTACAGTTACCTTACTGCAAACTTGCAGTACAGTTATAATATTGCACAACCTGAGCCACTTTATAAAGAGTGCATTTACATATGATGACAATATCATTTTTAAAATGACATGCAGCAAAATATGTTTATTATATAGATAAAGCTTTAACTTCATTTAAATAATTTATATTGTTAATAATTAAAGGACACGGTGTTGCTACGCTAGCAAGGATCTGGTGCTCTGCTCACGATTGTTCTTGCCTCGCACTGTATGCTTCACTGGGACTGGCGTGAAGGATAGAATAATTAAACATGTACTACGAAAATATTTCAATGTTCCTTAAAGGTTTTGAAGAATCGGCGTTATAAGCTTACAGATGGCTTAATGTCCACTACAGAGCTGATTGTGTGGCGATCGGTTACTTGGAGAAAGAAAAGGAAGGGTAGGAATTGGAGGTTAGTACGTTTGAAAGAGACAGTACTGCAGGGTCTGCCTTAGGCATGTGCAAACTGTGCACCTGCACAGGGCCGCCACACCAATATATATTGAATATAAAACAGAAAGAGAAAATAACGACACAGCTAAAAATGCAGCGGCAAATTCTGGCAAAAGTTAAACGCTTGTGTCATGAGCACGAGGCGACTATGCAGTGTCCACAACGGACGTGGCCATCCGCCGTGCATAAGATACCATATTGACATTGGTGGGCGAAGCAGCCACCGATTCTTCCTCTGCCCAGGGCCACCACGAGCCTAGAGCCACCCCCGAGTACTGCTGCAATAAATTATTTCATCGAAGGTTGCGCACAATCACTGCGCCACTGTTTTCCCATGTTTAATAACGTGTTTTAACTCCCATCATCATGAAAATGATATCACGTATGCATCTCATTATATCACAAATGTAATGGATTCTGTGTCCTGTTGGAGGTAGAAAAAGCCGGTTTAAGAAGCACTAGTGATTCATACACATAGAGCACATACAGTAGAAGAACACATACAAAACAAAGCATTTAACGTGCTACTTTACTTACGATGTGATTTGAAAAACTAGTTAAACGATTTTAAGATAAAGTTTATGATGTTCCACTTTAATGACAAAATAAACTACGTGATTTAAAATGGAAATTTTGAGATTGAAGTTGACATTTCTTGCTTTTTCCCCACTGTGTGCCCCTTTTTTCTCTGTACCCTAATAAGCTTTCATATGACACTCAGATGGTGGGCTACGACTCGCCTTTTCACAGCGACTTTGATATCTGACAACTTCTTTTTTTATTTCGGGCACTGTGCGACTTTGTGAACGTGAGCTTTCGAGTTTCTCCGACACACTATATCACTCGATCAACTTCCTTTTGCTGTTTATACTACTGTTTAAACCAACAAATAGTACCTTTTTCCTTGCCTCCACTTGGTATTCGCTGAAATTCTTCCATTTTCCCTCTTGCTTTTGTCATTGTCTTTTCACAGAATGCTGAGCTTAAGGGTTATTTATATTGATTTGCATATTCAAAGAGGCGTAATTCTTGGAGGAGTTGGGGCAGGACAGCAGGCGCGTGCACGAGCGTTACTTTTCACGCTGACCGGGATTTTTGTAGCGGAAGAACGCGGAAGTTGGCGAACGCACAGATTCCTGCATCTGGATTTTTCTGTGTGTAAGCACATTTCGGCTTTTGTGCTTACGTCATGTTATAGTGTGAGTTCTACGCACAGCGTTATGCATGAGGCCCCTGGGGATATAGTCAGGGGGGTGGAAGGAGCACTTTGAACATCTCCTAAATGCCACCAACATATGAGGGGACTCAGAGGAGGACTCACTTATCATTGAAATCAATGGGGCAGTTAAAAAAAACTCTGAAAGAGAGCAGGCCTGATCTATACCTAATCTATCCTCTCAGTCTTTATAATTATAATAAGACTATAAAATGACATCAAAAACTCAGAATCAGTGTCTCCATGATGGGACAGTTAACTTCGTAAGCTGGAATGTTAAAGGCCTGAATCACGAATTAAAGAGAAAGAAAGTACTCTCTCACCTAACAGGTCTAAATGCTAAAATAGTATTTTTACAGGAAACTCACTTAATAAGCAAGGATCAGTTCCGTCTGCAAAAAGACTGGACTGGCCAAATGTTCCATTCTAGCTTTACGAAGAAAACTAGAGGTGTGGGAATTCTCATACATAGAACAGTTCCATTTGTAGCATCAGATGTAGTATTGGATCCTGAAGGGAGATATGTAATGGTTATGGGAGACTTATCTAACTGTAAAATGATCTTGATAAATGTTAATGCACCTAATGTTGATGATAAGGAATTTATACAAAATTTGTTGGCATCCATTCCCAATCTGAACACTCATAAAGTTATAATGGCTGGGGATTTTAATTGTGTTATGAATCCACTTTTAGATAGGACCTCCTCCACAGGGGGAACGGCATCTAACACTGCAAAAATAATTACAAAGTTTATAACTGATCACAACTTATCAGACCCCTGGAGGTTTTTAAACCCAAATTCAAGAACATATTCTTTCTACTCACCAGTACATCATTGTTACTCAAGGATCGATTACTTCTTTATAGACAATAACTTCTTGCCTAAGATTAAATCTTGCAAATACGATGCTATTGTTATTTCTGACCATGCACCTATGATCTTAGAGCTAAAATTACTAAGCCCCATGTACTCACCCCGCAGATGGCGCCTCAACCCGCTTCTATTAGCTGATGAGAATTGTACTGAATTTATATCCAAACAAATCAAATTCTTTCTAGAGACAAATACATCCCCCGAGATCTCTGCAGGGATACTCTGGGAAACTCTTAAGGCCTTCTTAAGAGGACAGATTATCTCATATCTTTCCCACAGAAATAAATCCGAGGCCAAGAAAGTAGCAGATATAAAAAGCGAAATTACTAAAATAGATGAAGAACATGCCAGACTACCAAGCGAGACTCTACATAGGAGAAGGCAGGCTCTACATTCAGAATTAAACCTCTTGACAACTAAAGAAACTGAACAACTAATTTACAAATCCAGACATCATTACTATGAACATGGGGAGAAAGCTAATAAGCTTTTAGCTCAACAAATTCACAAGCAAGAAGTGCGCAACGCAATCTCGGTAATCACTAGTACGAACGGAGATAAAATCGTCGAACACCAAAATATAATGCACACTTTCAGAGACTACTATAAATCCCTATATACTACTGAGTTTAAGGAAGACAATACACAATCTAATGCATTTCTGGATACATTACAGATACCACAAATAGACGCTTTTAGTGCGGAGGAACTTGATAAACCTCTGATGTTATCAGAATTACTAGATGCTATAAAATCACTCCAAGGCGGGAAAGCAGCAGGCCCTGATGGTTACCCTGCAGAATTTTACAAGAAATTCTCCGCTCAGCTAGCCCCCCTCTTATTAGCAACATTTACAGAAGCCAGAGATAACCAATCTCTTCCACAAACCTTTCGCCAAGCACTAATCACTGTCTTTCCAAAACAAAATAAGGACTTATTACAATGTGCATCATACAGACCAATTTCACTTCTGAATAACGACGTTAAAATACTCTCTAAAATCTTAGCCAGAAGGGTGGAGAAAGTGCTCCCCTCGGTAATATCACAAGACCAAACTGGATTTATTAGGGGCCGGCACTTATCTTCCAATCTTCGACGCCTGTTTAATGTAATATACTCACCAACTAAATCAAACACCCCAGAAATATTATTATCATTAGATGCAGAAAAAGCATTCGACATGATTGAATGGAAATACCTTTTACTATATTGGAGAAGTTTGGGTTTGGCCCAAACATCTGTGCATGGATTAAATTACTGTATACTAACCCAGAAGCTTCAGTTTGCATCAACAACATTTGCTCAGACTACTTTAAACTAGAACGTGGCACTAGACAAGGATGCCCCTTGTCACCGCTGCTGTTTGCGATTGCCATTGAACCACTGGCAATACATTGTCGAAATACTGATCAGATAAAGGGGATTAGCAGAGAAGGACTGGAACAGAAAATCTCATTATATGCAGATGACATGGTACTGTATATATCAGACCCAGAAAATTCTGTACCTGCAGTTTTAGCAGCACTCACAGAATTTCAAAAGATCTCTGGTCTCAGAATTAATCTGAATAAAAGTGTACTCTTTCCAGTGAACTCTCAAGCATATAATATTAGATTAGATACCCTACCTTTTATCATTGCAGAACAGTTTAAATACCTAGGGGTAAACATCACAAGTAAACATAAAGCTCTGTATCAACAAAATTTCGCTGTTTGCATGGAAAAAATTAAACAAGACTTGCATAGATGGTCAACCCTTCATCTCACACTAGCTGGAAGAATTAACACTGTTAAGATGAATATTCTTCCTAAGCTCCTTTTTTTATTTCAAAACATCCCAATATACATTAATAAATCATTTTTTAGGCAATTAGATTCGACAATAACCTAATTTATTTGGAATTCAAAACATCCACGCATCAAAAGAGCGACCCTACAAAGACAAAAGGCAGAAGGCGGCATGGCTCTACCTAACTTCCAGTTTTATTACTGGGCAGCAATAAGGCGATAAGAACCTGGACACAAATAGAAGAACATACACAGGCTTGGTCCGCAATAGAATTAAATTCCTGCAGTACTTCTTTGTATTCCTTGCTCTGTGCTCCAATAAACACACGTTATCGGCAATACACTAATAACCCAATTGTGCTCCACTCACTTAGAATCTGGAACCAATGTAGAAAGTATTTTAAGACGGAGAAGCTTCTATCTGTGGCACCCCTGCAAGAGAACCACCTCTTTCAACCCTCACAAACATATGCAGTTTTTAATATTTGGAAAAAATTTGGAATTAACCTGCTTAGAGATCTTTATATAGACAACGTCTTTGCATCCTATGAGCAATTACATTCCAAATTTAACATTCCAGCTACACATTTCTTTCACTATCTTCAAATCAGAAACTTTGTTAAACAAAACCTTCCAGATTTTCCTCATCTTGCACCCTCATCCATGCTGGAAAAAATATTGCTCAATCTCAAGGATTTAGACTCCATCTCTACAATATATAAAATCATTTTACAATCCCTCCCTTTTAAAGATCCAAGAGGACACTGGGAAAAAGATCTTTCAATTAATATTTCAGAAAAGGAGTGGAAAGTAGCAATGCAGAGAATTCACTCGAACTCCATATGCGCAAAGCATACAATTATACAACTCAAAATTATATATCGAGCACATCTGTCTCAACTAAAACTCTCCAAAATGTTCCCAGGGCATGATCCAACCTGCGAACGTTGTAACCAAGTCCCAGCCTCACTAGGTCACATGTTCTGGTCCTGCACCAAATTAACATTATTCTGGACAAACATTTTTAATTACCTTTCAGATAGCCTTGGACTTACAATCCCTCCAAACCCATTAACAGCTGTGTTTGGTGTTCTTCCAGATGGGTTTAAAGCGGAGGAAGACAAACAAATTGTGATTGCATTCACTACACTTTTGGCACGTAGACTTATTCTCATAACCTGGAAGAACCCAAACTCTCCTCTTTTAAGTCAGTGGGAAACCGATGTGTTATATTATTTGAAGTTGGAAAAAATCAAATACTCAGAGGATCCGTACAGACTTTTTCAAAACATGGCAGGATCTAATCAGTAATATTTTAAAATAAGTTCAAAAGGCACAGAGAATTTATTAATTTAGGTATGTCTCCAAGCATTAAATCTTGCTCTCTCTCTCAGGGGTGGGGATCGATCTGTTCTTAATTTTTCTCTTTGTAAAAACTTGATTGCTTTGTATGGATTGTAATAAAATTAATAAAAAAAAACAAAAAAAAAAACTCCTCAATGGCAGGGCTCGGGGGGTGGACGATATTGGCCCCAAGTTCTTAAAGGCTATGGATGTTATTGGGCTGTCTTGGTTTAGCAAACTGGGGTGGTGGTGATTACACTCCTCAGCCTTCCTGGGCAGGTCTGTGCCCTGAAAGAAGTTTCCAGCTGTTGGTTGAGCCTCAGAGTCAGGAGAAACAATGCAAATTACATGCTGGGTGAGCCTTTTACCCTTACAAGGTTTCTGGAGGGTTCATTGGAATATAACCAACTAATCTATGTGTGTTCTGTTGACTTAGAAAAGGCATACAACCACATCACTTGGGGTGTCCTGTGGAGGATGTTTTGGGAGTATGGGGTACTAGGCCAGCTGTTGCGGCGTATTCGGACCCTGTACGACTAGAGTGAAGGCTTGCTTTGCATTGCTGGCAGCAAGTCAGACTCGCTCCCAGGGCTGCCCTTTGTCAACGAATCTGTTCATAATTTTTATGGACAGAATTTCTAGGCACAGCCAGGGGTTGAGTGTGTCCAGTTTGGTGGCCTCAGGATCACAGCTCTGCTTTTTGCGAATGATTTGTTCTGCTGGCTTCATTGGCTTGTGACCTTAGACAACACTGGGGCAGTTTTCAGTTGAGTGTGAAGTGGCAGGGATGAGATTCAGCACTTCCAAGTGCAGGGTCATGGTTCTCAGCCAAAAAAGGGTGGAATACGCTCTCTGGTTTGGGGAAGAGAGGCTGCCTCAAGTGGAAGACTTTAAGTGCCTTGGGATCTTGTTCATGAGTGAGGGAAGAGGGAACAGAAGATTGACAAGTAAAATTCTCAAGCAGTCAGTTGTGGTGAAGAGTGGCCTGGGCTAAAAGGAGAAGCTCACTATTTTCTGTACGATCTCTGTTCCTACCCTCACCTATGGTTAAAAGCTAGGGTAGAAACCAAAAAATCCAGATCACTGATACAAAGAGCAAAAATTGGTTTCCTTCGCAGGATGTCTAGGCTCAGCTGTAGAGCGCAAGGTTGAGCTGCTGCTCCTCCACATTGAATGGTGCCAGTTGAGGTAGTTTGGGCATCTGATTAGGATGCATCCTGGAGGCTTCCCTGGGGAGTTTTTTCAAACATGAAAAACTGGGACAAGACCTTGGGACAGACCAACAATACACTAAAGAGACTATATCTCTCGGCTGGCCTGGGGATATCTCAGTATTCTTCCAGAAGAGATGGTGAAGGTGGCAGGGGAAAGGGATGTCTGGACATCATTACTTAGACTGCTGCCCTCACGACCTGAACCTGGAAACACCTCATGACATTGTTTAAATTGTAAGAACTACTTAGTAGTACAATTCTGGTTAGTAATAACAGATGTGTTGTTAAATTTTTAGGTATGGAAGGCATAAAATTTCAGGTTAGGTGGTGACACTCACTAATCATGGCACTGGAGAGTGGTAACATGTTGTACATGGATTAGCAATGCAAGCTAGAATTCTACTGTACAGGGTGGGCCATTTATATGGATACACCTTAATAAAATGGGAATGGTTGGTGATATTAACTTCCTGTTTGTGGCACATTAGTATATGTGAGTGGGGAAACTTTTCAAGATGGGTGGTGACCATGGTGGCCATTTTGAAGTCGGCCATTTTGGATCCAACTTTTGTTTTTTCAATAGGAAGAGGGTCATGTGACACATCAGATTTATTGGGAATTTCACAAGAAAAACAATGGTGTGCTTGGTTTTAACG
>JANRMT010062791.1:94175914-94203434 GCA_026402145.1 Polypterus bichir lapradei | reverse complement strand
GAGAGGGAAGTCTGGGCTTCTCTCCTTAAGCTGCTACCCCCGCGACCCGACCTCGGATAAGCGGAAGAGGATGGATGGATGGATGGATGGCCTAAATTATAACACATTTGCATGTTATTGTGGTGCCTTTAAAAAGAAAAGATACAAAGATTTATTTAAATAGAAATCGGGAGATAAAGAGTAGTCCAAAGCCAAACGAAAGTTCATAACCAAGAATCAGAACTATCTTTTGCCAAAGTCTAAATCAGAAATCAAAAGTTGTAATAAAAAAAAAATAAAATGAGAAGTCTTTATATTACAGATCAAAAATAAATCAAATATACTACACACTAAAGTAAATACAATTCAATCTTAGATGACCCATGACTGCACAGTGGTGATGTTTCATACCATTGCAAACAGACAAGGCACACTTGGCCTCACCAAGTCAGTGACCACAGTAACCAATGAGACCAGAAATAGTGACAACCAATATAAAACAATATGGCAGCAAAAGTAGCCTCAAACTAATGCTTGAGTGAACTGTATGAATATATGAAAAGTGTTAACACTTAATAATAATAGTAGTAATAAAAATATTAGTCTATCCATTTATTAATTTTGTTAATCTGCTTTATCTGCAATAGGGTGGCAGGGAAGCTGGAACCTATCCTAGCAAACACAGGGTGCAAGGCAAGAGGACGTAAATACTCAAAATTCCCATTATTCAAATTATTACCTGTTTGAGTTTCCTGTAAAGCAGTTTATCGCATTGATCATCAATATAAGTCAGTCACTTGCAAAAGAATTGATCTATGGCAGGAACGTTTTTCTCATGGGCAATTGTATATAGCACATTCAAGAAAAAAAAACTACAAATATTGTATATAAAAAAGGCAGTTAGTTATATAATACTTCTGATACATTTGATTTACCAAAGGCACTATAACGGAGTCCCATTGTCCTAGGAAGCTGGGCAACACAGCTTGTTTATATATAAGAAGATTCCATTTGATCATAAGATGTGTTGCCAAAGACTTTTAGTTTATATAGATAGTTTGGTACCTTAATATCTATACAAAACATTGTAAGATGGGCTACATTATTTTTTCTGCGCTAGTTGGTGTAAATTGTAAGTTTCACAGATATGTTATGCAAATTATCCTAGCTGTCATAATCTAAAGCTCTCCCATACTTCTTAAATTCTGTCTTGCTGTTCATATGCAGGCTGCATTAGATCTGATGTAATAAAGAATGTCCATAATATAATTTCCCTAACAAGACGAAAGACCTTAAGCACATTTTAAAATCAGATTCAGCATTAGACAAAACCTTTATGGCAATAAAAAGTTTCAAAAAAGGTGCAGAAAAAGACCAGGAAAATTTCAAAAAGACACCCAGTCATAACAGTTATAACAGAACTATTAATATTTAAACGATGTGGAAGATGGACAAACAACATTCACTTACCTGATTTGGGGTATGTAACTATAAAAATGTCACTGTCATAAATCTCTGTATCATACAATTTGTTGAGCTCCTCTGCATCATGCATGTCTGTAATCAGGTTAAATCCCTTATACTGGAAGAGCGGCAAATGTTTCTTTTCTGGTTCAGACATTGTACCTGTGAAACCAACAGTGCAAATGAAAAATGTGTACTGTCATTGTATTACAGTAGTCAAAAAGACTTTTTTTATCTCAAGTCACAGTTCTTTTTAAACAATCCAAACTGATACTTCTCCAGCATTCTGAAACTTGGTTCACAAAATCTGACCTACAGTAAATGTGGCAAAGATAAAAGTTGTGTTGGCGCTGCCATCCATCCATCTCTCAGATTTATAGTTGATGTTTCCACCACAATTCAATTTTTAGGTATCAGTCTTTAGTCTGTAAGCTTCCCAGGTCTTAAAACATCTGTCTATTACAAGCCAGCTGACTCACACAATTACCTTCTCTACAGCTCATTCAATCCCTGGGACACTAAAAACTCTCTTACTCTTTCACCATTTATTAGACCCTGCTGCTGTATCTGTAGTAATGATGTTGACTTCTGCAATAAAGCTCTCAGAATGAGTTTCTTCATTGATAGAGGATACCCTTCTCATATTTTAGCCAGGGCTCTCACTCTAGCCAGAGGTAGATAACGGTAACATCCACTCTCAGAGGAACACCCAGTAATGAAACCTGACCACAGCTGGTTCTCCTATTCCATGCTAACATTCTATGTGTCCCACAGGTCATCAAACAAATTTCCCCAAAAACCACAGGAGCCTTTTTCCTAACCCTCTCTTGATCACCTTCTGTCTACCCATAACATACACAAACTTCTCACTTCACAGACGAGAGTCCTCACCAGGCTCTTTGAGCTGTAGTAGGAGCTGTCGTGTCACTTGCAAATATGTCACCAATAATATCATTGTATCTGGCCCCCCCTGGCAAATTCAAGATTAGACAGTAGGCCTTCTGAATCTCATTTACTGCATTTCTTGTACGAAGTCTCCGGCCATCTACATAGGTGAAATGGGAAGACGCCTAGCATTTCAAGGAACACACTCCAGGCATTAAAATCAAACACCTTGCAAAGTTATTTGTAGAACACTTCATATACCTTGATCCTTTCACAGCCACACTTACCTCTCTTTTTGTTTTCTTTCACAGGGTTTCAAAGACACTTTTCAAAGAAAACTAGAAGAAAATAAACTCGTTCTCATTCAGGGATCACATAGTTCTTCAGGTCTTAATGACTAACTTTTTAATCTCTTCCTTCATCTTCTATAATGACATCTTTTCCTCACCTACGCTCACCTTTTCTGCTTTCATCTGCTGTCTTTGTTGCTTCCTACCATTTATGTTAAATGCTCTTTCCCCTTCAGTCACCCACCTGATGAAGACTAAACAGCAAGAATGTTGTCTCTTTAACCTTCTTTCCTTTTTCAGTGTGGAAATAACCTTTAACTTTTTTCAGTGGTAAAATGGTTTTAAATACAAGAGGCAATTAAAATATGTATCCATATTTAGAATCTTTCTGAAGACATTGTTTTGAACACATCTTTAATAAGAACTAGACAGTTATTTCTGTCATCAACACGTCTTCCAGCAGCAACTCAAGCTTCTCCTAGATGATCTCACACATCCAGGCACCGGCTGGGCCCAAACATGCTCAGCCCCTGGGAGATTACTTCTTCTAAAGTGTAGGTGGTAATGGCTACTGGTTTCAGAACTTGATTGTTATATTTTATTTTGGGGTTCCTCCACTTCTTCACATTTTTTAAATTCTCCTTGTATTTTGATGGTTATTATTAATATTTTTATAGTTAGTCATTCAAGGTTATTTTCCTGAACATTCCTTTCTTCTAGGTTGTTTAATCAAATTCATTTTTGCACTTGTGTTTAATTGAACAATTAATCTCAATAAATATTTTTTTAAATCACTTTATAAATTATTTTCTTTTCTAAAAAAGACTGCTCTAGATCAGGGGTTCTCAAAGTCAGTCCTGGGGGCCCACTGTGTTTCAGAGTTTTGCTTCAACCAGATTCATATTCAGTGACAACTGATAACACTGATCTCAATTAATGTTTTGTTGCTTTCATTATATTTTGCCCTTTCTCTGTGCAGTTTGCACCCTTCATTGTATCTTATTAACGACAATTAAAAATGAGCAGAGCAGAAACCCAGGCAAACAAAGGCTGCAACTACGTTAGCGTCAGACCCACTTATTAGTAACTAATGGATTAATTAAACAATTAAAACACCTAAAAAAATAGAATGAACATCAAGATGAAAATATTGTTGAAAAGAGAAAAAAAATACATTATCCCCATATATAACTGCTAAGTACAGTATATTGTAATATATATTTACCAAACCTAGTTTTCTAATTTCTATATTGTTCACAAAACACAGACCCTGGGCAATAACGGTATAACAGTTAACTTAATTAGCAGCCCAGGATTCCAATTACAAACAAAAGCTGGTTGGAACAAAAACCTGCAGCCACAGGGGGTCCCCAGGACCGACGTTGAGAACCCCTGCTGTAGATCACAACCTGCTGGTTGAATGCTGGATGAAAGATCTGAGTGGAAGCTAAGCAGCAGAAGAGGCAGCTATGAACATTACATAAAAATAAGATTAAGACGAAAAGTCCTCATCACTGGAGTTTCTGACAAATATCGGTCAACATTCCTTTAAATGTAAATGAAGTTTCATGTTTGTGTTCCTCACAACACGTTCCACATGTTATGTCCGCCACTAAGGTATCCATTTATACCATTACTCTAAATATTTATTGTTTAATTTTAAATAAATAAGATTTCTTCACATCTCCTGTACTCATTTTGAGGAAGTTGAACCCAATGTGTTTATTAAAATTATATAGGGTGTGACCTTTCTGCCTTTCCTTAATTATTATAAGAGAGATGCAAAAACGTAATTCTACAAATTCAACAAAATAACTGCTGGTTCAAGAAGTTTCCACGCAACCCCATGACTACTTGATAAAAACAAAGTTCATGTGGTCTTGTTCCACCGAATTCATCATTAAGATCACAGATAATCCTGCATGCTAAATGACAACTTTAAACTGTTTGTTTTAGGCAATAGTGGCTTTTGTGTTTCCTTGAAACCTTTTAATGTATTTACTGCAAAGCAAAATATGTTTCTTGAATAATGAAAGTGAATGGAATACTAACAAAAAAAGAAAAACACAACCAGCCGTTTTTTAGTAATGTGTGTAGAACGATTATATATATTTAATTTTGGGGCAATATTCACTTTTTTCCCTTCATTTTAGTAGCCCTGTTAGAAGAGTTCAGTCATCTGGATTGATTCATTTCCTCATTAAATGGTAGTCAAACAGAAATAAGGCACGAAACGAGCCAACAGATGACCAGCTAAACTGGGATTTCAAACTCCAACCAATCTGTTAATGAGAAGCCAATTATTCTTGCTGTTGCTGTTCTCATTCTGCCACAGCAGACATTTCCAAAACTGTTGATTTTATGTTTTTCATAAAAACATTGTCAAAGTGTTTTGGTGAGTTGAGAGATCAGCCTTACTGAGACCTTCACCTTTCTTTATTTTCAGATATTGTGTGATGGGCACAGGTGAGCTGGTCATGTGGTGGCTTGTTTTGTGTCTCATTATTGTTTGGCTGCTAATTAAGGAAAAAGAGACAACTAAGGGACCTGAGTCAAGTTAATAAAAAGTAATTAGCAGCAAAACTGGTCACTAATTAAGAAGATGGTTAGAATGAAAACCTGCAGCAACTGCGGCCCTCCAGGACTGGAGTTCCACACCCCTGCACTAGGGGGTAGCCACCCTGGGTTGATACAGCACCATAGATCCCCACAGGGAACGCCGGGAGTTGTAGTTTGAAGCAGCCCTGTTGGGTTCCGCTGCCGCCAGGAGGTGCTGCAGGTACAGCTGAGCCCTTTGTGGCACCAGAAGGTTAAGTAATACCTGGAGCACTTCCGAGTGCACTATAAAAAGAGCCACCTCTGAGTCGAGGAGCCAGAGTCAGATAGAGAAATAGAGAGGAAGAGACATGGAAGAAGGAAGGACTGTGCTTCTTGTAATTTCGGTGCTTTGTACTGTGCTACTGTGGGGAGCAAAACAAAAGCTCTTCCCCACTTAAAATAAAGGTGTGCTGTGTGAAAAGACTGGGCTCTGTGTTTGTTGTGTTTGGGGTTTGGGGAGCTGTACACCCCCTAGTGGTCCACAGCCTGTATCTTTGACTTTCTTCATTACACACCTAACTTAACAGATTTAGGACAACATATTTATGCAAGATATAGATAGATAGATACTT
Organism: Polypterus bichir lapradei; assembly: GCA_026402145.1. Lineage (NCBI taxonomy): Eukaryota > Metazoa > Chordata > Cladistia > Polypteriformes > Polypteridae > Polypterus > Polypterus bichir. The sequence continues at coordinate 94,197,646 of JANRMT010062791.1, read as the reverse complement.
TATATATGTGCTATAAGTGGAAAACCCTATCCGCAGCTACTGAAATTACAAAGTGTAATACATCTACAACAGACAAACATGACTCAAAATGAAAATAAAGTTGCCAGTAATGCATTTAAAACTCGGAGGTGATGCACAGACATTGCTAAATTACTGCAAAAGATTGATCAAAACTATTGATCAGAGACTGCAGTTTTCTATCCTGCCTGTAGCCTTTAAATGTGGAGTCAATGTCAGTGTGAAGTAGACAGATGAGTGCTTATTTTTAATAAATATATGTGTGGCACAAAATAGCCCTTGAAGAAAAAAAGAGAAACATATGCTAGTGATAATGGCTCATGCCTTCATATATTACAAACAAAAGTCCTCCTATTGGATTAGTAAACCTTTCTCTTGCCTCTGAGTGACTACAATTTAGGAAACCTATGAATAACAAAGAGAGAAATAAAGCCTTGGAGAAAGTACATACTGTAATATTACTGCACAACCCAAGTGTTCAGGTGACCAACTGCGAGAGAATTTTGACCAACCTTACACATAAAGAGGAAAGCCATGGATGACTGGAATAAAGACAGAAGACCTCTAGGCAGAGGGCACATATGGTCCCAAACTAGAAGAGTGAAGACAAATAGGGATAAGACAGTGGGAGGAGATTCTACCTTGTTGAGATACAGTATACTCATTTCTAATCCTTGTCACACCCAGTGCAAATCTTAGCATCTTTAACTCTGCCACCTCCAGGTATAGAAAAGCAAAAATAAATATTATCAGTCATGAATATAGCCCTGTTATATACAGCACAAAGATTACCTCAACATCTGAACATCTTAACTATCTTCAGTTACATCATCTTGTTCGGCAGCTAATCTAAGAAAATTAGAACTTCATCGGTATTGCACTTGCTACATCCCTGTGCACACTGTCATCAGAGATGATGGCGTGTGTCAACCAAATGTGAACACATCTGTGACTTAATTCTAACACCCCAACGAGTACCATCTTTGCTGAAGTCCTGAAGATTGTGGTTTCTTTACTTGGGCTAAGTTGTAGCCTATGATCCAAACACTTCTGTTCACAGCAAACACTTCACGCAACAGTTGTAGCTCTCAGTTCACACAGTCTCACATTACATGCATTGTTGAATTTAATTTGTCTGTTTGAGGGCCCATGTCCCTTCTGTGAAATGGGGAGGCCACTCGTCATTTTCCTGAACCAACCACTGCTTTACAGTTCACCTACCGTATATACTCGTGGATAATTTCTCCCATGGATAAGTCGGGACTTGACTTTACCATATAATTTCAGGTATTTTATAATGTCGGTCGTTTAAGTCGAATGCGGAAAACTCACATGAGATGATATGCTAATGCCCACCTGAGAGAGTAACCACGGAGCACACTGCCTTTTTTTTCTATGTACTGCGCCTACGTGACCACATGGTAATACCCAAACTATTCCAAAGCGTTGTTTGCACTGATTTGTGTTTTTTGTATCACACCTTTATACTAAGAGCATCCCTTATCTACATTTGATCAGAAGAAGATATGAAGCTGGTTTTAAATTAAACGTCATTGAAATAGCGAAAGAAATTGGTAACTGCACTGCTGCAACAAAATTTGATGCGTCTGAGAAACTGATGTGAGATTGGAGGAGGCAAGAAGATGTAAAAAAAAATGTAAGTGTCGCATTTTTGAACAGGCGTATAAGTTGGGGTCTGATTTAATGATCAATTTTTCGGGTTTCAAGACCAAATGTATACATGAGTATATATGGTAAATTCAAGAGATAACAGTTTCTCCTCTTTGTCAGCTTCTAATATAGAAGAAACTTGGGCTTGCTCACAATGCTGTAAGTTAACCTTTATTGTTCTGTACTAGGGTCAATCACTTTGACATAAAACTAGTGGCCAGAAATCCTGATCCACAGATAAAGGTAAGGGATAGTAACATGTAAGTCTTATAGAAGACTGCAATTCTTTATTGGCTTGAGAAGGCAAAGTCAATAATTAATTAATTGATTCCATTTAGCTTCTTCATCTACATGGACACTTGTTCACAGGATAATGCATCTCCATGTAGAACTTCCAACAGGAAGGAATTTCATGTTCCATGCATCAAGCTAATTTAATTAGATAAGTTGTCATTCACAATTTCTAAAGATTAAGGTTTCCATTTCAACTACATGTCTTAGAACATTATTCTAGAGCAGGGGTCACAAAGTCCGGTCCTGGAGGACCACCATGGCTGCAGGTTTTCATTATAACCCTTTTCTTAATGAGTGAAGTGTTTTTGCTGCTAATTAACTTCTTTTGAACTAATGGTCTCTGCATAGACTTCAGCCCTTTATAATCTACTAGGCTGACCCGCCTTTTAAGGCGACCGACTTTTAAGTTGACCACTTCTTAAGGCAATTCAATATGTAGATCAATTTGATATTTTATACAAACTCATTAATTTGGTTATATTGCATTTGAGCAGTATTACTTTAATACTCGTAGTTTCTGTTATTTTTGTGATGAAATTTAAACTTTTTTTCTATATTGAGGTCGCACTTTTGAACCCCCCTGATATTTACTACGTGATGAGGTATTTGTACTCCATCAACATTAATTATTTCCAGAGACATAATTTTGTCTATTTTTCCAGCGCATCGTGCACAAAAGCAAGAGAACGATTGGAGCACCAGATCTCTGCTCACATCATGTCGCTTCGTACCGCAAGCTGCAAGTAGTAAGTCTGTGATAAGCGGAATACCGCTACGCTTTCCACTCACGGGACGGAAGGACAATCCCGACCGCTTTTATATAGTAAGAAAGAAGAAGCAGATATCGCACAGTCTGGAGTAGAAAATCATCTTTTACCTGGAAAAACGTAACTACAAATCCCATTGTGCATTGCAAAATGGACGGGGCGTGTGTGAAACTCCGTGCTACTCGCACAGTCTGGAGTAGAAAATCATCTTTTACCTGAAAAAACGAAACTACAAATCCCATCGTGCATTGCAACATGGACGGGGCGTGTGTGAAACTCAGGGCCTGCGTAGCACTCACGGGACGGAAGGACACCGGACCGCTTTTATATAGAAGGATGTAGAATATTTAGGTGGAGGCAGGAACCATGTTGCAATTATTAGCACTGCTGTCTCCCAGATTCTGGGTTTGAATACTGAATTGTGTGGATATTGCAGATCCTACTTGTATCTGAGGATGCACTGGTTTTACTCTCAATGTGTTAGTTTGTTCAGCAGGGAGCATTAACTTCACTGATGAACCAGGTTCAAAGCTTGGAAAAGCATTGCGGAAAGGTTATTCTGCTTACAGCTCAGTCTCAGACTCACCACAAGGACAAAATAACATCAAAATCAAAACTAAAAAAAAAAGCACAAAAAACTAACACTTAGCTTGTATTAAAGATTCATTCAACACAATCCACAACTCGGAGAATCCCAGAATATAAGTCAACAGAGGTGTATGCAGAACATAGCTGAAGTGCTCTCAGTGCTCTCACCCACTGTTGACTTCTCCATATGCTGTTGGAGTGTGCAGAAGTTTAGAGTGTGGATGGTTATGGTGGGTCAAAATTTGAAAGTCTTAGGGTTTGAGCTGATAAGTAGCCGTGGCACTGGAATGTATCCAGGGTTCAGCAGTTGTTTCAAATGATACAACATTGGAAAACCTTTAATTGAGATATCTTAAATGTGAAAAATTAATAGATCTTTCCAGGCTAAGATTCATTTAGCAAGAGAGGAGATCAAGGTATAGTCAAGATCTCTGGACAAGATAACTGTCCAACAAAGTCTTTTGATGTTTCTGATGAGTTTTTCAATACATTGTGGGTCTGTAGTCAGGTTGTCTGTGTCAGTCCGAGAGATGCAAACAATCCTCATATCTGGCTATAAAACTCTTGTCTCTATTTAAATCATGTTGTAATGTGTTAAGTGCATGAGTTTAACTTCCCATTCTTTTCTCTCTTGCTGTGTTCTGAAGTTGCCCATAAGCACTGTGACTTTAAAGTCCCTCTCACAGTGGCTGCTTGACTTCTCACTATAATAGTTCTGGTAAAATTTATTTAATACAATTAATAAATTGCTAAAACTGATTGTTACTTCTATTTAAATTTGTAACAAATTTCTGAAATAAAACAGATCACATGAATGCTTCTGTATCCAGTGCCTTTTCTTCTGACCCAGAGGAAGTTTATTCTATCCTACTGCTTTCTCATGTTTTAGTATTGTTAAGACAAAATATGATTTTAACTTCATGTCAAAAATGAGAGCGAAGACCTACATTCTTGACCCACTTCCAATTTCCATCCTTACAAATTGTTTATCTTCCATTTGCCCTATTTTCGCTATGGTTGTCAATACCTCTTACCACTGGATTTGTTCCCTCTGAATTAAAAATTGCTACAATCACACCAGTCCTGAAGGAGCCATGGCATGATTTGCCCAACTATAGATCAATCTCTGACATTCCATTTCTTGTTAAACTATTTGAATGTGCGGTCTCTGTTCAATTACACAATTATCTATCTCTTCATAATTTACTTATTTCAATCTGGCTTCAGAACACAACACAGCACTGAAACAGCTCTAGTCAGGCTTGTGAATGACTTCCTTATTTCTAGCTGATTTAGGAGCGTTGAGCATCTTATTATTGCTTGAGCTTAGTGTTGCCTTTGACACAGTCTGTCATGCCTTTTTACTCTACTGAATGGAAAACTGGCAATCTGGTACAATACTTGCCTAGTTTTAAATCCTATTTATCAGACTGTTCGCAGTTTGTCCTCATGGATAATAATAAATGTCACTCTGTCCCAGTACGACATGGTGTCCTCCCAGAGCTCAGTTCTGAGGTCAATGCTCTTCAGCATCTATAAGCTACCTTTAGGGCAAATCATAAGGAAATATGGTTTGGGTTATTGTTGCAATGCAGATGACACTCAAATCTATGCTGGTGTAAAACCTACATGTTTTCTACCTCTTTTTCATTACCAGTTCTCTTCAAGAAATAAAGCCATGGATGCAACACAATTTTCTTCCACTAAACTATTCAAAGACAGGTTATTTTAATATGTAGTCATTTGAGTCTATTTGTTGATTATATTCATGGATTACCACTAATGTGTTCACTAATGTCTAGACTTGGGAGTTATTTTTGACAGTCATATGTGTCTAAGCACACATTAAAAACATTATCAAAATGTCCTTTATTTCATCTTCATAATATTACAATGCTCTAGGATTTCTATCACAGACTGCCACTGAAAGGCTTATTTATGCCTTATCACTTCTCTTTTAAATTATTGTAACTTATTTCTCTTTAGTCTACCAGTAAATTCTCTTTACAAGCTCCAGTATTTGTAAAAACTGTGCTGCTTGGATTCTTACTCATACATTATTGCAACATCACATCATCCCTGTAATGTCACATGTACACTGGTGCCCTGTTAATGATCGCATTACTTTTACATATTTATTATAACAAAATTTCCGCTATAACAAAATATTTTTTTATTTCCATGAATTTTGTTACAACGAGATTCCAACTGTAGCTTAAAAATTGTGTCCCCTTCTCTTAGCCACATCATAAATCAATCTGAAACTGCTTAGTTCATACCAAACAAGAATTAATTTATATCTGGTGACTTTTTGGTGACCCGTAGTTAGCAAACATATTATGGACTTTACTGCTTACAGAGATCATTGATTGTCTTATCAGTAACAGCCTGTCTCTAAACTACAAGATACTTCTTTAACAATAACAGGATATTACGTTACCTTCATAAAACACTATTGACCACCTGTAGAAATATTTTATGAGTATGATATGCTTAATAAGACATATAAAGATAAAAATGTGGTAAAACCTAAAGAAAATAACTAGTATGAAGTGATGTAACATATGTGAAACCCAGTTCATCACTTACTGTTAAACAACTAAATATATTTTACTAAAAATAGGATTTAAAATTAATAGAACAGACTGCAAACCCTGAATAGAGACATATATCCACATAAATACAAGTTGAGAATATATTCTTCCACAGTCTTTAGTCAAAGGGGTGTGCTCTGTGCGTGAGAGCTGAGAACCAGTTAATAATTCATCCAGAAGTTCAACGCCTTTAATGTAGTGTCAAGAAATGAGATGTTTTGGACCTCACAAACAGAAGAGAAGCTTGTCTGTCTGATGCCTTGTGTTTTACATACCATAACTAAATGGAGAAAAAGAATAAAAAGGTAAAAACTGTGGCTAAACTCAGTATGCCTATTAATACTTCATACAATGTCAGGTCTGTCAGGCACTACGTTTTTCGTTGTCTGAAAAAGGGGCAAATACAACTATGCTAGAATGTCAGCACAAAAATCAGTAAATGTGACATGGGTCAGAGATTTTCACTTGTTTAAATTGACATGGTCCAGCAGAAGGATCAGCAACTGTGGTTGGCAAATCTGACAGACCCCACAACTAGAAGTCACGTAATGGTTTTGATTTCCTTCTTTCAAAAACAGGACTGAAGATTATGTGATACAGTATGAAGAAATATGTTGACCTTTTTGAGACAAGAGTGCCCATAACAGAAATGTTTAAATTCTGAAAAGAATTTAATGATATTGAATTAAAGGCTTCTTCTTTTAAGATACATTCTTCAGAAAACGAAAGTTTGAGTACAATTCAGGTAAATCTTGGAAAAAATGTTTACGTGTGGAGCAAGGTATCATTCTAGGTAATTGAATTAGGTAAATGGAAATTGGTAAACAATGCTGAGCTGAATGGCATGTTCATATCAGTAAGGTTTCAGAGAAGATAAACTGTATCTATAGTGTAGCATTGGACATGTCCTAATCAGGTAAAGTGAATTCTACCCACTTTCACATGTTCCCAGAAAAAATATATCAGCTCACAATATTGAACAGCAAACTGAACATCTGCCAGTAAGGAAGAATGTCCAGCAGTCTGAGTAGCTAAATAAACATTTGCCTGACCCATCTAGAAACAGCCAAATGTGTGTTACATGCTTCATTTAAAACATGGTAGATTTAATTTTTGCTTTTTTTATTTTTATTGTTACTTAGTTATTATCCAACTCGTTATATTCTAACACAGGGTCACGGGGGTCTGCTGGAGCCAATCCCAGCCAGCACAGAGCACAAGGCAGGAACAAATCTTGGGCAGGGCACACACACTAGGGACAATTTAGAATCGCCAATGCACTTAACCTGCATGTCTTTGGAGTGTGGGAGGAAACCAGAGCACCCGGAGGAAACCCACGCAGACACGGGGAAAACATGCAAACTCCACGCAGAGAGGACCCGGGAAGCAAACCCAGGTCTCCTTACTGCAAGGCAGCAGCACTACCACTGCGCCACTGTGCCGCCCCTATTTTTATTGTTTATTTTTAAAATGTTCTGATGTTGTTTTAGAGGCATTTTGTTTACCATGCACTCCACCATTTTGTTTCTGTTTATGGTAGCACTAGCCATTGCTACCAAGTGACCAGAAGTTGTTGCTGTAGGACATCATGGGCAGTTTTCCTAGAGAGGGTGGCAGCTTTTGGACAGAGAACAAAGCTTTGTTAATCTTTACAGTGATTTCTTTGTTACAGACCCTGTTTTTTCTAGTGTTATGCTGAACTCTTCTTTTAAATTTCTGACAGTATTTTTTGATTAATGTTTCTGGTTTCAGTCACATAACGCCACATCCCCTGCCTGCACCTTCTGTTTTGCCTTTCACTAATCATTTGAGGTCAGGGGTAACACCATCTGTGCTTACTTTCCCTAAACTCTGTAAATGTTGAAGCTAGGACCCTTTTAGAATTGTCGGTGGACACATACCCAGGCAAATGGACTTAAGCAATGGAGCATGTCCTGTAAGTTCTGCTCTTTAAATGCTTGATCATCTTTGTATTTTACAACGTGCAAGCTCTGCCTTGAGCATTGTAAGATTTCCTAGATTTGAGAATTTTGCTCGTTTCCTCCTCGTCCAGAATAACTGCCCTCTTATCATGTTGCTCTGAGAGAATTCACCTCCATACATTCAGGCCCCTGACTGGCATGTACACTAGATGTGTTCTTAATCCAACAATAAAGGATTCATAGTTTTTGTTTAAGGTTCTCTCATCTAGTCAAGTGACAGCCAAATGCATTGCCAAACAACGGCTTAAAATGCACAAACATTAAATATTTTAGATGTTTGTATTGCATGTTTTGGCATAAGTCTTTTTTATTTCATTTAAGACAGTGAATAGAACATGATGAAAAAGTTTCTGGCAGGCACGTTGAAACCAAGGAGACTTTCAAATCCAGGATATCATATACCACAATAAAGAGTTAGTAAGACATTGTTATGTTAACTGAGAATTCTATCTATCTATATCGACTCCAAACACCAGGAAAAAGTCCAAAGGTTGACTTTATTTATGTGCCACAGTGCACAAAGCATCCTCTCCTCCACTATACTCATTAACAAACACAATTCTCCAATACAAATACAATCCTCCACTCCCAGACGCGTTGCCGCACTTCCACCCAGCTCAGCTCACCATCTGGGAGCTGCCACAGTCCTTTTATATTCCCTGACCCGGAAGTGTTCCCAATCTCCAGTCCACATGATTCTTTATCACTTCCGGGTCAGGTACAAGTCCTTTTCTTAACCCCGGAAGTACGTCACTTCTTCTGTCGCTCTGCCTATGACACACTTCCGGGTTATAGGGCACAAATGATTCTCTATGCCTCCCTGCAGCGTCCTCTGTTGGCCCTTGGGGTATCCAGCAGGTTTGTAAGGGAAAACTCAATATATAAGCCAAATACCACTGACTCACTCATCACGAAATCTCCTGATCCACGAGGACTTGGGACTTGAAATTTGGAATGTAGGTTACCCTCGGCCCATAGGTGCTCGCTAAGAAACAGTTTTAAAAATTTTGTGATCCAAGCGCCTTCTGTCTGTATGTCTGTCCACTTTTCACAAGAAAATTACTTAATGGATTTGGATCTGGTTGTTTTCTATAATATTCTTGAACTTTCCGGTTGATTTTGCAACTTCTCTCATCGCGCCAAGTACCATAGTTCGCTTGCGGTACTGATGTATTTATGCAAATCCAAGAGAGTGGCTGTGGGCTGAGAGCAGGGGGCGAGGCCTTCCTCATTCACTCGCCAGCCTCTGTTCGAGTTGGTCTACGTCTTGCCACGTGCTGGAGTGCACCTTGCCTCTACTTAGCTAGCGATACCTGTTTGTTCAACAGACATTGTCATCTACAGATTGTTACGGAGTAACGTTTGACATTTTTGAGAAAGAGAGATCAGAACTCTGCTGATTGCCAGAGATTTCACGGCCATGTGCTTTTCTCTCCACACGGGAAATGCTCTCCCGTCAGAGCTGAACGTGATCAGATATAGCGCCAATGTCTATTGATTTTTAAAGTTTTTCCTGTTTCATTACTATGTGGGCACAGCCACGGGATACAGCTAGTATTAAATATATAATCTTCTCTTTGTAAAAACTTGATTGCTTTGTATGGATTGTAATAAAATTAATAAAAAAAAAAAAATAAATAAATAAATAAATATATAAAGAGACTATGAAGTAATTTGTTATATAAGTTTGACTTGACTGTAAGCAACTTTATTTTCTTCAAATAAAATAAAGAAATTTAAGAAAAATTATATTATAAAGAGAAAACAGACACACCATCTTTGGTTGGTTATACCCTGTAGTGCCCAGTAACCATTAGCTGAATTAACAAGTTAGAACAAATGATGGATAGACAGGTCTTTAGTAAAATACAGCAGGCCATGTACTAAAAACTAAATGAACAGACCTGCTTCACACACATTTGAACTCTTTAAACCCACTGCAGTCAATATCCTGACCACTTTTTAATAAGATAAGAGTACAAATCTGCTAAGATCAGCATGAATGAGCTCATCGGTATTTGCTGTTTAGATAATACAAACAACACAATTGTGTCCTTTAGCCCCGATTCATTAAAATTTAAAAAAGAAAAAGTTCCAAGAAAACCTCAAGTAAATAAGGGAATTTTCCTTTCTTGTTAATCAAAGTACTCATAAAAGGTAATTAATTGGAATAATGATAAGAACCATGTGTAATAACAGGTAAAGAGTGTTTTAGACTGCAATAAAATTTTAAGGATACCTTAATGACCTCACTTTTGCTTTTCAGGAATTATTTTATTCTGCAAATCTGCTTTACTGATAAATGTAATTCAGCACAAACTGAAAGAAAACATTATAATATACTTTAAAACTGTTTTTTTCTAAAGCAAAGCTTTAAAAACTGCATAACACTTTCAAAGCTTGCTTAATCCATTTGAGAGTCATGAATTGAGGAAGAGTCAATCCTGACAACACAAGGCCGATGGTGTGAACCAGCAGTGGACTGGAAGCCAGCCCAACACAGGGGCCACTCGTGTACACACCATCACACTGGGCAAGTTTAACATTTTCAGTAAACTCAATGTGCATGTCTTTAAAGATGTAAGAAGAAAATGGGAGTACCCAGAGAAAACAAAACACAGACACAAGGAGAAGGTCTGCACGGTGTTAGCACAATGTCTAGGGGTGGATTTGGGTCCAGGATGCCAGATCTATGAGGCAGCAGTACTAAACATTTGTGAGGCAGCAGTGTTAACCACTCCACTACCATTTCACAATACCCATAACACCAGCACATCGAAAAACAAAGACGGGCACACAAGCCTGCACTGCTTTTTGAACAATATTTCTAAGTTTACTCCAAATTCAGCTAAAACCAATGATTCTCAACTATGAAAGGAAAAAAGCTTTTTCACAATGTGGATTAATGTGACAATAAAGATTGTCATAATCAGAATTTACTTATTATTATCTTTTTGTAACATTCCATTCATTCATTAGTTCATTCACAATTGCACTTCATTAAGTTTAGGCTAATGAAAGCTAGAGCCTGTTGCAGCAAAAATAAAGCAGGAAACCAACTGTAGATGGGGTGGCAGTTTGCCACAGGGTGCAATTATACACACACAAACACAAATTCAGTTCAGCAGAGAGGTGAATGGACACGATTAATTATAGTCATAATACTAAATTTAATTTATACAACTCACCATTGCCAACAAATGTTTTTCTGACCAAAGCTAGAATTTGAAATTTGTAATTGGGAAATTTGTTTGATTTATACCGTGTACTGTGTTGAGAGGTCTGACAACTGAAATTAAATAGATCAGAACTTGTCTGTTTTTTTTTCCTTTTTGTATTTATGCCAGTGGTCTGTAATTTTTGGTACAAAGAATGTATTGTTCTCAAATACATTCTGTCATTTAATACAATTTTTTTTTATTAAAATCAAACAACATTCTATACAAGCAAGTCAAATTTTACAAAAAAAAGTCAACCCCCACCCTAATATAAAATTTAATCCAGTATCCTGTATTAAGATTTATCGTAATTTAATGCTTGTTTGTTTCACAGTTTACTCAAGGCAAAAAGGTTGACGACCTCTAGAAGAGTTGGCATGGACTTCGCTGATTACTTGTATTTTGTGCACTGCAATTTTGCCCTCTGCTATATAACCTGGGCTGTGAGGATAAGCAACAACATTCCAGACAGGAAAAAATAACATTTGGAGGATCTGCAGAAGACTTAATTCTGAAGTATACAGCACAGCGAAATCGGCTCAAATGGCTGACGGACTTGAAAAGAATAATTCAGAAGATAAAAGTTCTGTCAAATACAGGTTGGTTGCTTTTTTCTTAACTAAGTCCTTATTTAATAAAATATGTGTGCATATATATTATATTATTTCTACTTCACTGAATTAAAATTTAAAGTATTCTCATTTCATTCTCATACTTCTGTAGCTATAACAAAATGTAGTTGATAGTATTACTTCCTCCAAGTGCTTTATATGTTTGTGAAACATGTGTGTATATATGTGTGTGTGTGTGTGCATGCGTGCATGCATGTGTGTGCGTTGTGGTCCAATTAAAAATCCTACTCATTGTAGCTGGTCCTGGAATTTTACAATGAGCCAGACTAATTGAAAAGGAAGCTCCTTTTACTCAAAAAAGTTAGGCTCATCACAATACTTTCCTTTTACGGAAGATAACGGAAAAGTGTTGTGATAATGTCTAGAAATTTGGAGTTCAAATTGTACATATATGTGTGTATATGCAGATGTGAGACTGTGGGGACAAAAACTAATCAGTCAGTTTAAAAAGCCTAGAAAAACTGTTAACATTAAAAACAGTTTTTTTTTCCAGCCCTGGGCATGATTAAATCTCTAAGTCTCATCTCGCAGGAAATGAGTTCTTGATATTTTTTAGTTTATAATTTAAAAACGGAATAAGAATCTGAAACTCTAACAAAATCACATTAAAATTCTGAATAAATTCTGAAAAGAATGATACCAAGAATATATATGTAGGTTTTAAAATAAGCCTGATTTAAAGCGTGAAAAAAGTGACATAAAAAGTCACATAAAATTGTTGCACAAAATACATTGTACTTTTAGGCTAGGATTTTATATATAGAGTAGACATATATTTTTGTTTGAGCACAATCACCATATTCATCTGTTTTATGGACCTAATGCTACTGGCACTTTCTTCTGCTTCCTTAGCTTTCATGAACTATGCGCTTGAACTGTAGATGGTTGTAGAAATGTCTGAGTGCAGCGCTCCAACAATTTGTGTTTTTTTGATCAATATCATTGCTGTTAGAAACAAAATAACTCCTTATTACAAACAAGTCTCTTCAATTTGATACTAAAGAGTCTAAAATATGTTGGGTGGTTTAAGTTCAACGTTACGTATATTTCTCAGTTTTTCAGGAGGGTACTGCAGACAGAAGAGAAAGGTATTCACAATTTCTAAAGATACTGTTAGGGATTGGATAGCTAAAAATGCGTTCAGCACAGTTGCCTTTGTAGTTCAAGGATACGAGTCCCCTTAGTACTCTTGTATAGTGAATGCATCTGCCATTGCCATTCACAACAATTTGTAACTGAGAAAGCTTGATCTCTGAAAGAGCAGCGTTGCTAAATGGAATGCAGCAATCTCCACTTTTCACAGTTGGTATATTGCAGCAGTTATAATCATAAACAAGATTAATATACAATTAATTTTGCAGCCCTACTGATATATATATTAATAATTCACAGTAGAAAGGAGGAATTAAGAGATACAATTCAGTTGAACCAGCATGCAGATGTAAAACATGCGTTCCCAAATCAAAACCTACTTGATGTCAATGAAACTACTGGTTGGAGTAATTTTTACCATTTTGTTTAGAGCAGTTACATTAATAATATTTGGGTCTGATGGTGCTCTGCTTGTTTTATTCTTTATTGTATGTATTCTAGATAATAGATAGTATTTGATATGCAGTCAATGTGCTTAAAAATCTGGTCTTTCAAATGTGAGTGTAAAACAAAATGTTTTTAAAATGTGCCTTAACTTGACAAACCTTACATTTAGATGTCATTAGTACTGAATGGAGAAATTCAACAAATTATTTTTCACCGCGATTATACTGTGTTTGCTGGTGAGTTTGTTTGCTGAATATTTTCCTGAAAACTTGCCATGCGGCCAGATAATACAAACATTTTTTTCCACGAGCCCCATGATGCTTTGTGAGGCCAGCATAAACATCAAAGAGCTATAGCAGCCATGTGCAGAATATTCATGAATGCTTACTGTAAGACCTGGCTAGATAAGTCTAAGTCTGTGCCGAAGGCATCCCAGGCCGGGTCAGGGCCGCCGGCGGTCTGCCACATATGATATACAGCAACAGCATCAGCGGTTCCAGGAACAACAGGAACACAAAGATATCAATTCATTTCTGCCTTATACAGATATGCTAGTTTCCTCCCACATCCCAAGGATGCACAGGTAAGGCAGATTGTCTACACTAAACCTCTCCTATGTACAGTAAGTACATGTAAGTGGTCCCTCTCTATTGAATGTTGATGTCCTACTAGTGGGATTATCCCCAGTTCCCTACAAATCTCAAATGGTTTCCAAAAATGAATGAGCATTCGCTCATGAAAGAATGAAAAAATTAAACAGAATACAGCTTTTATGGGGTAGTAGGGCGACAGCTCTGTGAACCTGGATTCACAACTCTGCCCAGGCATTGTCTTCTATGAAATCTGCATGCCTCCCTTTTTGGGTGTGGGTTTTTCCAGTTAACTCCCACCAGTCCAAAGATGTGCAGGTTCATTTAGCTGAATAATCGTGTTGGCCTTGTATGATCGAGTGTGTCCTGCAATGGCCTGGCAGCCCATCAACCTGCTGCCTTGCACACAAAGCTAATAGGATTGGTTTCTTGTTCTCTGTGAACCTGACTTGAAATAAAAGGCTTGATATATTTATTGATATATTTAGGCATAACAAGTAGTTAGCAAGTTATACTTCTATGTGATTATTGATTCTGAATTTTTATGAGTATGAAGGGTGCACAGGCCATTATCTAAGTCTGTGACCTCAAGTTCAGTCCTGGGGTAGCTCTGTGGCTATAAGTTTTTATTCCAATCAGTTTTCCAGATCAACAACTTACTAATACTTCACGTTGATCTAATTGTTTAATCAACCAGCCTTTTAACATTTTTTCCTTCTTTTATTTTACATTCAGATAAGTGGTTCTGTATGATATTAACACTTGAAAGAAATTAAGAAGTGTACAATATATTATGTGCCACAGCTTTTAAATGCTTAACTTTTTTTAAAACTTTATTTTTTAATTCACCTTTTCTATAGAGTTTGATCTATTAATTGCATCCTAACCCACCTGTCAATACTGACACTTCGAGACCAGCAGTGTAACTGATACTGAGTACTAAAAGGTAGCATTTTCTTCATTGTCATGTTCACTTGTGGGATAATTACTAATAGTTAGTAGTTAGTAATTAGTAATAGACAAAGTTTTAATATCCAGAACATTATAAGAGCAAAATCTAATAAGCATGAAAAAGAAAACACCCCCCACACCCATGTAACTAACATAAATGTCTGACAAATTCTAATACAAAATTAACAATCCCCATTAGTAATTTCTGCTTTAATCCACAATGAGTAGAAACTGGAAAACAACAACTTGATTATTGAACACGGGAATCCATTTAGGCGGCACGGTGGCACAGTGGTAGTGCTGCTGCCTCGCAGTAAGGAGATCTGGGTTCGCTGCGTGGAGTTTGCATGTTATCCCCGTGTCTGCGTGGGTTTCCTCCGGTTTTCTCACACAGTCCAAAGACATGCAGGTTAGGTGCATTGGTGATCCTAAATTGTCCCTAGTGTGTGCTTGGTGTGTGTGTGTGTGTGTGTGTACGCGTGCATGTGTGTGCCCTGCGGTGGGCTGGTACCCTGCCCGGGGATTTGTTACCTGCCTTGCGCCCTGTACTGGCTGGGATTGGTTCCAATAGACCCCCGTGACCCTGTGTTAGCATATAGCGGGTTGGATAATGGATGGATGGATGGATGGATAATGGATGGATGGAGTCCATTTAAAAGCAGAAGATGATTTGGATGGACACCTGCAGTTACAATGGTCCATAGGACTAAATTTGAGAATCACAAGTTGAAACTTTTGCATTTTGGTGTAACTCATTTTTAAAATAAAACTAAAATCAAGCCATTAATTATCTAAACTCACTTATCAAAGTTTTGGCTCAAAGGAAGGCAAAGCCTTTCTGAACAGCACAAGGCATATGGATGCCAGTCTATTACAAGGCATACACACACCCATAAATACTCACTGGGTATTTAGGCCATGGGAGAAGTGAACTCCCTTACATAAAACATCCACAGTGACCACACTGAGATTCAAACACATATTTTTGTAGTTGAACATCTAGCCACTGGGTCACCAGCTCACCTGGTAAGAGTAAAATGCCTTTAACTTAAAATTTGCTTGTTACGTATGATGAAAGAATAAATGATGATATCACACACTTCTTTTGAAGCTGTTAATAGTGTAGTCAGTCACTTTTTATATCTCACAATGTTTGAAGTTATTTTGAAGTGAACAAAAAAAATTACAAAAATATGCATGGCATTACACACTTTTAATATGTTACTTTTAAAGATATTTTTAAAGAAGGGAAGGAAAAAAACAGTGAACAGTGATGGTTTACAGATGCAATGTGTTATTAAAACACAGAAATAGAAAGAAAGTGACAAACTCCTAGCAAAAGAAACTCGGGTTCAGCCCCAGATACAGAGTGTAGCCCTTCTGAATGATGCTATCCTGAACTGTGAAATACTCGGATTTCATGGTTATGAAGAAGCAGACTCTCCAAATTTCAATTACCCTCAGGACTGGTGCCACCATTAAGGTGAATTAGGCATTTGCCTAGGGCACAGATCATGGGATTGGGGGGGCACAGCCACACGGTTACCTACTGAACAGTTGGTTGGCGCTTGGCCTAGGCTGCAAAACAACCGAACACTGGCTATGATTACCCTAAAATATAAATACAATGTATAAAGGTTAGTCTCAGTCTTATCCAGTTTGCTAGTTTTTCATAAATTATAATTTATTACTAGGATAAGGTTTGATTTTTTGTGTCAATTCATTTCATAGTATGAGATTCATCCATCCATTCTCCAACCCACTACATCCTAACTACAGGGTCACGGGGGTCTGCTGGAGCCAATCCCAGCCAACACAGGGTGCAAGGCAGGAAACAAACCCCGGGCAGGACGCTAGCCCACCGCAGGGCGCACACACACACACACTAGGGACAATTTAGAACCGCCAATGCACCTAACCTGCATGCCTGAGGACTGTGGGAGGAAACCAGAGCACCCAGAGGAAACTCACGCAGACAGAGGGAGAACATGCAAACTCCACACAGGGAGGACCCGGGAAGCGAACCCGGGTCTCCTAACTGCAAGGCAGCAGCGCTACCCACTGTGCCGCCTAGTATGAGAGTGATAGACATATTTTAAAATAATGAAATGTGAACAAATTAAATTGCATTTAGATTTTAAACAGTCTTCTGTCTAATTCTCTTAGCCAGGGTTCTCAGTGTTTAAAGCAGTGGTTTTCAGCTTCAGTCTGCAGGTTTTTACTCCAACCTATTTTACAATCGGTGCATCATTCTTACTTTTATTTGATTTCATTTTTAGTTACCTGACCTAAAGTTTTCTGAAGATTCATAAATATTCCTAGTATTTGCCAGAACCTTAAATGCTTTTGTTTCTTTTGCAGTTTTCTTTTCAGTTAACAATTTTTTATACAGTTTGTTCCCATAATTGTGTTAAAATGCTGATGGTAAACACAAGTGTAAACAACATTGAAAGCTAAAGGGAAAAATATTAATCTTTTACTTATTAAAAACATGTCCAACAAATGAGCAGGCATCTGACCATAGCTCTGAGGTAACTGCTCCCTTTCAGCATCCAGTGTTGTCAACATCTGGATACAAGGAACAAACACTATATAAAAGGGTGAATTGAAAAGAAAATTGCAAAGAAAAGAGAATAAAAAGGATGTTTCATTAAATAATGAGGTCAATTAAAAACACAATAATGATACGATGACAATTGGTTGGAACAGAACCCACAGCCAGAGTGGCCTTCCTGGACTAAACTAGAGTTCCACTGCTTTAAACTGTCCGACATCCATTCATCAACAGATTCAGCCCTTCATCAATGCTGCTTAATATATTTTATTACTGTTGAAGTTTAAACCCTAATGCACCAGCTTTAGGTGGAAGACATTAACCTGCTATGGATAACTCTCTAGTTAACCTACAAAAAGAAAAATGGAGTATCCAGACACAGGGAGAATGTATGAAGTCCACACAGGAACACAGGGAGCAGATCATGAGATAGTATGAGCCATAAGAAGTTTGACTGACAAGCAGCAATATCAACTTAAGATACTCTTCGCAGTAAAAGTGACCCTCTGGTACAGTGGTTCCCAAACTCGATCCAATGAACCCTCTGGGGCTGAAGGTTTTTGTTCCAACTGTTTTTAATTGGGCTCTTAGTTTAATTACGTGAGCTGATATTTCCCAGTTTCTGTGTTTTGGGGTCAATGAAGAAATTACAAAAGTAAGTGTGTTAATACATTTTAATAAAAAATGAAGCAGGTGCATGTAGATAATTTTTTTTTTTAACTTTTTATTTATGTTCATCCTGATTTTCATTCTGCTTTTCCATCATTGACTAATTAGTGGGTCTGACACTGAAGCACTTGCAGCCTTTCATCATTTGGTGTTGTTCACCCGGGTGTCTCCTTTGCTTATTTTTAATTAGTACTATTAGGATACAAAGAAGGGATCAGATTACACAGAATAAGGGAAAAATAATAGGAAAACAACAAACAAAGACTTAACCATTAAACTACCCTGCATATAACTGGCATTTTGGAGGGAAGGAGGAGTAACCAGAGGAAACTTACCCAAGAATACAATAAAAATAAGAGATGTCAACTTTAGAACAGTGACTACTTTAATTCACGTTTCTTCCTGCTCAGGGCGTGGCATTTCTCTTATAGTGAGCCAGGGTGTGACGATGCGGGTTCTGGCTCCACACTCCCATCACTATTCGGGAAGCTCTTGAACCCAACACCGTCGGTAATGTCACCGATGAGCTAGTCAGTGAAGGCAATAAACATTTGAGCAAGGGGATGGTTGAAAAATGTGCAAAAGTGCTTTTATTAAAAACAATCCATCAAAACAAAAGTGTTCAATAAATAGTGCAGTGCTTCTCAAGTTCAAATAAATAAATAATCCAATAAAAGACAAAGTGGAGGTAAAAACAATAAATAGAAAAAAAAACAATCCTTTTAAAACGAGGTTAAAATGTTCCTCTGGAAGCAGTTCTTAAAACCAACAACAACAAGCCCGGTGCATCTTCTCTGTCAGCGTCTCACCTGCTTCTCCCAATTGAGCTTAGCAGCAGGCGAGACGCTCTCTGCAGCTGCCCTCTTCTTTCACACACACGAGACTGGAGACCTCCCGATCCCTGGCTCCGGTCTGGCACTCATCCCAGTCCCCGAGACTTGATGTCCACTAACGGTCAGGTCGCCCACGTTGGGGACTCCACCACCAAGCCTCCCGACTTCCGCTGCCTTTCCGCGGCCCTCTGCGGCACGTCGCTTTCCTCTGGTCACTCCCGCTACCTGGTTGCTCAGCGGGAGCAACGTCAACTCAAATGTCTGGGTGTAGGCCCAACACCCCGCTTCCTCGCAGCTGCCCTCGAGCGCTCGATCGCACGTTCACCACACGCTCCGCGTCTGTCTCTCCTGCACCGCCTGCTTCCTCACTCACTCCCTACAACCTCCGTCTTTTTCTCTTCCTTTCTTTTTCTCCTTTTCACCTCTCTGATCCCTCCTTAACCGACTCGCGCTTCTTTTATAATGCGAGGGGCCATAGCGAATTAGCCAAGGGAGCAATCACGGATGTGGGCAGTCCCTCACCTGTGCACCCAGTGAGAAACGCCCACACCGCAGATAGCCCCGAGGCTTGCTATGGCCCAACGCCCCCTCGCCAAGTCGTCTCGAGAGCGGTGATTATTTATTTAAAAAAGGCCTTTGCTCAATGAGCTGTGGACCCATAACACCACATTCCACCCCCCATAAAACTCCAGTTGCATGGGAAGGCTCCACACCACTGCCAACCCAATGCAACTGGAGCTCAGGTCCACAGCTCGGCCACTCTACACTGCACTAAAACTAAAACAAATAAAAGCACTAAAACAATCCCACTTTAAAACCAACCCAAGCCCCCTTCATTAAAACAGGACATTAAAAGAAGAACTTTAAAAGACATAAAACCACAGCAATAAATAAATGTCCTTAAAAAGCTCAATCCTTAAAACATCCTCCTTCGGCTTGGGTACGTGGGTTCTTCCAAAGGTCAGTTACCAATCCCACTTGCTGCTCTGTCTCCTCTTCTCTCCTCCACTGCTAGCTCATCCCACCGCTGCCACTAAATGCAACGGTGTTGGTTTCAAGGGCTCACGAATAGCGATGGGAGTGTGGAGCCAGAACTCACATTGTCACACAGCATGAATGTATATCGAGGCCCAGTGTGTTGTGATGCTGTCCCAGAAAACTCAATAGAACAGGTATTGTCTCTTGTATTAATGCAGAACTGTAGGCTATTCAATAACTTCTTTCGAAACTAATTAATTTCCTCATCATTAGACTGAAATTAATGTTTACATACAATATAATTAAAATAAAAATATAACTTATAAGTAGTGTCATTTAAGCAATCTGTTTTGCATGTGGATTGCTGATTTCAATTGATATTTATGTGAGATATGCATGTCTTTTCATTTAAGTTAATTACTAGCTGCATACATTCAGTAACAACCTGCCTTTTTCTAACCAGTTACTGCACATTAAGTGCCTCCAAAGCAGTGTCTGCAGTCTGAAGCGCCTGAGGTTCAACTTTTGAGGGTAAGGTGTATAGCTGGGGGACCCCTGTGACTGCAACTTTTCATCCCAACCAATTTGTGCTTCCTCCCTTAAGTAAGCTGGTATTTCTCTGTTTCTAAGCTTCAGTGTCAATACAGAAATGACAAAACTGGGCTTTGTAAGGTTTTACTTTTTGGAACATAGCAAGGATTTCAGTATGTTACAAGGTGATATGTAATTATTTATCCTATTGTTTAAGAGTATCATCATCATCGTGATTTTCATTGTGATGTTCCTGGTGTTCAGGTTATTTAATCCATTGTTTGTGAATGAGCATGTTAGTGGGTGTGATGCTAATGGGGCTGTACCCTGTCACCTTTCATTGTTCTTTGCCTGATTATCTGTACTGCTGTTGTTAATAGTCATTATTAGGATATTAGCGAGAGAACAGAAAAGATAAAATAATAAGGAAAATAAAAAAAGATTGCTAATTTTGTAAAAATTCAAATATTTCTAAATGTATTATTAATGTATGCCTCAAACTACTGTGCTTTTCTCAATGCAGAATAAAAGAAGAAACAGATTATTAAAAAATGAAGTCAATTATAGGAAGAATAAATCTCTGATTGTAAAAGTGGTTGGAATAAAAACCTTCAGCCACACTAGGTCCCCCTGGACTTCACTTAAGAGCTATTGACTCGGAGTGTATGTGCCATAAAGAATAAACAACGACACTGTTAACTCACAGACCCAGTGTTGCTCTTTGTTCCTGTGGAGTTTGTCTGTTTTCTTCGTGGGCTTTCTTGGGCCTCTTTTCTCCTTGTGCCTTCTTAAAGATTTGCTCGTTAGGTTGAACAGTGATTACAAGTTGAATTCAGTATTATGTGTGACTGAGAACTGCAGTGAATTGGTGGCCTGTCCAGTGCCATTTCCTGTCTTGTGGCCAATATTGCCAGGATAGATGCAGGCACTCATAGAACTCTAAACAGAACTAAGTTAGTTTGAGAAATAACGTTTCTGTTACTTTAGAATTGGGGTTTCAACAGCTTTCTATACTCCATGCATTAGACACTTATTGCTGTGCAACACAAGGCCTTTAGTTTTTTTACATACCTTGGGTAACACTTTAGATGTGCATAGCCCCATTGAATAGTCACTGTCCAACACAATGACTTAATAAGTGGGCTTAATACGACTTACAAAGCACAACAGGTAATACAAGCATAAAGCCTACCAACAATACATATATATTGTCCTTTACTGCTCTGTAATAAATACTTAGCAAAAAACTTGTTGGTACAAGTTTATAGTCAGCCTGTAGATAGATAGATAGATAGATAGATAGATAGATAGATAGATAGATAG
>JANRMT010062791.1:94157247-94175904 GCA_026402145.1 Polypterus bichir lapradei | reverse complement strand
TAGATAGATAGATAGATAGATAGATAGATAGATAGATAGATAGATAGATAGATGGAACGTTTTGTTTTCAAGTATTACCTGCACGGGTGTCGTGACTGTAAATTACGTAACTGTGTGCACTTGACGGAAGTGAATGTGATTTAGCAGGGGATTTGCGAGCGCTCCGGGACAGAACTGTATGCCTCCTACAGTGTATGTGTTTCAGAACAGCTACTAAAAGGAAAAATCTCAGTGCGATACGCGCAGCTTTCGTTTCAGTGTTTATGTGTGTTCCTTAATTCATTATGTAATTCCTTTCATTCCAATAATGAAAGATGTTGCAAAAAGCAACACGTACTGCAGTTCATTAAGACCGGCAGCAGTATCTATCACCTCTAAACTTCATCAGCGCACCAGCGGCTTCCCTAGTGACAGCGGGTGATTTCTTATTTTGATGGTTAGCGGTCCTATAAGAATACATACGGTATATGAATAAGTCAATTATTCAGTCACAAGTATTTAAATTAAATTCAGATCATATGCAGCCCGGAGTATTACTTTTGAAAGGCTTCGCCATATAACTCAATTTTATAAACTGTGGATTTGATGATAGGTATCTTTGAAGTGTCTGAAATATGTCGAGCGATAGACAAGTGCACAATAATCAATTAAACAATTCTGACGGACTTACATTCGCCAGACAGTCCATATTTTAATACATAATTCCAGGAAAAAAAAGTTGTCAGTGAACAGTGGAATATTTAAAGAAAAATGAAGAGGAAAGAGTAAGACTTACCGTGCGTGATCGTTAGGCTGAAGTCGTCGAAGCTGAGTTGTGTGTAATGGCAGGAAGGAGATGATCTGTTAGGAGGCGACACCTCAAGTAGTTTTTGTTAGAAAGCGGGAGAAGGAGGTCCTCGAGAGAAACAGGGGGTTGGGTTTAGGTAACGTAGTGGTGCTACCGGTAGTTCATTCAAGGAAACATTCCACATATGCATCCACCAAAACACTTGAAGGTCATCATGGCAGCAGCGAGAACAAGGCAATAAACTAATCCAGACAGGGCATTCTCACATATTGAGACAAATAAATTAGGCAGTCACTGCGGCCGGATAACTAGACGAAGCATAAATAAGCTAGTATAACGAATACTTTTTAAAATGTACTTATGTATGTCCATAACAGGTAAAATGTGAGAACACAAAAAACTAATCATTTAGCAAGACCCATTGTTACATAAATTTTTAAAAAAAGACTATTTAAAATAAATGAACAGTAACGGCCAGTCAGTGGGGCGTATTAGCCAAGACAACTTGACTTAAAGCGGTAAGATGTCACACTTCAAACTCATTATTTCAAATCAAGTTCTTAAAGTGTAAATGTAATTTAGTTTTTTTTTTATTGTGTCAAATTTTTGGTGCGATTTAGGATGAAATATCTGACCGTGTTGTTATACAATGGAATGGTTTGTTTTTTTTTTAACTTCAACTCCAGTTGGAAAACTGCTGTAAGACATTTAGTAACTGAATGATCCTTGTGCCCAAATACAAATGTAGACGTACCAATGCCTCTTTTAATCTATTAAATTTGAATTTCAAATTTTTAAGGAGTCGCTTAAACTTTTAACAGCAGAGACATATTTACATTAATTACAATAACCCTGCACGCGAACACATTTTCACATCTTAGAACAGGTTTTTCTATGCAACGCGCTTAATATAATAATAATGATAAATAACTGATGTTTTTTCACTGGAATTACAAACGCAAGTATCATTTAAAAGCTCTCGCTGTAATGCAGCGGTTATCAAACTTTCGTATTTCCCGCAAACCCCCCTCCTTTTCTACCACAATAATTCTGCGCCCCCTGTATAATATAAGATAGATGAGATACAACTAACAAAGGTATGATACTCGTGCGGTGTCGCTGTATCCTATCATTTTTACTTCCATAAGATTTGCATGTGTTCGGCTAACTTCGATGAAATATTTACAATTTATTTTTTTTAAGTGCTTTAATAACTGTTAAAATATCTTGTGTGGTTTTTGGTAGTAATTCTAATCCCAAAAACAAAGAATAAATTATTTATTCTTATTTTTTTATGTAAAGAAACGATTGAATATGTTTTAATGTTTAAAAATCTCGTAAACGAGGGCACCGATGAAGTCAATCTGCGCGAGACGAAAGTATTTTCGTCCGACAAATATTATTCCGCTGTTAGTTGTATCATGAAAAGAACCCAATACGCAGTAAATTATTTAACTCAATTTGGCAATATTGGCTACGCTGCCAATGTGGTGCAGTCGCGCCGCATTATCACCTGATCCACTGTTACCCGAATGTTCGCGACAGATACCAATACGTTTCGAACTTTCTGGTTTGAAAATACGCGACTATAAAAGCAGCAGCGGCGCCGCTCATCGAAGAAACAAACTTCATATAGAAAAGGAGCTCAGTGTCTATCTCGAATATCAAACCAAACCTGGACAGGCTGTGTACTTTAAAGCAGGCACATATTGGTCAGTAGATCTATGCCTTAGAAATGTTTTATTTTAATTTTAGTTTTAATGCATTCGTTGTGATTATATGCTTGCAAATTTAAATATCTTGTTCATTTATTCGACGCCCCCCTTGTACAGCTTCGGGGCACGCCCCACAGTTTGAGAACCGCTGCAGTAGGCCTAATACAGTAAAAGTTCGTTTATTCATTGTTGCGGCAGCTGCGGTTCGTTGAGCGAGTCTCGGAGGTCTAACAGAGGACACAACTCCATTGTGAAGGGTTAACTGTGGACGAAAGCACAGCGCTGCCTTTTTCCACCTGTATGGAAGGCATGGACTGCACAGAAAATATATATTAATGTTTAATTTTATGCGATACTTTAAGCTGACCTTAAAATCTTCCTTTAAAACAGTCTCACTGTTCCTTTTTCATTTAGTCTCTCAAAACCTTATTTCATATTAGGCCCCACCCTGTCATTTACTTGTAAATTCTTTTTTGTGTGTGTGTTGGCCTGTTCTTACAATGAGCACAACTCTTATCAGTGTGAGAATCGCATTGCTGCCATAGCCATAGGTAGACATTCTAGGTTTTATGTAAAACATCTTATAAATTATTTTACATATTGTAGGAGTTGGTGAAGTCCTGGGTTGTTAAAACCATGAAGGTGTAGCGCCTTGCGGGAGAAGAAAACACGCCACAAAACATTTTCTCAATGCAGGCAAAAACTATTCACTGTTTTATTAAATGTGCTCAAACTATACAACAACTGTTGCCTATTCACTCATCACTCTGGCTCCTCCCATACTGCAGTGTGTGTGAATTGTGTCTTCATAGAGGTGCAGTGTTTCCAACTGCTACTCAGGACCCCCCTAGAATTCACATGCACGGACAACATTAACTTTGTTGGGGCACGCACTATGCGCCCCGTTTGCGTGCGAGTAGGCAGGGCCGTGACCAGATCTGGAGGACCTGACATCTGCATGCCTGGTAGGTACAGGTGTGTTAGGGGAAGCAGGGGCCAGGTCACCAACAGGTGCCAGAAAAGAGTCAAAAATCTTAGAGGAATCCAAGTGCGCAAGCTTGAGGTGATTCACCGAGACCATCTGTTGTTTGCCATCGATGTCAAGCACGAACGTTTTGTCTCCACGTTCCAGGACTCGGAAAGAGCCATCATAAGGTGGTTTCAGTGGGCAGCGATGTGCCTCGTGCCAGACAAACACGAACTTTGCCGATTGCTCACCGCCAAACATTGGGATGCCCTTCGCCCTGGATGTGAGAGGCTGTGTATGGTGTCAAACATACGTTGTCTCCAGTTGCTGGGGACAATTGGGCATGGGTAACCTGTGCTGGTGTCACAGAGGAGCTTAGCAGCACCACCATCCAACTGCATCTCTGACAACTGCAGGCTGGTTTCTGCCAAGTGAAGAGCTTGGTCAGCCGCCAGCTGTGTGTAGTCAATTCCAATGTGTATGGTTGCTAATGTGCGCTGAGAGAGACAGTCAGCCACCACATTGTTCTTACCCTCGACATGTTGGATGTCTGTTGTAAACTCAGATATGTAAGCCAGGTGTCATTGCTGTCTGACAGACCATGGTTCAGCAACCCTGGTCATTGCGAGAACAAGTGGTTTGTGGTCAACAAATGCAGTGAATGGCTGACTTTCAAGCAAGAACTGGAAATGTCAAATGGCCAAGTACAAACTCAGTAGCTCCCAGTCAAAAGTGCTATACTTGCATTCATTGAGCCATAAATGTCTGCTAAAAACATGCCAATGGATGCCACGCATCATCAGCCCACTGTTCAAACACCGCCCCCAGTGCGTGGTCTGACGCGTCAGTTGTAAGAGCGGGTGGAGCATCAGGCAGCGGGTGTGCGAGCATGGCCTCATCAGCTAAAGCACATTTGGTGTTTGTAAATGCCTCATCCAGGTCTTTGGACCATGTGACAGGGGACTTTGCGGACTGGCCCTGTAGTGCCTCATATAAAAGGTTGCATAATGAGTGCTGCTCAAGGAATGAAGCAATGATAGAAATTGACCATGCCCAAGAATACCCGGAGGGTGCGTACAGTGTGGGGTTGTGGAAAAATTGGTGACAGCAGAGACCTTGGAAGGCAAAGGAATCACAACTCTTTTGAAATGCTATACCCCAAGAATTCTATGACAGGCACTCCAAATAGACACTTAACAGAGCCTTGCTAAGAAATCCTGTAAGATGGAATTGGGTAGTGGTCTGGGACAGTATAATCATTTAGGTGGCGGTAATCCCCACATGGTCGGAAATCTCCACATGTTTTGAGCACCAACCTGATTGCTTAATTAGAAACCAATCCTTGCCGATAACTGATCTCATTTAATTTCATGACTTCTTTGTTTATTCATTCTGCCGCATCAGGTTATCCTTCTATTGTAGATTTTTTTCCTTCTCAGCGGTATCAACCAAATGATTTGCAGTCTCAAGTGGATCGGTCCTTCACAGTCCACATTTTTCTCCTCAGTTTTCTTCCAAATATTTTATTACATCAGATAGTTCATAATTAATACACACAGTGGTAAATGGAAACAAGTTTAGATGGAGAACTGCTGGTTCTTTTTCTATTTGCATTGTACTGCTACAAAGGTGCAATCAGGGGTGGACTGGCCATTAGGACATTTAGGCAATGCCCGGTGGGCCGCAGACTCTGGTCTGATCTTGGGCCGGCTGTTTCATTAAATAAATTTTATGTACTGGTTACTGTTTGACATTAAAATTAATTTTCTAAACTACAGTACTAAATATTATCTGTCCAGTACTGCAATTTATATAGTCCAATATAATATACCGTATTAAGTCATCAAGTTGTTTTAGTTGTAAGAACACAACGTTGCAGCGAAAAATTTGGTCAAAACTAACTTTTGCCAATTTCTGTTTTGATACCGTTACATTTCAGTTAGCATACAGTATACATTACTGCAATTTATTTATAACTAGCAAAATACCCGCGCTTCGCAGCGGCGAAGTACTGCATTAAAATTTTTATTAAGAAGAAAATTTAACCTTTTTAAAGTGAGGGAAAATATGGCAATAATTATTTGTTAAGGATCTCTTTGTATACCACGTTGTCAGTTCGGCCCTCCGGTTGTAACTTGACCAAGCTGTGCGCTGAGCTTACTCTTGAGCATGCAACTTACAGTTGGCCATGTGAACAGTAATCTTGTTTCAAATCTCACAGCATGGATTGCTGCTGTCATAATCGATTTCAGTTTCATGGTTTGTTTCAATTACGACAGTATTTGCAGGACTTGTGTTGAAGTGACATTCGGCATCTGTCAAGCGTTGTAAGCTTACAACCGGTTTCATCGATAACTTCACATCCAGCTTTTGAGAGTTTAAACATTCATAAACATCAAAGTGTCCACTACTGAAATTGTCACCTATGAATGTAAGATGTTTAAGAGGCATTGGCGGTTGTCGAAAGGTGTAAAATATTTGGCCATTTCGGTACACTTGAAAGCACCAACCGAACAATTCAGCGGCAGCCATCAACTCACATGCAGAACCATAGGTGAAGGGCTTAAGCATTTCACTCTTCTAGTGCTCCTGTGTAGTATAATTATCTCCTGTACCGTCATCAGTCCACACCTTGAACCTGTCCCAGTCATTCAATACATAAGACACAATGTTCTTCCAGATATCAAGAGTGAGCCTGATAGGGCCGTGCAATATGTAACACAGAGAATGGAAAAGGTAGGTGCCATCTCTGGGCATGGAAACCACTCGGTAAGTGACAGTTCTTTGATCGATGGTGATTACCTCGATAGACATGGTAATGGGGGTTGGAATGATGAAGGAAATGGGTACCTGAGTAATGTAAAGTAAGTGTAAAATACCTATACAATAACTATAATTGTAATAAACAAACAATAAAACAGCGGAGAAGCCGTGGATTAAACAAAAAGGCTGTAGTTATCAGCAGGGAGACGTGAATCCCGTGGCGAAGCAAGGAAGGGAATGTAGAGACTGGAGCGACGGACGGCCTTATATAGGCAGGCAGCCAACAACGTGGGAGGTGATGGGATGGGAGACCCAACGCCGCCTCACATGGTGACCAAGCTGCAGGCTATGGACGTATATATGTACGTAAATAGGATTCAGTTAGCGTTGGGAACCCGTGTACTAAATTTCTTGAAGATGGGCCCATAAGTAACAAAGACTGTTGAAAAGTTCAATATGGTGGCCGACAGTGGCATCATACCACCGAAATAAGTACGTACATTGGTTTCGGTTAGTGCAGGGAAGCCGCCTACCAAATTTCGAGAAGATGAGGCCATAAATAAGAAAGTTCAACATGGCGGACGTTGTTGATCGTTACGCGTAGAATTTCTAAATGAAACCTGCTTAACTTTTGTAAGTAAGCTGTAAGGAATGAGCCTGCCAAATTTCAGCCTTCTACCTATACGGGAAGTTGGAGAATTAGTGATGTTGGAAAATTCAATATGGCGGCTGACAGTGGCGTCATACCACCGAAATAAGTACGTACATTGGTTTTGGTTAGCTCAGGGAAGTCACCTACCAAATTTCGTGAAGATGGGGCCGTAAATAAGAAAGTTCAACATGGCGGACGTTGTTGACCGTTATGACCGTTATGCGTAGAATTTCGAAATGAAACCTGCTTAACTTTTGTAAGTAAGCTGTAAGGAATGGGCCTGCCAAATTTCAGCCTTCTACCTACACGGGAAGTTTGAGAATTAGTGACGTTGGAAAGTTCAATATGGCGGCTGACAGTGGCGTCATACCACCGAAATAAGTATGCACATTGGTTTCGGTTAGCGCAGGGAAGCTGCCTACCAAATTTCGTGAAGATGGGGCCATGAATAAGAAAGTTCAATATGGCGGACGTTGTTGATCGTTATGACCGTTACGCATAGAATTTCGAAATGAAACCTGCTTAACTTTTGTAAGTAAGCTGTAAGGAATGGGCCTACCAAATTTCAGCCTTCTACCTACACGGGAAGTTGGAGAATTAGTGATGAGTCAGTCAGTCAGTCAGTCAGTCAGTGAGTGAGTGAGGGCTTTGCCTTTTATTATTATAGATTACTTTAGTATGTATTATGCATTTTACTGTTCTCTGGTCATTGGTGTTAGATATAATTAGTGTTTTTCAGCTGCGATTATTAGTATGATAAAATAAAGTTATAAAGCACAGGATAGGAATTTTTCATATTAGTTTTTTTCACATTTATAGTTTATCGTTAAGTTAATGGAACATTTTGATCATGTGAGGTTTTCATTATAACCTCGGTTATAATTGGCAACAGTTTAGGTAGAGTTCATATTATAGACTCAGCATGTAGCGAGCCGTGTACTCATCGCAAATTTTAAGAAAATGACAATGAATAATGGGCGAGTGGGTCAACCTCATCACCTCACTCGTTGAACGATACCAGGACCGGTTTTGAGACCCAGTCCGCTCCTGGGTGCAATTAGAAATTGCGAATGCTACTATTTATGACTAAATGAAGCAATTAAGGATTGGGAACCTTAACAAGCAAGACAACTAAAATGAAGTAAAAAAAATGGTACTTAAGCTATTAGTGCTTCAACAGCAATAACTACTAGGTTGGAACAAAAACCTGTAAATACTACAGCCCTCCAGGACCAGCTTTGCAGACCCCTGACTATGTTATAACCTACTCATTTCTTCAATTAAAATTATATCCCCAGGCATATACAGTAATGTATTAGATTTAAAGGCCAAAATGCTCTGACCCATCAGGCATTGTGTTTCACTGAGAAAGTTTCTTTCAGTACCGTTTACAGAATACTACATATGAAGTGCAGCTGATTTTTGAGTGGCATAGCTATAAAGATTTCAATAGATAAATTGACAATGCCTCCTTAAGGGAAAACAAACAACAAAATATTTAAAATTCCTCAAATAGAAGGTCCAGAAAAAAAATTAAATTTACCATATAAAACAATGTAAAATGAACAAACAATTTACTATTCAAAATAATTACATTAACTGTAAGCAGAACATACTCTTGATTCATATTAACTGGGAACTTCTTGCTCATGCAAATAGTACATTGGAAATATTTTTCTTCTATGCAGATTACCAAGTAAATACGCAAAAAAAAATGCGTAGTAGAAACACAGCCTGGAAATTGTGCTTATATATGGAACAAGATGATCCGAAGAAGAAGAAGAAGCTTCATGGTCAGTATTATCAGTAGTGTTTCTTCTACCCTGTGATGAAGTGATATGTCTGATATGAACGGCTTCATAAGAAACATAAGAGTACTGGAAGCATTCAAGGAGAAGAGAGAAGCATACAAATAACTCCTATCAATTGGAACTCTTTTTGCTCCTAGCTTAGCTTGTAGTCATTCCCAGTGACACATTCACTTCAGTTAATCACAATGTACAGATCTCATAGAAACAATGTCAGCATTTCCACCCTTTTTTGTACAATTATATTCTTGTAAATGTACAGTTAAATGAAGATGGTGCTGGCCAGCATATCAAGTAAATTATAAAATGAATAGTCATTACATTATGTTTTTTTAAAGGTCACTGCAATGTATAAGCCTGCAGGCATTACTGTAGTTTTGGGTGTTTTGTTCAGTTAATTCTGATTTGTGAAAATGTGTGTGTAACACCGAACATGTAACACATCGAGAATAGTTCACATGTGACGTTTATAATGAAATTCAGTAAATGCTTATTTTACCACATGAATCCAGCATGCTTTAAAAAATATACCTTGAGACATCCATAGCACAAATCCCATTCCATAAGGGAGTGATTCCATAGGCCTGAAAAGTAAATTTTCACATTGGTGGCAAAGGGAATGTTATGGAAAGCAATACTGAATGTCAGGATATAGTGAAACATGATCAGTAGTGGAAGGCTTTAAACATAGTAAATCATCTGGTTAGGTCTGTGAGGCAAGATGTAAAGAATCTTCACTTTATTAGCTAATTAGCAAAACCATAAGATTCTTCTCACCCTTAATGGAATGCTCATGGATTGGGCTTAAGTATAGAGATTTATACTGTCATTATTTTCAGTGTGTGTGTGAGTTCAAATGAAAATCAGGTAGTCTAGGAATAAACATGAAATATAGTTTGGCATATTTTAACGGACTATAACATATATACTATGTTTAAAACAGTTCCAAACAGCACAAAGATTAGTAGCACTGCCATATGGATAAGGGTTCTAATCCTTCACCTGGCTCTTGTCAGAGTGGAGTTTGTATGTTTTCACTCCTACAACCACAAAGATGTTCATCTTAGGTTGATTGGTGTTTCCATATTGGGCCTGTTGTGCGTATGGGTGAGAAGCTCCAGAATTGGCTTTTGCCTGACCAAAAAACCTGAACTGGATTGTAGGAAAAGATGAATTGCTCACTCAGTTAATTTTTTTAAATTAAATTTAATTAAGTAATTAAAATTATTTGAAGTAAAACATTTCATTACAAAACTTAACAAACCATAATTCAACCCCTACCTGAGAAAAAGGGAAATCTATATAAAAAACAGATCCTCTTCCAATTTCAAACAGTGTAGAACATCAGTTACCCATTAACTTATAACAGGTGGGTTGGGATTCTATCAATTGAGCAAGAAAAGTCTATGTGCTATTAACGTGGTAGAAGCAATTACAATCAATTTGTTATTCTCCACTTTAAGCTCATCCAGGAGTACCCCCATGTTAATGGGTTAGGTGTGATTGTGACACCAAGGCTGTCTGATAGGCATTCAAAGATTTTTGTCCAGAATGATGTTAATTTGGTGCACACCCAAAACATGTAGCCCAGTAAGAGTGGAGCTAACTTGACACGTTCAAATGTTGGATCTTGCCCTGGATACATTTTAGACAATTATAAAGGAGATAAATGTGCTTGATAAAAGATTTTAAGTTGAATGATTGAATGCTTTGTGCATATGAAGCATATGCATGAAAATGTATGAAAATGTGCTATATAAATAAATGTTGTTGTTGTTGTTGTTATATGCATTATATTCTATGCATGGCTGCCTTCCACTCCTTTTCAGACATATTATGTGAAAGATCCTTTCCCCATCATACCCTGGGATCTTTGAAAGAAAGAGACTTTAAGATTGTTTTTATATACTGTTGAGATGCTGTCTGAGACTTCAAGACTAATCAGTGCTGTCTCTGGATTAGAAATGAGTGGGAGGGGAGTAAAATTGGATAGGTTTCTTTCAGCAAAGTGTCTGATTTGAAACTAGTGGAAAATTGTGTTGAAGGAAAGTTAAATTTGAAGAGTAATTTTGCGTAAGATACAAAGAAATTATCTATATAAAGATCTCTAAGTATTTTAATCCTGGACATTTTCCAAACATAAATACTATGTAGGTTTGAGAGGGTAAAAAAATGTGATTATCATGTAAAGGTGCAACAGATAAGAGCTTCTCTGTGTTAAAATGCTTCCTGCATTGGTTCCATATTCTGAGTGAGTGATACACTGTAGAGAATTGGATTATCAGTACATTGATGGTAATTTATATTTACTAGGGCACATAGCAGGGCATATAATGAAGTATAGTATGATTTTATTTTCATTGCAGACCAGGCTTGTGTATGTTCATCAGTTGCTGTCAATTTCCAGGTCCTTATAGCTTGAATATTAGCCGTCCAGTAATGAAATTGAAAATTAGGTAGTACCATGCCCCCTTCTGCTTTTGGTCATTGTAGAGTCACCCTGTGCATGAGTGGATGTTTCAAATTCTAAATAAAGGAGGTTATAATTGAGTTTAATTTCTTAAAGAATAATTTTTTTAACATATATAGGGATGCTCTGAAATAAAAAAGAAGTTTGGGAAGGATGTTCACCTTGACAGTATTGATTCTCTTTGCTAATGTGAGATGGAGGGTAGACCATCTTGTTTAATTTTTGGAAGGTGTCCAGTCTAATGTTAGAAAGTTCACTAAAAAAAGCTCACATTTATTCAAATTAATTTTGAGTCCAGATATCTTTTGAAATTCTGCAAGTGCACTGAGGACTGATAGTGTGGAAGTTTGTGGGTCATATATACAGTATACAATACCATATGATCTGCATACAGCAATATTTTCTGCTCCAGTCCTCCTCTGGTAATCCCCTTTACCTCTGCTACATTTTGAAAGTGAATAACCAATGGCGTTTGCAAAAAGCAATGGTGATAGGAGGCATCCTTGTTGTGTACCATGTTCTAGTTTAAAGTAGTTTGAAATAATGTAAATACAAACAGAGGCTTCTGGACTAGTAGAGTAGTTTGATCCACACACATTTATGCAATTTAGTGAACAGATAGTTCCATTAAACCATGTCAAATGCTTTTTCTGCTTCCAAAGATAACACGATCTGTGGTGTTTTAGATTTTATGGGTGGGTATATTACATTAAACAAACATCAAAGATTTGAAGCTAAATGTCTGCCTTTAATAAATCCGGTTGGTAATGTGATATTACAGAGGGAAGCACTTCTCAATCGTTTCTTAGCAAAGTTTAGCCTAAATGGCCCCTTCATCCAACTTTAATACTGAGAAGTCTTCCAAAATTCTAGTTCAGCATGGTTACCCTTTGAAGTAAAAGGGATTACTCCAGGCTTTGTTATGGCCACAAACTAGGCTACAGGGTCGCTGCTGTAGGGAACAGAAGTTACGAGAAGGCTGAGCAGGGAGCTTGATTTAGAGAATCTCGATTTGGGGTTTGCAAAGCAATTTTAAAGGAGGGAGTAGACATTATACCATTGATTTCAGGGGTGCACATAAGCCCAATCTTTTGTTTCCCAACTGGTACAAAGTTTTTTCCATCAGTGTTGCCCATCACTGAGTTATGGGCCTTTGTCCCTGAGTAAATATTACAATGGTCATTTTATCAGTACAGAGGCTGTATTCTGAAGAGGCCCTGGTAGGAGGACTGAGGTTCTTTAGCAGACATTAAGAGTGTCTGGCAGTGGCTTATTAAGCCAAGGACTTTTGTTCCAGGTGTAGAACAATGGGCAGTGCCAGTCTGTCCTACAAATGCCATACTAACAAACATTCCTGAGAATTAAAAAAAAAAAAAAAAAAAAAAAAGGTTTTTGTTTGTAGTAGTCCTCAACTGAAGAAATCACAAAACATGGATTGCAGTATCACTTGAAAAAGAAAAAATACCTTGGAGGTCCCTCTTTTTTAAGTTAAACAAAGAAACTGCCAAAGGTGTTAATTACAGGGAACAGTATTGCTGTACTATTTGATAATCACTTCAGATTTGGCTTAACTGCAGCAACACTAAAGTTCAGAGACTAGAATTCACACACAGTGTGGCACTGCTTGTTTTATAGTCAGAACGTAGCGAATGAAAACCCTGTTTGTATGGGCAAGCAAGATACCTGACACCCCTGAACAGCCTTAGGTAATATTCCTTAAATTTCATTCCTTTCTTATTTAAGTTTAGATGTTTTTCTCGCATGACTGCAAAACAATTTGCTATTAAGAATTTCTGTGCACACAGCTGTCACAGGTTTTGTTATGACAGAGAGACTGGAACAACCTGACCCTATCAGATTACTTTGTCCTTTTCATTACCTGTTGTTTTTATGAGCTTTTCTAATCAAATGTGCTTTAAGGAGGACTGGTGGTGACATGGGGTTACCGGTTGCTCAGGTATTTATTGTACAGAAGTTTTTAGGTTGCAGTGTAAAAAATGTGGAATCTTCTCATGCCTTGGTTTGCCCTCCTATTACTCTGCTTTCTACTTGAAGAAACACGTGAAGTTTGAAATGAAATCTATTTCAGGAATTCAAAATATATTGTACTTTATATATTCCCTTTAAAGGAGAACACCATCACAAAGCACAAAACAAAACAAAAAAAAAAACACTGTAAAAAGATATAATACATGGGCATTCAGTACATGAAGAATGACAAAGATAGAGGGGTTAACTGATGGTTATCTTTTTCACACTCAGAATTAGAACATTAGAACACTCTGGATGAGAACAGGCCATTCAGCCCAACAAAGCTCTCCAGTCCTATCCACTTATTTCCTCCAAGAAAACATCAAGTCTAGTTTTGAAAGTCCCTAACGTCTTACTGTCTACCACACTACTTGGTAGCTTATTCCAAGTGTCTATCGTTCTTTGTGTAAAGAAAAACTTCCTAATGTTTGTGTGAAATTTACCGTTAACAAGTTTCCAACTGTGTGCCCATGTTCTTGATGAACTCATTTTAAAATAACAGTCTTGATCCACTGTACTGATTCCCTTCGTAATTTTAAACACTTCAGTCATGTCACCTCTTAATCTTCTTTTGCTTAAACTGTATAGGCTCAGCTCTTTTAATCTTTCCTCATAATTCAACCCCTGTAGCCCTGGAATCAGCTTAGTCGCTCTTCTCTGGACCTTTTCTAGTGCTGCTATGTCCTTTTTGTAGCCTGGAGACAAAACTGCACACAGTACTCAAGATGAGGCCTCACCAATGCATTATAAAGGTTGAGCAGAACCGACTGACTTGTACTCCACACTTCGTGTTATATAACCTAACATTCTGTTAGCCTTTTTAATGGCTTCTGAAAACTGTTGGGAAGTCGATAGCTTAGAGTCCACTATGACTCCTAAATCTTTCTCTTAAGGTGTACTTTTGATTTTCCGACTGCCCATCGTGTATTCAAACCTAACATTTTTACTTCCTATGTGTAATACTTTACATTTCCTGACATTAAATTTCATCTGCCACAAATCTGCATGCTATCCAAGTCCTTCTGTAATGATATAATGTATTCCAAATTATCTGCTAATCCACCTATCTTGGTATCATCTGCAAACTTAACCAGCTTGTTACTTATATTCCTATCTAAATCTATACTAATAAAAGGCAAAGCCCTCACTGACTGACTGACTGACTGACTGACTCATTCCTTACAGCTTACTTACAAAAGTTAGGCAGGTTTCATTTCGAAATTCTGCGCGTAACGGTCATAACTGGAACCTACTTACGTACATATATATGGCCATAGCCTGCCTCTCGGTCGCCGTGTGAGGCGGAGTTGCGTCTCTCATCGTCACGCCCCGTCCCACATAATTGAGTGCCTGCCCATAAAAGGCCATCCATCAGTATTACACAATTGAGAAGGCAGCAAAAGAATATGAAGCGAGTGACGCATACAAGCATATTCATAAGTGCAGCTACTGCGGAAACAAAGCACGGTATAAACCTTAAGTTTAAATTAAGTTCATAGACACCCAACGGGCCACCTCAAAACCAGATCCCAAAAAGATAGAGGTAGTAATAGTTGGGGACTTAATCATTAGGGGGATTGAAGTGCAGGTGTGCTCCAGAGAGAGAGAGAGAGAGAGTCTCGCACGGTGTGTTGCCTTCCGGGAACACAGGTGGGAGACCTCCCTGGAAGGGGGTGGATCCAGTTGTCATTTTCCATGTTGGAATAAATGACATACATAAGGGTAGTCTGTTAGTTTTGCAATCCAAATTCAAAGAGTTAGGTGCCAAGCTGAGGAGCAGAATTGACAAGGTAGTCTTCTCCATAGTTCTGCTTGTGCCACGCGCCAGTCCAGGCAAGGTTGAAGAGATTAGAAGGCTTAAAGCGTGGCTCAAATCTTGGTGCAGGGTAGAAGGGTATAGGTTTATGGGGCATTGGGACTCCTTTTGGAACAGATGGGACCTGTTCCACCATGACGGGTTACATCTGAACTGGAGGGGCACCAATGTATTGGGGAGGCGTATGTGTAAGTTAGTCGAGGATTGTTTAACTAGGGAATGGAGGGGGAACAGGGAGTTTAGGACAGGCCAGTTTTTCGATCTATACATGGAGGAACAAACAATGGTGTAGAAATAAAAATGCATAGCAATGTAAATTCTACGCAAACATTTACATGTAGAAGGTGTAACACATTAAAAATAGCTTGCCTTAATGCTAGAAGTATCAAAAATAAGGTAAGTGAGTTGTATGTAGCAGAGCATAATTATGATATTATAGCAATAATGGAAACCTGGCTAAATAACAAAGATGGGGACGAGTGTAACATAAAGGAAAAAACACATTTTTTAGGAAGGATAGACAGAACAGAAAAGGAGGTGGGGTTGCTGTTTATGCCAAACAGGGTTTAAATGTAAGACCTCTTCAGTTGGATGGTGAGCCACATCTTAGTGAGGACATGTGGCTTTCACCTGGAAAATATTAGGGAAACAGGTCTTATTTTAGGAGTGTGTTATTGACCACCCAGTTCAGACAGTAATTTCAACAAACATCTTTTTAGTAATTTCAAAAAGGCAAGTTTACAGGGAGATATTATAGTCATGGGGGACTTTAAATATCCAAATATTAACTGGGATAACCTTGCAGATGGAAGAGCACAAGAGCAGGAGTTTTTAGAAGCAATCAGTGACTGTTTTTTAACGCAGCATGTTAAAGCGCCAACACGGGGTGAAGCCTGTCTGGATTTAGTATCTTGTAATAATCAGGATAGAATTGAGGGTGTAGAAGTAATTGAGCCACTAGGGTCAAGCGACCATAATGTAATACAATTCTCAGTATTTTGTAAGAGCCCAGATGCAAAGATTAAAATTGTTAAGTTGAACTTTGGTAGGGCAAATTTTGAGCAGATGCAACAATGTCTAAGTAGGATCCACTGGGATAAGCTTTTAAGTGTGGAGATAGTCGAGGAGCAGTGGAACAGGTTTAACAATGTTTTACATGTAATGCAGGACAGATACATACCTAAATTTGGAATTAATAGGAAACTAAAAAAAACTCCATAGTGGATTAATAAAAATTTTAAAAAGATGTTGCAAAGGAAAAAATTGCTTTATAAGGCATATAAGACTAATGACTGCAAAGTGAATCGTAGAGCGTATGAGAACATGAGGGCAACCATTAAGAAGGATATCAGGGAGGCTAAAAGACAGTTGGAGAGGAATATAGCAGATAAGACGAAAGAAGATCCTAAGAGATTCTTTCAGTATTTTAGTAGTAAAAGAACAGTTAAGGAGGAGGTCAAGTGCATCAGGAATAGTAAAGGGGAATTAAAAGATACAGACAGTGAAATAGCGGATGCCCTAAACATACATTTTTTTGAGGTGTACACAAGTGAGCAAGTGGATAATCTAAGGAGGTACTGAGGGATTTGGAAATTGTAGAGGGAGAAGTGCTGCTCAGATTAAATAAGATGAAATCAAACAATTCTCCAGGACCAGATAATATTTATCCTCGAGTTCTTAAGGAGGCTATTGAGTACATATATAAACCCTTGACAAATATTTTTAGGAAGTCATTGTGCACTGGAGCAATTCCAAAGGACTGGAAAATGGCAAATATCATCCCATTATATAAAAAGGGTGACAGGGCAAATTCAAGCAACTATAGGTCAGTAAGCTTAACATGCATCACAGGAAAATTAATGGAAGGAATTATTAAGGGTAAATTTGAGCAACACCTGGCAAGGCCAGGAGTTATTCTGAACAGTCAGCATGGGTTCAGAAGAGGGAGATTGTGTTTTACTAACATGCTGGAATTCTATGAGGAGGCAACAAAAGTATACGATCAAAGTGGAGCTTATGATATTATTTATCTTGACTTTCAGAAAGCATTTGATAAGGTGCCACATGAGCTGTTGGGCATCAATTAAAATAAGTGGGAGTTCAGGGTGATGTTTTTAGATGGGTGCAGAATTGGCTCAGACACAGGAAGCAGAGGGTGATGGTGCGAGAAACCTCATCAGAATTGGCCGATGTTAACAGTGGTGTTCCACAGGGGTCAGTGCTAGGGCCGCTGCTATTTTAATATATATAAATGACTAGCAAAATACCCGCGCTTCGCAGCGGAGAGGTAGTGTGTTAAAGAAGTTATGAAAAAGAAAAGGAAACATTTTAAAAATAACGTAACATGACTGTCAATGTAATTGTTTTGTGACTGTTATGAGTGTTGCTGTCATCAAGGATTTGATTGTCATTATTTCTTTTAATCAGGTTCGTATTTGGAGGATGTGTTGTGTTCAAGTTATATTCCGTGTTTGTCAACCGCTGTAAAGATAACAGGTTTCATTCATCGAAGTGTTCACTACCCAAATCGGTACTCGTGAATCTAAGATGTTTAACAGGCATTCCCGGTATTAAGTTGTGGATTTGCCTGTGAATATTTAGCGGCAGCGTGTCTATGAACTTAATTTAAACTTAAGCTTTAGACCTTACTTTCCTATTGATAGGTCTACAAAGGCGTGTTCAGATTCAGAGGGTTGTTCCTTTCTTACTGCATCAATAAACAGCTCGTCTTCCTCTTTATCAGAGACATCACAAACTGCATGCACGGGTTTACCTTTCCCAGTCCTGCAAACTTTAGCGAAGTGGTTCAATTTTCCACATTTTTTACACTGTCTTCCTTTAGCTGGGCATTGACTTTTTCCACCGTGTGCTTTGTTTCCGCAGTACCTGCACTTATGAATATGCTTGTATGCATCACACGCTTCATATTATTTTGCTGCCTTCTCAATTGTGTAATGCATTTTTTGTTCAGCGCTCTTTGGAGGTCTTGCTTTTTGTGTGCGTACTGCATTCACAGTCAGTTCACGTGAGCCGCTCGGAGTACATGCATCAGCTGTGGTTGTGCTATCTCGTGCGATCTTGTGATGTCCACGACTTTATTTAATGTAAGCTCCGACCTGGCACTTAAAAGTTTCTCTCGCACTTTCGCCGAGTTTGTGCCAAACACTATTCTATCCCTGACCATCTCATCTTCGTTTGAATAAGCACTGTCCTTCATCATCAATTTTAACTCCGTTACAAAGTGATCAAAAGTCTTGTTTATACCCTGCGTCTTCTCATTAAACTTGTATCTCGCTAATATCTCGTGCGATCTTGCGATGTTCACGGCTTTATTTAATGTTAGCTCAGACCCGGCACTTAAAAGTTTCTCTCGCATTTTTACTGAGTTTGTGCCAAACACTATTCTATCCCTGAGCATCTCATCTTCGTTTGCATAAGCACTGTCCTTCATCATCAATTTTAACTCCGTTACAAAGTGATCAAAAGTCTCGTTTATACCCTGCGTCCTCTCATTAAACTTGTATCTCGCGAATATCCTATTCGTCTTAGGCATGACAAACGCCAGCGGCAGTGTGTCTATGAACCTAATTTAAAGTTAAGCTTTACACCCTGCTTTCCTATTCGTTTGCATAAGCACAGTCCTTCACC
>JANRMT010062791.1:94141859-94156847 GCA_026402145.1 Polypterus bichir lapradei | reverse complement strand
GAAGACCATACATACGGATAGTATCAAATTATATATAAGGATATATAAATGCACCAAGCAGTTATATGGGAATAATATATTTTTTTCTTTTTAACAATATTTTCATCTTGATTTTCATTCTACTTTTCTATGTGTTCTAATTGTTTCATTTAATTCATTAGTGGGTCTGATGCGTAAGTACTTGCAGCCTTTGATTATTCAGTGTTGTTTGCCAGCGTGTCTGCTCTGCTCCTTTTTAATTGTCATTAATAAGATACAATGAAGGGGAAAAACTGCACAGAGAAAGGGCAAAATATAATGAAATTAACAAAAGAGAGTTATGCATTTAAATCTATAGCAAAAGCAGAAATATTTCTAAATGTCTTATAAATGTAAAAATCATGCTGTTGTGCTTTTCTGAATGTAGAATAAGAAAAAAATAATACCAGCTAATTAAATGAGATCAGTGTTATCAGGTGTTGTCACTGATTAGGAATCTGGTTGGAACAAAAACCTGCAGCCTCAGTGGGTCCCCAGGACCAAGGTTGGGAAACACTCCTCTAAAGGACACCTGGGCCAAGTCAGCTAATTCTCTATTATAAGGCAGGTCAGCCACCCTGAGCACGAGGTACTGGATCAGCAGGCATCTCTTGCAGATGTAGCCGTCATAGACAACTAGCT
Source organism: Polypterus bichir lapradei (assembly GCA_026402145.1). Taxonomy (NCBI): domain Eukaryota; kingdom Metazoa; phylum Chordata; class Cladistia; order Polypteriformes; family Polypteridae; genus Polypterus; species Polypterus bichir. The sequence goes on along the minus strand of JANRMT010062791.1, from coordinate 94,156,187 downwards.
CTTCCAAACCGTCATCTAAAAAGTCCAACATCCAACAGGACTTGCTTTGGACTGGCCTCATTATTAAAATTTAATGTGGGATTAGTAAAACTTCCTTAACTTTTTTTTTCTTAAAATTAAATAAATTTAACTTAAATGGTAACACTAAGATCTGCTACGGCTATTTTAGACCCTTTTCCCTTAAGCTCCTGTACTGTTCTCCCTCTCAGCATCCTGCTATTTGTCTTTCTATGAGGTTAACTTTACTTTTCTGTCTCTTCTAACTTTGCGCTCCTATTACTTATAAGCTCTCCACTCGCACTGTTTGTATTCCCCCGTACAGTATTAATGAACCCTTACGCTGTCGTCCGCTTAACTGTTCTACCTCTGGACTGCTAAGTAGTGTTCAATCTAAAATAAACAAATAAATAAAACTTTACTACCTTATCTCTTCCTACAGCCCCTTGTGCCTGATCGGCGTCTTAACGATTGCCGCTTACCTGCGCACCGCAGCCGCGGCCTTTTTCCTTCCCTTTAAACTAAGGCAGGGGTCCTCAATCACAGTCCTGGAGAGCCGCAGTGGCTGCAGGTTTTTGTTTTAACCTGGTTGCTTAATTAGAAAGCAATTCTTGCCAATAATTTAATTTCATGGCTTGTTAGTGCTTTAACTCTATGTCAGGTACTTCTCATATCCTAGATTTTCTTCTCCTTTCTAAGGATATCATCCAAATGATTTGAAGGCTAAAATGGATGAGTAATTCTCAGTCCTTCATTTTTTTCTCTTTACTTTCCTTCCAAGTATTTAATTAAACCCAATAGTACATGATAAATGCACACAGGTGTAAATGGTAACAAGCTAAATGGAGAAATGCTTGTCTCTTTTGTTGTTTGCATGTTATTGCTAATTAGGAGCAATTAAAAACCAAGAATACAGCTGTTTAAGACTTAAATAAGCAATAAGGGTTCACAATCTTAACGAGTGGGACAACTAAAGTGAAGCAGAAGTGTTACTTGAGCAATAAGGGCTTCTTATTAAGCAATTGGGTTGGAGCAAAAACCTGTATCCACTGCGGCTCTCCAGGACCGTGATTGAGGACCCCTGAACTAAGGAATCGCTGTTACGACGACGCGGGGTATTTGCTTACAAATGCCGATATCAGTTACTGCTGCTTTCTACCCTGGCTCCTCGATGCTAATTCAAATACAGATAACAAGAACAAGTACAAGTAACTTTCCCAAGCGCACCTCCAAACACCCAGCTACTTTTGCTCTTGTGCCGGCGAAAAAGAAGCAACAACAAAAAAGAACCCTTCCAAAGGGAAAAAAAGCTTTAAAAATTCCCACACGGTTCCTTAACGGCAACCAAAACCCACGTTTTTAAGAGCAAAATGTATGTTTATTTAAATCTCACACCACAGAACGGACCAAAAACTCTCAACTGCCTTTAGCGTTTGCAAAGCACACTTTGCAGAGCATCTGACAAATTAGGTTGAATTAAACATAATCCGGTTCTCAGTTCACTTTGCAGGAATAGCTCTATAGGCGTTTTGCCAGATGGTAATTTGGGTGAAGTCCTATCAGAAAATAAGAATTTATGCAAGCAGTGTTTTAATGTCAAGTGCTGTTGTTTAGCCCTTTCTACTACTTTCCTTAGGCTTTGTACTAAACCGCCCCATTTGAAGATGGACGATAAGGAGATGAGCAAATATGTCTGACTCCATTATTTACTAGAAAAACTGGAAAATGTTTCATCTGAAAAGGCAGGCCATTGTCAGTAACAAAATACATTTAAGCAACCCGTTTGCATCAAGGGTGGCACGGTGGCGCAGTTCACTTCCTGGGTCCTCCCTGCGTGGAGTTTACATGTTCTCCCCGTGTCTGTGTGGGTTTCCTCTGGGTACTCCAGTTTCCTCCCATAGTCCAAAGACATGCAGGTTAGGTGCATAGGTGATTCTAAATTGTACCTAGTGTGTGCTTGGTGTGTGTGTGTGTGTGTGTGTGTGTGTGTGTGTGTGTGCGTGTGCGTGCCCTGCGTTGGGCTGGCGCCCTGCCTGGGTTTTTTTTCCTGTGTTGCGCCCTGTGTTGGCTGGGATTGGCTCCAGCAGACCCCGTGACCCTGTAATTACGATATAGCGGGTTGGATAATGGATGGATGGTATGCATCAAAGAATCCTCTGATGAACTCCACTGTTTTCTCTGCTGTGGTATTTGTCATACACAACAATCTCCGGCCACTTGGAAAAACTGTCAGTTAAGACAAGAAATTACTACTTTCTAATTTCCACAAAATCTACATGAATACGTTCCAATGGCCTCCCTGCATAGTCCCAAGGGTGTACTGGCACAGTTGGTGGTAGGTTTCTACTAACTTGACATGTATGACACTCAATGTTTTTGTCCAGGCCTTGTGACTAGAAATAACTGCAATCTCTGTCTTTCATTTTCACCAATTCTAAGTGCTACTCATGCATTTCCTTTAATATTGACTTCCTTAGGGATGCTGGTATTACTGCTCTATATCCCCACATTACACAGTCACATTTGACTGGCAATTCAGTGTTTCTTACCCTGTATGGCTTTAAATCCTCTTCAGTTACCCATCTAGGACATCCATGAAGTGTATATTTCAGCTTTAGCAAAACTGAGTAAATTTTTGTCTGAGCATCTGTATCTAAGGCTGAAATAGGCCCAGCATCCAGAAACAACACTCTGAAATTACTATTACATTCCGGTTCCTCCAAAATACCCGGACTGGCAATCTATATAATACATCCTCATTACATGCTGTCTGGAAGGTTTGTGCCTGATGCCACTAGAATAAACGCCCATCTCTGCAATCTTCCTGCTGCTCATGTGGAGATTCCAGTCTTTGCACTCAGTATCTTGACTAATGTCTTGTGATCAGTACACAAAATACATTTTCACTCATACAGGTATTCGTTAAATTTGGTCACCCCAAAAATAATACGTAAAGGCTATTTCTAGTTTGAGAATAGTTACATTCTGCTTTGGATAAAGTGCGTGATACATAAGCAATGGTTCTTCATGAAAATTATGTGAGAGAACTGCTCTCACTCTGTAACAGGAAACATCACAAAGGGGTACCTTTGGGTCATGATGGTATAATATGGATGCAGAAACCTGCAATTATTTTGAGTTCTCAAAGACTAACGGACTCTTTTTTTGTCCAATCCCATTTCTTATCTTTTTGTAAAATCTCTACCATTGGCTTAATTTTAATAGACAGGTTTGGAAGAAACCTTTATTTAACAGTGCTAGGTATGACCTAAGCAGAACTGGTGCCCTTTCCACTACTTTGGTTTTCTCTTTTTGAGTATGCAAACCTTCAGAGTCAATCACATGACTCAAGTAGCATACCTGCTTCTGAAGAAAATTACATTTTTCTTTGTTAACGCGCAGACCGTACTGATTTAACCTTCTCAAAACTCTCTCCAAGTTTAATAAGTACTCCTGTGTCTTTTCTGGTAATTAAAGATGTCATCTAAAAATACACAACCTCATCAAGACCCTGCAAAACCTGTGTTAAAAAATTGAAGGTGCACTGGATATACCATATGGTAATTACTCATTCTAAACAACCCCTTATGTCAATTGTGAGGTAAAGCTTACTCTTTTCATCTTAGTCAAGTTGCAGATATGCTTGTTTTAAATCTAATTTAGTAAAGTGCTTTCCTCCAGCTAATGTTGAAAACAAATCTTGAGTTTTGGGCAGTGGGTACTGGTCCACATCTAGCCAGGGATTTATGGCCATTTTATAATCACCACAAATCCAAACTGACCCTTCGTTCTTCGGTATGTAAACTATAGGTGATGCCCATTCACTGTGTTGTACAGGTGTGAGGTGCCTCTCTAGCTCACTCAGCTTCTTCTCAACAGTAATGCATATGGCACTGATCTAGCTTTAGGAGACTTTGATATTGCATTAGGAGACACATAATTTTGTCTTAACCCCAGCTACATGTTCTAGCTCTGCATTAAACTCTTCACTGTATTCCTGGAATAATTTTTGCACTGGATCTATTAGGTTATTTACCTTTGGCCAGTCTAAATTTAAAACATTTATCCAGTTTCAACCCATAAACGTGTCCTTTATCACGGGCAAATTAGAAACGGGAATGGGAGTTTTCTGCTCACCTAACTGCAATTTAACGTCAATTTTGTCCAAAACCTTTAATGCCTAATTGGTATATGTTTTCAAAACAAAATCACAAGGTTGTAATTTTAGATTCTTAAATTTATGAACTATAAACGACATTGAAGCTGCAGTGTCCACTTCTATGCACAATTTGATGCCATTACACTTTATCATCACACGATATGTACTTATGTACTCACAGGCTGTTTTAACACAGTTAAAGTCCATTATGTTTTGCTCCACTTTATTCTCTAAAGACAGCGCAGGATCCTTCTGCATAGAGTGTTCAGAGTCTCCTGCATTTAACTCTTGCTCACATCATCAAGCTCCCTCACGCTGTCTGCCCCGACCGGATCCCTTATCTTCCTTTAATGTAGAAGTACCCTTGTTTTTATAGGCTCTCTGCAGATGTTCGTTTTTCTTCCAGAGATGGCACTGGAAGTCTTTAAAGCCTGCTGTATGACCCCTCCCATTGCACCAATGACACTCCAAGGCCTGCAGATCACACTTGACCTTTTCTTCCGAAGATACTGGTGTTTTCAGCACTCAGTACTCTTCCTTTTGACACTGTTCCATGGAGTACATCTGTCAGACATAAAGGCAGCTGCTGGAATCTCTGTAAACTGGTCAGTGTGCTTTTGAAGGTATTTGTGACCTTGATCATTTTTGCCCATTATCAGTGTTCCATCCTTGCAGCTGTTTAATAGTTTCACACACAATTCTTTAAAAGCAATGTCACATATAAATTGATCATGCAGCTGCTCTTCCAGCATATCTCCAAATCTACAATTAGCAAATAGTCCTTTCAAAACTGCTATGTACTCAGCAACTCATTTGTGCGGTTTCCAGTTTCTAAAGTTGTATTTTTCTGCCAATAGATATTTTGCTGGTGTATAAAATGCTCAAACTTTTAAATGTTCTTTCAGTGGAACTTTACCAGGCCTCCTCAGTACTACCAATGTCTATTGCTGACAGAAAGAGTGTCCTTTTGCGATCCTCATCAATATTATTTGCCAGCAAAAACTGTTGGAATGAGTTTGCAAAGATCTCTGCAGATTTGTCGAACACCAGTCATCCCTCGACAACAGAAACCTCTGGGGATCCATAGTCTATTATAATGCAAAGTTAAAAGAAACTATTCTCCTGCCAGAGATTTATATTATAGATAGCAGCAGGTAACATTACTTTTCAACAACAGTTTCTGTTCATGGTGTTCCGTGTGTGTGTGTGTGTGTGTGTAGAAGTGAAATGTTTTCCTCTTGTTTACACAGAAGGAGGGTTCTTACTGTAGTCCAATAGGCAAATGAAAACTGAATGACATCCTTGTCACTGCTTTACGTATATTACCGCAGGTTCAGGTCTTACTCGCTGTGCACCTGTTACAAAATATAGGTGTACACAATGAAAGTATTTATTTTTTAATGTATAAATATATTTAAGGACATTTGTTGTTTATTTAAGAACGTAATGTTTAAGAACATTAGTACTATTTTGTTTCATTTTCAGGGACTTAAGCAAGACAAAGTACAAAGGAAATCCAGAGTTTAAACTTTTTCAATACAAAGGATTTAAGTTCATTTCCACTGTGCATGAAAAGGAATACCTGGACTCGTTGGAAAAGTTTGAAATTCGGGACACTGACATTTTGGCAGTCACTTATCCAAAATCTGGTATGGAATAATATTTTGCTGTATTGCTGTGAATGTTTAATTCAAAGAATTTCATTTCAGCTAGGCTTGTGAACAGAATATCTTGTTTGATTCACATTCAGTTCCTTTTTCTATATTATGCTCTCTGTATATTGAGTTGACAGGACAGATAGAATATGGCAGGTAGGTAATATAGTAATAATGTAGAGAAGTAGATCTACAGAATGTCTCCTAAATACAAGGTTTGTGCCAAAATAAACAATCAAATTAGTTTTATTACAACCATACAATATGTCAATTTTTACAAGAACAGACCGTTCACCGAAACAAGCTCGCTAATCCTATTTACATAATTACTCTAGAATAGTATTGAGGGGAGATATGATTGTCCTTAAAGTCCTACACTATCACACTACTTGGTGTATGGTTCTTTGTGTGGGAAAAAAACTTTTTAATGTTTGCAAAATATGTACCCTTAACAAATTTCCATCTGTGCCCCTGTTGAAGACTTCATTGTTTAGTAATGACTGGAATCCAACATACTAATTCCCTTCACAATTTTAAACACTGTAATCATGTCACTTCTAAATATCCATTTGCTTAATGAGTCAATAAGCATATGAATGAGACATTACAGCATCACTTAATTTTACATATGGTTGTTTACTTCTCTAAAGAATCTCTTTGTCACTGATCCCGTGATGCTCTTGAAGGATAAAGATCCCTTTGTGATAGAACCCTGTTTCAGTCATGCCAAAACAGTGATGCAAAGTTACCCATATGCTTAATTAGTCTAATAGTTCTGAACCTCATACAAGATCTTTTACTAACCCAAACCATGTGTTAGTCCAAAATAGTACATCCATACTATACGGTGTGAGGGTAACAAGGAAAGATTTCATGGTTTCTCCTTTGTTCAAAAGTTGGACTTTTATCTATCCCTTAGCAACCCAAAAGACTACACCCATGATTCTGTGGGGGTTGAAGGTACGGAATAAGATTTCTTACTAGTTTGCTCCACAGTCACACAACTCTGTGCATAAAGATGTACTTTTTGGCTTCAGTTAAAAATACATTTGCCCTTAATTCCCTCTGGCTTCCTTGAATATGCGACTCATCCCTAAGTTGAAAAAATTCTGCTGGATCTATTTTATCAACGCTTTTGAGAATTTTGAAAACCCAGATGAAGTCCACACGCAGCCTCCTTTTTTGAGACTAAGCAGATTTAATTCTCGGAGTCTGTCAGAGTACAGCATGTCTTTATGTCCTGCAATACACCTGGTTGCTCTCCTCTGCTCAGCTTCAAGTGTTGGTATGCCTTTCTTGTAGCATCTTGAAAGCATGCTTTTCTTGTAGCATTCTTGTAGAATACTCCAGATGCAATCTCACTAGAGCATTATATAGACTGACCACAACATTGCTTAATTTACAGTCATGCTCATAAGTTTACATACCCTGGCATATTGTGAAATATTGGCCTTTGTTTGGAAAATATAAGTAATCATGCAGAAAGCTTTCCTTTTAATTAGGGAGTGTGCTGAGGCGATGCAATTTATTATCACATAATTGTGTGTGCCCTTTTTAAATCATAATGATTACTGAAATCATCTATTTGGGCGTAATCCAAAGTTTACATAACCTTTGAATGATAATATACACACAAGTTGACTCATACAGGTTAAAATTAAGGGTAGTTAAGGCAGAGTGTCCATACCTGTAACATGTTTGATCAGTGTCTGTGCATAAATAGTCAATTTAAATGCCTGCAGAGCTGCACTGACTTTGCTGGATACCAAGTGATGAAGAGAGCAAAAAAAAAAAAAAAAAACAACTGTGAAAACGGTTGTTGATTTCTATAGCTCAGTAATAGGCTATACAAAGTTATCTGGAAACCTGAAAATGCCTGTCAGTAGTGTTCAGACTCTGATAGTGGAAAAATGTGGAAAGTTAGGAGTTCTGTTGTTACCAGGCCAAAGTCAGGTAGACCAACTAAAATTTCAGCCACAACTGCCGGGATCATTTGTCAAGCTGCAAAGAAAAACCCACAAACCACTTCAGTTGAAATACAGGCTTCTCTGCAAGCTTGTGTGGTGTTGCCGCTTCAACATATACTAGATGGAGGTACTTCAACAAAAATTGGCTGCACAGTCAAGTTGCAAGAAAAGCTACTGGAATTAGAGTGAAAACAGGAAGGAAATGGAGGGCAGAGGCAAGACTACACCACAAGAGGCTGGTGGACATAATGACATGGGATTGAGATGGACTAGGTTTCTTCAAGACTCCCCACTTTAGAACCACCAAAGGGAGGGAGGAACAGCAGTTAATACAGCAAGAGGTGAGGCAAACAGTTGAGGAAGAAGGAACATGTAGGGAAGTTACAATGAGACAGCAAGAAGTGTGGACCAAGAAAGACAATGCTGTTTTAAGGAAGGTGACCTGGACTAAAATATGACACTTTTTGAGTCACACTGCATAGCATTCCTCATCCAGGCACTCTACAATGTTCTGTACACCACACTGATCCTGCACATATGGGGAAAAGTAGAGTCCCCTGTGTCCATACTATTCTCCAAGCAAGGTCCCTTGGAGCACATCCTCAGTAGCTGCTTCAAAGTACTAGGCAAGAGACAGTATAGATGACAGCATGATCAAGTCCTGAAGGCCATCAGCAAAATTATCAGTGCAGGAATTATTGCAGCGAAGTGATTCCACCTCTGTAAGTGGACTATCATTTTTGTTAAAGAAGGTCAGCAGCCAAAAATTACAGCAAAAGCATCTGCAGGCACTTTGGCTTCAGCCAGGGACTGGCAGTTACTGGTGGACAGCTGAAGATTCCCAGCAATGTTGCTGCCACTATCTTGTGTCCAGACAATATATGCATCACCAAGCAAATGGAGGTGTTGGAGCGAACAGTCTCATGGGAAGAATATCTGAGAAGAGTCCTTTGAGAGAAACTCACCAAGTATGTGGGACTGGTCAGGGAATTCCAGCAAGCAGGGTGGAGAGCCAGGTGCCTAACTGTGAAGGATAGCTATAGGGACTTTGAAGCCCACTCCCTAACCAAGGCCTTCAGTTATCTAGGCATAGGAGGAGGTAAGAGAAGAAGAGCCACCCACAAGAACACAAACTGTCAAGAGACATTCTAAATTGCTATTGCTCAAAAGAGGAGAGAGTTGGGGTAATAGCTATGAGCCAAATGAACACAAGCTGGGGTTGGCTCAGCCTCAGCTTGGTGACATAGATGAGAATATATGAAGAAGAAAGACTACAAACACCAGGATATTCCAGGAATATGTCAAACTAAGCACGTCTGGAATTCTGCAATCACAAACTTTCCACTATCCCAGGGACTGTGTGTAGCTCGATTCCATTCTCTGCTGCAGCTTCTCTGGTTGTCCTATACCGATTCTTGACAATGTCGGTTTTACTTTGTTGCTTTCAATACAGGCAGTTTGAGAGCAACCACTTTTTGATGTCTGTATTCCCTCATTTAAAGACAACTGCTCCTGTTTTGATAGTACGTGCAGTGCACCCATGCAAATATCTGCATATAAATGTTGAAGTTTTGTATGAATGCCAGGGAATTTCCTCCTTGCTAAAATATATCAGGCAGCAGACATCTTCCATTTTCTTACACTGAATTATGAAAATGTAGTAGAGCTAAATGAAGACATTCTTCATTCATGTATCCGATGGCAATATCAGTTACCATACCAGCCTTTTTAATATTGTCTGCATTTCTTTGTAACTGTAAAATTCTTTTTATTTTTGCTACAAACCTTGTAATTACTATGTTTGACCTCTGAAAAGAAAAATAAGATGCATTATATAAACAAATTTAATTACATGATCAAACTCTATGATTAAAGTAACTAAGTTTGTTAAAAGATAGAATTTGTCAATATGCAGTAGCACGTGGTTGAGAATACACTGCTGTTTTTCAAAATTTTCAGGTAAAGAAGTTATAATGTATACAAATGTATTGTTGTCATTTCAGTTTTTAACAATTCAACCTCTGTGAGCAAAGGTAAAACTGAAAAATTATAAATCAATATGACACTTACCTGAATGGGTTAGTAACAACTAATTGCTCTCATCCAAATTATTTTAGTATGATACAAGAAAACAAGCAACATGAAAGGCCTCTTGTCCTATAAAACTACTATTCATAAATGAAGAAGTGCTATTTTAATATCTATGTATTTTATTTTTAGGAACAGTATGGATTCAGTACATTCTGGCATTAATGTACTATGGGAATGATGTAAATGGTCCTGATGGAAAATTAACTATTGATGTTGCTCCTTGGATTGAAGTAGAGATGGAGAGTTTAAATTACAATGAAAGACCATCCCCTAGGGTTTTTGTTTCTCATTTGCCTCACTACTTGGTTCCAAAAGGCCTAAGGAAAGGAAGAGGAAAGGTACAGTAAAAAAAAAAAATTCACAAAGCAGAAATGTCATTTTCATTGGGGAATGATAAAATCAAGCTCTTCACGGTCTCATACAGGCTTTAATGAAGCAAACTCCAGACTTAATTGGCCTAAATGCAATCTTAATGTGAAGAGATCTGAAAATGGGGTGCAGCATTCACCCACTTGTTGTCTCACTTTCCTGGTCCATGGAGGCTATTCCGCAGTACCACATGTAAGTGGGGAACCAATCCTTCTCAGTTTGGAAAGCCATCACAAAGGCATATGGATTCATTCAGACTCTTCAAGGAAATCATTTACTGCAATCTGTCCTGAACTTGGAAGAAACGTTGAGTAAAGACATCTTTCAAATAGACAGGAATATTTCTTAAGACCTTACTCTTACTAGTTAAGAGGAGAGAGGTCTATGTTCAACATAATTAACTGGAAAATATCAGGTTTTGAACCGACTTGAGTCATCCATGTGTAAGGGATGCCCAAAGCAGTGCTGAACTGTTGTGTCAAGCATAACATGAGTAATATCTCTGCTGTTTAAGGAAATGAACCACTCGCAGCAGAGCTCTACTAAGTGCTTAAAATGGGAATACATTAGTCTATAAAAATGATAGTCATTTTTTGTGCATAGGATATAAATAGATAATGCAAAGTTAATAATGTTAAGAGTGTTTAAAAATGATACAAAAAAATAAAAAAGAATTGTCTTTGTTCTTAATTATGTAGAATTCACAGTTTATGCATCCTATATTACAACGTCTCTCAAAACAATGCAGGAAGTTCACCACAAGCTCTTCATGGGTTGTTTTTGATGACTGAAGTCCACAGCCCTATACACTCCTGCTCTCTGTCAAAAAGACTGAGCCTCAGTTTGAACACCACTTTCTAACAGACATCCTTGTAAATCACACGACTAATTACGTTAAGTGTATTCCCTAAATCAGGATGTCCATTTCCATCTCCTGGAGGGCTTACAATGGCTACAGGTTTTTCTTCTTGCAACTTTCTTCATCAGTGACCAGTTTCTGCTGTTAATTGAATTAATTTCCCTTCATTTTCATTGCCTTTTTTTACCGTCAGCCTTATGCATTGCTTCTTCTGTCCTTAAATGGCAACCAAATAAAAATGAGATGTGAAGTAGGTCAATAGATGACCAGCTAAGATGATGCCTCAAATGCCAAACTATGGCACTCCAACCAATTTCTTAATTAGAAGCCCGTTCTTGTTGGTAATTAAACGTGCTATTTAATACCATTACTTGCTGATGTTCTCATTATATCACACCAAAACTGTTGATTTCTTTTTTTAAGAGCATGATACAAATGTTTTGCTGATCTGAGACATCAATGTTAGTGAGACATTCACCTTTCTTTATTTTCAAATATTGTATGATGGGCACAGTTTAGCTAGCCATGTCTTGGCTTGTTTTATATCTCATTATTGTTTCACTGTTAATTAAGAAAAATGGAAACAATTAACAATTATAGTGAGTCAATAAAAATTAAGTTAAAAGTAGCTAATTAGCAAAAACTGGGCACTAATTAAGAAAATGGCTAGAATGAAAACCTGCAGGCACAGTAGCTCTCCAGAATCGTATTTGGACACCTCTACTCTAAATGGAAAATTTCTCTCTAATTTGGATTTTGAGTACAACTAACGATGGGCAAAAACACACATGTTTTGATTCACATACAATTTTCTGAAACTGCCACTAAAATTAGTTTTGTATTAAACAAAAACACTTCCAGACAGGAACCAAATGCCTTTCTTCTTATTGTAAATTGGATAAATTTCAATGAGAGAGAAATGTATTTTGTTTTGCAAATTTTTTTTGTGAATTTCCTGTGAATTCAATTTTGTGTTTCGCATATCACTAAGTACAATGTTTAAACAACAATTTGAATGTACCATGAACCATTTTTGGAACACAGTTTTTAATTTGAAAATGCACATTGTAATTTATTATTTATTTTTCACAGTCTGTCAGATGAGCAGTTTTCATTTCAATTAGTCTGCTTTTCAAACATTTCCTTAGAGAAAGAATTCGGACACGAGTATCGGTAGGCTTTGCGCCTAGGAACCAAGTTACCTAAACTATTCTATAACATTTCAGTAATTGTTTACTGCTGTAATGCTGATCCTTCTGATAATAAAATATGTCATTCCAATAGCAATTGATGAGAAGAATTCATAATTAATTATAGATTTAAGGTATTCAGGGTTCCAGCAGCAGCAAAAACGGGTCACTAATTAAGAAAAGGGTTAGAATGAAAACCTGCAGCCACTGTGAGTTGGGGACCCCTGCTCTAGAGTGTCTCTTTCTCTTGCACAGTTTGGCTCAAAAACTAATCAGGACATCATCTCATAACAAGCTTAAGTTTCGAGTTTGGTATTTTTCCGTCCAGCCGTTTTAGGTCCAGACCGTCCTCAAGAAACTGTGACACACAGTCACACACACATATACAGACATACACACACCCCCATCACTGAGATATTGATGTTTTCAGTATCAGGGGACCCTAAAACATCCATTGAAAACCAGAGATCGAAATTTTTGGCGAATCTAAAGCTTTCGCTCTTTCCCCATACACAATAGGTTATGGTAGGGGAGGAAAATAGGAAAATTAGAGCTTTTATTCTATTTTAGTTTTGGGAATGTCTTAATAAAGGTTAACAAAATGGTAACTTAAAGCAAAACACCCTTTTATTCTAATGGCAATATTTTTATACCCAACACATATGGTACATGCAAATCACACATACTGTATATTGTTGTCCCAATCAGAAAAATTAACTCCTCTCTACATTGAAATATTTTCAAAGATACCCTCAGTGACATACACACCAATTGATAGCATGGTTTGGAAATGTACACAGTAAGTAAACTCAGATACTGTATCTGCCTCATCCAACACAAACTGTTTAACTTATTTTTCTCTTTTCTTCTAGGTTATATATTTGGCAAGAAACCCAAAAGATGTAGCAGTGTCATTTTATCACTTTCATAATTATTCAAAAACACTGGAAAACCAAAACAGTTTTGATGAATTTTTTGATAAATTTCTCACAGGTGAAGGTACAGTGCTTTTTCAATTATGTTCTAAAATATGTTCCAAAAATAGTAATGAACATAATGCTTATTGACTTGCTCTTTGAATCTGTTGGAAATTAAAGTGATTTGGTTTTTGCAGAATACCAAAGAAAATGAGATCATAACAATGATTTCCAGCACAAGATAAAATTTCTAATGTAATTGAGAAAAATCAGAAAATGATTAAAAAAAAAGAGAGAGAGAAATGTGACTTTTTTATTAATGTAATGTCTCAGTCAACCTGATTAACAAATCTGAAGGCCGTTTTCGCTACTGTTTTGACACAGAGTTTAAAGTAGTGTGAAGTAAAGTGAATAAAGCAATTAAAGAACCAGTGAAATGCATTGAATAACACTGCACAAGTTTTAGTGTTAAAAACATTCATATGGTGGTCACTTGTACACTGAATATTCTGTACAATAACTCAAGATTATTTCATATAAATACCTGGCAAAGCTTCTTTATTTTCTGAGATTCAACTCCTAGCCTTAGAGCTCTGGAGCAGACTGACCCTGACCTATCTGGCGATTTGTTGTTGCCAAATTGACACCTCCTTTTGGGAAGCTGGGGTTTTTATGGTTGGTGAACCAGAAGGAGCAGAGTCAGTTACCCTCATTGGGCAGTTTCTCAATGCTGCAGGGAGAAAAGGAGGTGACAATGTTAGTCACGGCACCCCCTCTTGTCCTGGTGGGTTATTACATACCTTGAAAGAACCTGTGCATAACACATGTTTACATTTAGAGTGAAAACTATGACCTATCATAAACAATATCATACATTGTACATTGTGGATAAAATGCTGTCATACTGTATATCGTAAATTACATTTTTAAAACAAACAAGTAAAAAAAAAACAAAAAAAACTGCTGTGTGTTGAACTTGAAATCACAGAAACAAAAGACTCCATTAATCACCCATCCTGTTGCATGCTTTAAGTGATGTATTTGTAATTTTGTGAATGTTTGATTTTATTACCAACTTCTAGAGTGTTTGGTTTATTTACTGAATCATGTTTGATGTATACTGT
>JANRMT010062791.1:94088379-94113193 GCA_026402145.1 Polypterus bichir lapradei | reverse complement strand
CTCCATGGGCACAGCGCCTTATTTACACGCCGCAGTAAGCCGATGAAGCAATAGAGAACGATCGGGTGCGACTCGCCCCAATCACCTCATCAACTCACCGCGGTGGTGCAATCTCGTTTTGAAGTAATAGTATTATTACTGGAAGTTGCACTATTATTTATTTTATTGTTATTATTTATTAGTTTAAATATTATGCAGTTAATGATGGTAAAGTGTAAAAGTCACTTTAAAGTGTCAGTGGACAGAGATTGTTAACATTAACAGAAAGTGTAGGTTGTTTACAAAATTTTTTTACTATTTATTCCATTTCTAAAAGATGTTCAGTGCAATACAACTTTTGACAAGCACTTCTGGATATTTTACTAAGTCTAAATGCCTCTTTGGATGGTTGACAATATGTTGTCAAATTTTTAGTTTAAGTTGTTTGCAAAATTTGTTCAATAAAAAAGGTCCTATATTTTGACTGCAACTGTCATGCAATGTGATTCCTTCTCTTAATTAGTGTCACCCCCTTGAAAACTATCACTTTATGGGGCCATGCAAACCTGCATTAATACTTGTGTGCACATTAAAATGTTTTTTTGTACAATGTACAATTCTCATGACAGTGGAATAGGTTATTCTTAGCCAGTCTACTGCAGTAATTGCAGTGGAAAATGTGGTTAACATTCACTCATGCATGGGAAAAAAATACCGTCGAATACAGTGAAATCGGTACAATTTTGAAAAATACTGTGATATAGAATTTTGGTCATACCGCCCAGCACTAATAAAAGGTAACATGGATAGGTTGTATTTTGGAAGAAATCAGTATTTCAGAATGCAAAATTTAAGCAATATGCTGTGGTACACTTCTGTATAATTTTTCAAGTAGTCCTATAGTAAATAGTCTTTCAGGACTTAAACAGCTCTTCTTTTGAATTTGCTTGATTTATGATCTTTTGCTTGTGAAATGTTGATCTCACACTGCTTCGATTATGTTGAGTTCAGACTCCGACGTGGCCAATCCAATAACGTTAAGTGCTCTATTTTTTAAACTACCAACTCAAGTACAGTAAGCCTTATTTGTGGCTGGGGTTGTTACGGTGCTAAAAGATTAATTTTTTTTTATAAGAAATTTTAACAAGGGTACTGTATGATGAAAGAAAATCCGTTTATATTTCTCAGTATTTATTTAATCAATTTGACTAATTACCCTATACCAAAGCACGCCAAGACCATGACAATGCCACTATTATGCTTCAGAGAAGGCTGCAGATAGGAATCAAATTTACTTGCCAACTCTTTTCCTGACTTATTGATTATGTGTATTTATTACAATTTTATACAATGTTTTCACAAACACACACTTCAAGCCCAAAGAAATAGCTTTACGAGTAATTTTCTTGGGTACCTAAAACGTTTGCCAAGAACTATGATAGGATGGTACAGTTGTTATTTTTTTAATTCAGCTTCTTACATTGACCATATTAATATTTTATATAAATATCGTGTTCTATATTTTGGATGATACATCCATAGAACAAAAAGTTGTTTATTGACACCACAAACACTCGGCAAGAAAAGGGCTTGTATTTACTATTGTAATTGATCTTTTTTGAATGACAGCATTTCCAAAAAATGTAAACTTCTTCATTGAAACTGCCAAAAATAATTTACAAAACACAGGGTATGCACATAATGTTTGTGCTTTTTATAACTTTATGAATATTTATTTTCTAAAGTACTTACCTGCAACCTCCTAAATTCTTCTGCTTCTGTTTTTGACTCCTCAGCTTTCCTAAATTGGTCTTCTTGTTCTTGTAACATTCTTGCAAAGATTTGATCATGGCCATTTTCTTCTTAGAAAAATTTAAATGTTTATTTTTAACAAAAGGCAATTTAAGGCACATACATCTAAAGGAAAAAAAAATCCTATTTCCCATCCAATGAAACAAAAGGAGCACCTGGTAAACATGACTAGCTAATTAAGTGCAACAACTAACTATATAAACATCATCAAGGGTACCTTTGAGTTCAACAAATAATAAACCACAAGGGAAAAAAGTATTTTTCCTTGTGTATGAAGTGCTAGGTATGATTTTAATTTAAAATTGACAAATTACGGCTTAAATATGGATTTAATACTTTACAAATTCTACATGTAGTGGGAAAAACCAGCAACTCTTGAATGTGTCATTGTGCATGGTTTTAAATTGTGATGTGAACCAATTAATACATGTATTGTAAGGGCATATAACTGAAAAAATACACTATTTGTGGTTAACATTCTTACATCTGTATCCAGCTAAAGCACTAGCCTATGTCCTATATTAATAATATCACATATATATTTGAATGGGTGTAAGACAGGGCACTTAAGATCAATCAGCTTTTCTTCAAAAAAAAACAAACAAAAAAAAAACATTTAAATAAACATGATTTTTCCACTAACAAAAATCAGAAGGGTCTAGCACAACTCAAAGCAGGTTGTGTAATTGTCTTTTCTCATATCAGCATCTTTCTCTAGGCATTTTGATTTTCCTTCCATATCTCCAGAAACATATATAATTTGGCTTACTATGAGTGATAAATTGGCCCCATTTAAGTGCGAATTTCTGTGTGCAAGCAGATCCTTCAATGAACTGTTGCTCTGTCCAGGGATATTTTCTGCTCTGTGCACACAACAACTAGGTTAGGTTCCAATCTCCCTTAACCCCAAATTGAATTTAGCAGGTTTAGCCACACATAGCTCAAAAAGGTCTAGCCTCCACCCATTCATCCCTGAATTGGATAAAAAAGGTTTGAGAATGTATTGTTATGAGAAAAGCATTTTTAAATTAATTTGGTATTTGTTTGCTCTTAATGCCACATAATTAATAAACTTGGCTGTGGATTATTATCTAGTGGTCGTTGTGCATGAGACTTTCTGCACCTCATATCAATTTTGTTTCCTGGAAAGTTTTTCCATCAGTAGTAGATGTGATGGACTCTAGCATATAGGCTTGTGTATAAAAACCTTCCTTTCCACTTGTACTATTTGATTGTTCACACTCTGAGAACAGGCAATCTACTTGAAAAATGTAGGGAAATAATTAAATATTTGTTTATTTTTTCAACTCATTATCAAATGTGTTTTTTCATACACAGATTATAGACATGAACAACAATGTTGCTTTGACTCATAGCAGTTAATTTAAAATACTTATTTCACTGTTTCACTTTTAATTTTAATATATTCTACTACATTAACTGTCAATGCTTGTCTTGACATTTTATTCTCTTATGTGTAAGCTATGGAAAAAATATTTTAAGTGTGTGAAAACACACCTGCACCGTCCTGCTTGTGACCGTTTCAAAACAAAACACACAAAGAACATATACCTGTACTAAATGTGCATCAGTACAGCAGTGAACACTAGACATACCTTTACTATTGTATTTATGTAGAAGGTTTGGTATTAGCATGATTCTGTTAAATGTAACATTTTTCCTTGTTGGAAAAAAAATAGTGTTTTTACCTCATTAATTGGGGGACAAATAATGCAAAGGATGCTACAGTGACTGTGAATTCAGCATCCAAAGCTACTTTGTAAACAAATTTAAGATTACAGCCATCATGTCAACGGTATGAAACACAAATATAAAAAAAAATGTAAAATGCTTCAGGAAAGTATAAAACAAACGCATAGGAAACATACCTGTATGGTTTCCATTTTCCATTAGATGTAGTTCAACATGCTCCTGCAGGATGCTACTGTTGGTGCAGACAAGGGTACACATTGGGCAGTAATAGAGCCTTGTGGTTTGTGCATCTAAGTGTAAAACAAATTGATTCAACAAATGATTCCAGGATTCCGGTCCAGAATATTACTCTATTACAGAATTATATTTTGTACTAAACCTTGCCGAACTTTAAAGTAGAAATTCAACTAACATTATATATTTTGTTTAACTTTCACAGGTTGTTTGCAAACTAACAATGCTCCAGGTTGTTCTGACAAGAGGCCAACACAACCCCTTAATCACATTTTGGTAAATGGGGTAGGCTTATGAATAAATTAATTTTTTCCCCAAAACATTGAATATATTTTCATTTAATACTTTCTTGCAGACTTTGTACTTCAGTGCTGTTTCTGCATAATTTGTTTTTATCGGAACTTGGTGGATTAACATTATCACAAATACAGTATAAGATGGAGGCATGGAAGTGTACTGAACAGCACTACTGCCTCAGAGTCTTGAGAACTGACACAGCAGATTTTTTATTTTATTCATGCAGCTGTTAGTTTCCACCCACACCTTGGAAACCTGGAGATTAGGAGGGTTCAGTAAAAGGACTGATGACCTAAAAGAAGGTAACATCACTTCCATACTAATTCAGCAAATGGAATGGGTGAGAGAAAAAAGGATAATATTTCAATACAACTGAATTCAATTTAATTTTTGGAATAGGGAAGACTAGGAACAAGGCTGGAAAGCATTTTAGGCAGATAAAGCAGATAATGGATAAACAAGGTATGATTTTGAGTGAGCAGGATAGAAACAAGAATAGATGGAAGGTGTTGCATTAGGGGATGGACTCCCAAAATGAAGGGCTAGTACCAAGAGTAAGGAGGGAGAAAAGAGGCACTGAAAAGAATGAAAACTGGAAAGGCAACAGGACTGGATAAAATACCAGCAGAACTGTGAAAGGGTATGGGTGAAGAGAGAGGAGATGTGTTGAGGGATATAATGCAGAAAATCTATGAACAGAATAGAAAATCAGAGGAGTGGAGGAACAGTGTTATTGTACCCATTAATAAGAAGGGTGATATTTAGAATTGTAAAAAATATAAAGAGATCAAGCTAGTGTTAGACACAATGAAAATCTGGGAAAGGGTTATAGAGAGAAGGCTTATGGAAGACACCACTATGGAGGAGGAGGAGCAGTTTGGTTTTATGTCAAGGAGAGGAACAACTAAGGAGGTTTTTCAATAGATACAGCTCAGCTCATAAGAAAGCATCGAGTAAAACAGAAAGGTCTACAGTTGGTGTTTATTGTCCAGGATATGTATGAGCGAGTTGTGACTCGGGTTAAAAATCAGTATTGGGGTAACATACAAGATCCCAGTTAAAGTAGGCCTGCACCAGGGATCTTATTTAAGTCATTATCTCTTTGATCTGGTTATGGATGTGCCGAGTCATGGGATAAAGGAACAGAACCCCTGGTGCATGCTTTTTTATTATGACATGGGTGTTCAGTCTGTCTACAAGACCAGCATCATCAAACACTAAGCCTGAAAACCAAGACTGATTTAAGAACATTTATGTTAGACAGAATGCCAGTGGGGGTGTGGAGGTCATTTTATCCTTGGAACCCCTGCAGATTTTGATTTTCCTCCAGCAAAACTGGACTTGTTTTTCCTTTCCTCCTTGCCATGTGACCTTACCTTTCTTTGTGTTACTTATTCTTTAATATTACTGCATTATCTTCTTTGTTTTTTAATTCATATAACATTTTTTTTTGTTGTCCTGTAAAGCAGTGGTCCCCAACCTTTTCGTGATTACGGACCAGACAAAACGGGTTGGGGGGGAAGGGTGAATGATATACGTGTAACAAAACACATTGAAGAGTGTGCTGTTGTGCAGCGGTTCCCAACCTTTTTGGCGCCATGAACCAGTTTCATGTAAAACAATATTTTCACGGCCCGGTATCGAAACAACTAAAAACAAAGTGCGTAAAAATACAACTCACCATCCCGCAGAATTAGTGGGAGCCCCGAGTTTGTTCCCCTGTTATGAGCCGGTCCCATCTAGGGGTAATGGGAGACAATGTCACCCAAAGTATGTTACTTATGTCTAGTCTACTCCGTAATTTGGTTTTGGTCGCTGTCACTGCAGAAAATCCTGCTTTACAAAGATAGGTTGTTGGAAACGGAAGCAAGGAATTCAGTGCTTTTTTGGCAATCTCTGGAAATTCTGCATTGATCTTAATCCAGAACACCGGCAGAGCTGTTGTTTGGAACATACTTTTAAGGCCACTGTCATTTGCAATCTCTAGCAGTTGATTTTCTTCTTGCACGGACAGGCTCAATTCATCTGGTTTGTTCACAAATGGGTCACGTATCCATTCTTTCGATGTTCGGGGTCTTTTGTGGTTGGAAAGTACCGCTTGAACTCTTTTAAAAGCAGAGACAGGTGGTCGTGCATGAGCTGTAATAATTTTGAATCGGGCTCAGTTTCTTCCAAAACCCCTGCCAATGTTTGAAACATGTCAAATATCTCTCTGTTCACTCTGCGTCGCCATAATTCAAGTTTGGCTTTGAATGCAGCTACTTTGTCTGCCAACTTGAAGACAGTTGTCATTTTCCCCTGAAGTGACAGATTGCGTTCATTAAGCAGATTGAATATGTCACACATGTAAGCGAGTTTTGCGACCCAGTTCATGTCACTGAAATGTTCTGCCAGCTGTGGCTTTTTTTCTGAAAGAAATCTCCGCAGTGGCTCTCGTAACTCAAACTCTGGCCAATGATCTCCCTTTAGATAGTAATCTTACTTCTGTGTGTAAGAGAAGGCGTTTGTGCTCTGCATCCATCTCATCACAAAGCTGCTCGAACAGACGCGAGTTTAGGGCATTTGCTTTGATGTAGTTAATGACTTAAATGACATCGTTCAATACACTGTTAAGTTCAGGGAACATTTTTCGGCAAGTCAACATTTCCCTGTGAATGACACAGTGCGTAGAGTCACATTCAGGTGCAAACTCCTTAACCCGAGCAATTAAACCAGAAATCCGTTCAGTCATGGCAGCAGCTCCGTCCGTGCATATGCTGACACAAAAGGACCAATCCAGCTTTCCTGATATGTAATCATTTAAAGATTAATAGTTCTGCGCTAGTGGTGGTGCTTGGCAGTGACAGTGCACATAACCTCATGCACATCCTCCGGATATATATATTATATCTCGCACATAAACAAGTAGTATTGCCTTGTTGTCAATATCAGTAGACTCATCAACATGAATTGCATACAAAGGTGACTTATTAATCCTCTCCAACAACTGTGTCTCAATGTCCTCTGCTATATCCTCAATTAGCCTAGTGACGGTGCTTGCCAAAAGAGGAACCTGTGCTATCTTTTTAACAGCAGCCTCTCCTAGCAGTTCATGGCAATTGTCCTTAGCAGCAGGCAGGATCAATTCCTCACCTATAGTAAAAGGTTTCTTGAACTTAGCAATGCGGTTAGCCACTAGGTATGAAGCTCTCAGTGCACTCACATTTGTTGAGGTGGTGGCCATTAGCAGTTGCCTCTCTCCATCTTGTTCATGTTTTCTCCTTTCAAAAAATTGCAAAGTCTTGTCTTTTAATGCAGGGTGCTTGGCCTCTAGGTGCTGAAGCAGTTTTGAATGATTCATAGCCTAATTTGCTAGCATGTTGCCACATATTATGCAGAGTGGGCTTGGTGCGTGAGAATCACCTGTAGCGATAAACCCGTATTTTAAGTAGGAATCCTGATATTGTCTATTAAATGCAGCTTTCTTTTTCTTGGAAGTCGAAGGCTCTTTTTCTGTCTCCTCATTGGGCCTTTTTCCCTTTCCAAAGACGTTTGTTTTTTTACTCATTTTTGCTAGCTTGTGGGTTAAAATTACCCCAATCTTTTTGTGACCTAGGACCTTTTTAATTTGGGTAATTTTTTCCACGGACCGGGTTGGGGGAGGCGTGTAACAAAAGATAATGAAGTGCGCAATATAGAAACTATTCACCAAGTGCGTTGCCTTATCTGCACCTACGAGGTGTGGCAGAAAAGTAATGAGACTGGCAACACTGCAAGCGATCTGGCAACGCTGCGCTGTTGTCCTTGATAGAGCATGTGTATCAGTACCCTCCCATAGCTCAGTGCGAGTTTCAACTCCTTCCGTTAACTACGTGATTTTTTGTGACTGCTATTAGCGAAGTTGAGTTTTTGGTTGTGCGTCACGCAAAATGGAACAGCGGAATTTGGAGCAACGTTGTGCCATTAAATTTTGTGTTAAGCTTGGAGAATCGGCAAGTGTGACATTTGAAAAGTTAAAACAGGCCTATGGGGAACATTCTTTATCCCAAGCTCAAGTTTTTCGCGGGCACAAATCATTTTTGGAAGGCAGAAAACACGTTGAAGATGAACACCGTTCAGGGAGGCCTTCAACTTCGAAAACCAATGAAAACATCGAACGTGTGAACACTCTTGTGAGATCAGACCGTCGTTTAACATTAAGAATGTTGAGTGAACAATTAAATTTGAACAGATTTACCGTTCATCAAATTTTGACTGAACATTTGCACATGCGAAAGGTCTGTGCCAAAATGGTGCCGAAAAACCTCACAATTGAGCAGAAGGACAATCGAAAAAACAAGTGTCTTGATCTTCTTGACAGAATCGCTAATGAGCAAGATTTCTATAGTCGTGTGATCACAGGTGATGAATCATGGATTTTTGAATACGATCCTGAGACCAAGAGGCAAAGTCAGGAGTGGCACACTGCAAACTCTCCTCGGTGTGTAGCTGCCCAAGGGAACTACTTTGAAGGGGATAACATTGATATTTGAAAAAAATAAAAACTTTGGTAAATAAAAAATCAGTCTCATTACTTTTCTGCCACACCTCGTATGAGCCACAGATGGAAGTGTTTTCCAAAATAAAACAGCCTCCACATCCGTTTGGCGCAGCCCGGCACAAAATGCTCCATGGACCGGTACCGGTCTGCGGCCCGGTGGTTGGGGACCCCTGCTGTAAAGCACTTTGAGCTACATTGTTTGTATGAAAATGTGATATATAAAGAAATGTTGTTGTTCATGCTGATGGCATTGTGTTGTGTACCAGCAGAAAAGATGTGGAGAGGAAGCTGGAAGAATGGAGAAGAGCTCTAGAAGATAGAGGATTGAAGATAAATAAAAAGGAGAATATGAGGTTTAACGATGATTAGGATTCCAAATTTAACCTGCAAAGACACTGCTGAAAAGAGTAAATACATTTAAACATCTAAGATCAGTGCTAGCCCAAGATGGAAAATAAGATGCAGAAATAACCCTTAAAGTGCAGTGTGGATGTAATAATTGGAAGAAGGTATCAGGAGTATTGTATGATCAAAGAATTAGGGTGAAGATTAAAGGTAAGGTTTTTAAGACAGTGATAAGACCAGCAATGATGAAAGGAGATGAGACATGGGCAGTAAAGGGAGTGCAGGAGAAGAAGTTAAATGTGGCAGAAATAAGAATGTTGAGATGGATGTGGGGGAATTACAATAAAGGACATAATAAGAAATGTTACAATTTGAACTATAACAAAAGTGGGAGATATATCAAAGAAAGTACAGGAAAGTAGATTGAAGTGGTATGGACAGGTGATTAGGAGAGACAATGAATATGTGGGCAGAAGCCTGATGGTAATGGAAGTACATAAGAAAATGAGGGAGGCCAAAGCAAAGGCATTGGATAGAGCAAAAGAAAATTGGAAGGAAAAGGGTTTGATTGGGGAGGAGGTGAAGGACCGAGAGCTGTTAGGAGAAGGTATCCCACAGAGAAGTGGGGGGAAAAAAAAAAAAAAAAAAAGAATTTCATTACAAATTTGTCATTTTGTTAGGTTTGAAGAAAAGCACACCTATAACATGTATTTGAGGAGTAGCTGCCAGAACAACCGTGCCATTTCAATTACATTAACTGGTCCTCAATGATAATACAGCAGTAATGATTCTTCCTTGGCAGACTATGCATCTTCATAAATATGCACTATGATGATAAAATCTATCCAGTTATGCTTTATTTATTGGGTATAACATTCTCAGAGCTTCAAAAATGTGTTTTCCTTGTGTGAACTTCAATCTACAGCAAATAAATCAGCTACATTAGTTATTTTAGATAAGAAACTACAAAAATACTATTAAATAAAAACTACAACATACAATGTTGTACAAATTTCAGTATCAATATAAAAACTAAAAGAAAACTCTAAATAAAAAGTATGTGTTTGATAAGGACCTCTTTACTAATGGGATGATTTAGCTTCAGTTTTGAGAGCAGCACCTTGAAACAACATCTGCGGTCAGTATATGCAAATTTCTGCCACTTATAGGCACAAAGATATATGATCTGAAAACTTAGTCACAAGAATGTTTTCAGTCAAAAGTGTGCATTATTAAAATATGGAACATCAACACAACACTAAATATATAACATCCAACAGAAATTTAGGTATACTACTGGAAAATGTGTATAGAAAGTTTCAACACTTTTAAAAATGTCCTACTAACCTGAATCCTCTTGAAAAATTGTACTGGAAGATGCACATATTAATGACTTTTTAGGATTACTTCTGTCATAACTCTTACTAAAATCAAACTTGTTAGAGAAACCTTGGGGTTCTACAACATCAGAAAAGGTCTTGTGGTCTTTTCTGATGTTAACCTTATGCTCCTAATGGAAAAAAGAAAATGCCTTCAACACTTTTAAAACAGAAAATAAACATAGCACGTCAGGGCTTTAAATACAGTACATGAAAAAGCAGATGAACAATAGTTATAAGAATGCATTAATAGGCTGCAACTGTTTAGTTTCCAAACAAGGCTAAGGAGCAAAGTTTGCAAGCCAGAATTTTATCCCAACCCCCATTTTTCAAAACAATCACCTTTTGGCACCCATATGTAAGTAATTAATAAAATACTTACATAAGAAATAAAGAACCTACGTGAACTGAAATATATTCAGCACCACATAGCACTGAATAAGAAATTAAGTTTGCTAAGGAAATAAATCATATATGCTACCATGAGGTGCAAATTGTTTTTGAGAGAAAAGTTCCCATATAGCAGTGGTACTTTCAAGGGAAAGAGTATGAATAACGAGCCATGGAATTTACAAGTATTACATAGTCAAATCAAAACAATTTTCTATATTGTACTTTTCTAATTCTAGTAGCACTGTGATACATACACTTACTGTAACAGTGATTGCTTGCTCTACATACACCTAACTCATTGACTTGTGAAAATGGGTGGGAAGAAATCCTGTAGCTACAGTGGTACCTTAGAACTGAATTTGAGAACATCTGCTCTTGAGTACCTGAGAGGGAAATTAATATTCTTGACAGAAGAACCATTCAAGATATTTAATTGTATATTTATTGTTAGTAGATTGGTACACATACACTCTTTTGTTATTTCTGATTAATCCCTTATTTCATAAAAAAAATTACAAATATCAAAGAGCAGGTATATGAGCAAATAACATATATTTTTTTCTTTTAAACCACAGGTACTTCATGGCATGACACCTTGTTTATAACACTGGACCTCTAAGTCCTTTAATGGAAAAAACAATCAGCAAAAACAAATAGAAATTTAATTTCCTTCTCCCCCCACCTTAAAATATAATAAAAATTAAATATACTCAAAAAGCATTAATAAATGAGTTTTTCTCTTATATCAATGCATATTATACACCATCAATGTTTAAAATTTTTTCAAAGTTTAAAAGAATAAAAAAAAAATATATAAAACTGAAACCCAGAATAAAAATCTAAATTCTGACAGTTGAAATATTACTTATAACTTTTAAGTGTTGTAAGTAAGCCTTAAGTCAAACTATTCTGGTGTTCATTTTTAGCATATACAGAGAACTGTAACTAGAATAGAACAGAATTACTTTCCATGTTTTTACCATTGTTTGGGCATGTTTCGATTCATTATCATTTTCTTTAAACACAGTTGATGCTGGCGAACAGTGGGAACTTTCTAGAAACAGAAAAAACACGAGATTAAGTGAATTCTGTTTAAAATAAATTTGTTGGTTTAGCATTTACATAACAGAAATATGTAGAAATTTGGTACACAAAGGTAAAACTTAATTGAAGAGTACAGGCTGAAAGAAGTCAAAAGATTATTTAGGGATTGTTTGTGAGTAGGAAACATACTAAATACTGGGAAATAAATTACAATAAAAATAAAAAATAATAAACACTAAATATTTATTGAATTTAAAATATATGTTATTTACTTTGGCTCTCACGCCTTTTTTAATTCCTTGCAAGAGCAGAAAATGTTCACAGCTTTGTGAATGTACAGTGGTGTGAAAAACTATTTGCCCCCTCCCTGATTTCTTATTCTTTTGCATGTTTGTCACACAAAATGTTTCTGATCATCAAACACATTTAACCATTAGTCAAATATAACACAAGTAAACACAAAATGCAGTTTTTAAATGATGGTTTTTATTATTTAGGGAGAAAAAACAATCCAAACCTACATGGCCCTGTGTGAAAAAGTAATTGCCCCCTGAACCTAATAACTGGTTGGGCCACCCTTAGCAGCAATAACTACAATCAAGTGTTTGCGATAACTTGCAATGAGTCTTTTACAGCGCTCTGGAGGACTTTTGGCCCACACATCTTTGCAGAATTGTTGTAATTCAGCTTTATTTGAGGGTTTTCTAGCATGAACCGCCTTTTTAAGGTCATGCCATAGCATCTCAATTGGATTCAGGTCAGGACTTTGACTAGGCCACTCCAAAGTCTTCATTTTGTTTTTCTTCAGCCATTCAGAGGTGGATTTGCTGGTGTGTTTTGGGTCATTGTCCTGTTGCAGCACCCAAGATCGCTTCAGCTTGAGTTGACGAACAGATGGCCGGACATTCTCCTTCAGGATTTTTTGGTAGACAGTAGAATTCATGGTTCCATCTATCACAGCAAGCCTTCCAGGTCCTGAAGCAGCAAAACAACCCCAGACCATCACACTACCACCACCATATTTTACTGTTGGTATGATGTTCTTTTTCTGAAATGCTGTGTTCCTTTTACGCCAGATGTAACGGGACATTTGCCTTCCAAAAAGTTCAACTTTTGTCTCATCAGTCCACAAGGTATTTTCCCAAAAGTCTTGGCAATCATTGAGATGTTTCTTAGCAAAATTGAGACGAGCCCTAATGTTCTTTTTGCTTAACAGTGGTTTGCGTCTTGGAAATCTGCCATGCAGGCCGTTTTTGCCCAGTCTCTTTCTTATGGTGGAGTCGTGAACACTGACCTTAATTGAGGCAAGTGAGGCCTGTAGTTCTTTAGACGTTGTCCTGGGGTCTTTTGTGACCTCTTGGATGAGTCGTCTCTGCGCTCTTGGGGTAATTTTGGTCGGCCGGCCACTCCTGGGAAGGTTCACCACTGTTCCATGTTTTTGCCATTTGTGGATAATGGCTCTCACTGTGGTTTGCTGGAGTCCCAAAGCTTTAGAAATGGCTTTATAACCTTTACCAGACTGATAGATCTCAATTACTTCTGTTCTCATTTGTTCCTGAATTTCTTTGGATCTTGGCATGATGTCTAGCTTTTGAGGTGCTTTTGGTCTACTTCTCTGTGTCAGGCAGCTCCTATTTAAGTGATTTCTTGATTGAAACAGGTGTGGCAGTAATCAGGCCTGGGGGTGGCTACGGAAATTGAACTCAGGTGTGATACACCACAGTTAGGTTATTTTTTAACAAGGGGGCAATTACTTTTTCACACAGGGCCATGTAGGTTTGGATTTTTTTTCTCCCTAAATAATAAAAACCATCATTTAAAAACTGCATTTTGTGTTTACTTGTGTTATATTTGACTAATGGTTACATGTGTTTGATGATCAGAAACATTTTGTGTGACAAACATGCAAAAGAATAAGAAATCAGGAAGGGGGCAAATAGTTTTTCACACCACTGTATTTGGAGAGGAGTTGATGTGAGGGTTGAGGCTGTGCAAGACGGAATGCTCTGGAGGTCTTATTTTCAGAAGGGAAATTACAGCATAGTATAGAATTAGCCACTATTCTTTAGAAAAGTGTGTTCGAGTAATAGAGCAGGATTAGAGATGTGATATACAGTAGTCGATTTTCTTTATCCACAAACAAAATGATTTCCTGGGTTTTATGAATTAAATAAACACCACTGTAGAAGAAGGCAACCATCAAATTAATATCACTTTTACCTACGTCAACTAAAACAATTATACTGTCCTCACTTTTTGTCACTTCTTTTCAATGAGTGGTGAATAATTGAAATGTATCAATATAGAAGATATTAAAGATCAAGTAGTAGAAACTGCTATAAATAGATGGCTATTTAAAAAATGTTGTACACGTATCTTTTAAAAGATGGTTTTTTGAAATTTTAATAAAGACTTGACATATGCTTAAAAATTCTAGCCTAACAATTTTTAATATTTTATTATTTATTTTGTTTTGGTTTACAATAAACTACATTTCAATTTGAAACTGTAACAATTTTCAGAATAACGAGTACTTTTTGTTGGTTTGGTTAAATGTTCATACAACATCATATTTAACAGATGTTGTCTTAATGAAATGTAAATTTCAGTTTAAAGAACATTTTTTTCGACCACTGAAGACAAAAATGACATGTAAAAAATACTTATACATGTAATACTTTTATTTATACTTTTGCCGAGTCTTGGGAATCCTTCAACAGGCAATCTTTTTCTTGTTAGACAAAAAGAAAGTGATAGTCTATTGCGAAATTCCCAGTCTCGTGTAGGGTTGACATGAAACAGATATAGCTGAACTGTGAGTCAGTGCTCCATCAAGTGTCTGCATGAATAGTTTTGTTGTATGCGGATACTAGACTGTTTGAGTATCAAAGAGCTTCTCAAAGGTCTCTTTGCAATGAACAAAAAAAAAAAAAAAAAAAAGTAAGAAACTATATCAGTTCATGCCGAGAAAAAAAAAAAAAAAGGTTACATTAACGTCTCATTTTTATTCTGTATTCATAACTGTATTACTATAAAAACAAAAAAAGTTACATCTAATATCTTATTTTCAAATAAAATATTTTTGCACTTTATGTTTTTTGTTTTTTTAATACAGGTATTGTCAAGCTTGGATCATGGAGTTGTATGAGGGACAGGAAGGGGAATCCAGGTTTACAAGGAAAATACAGGTACTTTATTACTGTGTACAGAAGGTAGGTACATTCTCAAGACTTCATTCAAAATAGGAGCTGTTACTTAAGTACTCAAGCACACGAAACAGGAACTGTGACACGTGGGCAATCATCCTGCTAAAGTTCCCTTCTTCAGATTAGAAAATCACCTGCACCTCAGAATCACCATTGTGGCAGACCAGGAAAGTTCAAGGAAGAGCAGGTCAAAGCTCTTACTGTTTACTAGACGCAGCAGTGCAGCTATGGAGCTATATTTGCGCCACTGCCATTAGAGATGGTGAACAGCTGGCGACCCTGGTCACAATAGATTACGTATTTTCCCCATATTCATTACAGCAAAACTTCCATTATAGCGAAATAGTTTTATGATCTCATAAATTTTGTTACAACAGGATTCTACCTGCATTAGGTCTGTGTTATATACACGTTTATTCTTCAAAGTGTAAAAGTTACCCTTAGTTGAAATGGTTTAGTCCAAAACATGTGTTTACTCTGTAGACCAGTTTCAGATATAAAACCCATCGCCTATTCAGGAAGTTAAATGGGGAAAAATAAGATTTTATTTAAGAATCTATACAAGCAACAAGTTCTGAATAACCTGTTACTGGTATAAACTATGAAAATGGTAATCTGAAAAATTCCAAAAAGTAAAAATTGTTTGTTAACAATAATACAGTGCTAACTGCAGACATTTGAAACATTAGTCCAAACTTTATATACTTAAATACAGACCAAATCAACCAAAGAGTTCACTGCATTATCTGTGGGATTATAGAATCATGCTCATACCAAAACATACAAAGACAAAAAATTAATAAACATATAAAAAATATTTTCTAATAAAGTATTTTTTAAGTTACTGATAATGCATTACATCAAGTATTTTCACCACCTCTACAAGACATGGCCTAGAGGGAATGAAGAATAAATCACATGTAGAATACCTTTTAAAGGCTACCATTGAATAAGAGAACTGGAATTTCATAGTATCATGTGCTGCATATTATCACTATTGATATTATTTCATACAGTATGTATAACTGACTGACCCATCAGATTGCAGCAAATATCTATTTCAGTTAAAGTACAGTGAAACAGTAAAAGTGGAACAGATTTGTTTTTGGCAAAACAAAATAGTTGCTTAAAAGTAAGTAAGGAGAAATACCTGAGAAGAAAAAGAGACAAGTTGTCAACAATAGCTTGACATGTTTGAAATTAAAATGTTACTAGACTATATTTTTTACAAAGAAGTTTTCTTGATAAATTCATTTAGAGTTGTTGGAGTAATAGACCTTTTATCGAAGGACTGTAGTTAAGAATTAACTTATGTGTAAAACAAATGTCATATCTCTCTATTATAAGAAAAAAAAAATCCTGGATAGGAAAAGCAGGGCAACGAGACGTGATCTTTTCGGAAGTTCTCAGAAGACACTTAAAAGACACGCAAGATGCAAACAATATCAAATAAGAACACGGCCAGCAAAAAACTCAGTCGTGTAAAGGCACGTAGCACACACAGATCCTGTGCTCTCAGCACATATAAAGCGTATAAGTACAATACGTTGTAGATGAAACGTCAACGACTAAGCAAAGAAGAAAGAGCAGCGCAAAGAAAAGAGACCCAAAAAGGCAGATAAGAGATTATGAAAGCAGTGGAATGATGGCGCGATACACATGCAGAAAAAGGTAAAAAATATGAAAGTAGTAAAATTCAAAAGTATTGTAGTGTCACTACCTTGACAACGCGAGCAGCATTATACGTCCTGAAAAGAGATTTAACCACGCCCAGGTTCGGAAATAAAGGACAAGTATTGTTTTTACAACGTCGCACGAAACAAGGCAGTGAGACATCATTTAAAACAAGTCCACGGACATCTAAGCTAGCAGTTGTTGGATTGCTGTTGGCAGAAATGCTTCATGTGCTCCCAGCTCTTAAAACAACGACAAGAGACAAGCAAAGCATGCAGCTCACCAGCAGCAAAAAGCCTGCAGGTGATCAGACTGCTTCTCCTTAGCATGTGTTCAGCCAACCTAACCCTCAACCATCCCCTTCACAACATGAGCGACAGAGATGTGAAGTGGCAGGAGGAGGAGGAGGAGGCCCCTAGTTATAAATATTAACATATTTTCATATTTTAGCTGTAAACATGATGGAAGTACATTTAATAAAATCTGCATGTTTGCTACATTTCAACCATTTTGTTTTTCATTAACAAAATTTATAGTAAAACTTAAGCTTACTCTCTTTGTGTCTTAAAATTATGTAGCTACCATTAGTATTCACAAAGATAAAAAAAAAGTTTGCAGGTCAGATATGTAACCTTAGGATTAGAATTGGCTTTAAAGAATGCAGTAGCAGGGCTATATCAAACAGATATCTAAATCAAACATTAAAAAAAATCTTAACTAGCATATCTCTAATGCATACATAATACCAAGAAAAAAAAAAAAAAAAAAAAATCACTAAATGTGAAGAAATAACAAGTCTTGACCAATGAAGTTACCTTCTGTAAAACTTCTTTCTTGTAAGTGAAGCTCAACATGCTCCTGAAGAACATACACATCAGAGCAGCAAAGGGAACACATTGGACATGGATATTGTTTTTCTGTATTTAAAAAAAAAAATGCAAATTAGCACACATTTCAACATTCTTTTGAAGCCATTCATGTTCATGATATGGTTACTAATATTATTGTAAAATTCTAAACTACAGTATACATCCAAATATTACATATATTATACCTTGCACAGCTTGTTTCATAGACAGTGGCATACAAACATTTGGGCACCCTTGCTTCAAATGTCTGTTATTGTGAATACTTAAGTGAGCGAAGATGAACAGATTGCCAAAAAGCATAAAGTTAAAGATGACATTTCTTTTCAGAATTTTATGCAAGATTAGTATATTGTTTTTGTTTTGTACAATGAAGAAAGGAAAGGAGCACCATGCAACAGTTTGGGCAATCCAAGATAATTAAGGTCACGTATAACTTTTACCAAGGTCCCAGACCTATCCCTGTTCACAGGCATTGTTAGGAAACCCCAGGTGATGCAAATAGCAAAGCTATATAAATTCACTGACTCCTCAAACCGTATCTCAACAATCAGCAGCCATGAGCTCCACTAAGCAGCTGGAGGTCAAGTTGAGGTCTGGAAGATCAAGAAAATGGCTCGTTGGATTGCTAGAAAAGCAAATAAAAACTCCCGTTTGACTACAAAATACCTTAAGATTTAGCGGATTCTGGAGTGGTGGTGCACTGTTCTACTGTGCAGTGACACCTTAACAAATATGACCTTCACAGTGGAGTCAGCAGAAGAAAATGTTTCCTGCATCCTAGCCACAAACTTCAGAGCCATAAGTTTGTAAACAGACTGATGAATTTTAGAAGCAATTCCTGTAGACTGATGAAGTAATAATAGAACTTTTTAGTCACAATGTGCAAAGGAATGCTTGGAGAAAAAAGGGTGCAGAATTCCAGTAAAAGAACACCTCTGCAACTATTAAGCATGGGGGTGGATCGATCATGTTTTGGGCTTGTGTTGCAGCCAGCGGCACTGGACATGTCAATGGTAGAGTGTAGAACGGATACAAATAAATATCAACAAATTCTGGAAGCAAACATCAAAACATTTGTTTAAAAAAAAAAAAAAAAAAAAAGTTGATATTTAATAGAAGATGGGTCCTACAACAACATAATGACCTGAAACACACCTCAGCACCTACAATGGCATACCTCAAGGGGTGCAAGCCAATGGTTTTGCCATGGCCCTCACAGTCCCCCGACCTAAACATCATTGAATATCTGTGGCTAGATCTCAAAACAGCAGGGCATGCAAGACAGCCCAATAACCTTTTAGAATTAGAAGACTTTTGCAAGGACAAATTGGTAAAAATACCCCGCTTAAGAACGGAAAGACTCTTAGCTGGCTACAAAAAGCATTTATAAAGGTGTGATACTACCTAAAGGGGATGTTATTTTGTACTGACCATGTCGGGCACCTAAACTTTTGCTTCAGGCCTTTTTATTATTTTGTACCTGTGAATGATGGAAATAAAAATGTAATCTTGCTTAAAATATTAAAAAAAAAAGTGTCATCTTTAACTTTATGCCTTTTGGTGATCAATTCATATTCTGCTCATTTAACTATTTATAGTAATAGACATTTTAAGTAAGAGTGCCCAAACTGTTGCATGCCATTGTAACTACTAAAAGCCAACATTAATAAGAACTGTGACAATATTATAAGAAACACATCAACACTGTTAACTTAGTGATTCTTACAATAGATTTAGTTAACTGTTCATTAGCCAACCTTGATTTTGAATTGCTTTTGAAGGAGATTTAAGAAGTTTCCGTTTGAGCTTTACTGGTCCGTTTAAATTTGACTTGCAAGGAGAAGGCTTACTGTCCAGTTCATTGTCAGGGCTGTCAAAATGTCTACCCATTTCAGAAACAAAAATCTCAGTTTTCACTTTATGTTCATTTGCGAGGACTGGTGTTTTTGTTAAAACAGGACAAGTCTCTTTTGTTGAAGATGAAGACACTTTTACTTCAGTTCCACATAATTTCTTATGTGTTCCAGTACTGGTAACATTTTTACCTTCCATGGATGTTGAAGAACATTCTTCCTGAAATACTGCTGGAAGCTCTAAACCGGAAAGTTTTTTATGATTTGTATGATTAATGGTACAATCTGAATACTCATTTGTTTTAGCTGCTTCAAAACTATCTTCACAATGAGCAGTATTAATATGGAACTGTAATTCATCATATGTTATTCCTGACATACAGCAAAAGGGGCAGGTCGAGTCATTTTCAAAATGACGAATCAACAGATGTGTCCTCATATCTGGTTCAGATAACCCATCTTCTCCACAGATGTCACAGGTATGCATGCTTTAGTTCGTTTCTTCACAGAGTAGCAGTCTAAAAGTAAAAGATTACAGATTCAAATTCCTATTACAGTATTTGTAAAATAAACCCTTTTATACAGTAAAGATGATTACAAAAACTTAAAAAAAAAGGATTGCCAAATAATTCTTGGAGCACTTAAAAAAAAATAAAATTAGCCTGTATTCATGCAGGTTGTTATTATGTTGTAATATTCATATTGTGTGTAAATTTCTAAAGCTTTAAAAAAAATGCTCTATTCAGGAACATATCTTGGTTTTGATAACTTAAGTAAATAAACACTAAGCAATTGTGCATAATTATCTGAACTCCCAAGTGCATGCACAGCTCAGATCTTAAGAAATAAGCAGGTGTGATGTATAGCCAGCCGTTCATCCCGGCCAATACCCCCACACCACCAGGTGAAGCTCTCCCTGCAGTATGGAGGTGCCCGGAAGACCAGCAGGGCATCATGGACATTGAAGACTTTATGCACAGCCCTGCTGGATACCATGGGGCCACTATGAGACACTGCGGAGAGGAACGATGTTTATTTGCCTTACCCCCCCGGAAGTACCTCCATTTCACATGGACAAGGGGGATGACGTGCTTCCGGGGTGAAGAAAAGGACTTTTGATCTGAGCCGGGTCAGGGAGGATAAAAGGATTGTGGGAGCTTCCAGACGGGGAGCTGAGCTGGGTGGAAGGGTGGCAACACGTCTGGGAGTTGAGGATTGTTTATTGTATTGTTATTGATTGGTTTAATGAGTATTGTGGATGAGAGGGTGCTTTGTGCACGGTGCAGAATAAAAATAGTCTACTTTTGGACTTTTATCTGGTGTCTGGCGTCTTGGACAAGGGTTCAAGGGAGCGATAGTGCCCCAATCTGTCACACAGGAGAGAAAAATGTTAGGAAATTATGCACTGAGATGTATACTAAAACTCTGGCCATGTCTTAATGCATCTGTTTTTTTTTTTGCTTTTTTTTTACTTTTTAATGGAGGAGAGGAGTGCATCTATATAATACCAGGAAAGGTGACTAATGTGCTTTACTAAAAATTCTGTTAAGATTGCCTTCTCACGGACATACTGTATATTGAAGTAGATGGATTTAACTGTGAATAGCACAGTAGCATCTCATCTTGGTGCCAAGTTGACGGATGGCACAATGTGTGTGCACATTAATGAAAAATGCCACGATTCTGCTCTTCTCTCTCCAAATCCAGCATTAACTATTTTTAATCACAGAGTGCAAATTAAGTCAAATATCTAGGGATCAACATCTCCTTCTCTTTGTATGACACTGCTACATTAAAATTATAGGAGGATTTTGTAGGTATCAAAGATTATTTGTCCTCCTGGTTTTATATCCCCTCATCATTACTTTCTAAATTAGCTGCTATCATAATGAACATTGCTCCTCAGTTTAAATTTCATTAGTGCTATGCTTCAGCTACCCACTCCCATTAAACTAATGGCAAGAAGTTTGATCCCTCTTGTGTTGATTCCTGTGGAATGGCAAAATACCATCAAACAAACAATATATTTATATGTCACAGGTGTGATTGAGGGGTGGCACTACCTGATATTGAATTATATACCACTGGACCTTTACTTTGAGATCTGTTTGGTGTTGGCTACAACTGCCTGGAAGCCCCAATTCTGGTACTCAATTGAATCTAATGTAGCCCATTAAATTGTTTCCATTTAACTTTCGCAAGTTTAAAACAGCTATTCCTTTTATTAGTCCCCAATCTCAAATGCACTTAAAGGTTGGCACAAGGTAGAAAAGTATTTATGTCCTTCCCCAAGTCTACATTCACAGAACCCCATTTTTAATAACCACATTGTCCACATAAGAAGTAGTCTTCTCTTGGTGGTGGACTGAAAATAGTGGTATCACTACTCAGATTTTTACGGTTCAGGGCTCAGAATGCTCCAGTCACGGAGGTCAACTTTCATTTTATCTTTAAACTCCAATTGTTTGTTATTTCTCCGTCTTCTCTACTTTACCTCACCTTCTTGCAACTTTCTAACATTCTTTATCCTCTGAGATGAAACTGATCTCTGCAACATATGCCACTTTAAAGAAACCTGCCTCTAAGCTCTTGCCCATTCAATCAGTTTGAGAATGTGATCTTCCACTATCTGCTACTCTTGACTGAGACCTGATTTTTAAGAACATTATTTCTGCTTCAAAAAAGCCAAAATGATAAAAAATAATCAGTTTAAAATTTGCCCATCACCTATATCATACCCCAAGGAACATTAAGCTATGGGCCTTTCAAAGAATCCCCTTTGTTATACAAGTTCCTCAAAATCCCTTGCCACTTTCATACATATGTAATGAGAGTGTCCCACAGTTTCAGCCTTTTGGAAAGCACCATCCCCACAAATCTTTTTCCTGGACCTTTCTGCTCTCCCTCTCTTTCCTTTCTACAGCAGAAAAAGAGTTCTCTTTGGGCACAAATGCCACAAAGTTGGCTTGAACTCCACTCTTGACATTCCCGGACTCTCTGTTCTTCATTTTTTGGTTATCATCTTTATTCAGTCGTATGTTACTTGAATTATCTGCTGCAAGAATTACTTGATGCGGATGACTATAGCATTTTTAACTAATACGGCTTGTGTGATTTGTTTGGGATTTCTGGGATGGAAGTTGAGATTTGAAGTTTGCATATTTTTTGTCCAGCTATGCCTTCCCTTCTCTAGGTGCATTTCCTACTACTTGGAAATATGGAGCGGGTGTTCTTATTTATTTAAATTTTCCGGATTTCTGTTCAATTTGCAATTAACCTGTATTTGCAAATTTATTTAATATAAATTTGATCACAAAAAGATGTAATATACAGTAATCCCTCGCTATATCGCGCTTCGACTTTCGCGGATTCACTATCGCGGATTTTAAATGTAACCATATCTAAATATATATCACGGATTTTTCGCTGGTTCACGGATTTCTGTGGACAATGGGTCTTTTAATTTATGGTACATGCTTCTTCAGTTTGTTTGCCCAGTTGATTTCATACAAGGGACGCTATTGGCGGATGGCTTAGAAGCTACCCAATCAGAGCATGTATTACATATTAACTAAAACTCCTCAATGATATAAGATATGCATCCCGCGCGGTGCTTGATTGTTTGCTTGTCTCTGCCTCTCTCTCACCCTCTCTGATATTCTCTGCGCCTGACGGAGGGGGTGTGAGCAGAGGGGCTGTTTACACAGAGGCTGTCTGCTTAGAAGATACTGACGCTCCTCTAAAAAAATGCCGCTTTATCGCGGTGCTTGGCATATTTAAAAGCACAAAAGCACACGTATTGATTTTTTGATTGTTTGCTTTAATCTCGCGCTCCCTCTCTCTCTCTCTGACGTTCTCGGAGCCTGACGGAGGGGATGTGAGCAGAGGGGCTGTTTGCACAGAGGCTGTTTGCTTAGAAGATACTGACGCTCCTCTAAAAAAATGCCGCTTTATTGCAGTGCTTCGGAATGCTTAAAAGCACATGTATTGATTTTTTGATTGTTTGCTTTTCTTTGCGAGCGCTCTCTCTTTCTCTCTCACTCTGAAATTCTCTGCTCCTGATGCGGGCACTCCTTTGAAGAGAAGATATATTTGCATTCTTTTAATTGTGAGAAAGAAAAAAAGATGATCTCCATCTTGTCATGGAGCACAGT
Organism: Polypterus bichir lapradei; assembly: GCA_026402145.1. Classification (NCBI taxonomy): domain Eukaryota; kingdom Metazoa; phylum Chordata; class Cladistia; order Polypteriformes; family Polypteridae; genus Polypterus; species Polypterus bichir. The sequence continues at coordinate 94,089,722 of JANRMT010062791.1, read as the reverse complement.
TTAAACTTTTGACTAAAGGGTGTTATTTCATGTCTGGAACGCAACCCCCGCGATCGAGGAGGGATTACTGTAATCAGAAACCTGGTCTGGGGGATTGGGGCTGTATAATTCAGTTTATTGAGAAATTGTTCAAAAATGTGTTCATAGCCTGATTTACTTAAATTGCACTGAATATGATGCTATCCTGCAGTCAATTGTATAATCTTGATTTCATTTAATATATCACACCAGCAAGGAAAGGTTTTGTTGATTAGTGTATTTCAACATTGGGCTCTTGACTTATTACACAGTTAATACATGCAGATAAAGCTAGCAGCTCATTACAATGGACATCTGACCAAATGAGAACCTTGTTACTTTGTTTCAGTGTGTGGTGGTGGTAGATGAGATTCTGCATGTGTCTGTGGGGCTCAGTGACAGAATGAACAGACTGAAATTCTTTAAGGAATCATCTGTCCTGATCTGTCTTGCACCAGTAGATTACGGTTATCACACTGCATGAACATAGAAAACTGGCATCAGAACTTACCATTTATGAATAATCACTACCTTTGTATAGTTCACTATCACTAGAATGTACAGTATAATTTTGTGACTCCGGCAGTTACAACAGTATAAGCACAGGGATTGTGGTTTGATAGCTATTTTTTTTTTATCAAATTACTAATGAATTAATGTAAGTATATAACATTGTACTTTATTACAAATATATACAGTGTTTCGCCGAAAATTAGACCTACTGTGAAAATAAGCCCTAGCATGATTTTTAGGCTGCTCTGTAATATAAGCCCTACCTCAAAAATAAGCCCTAGTCAAGATCACCAGCTGAAAAGTAAGGTGCCACGCGATGAGATGCTACCGCTCTGCCACTGTGCCACCCCCAAATGTGTAACTATTAACAGTATTTATTATTTAAACAAAGTTAACGATTTTATCTGTAAAATGTAACATACACATTTTAATACATTTCATCATGAAAGTGATATCAAGTATAAATCTAAGAATTCTAAATGTGCAGAGAGTTAGAATATCGTAAATTTAATGTATTCTGTGTGGCAATCTATTGCTGCTTGCCGCTGCTGTCAGGTCAGGAGGAAAAAACAGAAGCACATAGCAATTAACAACTGGGTCGGTTTTAAGATGACGTTTACGACAATCTAATGATAAAGTAAACTACAAGGTTAAAGTGGACATTTCGAGTTTAAAGCCGAAATTTCCACTTTAATCACAAAACGGACATTTTCATTATGACCTTATTTTTTTTTCTCTGTGGCTCAAATACGCCGCCATACATTCTGATGGTATTGTAAAGGTGCAAAAAAAAAAAAAAAAAAAAAAAAAAA
>JANRMT010062791.1:94043535-94088279 GCA_026402145.1 Polypterus bichir lapradei | reverse complement strand
AAAAAAAAAAAAAAAAAAAAAAAAAAAAGAACAAGATGGTATATGAGACTTTTAAAATATATTGTGTCATTACTTTGGGGAATATGCGACACTTGAATATAAAAGCAACACAAATGCATTTGTATGTCGCCATTTTGCTTCACCACATCAAACCCATTCATCAAACATCAAAGCACGCATATCGATCCTGTAGGATCTTAAAAGCGGCTGGAGTAACAAGAAATTCAGGCTGGAATTCAGGGTTTGAACGTGGAGAGTTATGACGATATTCCAGAAGAAGATGACATGACTGTACAGTATTTGGATAAACTTATATTGTTGTACATGAATAAATATAAGATATCCCCTGAAAATAAGCCGTAGTGCATCTTTTGGAGCAAAAATAAATATAAGTCCCGGTCTTATTTTCGGGAAAACACGGTACACAATTGGTATATCCAAAGTCATATGAATGAAAATAGGAAACAATCCTACACATATTTTAATGTACAAAAAATCTAACAGCAGACACTTGTACAATTCATCTAGGCCTGTTCACTTTCTATTTTACCTCCTTTATTTCAAAAATATTCAGCAACATTTCTCTTACTTGTGCTTTGCCCAGTTTCTAAAATAATGATCCTTGCATCTTGTATTCAATTAAAAATAAATTAAAAAATATTTATTTAAAAATATTGTTTAATGAATATAGTAACATTACAGTACTTTGAAGAAACAATCAAGCCCTAAACCAACTTACAACTGGCAAGTTTTACACCAATCTGCCAATTATGTATAAGAAACAAAAAAACATCCAATTCTGACTGCCAAAAAACTGGTGTATCACTAAACTGGTTGACCTTCATGGCAAACAAGAGCTAAAAATGTTGTGTTTGTTGTGCTTTTCTGATCTTCTTTTAGATGGAGATGAAAATGGCACACAATATTACTGATGCATCATCATCAGGGTGTTATACAGGTTAAAACCATTCTGTCTTGACTTTTACTCCACAAGACCACCTGAACTGTGTCCAGATTCAAACACAGTGATTTTGCCAATTCCATAGTTTCTGCATATTTAAATAATTTTTGAGTTATAATAAATGAGCAGCCTCTTGCACTTACCTTTGGTGGGCCAACCCTTTCCCTCCATAATAACAATGGAAAAAAATAACACACACACACCCCAACACACACAGTATCCTTCTCTATATTTAAAAAAGCCTCTAATTATTCTTTTCATCTTTTATTCAAAACCTTAAAAAATATGAAACCTTTAATTGAAGCAAAAAAATTCAATTAAAATAAGAATAAATTCTTATCATAAATCAAACATGTTTCTGAAAAATATGTTTCACAATTACTAGCACCCCTTTGTTCAATACTTTGTGCAGTCCACAGTTTCCCAAGATGACTACCCGGAGTCCTTTCCTATAATGCTTAATGAGGTAGAACAACAGATGGCAAGGAGCTTGAGGTCATTCTTCCATAAAGAATCTTCACAACAACATTTTTGTTACAGCCCATTTTTCTTTTATTTAATTTACCAATTGTGTCAATATTAGTGAAACATGCCGTATATAATGTGTGGAAATATATAGTAAAAGAATATATATCATATGATGTTCTAAATTTAATGAATGGGTATAAATTGTGAATTTCCCCTTGGGATTAATAAAGTATCTATCTCTATCTAAATGTTTGCCCAGCAGTGTTCAGATATTCCATCCTGAGCAGCATCAAGTACAGCCCAGATAGGCTCTGGTTCCTGCCACAAAGAAGTGGACTAAGCTGTTCCAATAATGTAGGAACAGGAGACTGGATAAAAGGGCATTTCTCCTGAATACAGAATATTTAATTATAACTAAAATATGGCAAAACCTTCTTAGAATTGCATTTTATGTTATTAGCAATAGTATTTCCTAACGGTATCTCTAATTTCATTAGTTCTCATATGCTCACAAGATATATATTTGGCCAGCACTAAACGTAAATCTTGTTTATAAGCATTTTAGAACTATATTTTGTTCAGTTTTCTTTTCTTATTTTTCAACTGAGCATCTGTTATGTTTTCTATTGTGCTGATCGGGGGCACAAAATTCCCCTGTAATGTTTGTTTACATACATTAAATACTATGCCACTGTATCCAAACTGTTTCTACGTCAAAAGAACATTTAGTTTATGAATTTAATGCTTTGCTATATCTTTCTTACTCGATTACTGCAGAAAATAAAAACAAAATATGTTGCATTGAAACTTAATTTCAGTTATTGTGCTCTACGATTAATTTGGTTTTCCACTTTGTACATAGTTAATTAAAAGTGTCCAATAATGAATGTGTCCATTTATACAATCCACATTGGGGATTTACAGTACATATCCAGCATTAAGCTACTATACATGTAGCTTTCTGTTGCAACAAAAAAATGAATGACTTAACCAGAAACGTGCTAATTTTCCACTTAAAGCAGTCTATAGTGTTTAAACCCATGTTTATAAACAATCTGTTATGCAAGACTGTATTTTATAGTTTGAGATTACATCTTTGAGTTCCAGCTCTTGTGCTTCACAATTAATTTATATTCCCCATTTACACCTAGTTAATTAAAGTAGCCAAATTACTATAATATACCCCTCTATACTTCGTCCATTTGCACTACCTACACTGGGTGTTTACAACCCACCATTAACAAGAAATGAATGCCGATTCCCCAGCTGAAGTAATATAGCATATAAAGCTGTGTTTTAAAACAATTTAGTACTTAAATCTGTGTTTTATGGTTTGCCTATCTTTCTTAGGTAACATCTAAAGTATTTATCCAAACTATACTCATTGCAATCTGTTGAATATGACCAGATTTATTACTGTTGTTCAAATGAGCTCATGTACAAATACACACAAGTCAATTTTTTTTAATGATTCTAATATTACAAAGGGAATCTTGTTTTTAATTGTACATGATGCTTTTAATTTATTGTTTTGGATTTTGTAAATTTCAGTCAATAAATCACAAATCAATCCCCCATACAATTATAAATATATCAAATACATTACATTTCACATCAACCACAATATTCATCACCCACCCCATAACCTCTATCCCTGTTTATTACCTTTTGGCTAGTAATTACAACATTATAAACATTATTAAGTATGAATTTTTTTACCTAGTACCTTATTTCAACTCTCTGGGTAAAACTGCCCTAAACACTCTTTAAAAACCCTATCACCTAGTTAAAACTATTTTAAACTAAACTGTGCACGGATGTTTCTAATATTTTACAGCTCCGCCTGCTCTTGTGAAACCGGTTCCAAAAGTACGAGGGATATCCAGAAAAAAAGGTTACAAGTGCCCTGGAGGGTGCAATTTTTTTTTTTTTCGAAGGTTGGCATACCTGCGTGTAGGGGGGGTCCTAACGGTCAAAATAAGCCCGTGACCGCGTCAGTCAGTTGTGAAATGTCATCACAGCAAGCGAGTTCGTCAACCTCTGCTGAGGCCGTTTGCTCCACCTACCGCCGGTGCGAGATTCGTTCGGTCATCAAGTTCCTCACTTTGCGTCGCGAATCCGCGGCCGAGATCCATCGTCAGCTTGTGGAAGAATTGTGAAAGAATTCTTGGGTGGGAAACGTTTTTCCAACGATGAGGAGGTGAAGAAGACAGTGGGGAAGTGGCTTTCGGAGGTGGAGCGGAGCGTATTCGACGAGGGTATAAAAAAGCTGGTGCCCAGGCTGAAGAAGTGCATCGAAGTTGACGGCGATTATGTTGAGAAATAAACACATATTTTGGAACAGACCCTGTAAATTTGGTTGAAATATATTTATTTTTCGATTTTTAACAGCTGTTGTAACCTTTTTTTCTGGATATCCCTCGTACAAGTCGAATCTACTCCAAAAGGTACCTCAATACAAGTATATTTGGTAGATATTTAGCTTTTACTGAAACGTAATATAGAAATGTAACAAACAACAACCGGCCTTAAACACACACAAGAATTACCAAATAAATAACTAAAAACTCCAGAAACCTGCACCTCTCTGATCTACTATACTATTAAAGTCGCTGGATATTTCAATCGGATGTATTATTTATTCTCCTAGACCAGTTCTCGAAACGTTTAATTTGATACTGTTCAAGTTCAATTCAAAAAATCCTCCTTCGAACTAATAAGTTGTAAATAAATCAGCTTTAATTAACATTGTTAAACCCGTTAGTACACTCACGCTGCATCTATGCCATCGCCATCATACACGTAAGTTGACAGTGGAGCATTAAAGTAGAAGGGCTTAACGTTTTAATGCCCTCAACAGTAGATATCTAGCTAACAACCGACTACAGAAAACTCACCCATCTTTTTATGTTGTACCAATGCTTACTTTGCATGTCACAGTTCATTGATTCCATCTTACTCTTTTACGGGATTTCTGCATCCTCTCCGACACAGTCTATTTTTCTCCTTTCTCTCTAAGCTGCCCTGGTATAAGCAAATTTCGGTGTGTGAATGGACATGCTTTAGGTTTTGCTCCAGCCTTGCGCAGTATGACAGGTCAGGTTCTCACACGTCCAGCGCCTATTCTTTGGGTCAAACTAGTATAAGCATTATATTTTTATACATTCTTTTCTTATGGCTCTACCCACAATCTGATCATTCGGAAAGGTAACATCTGGAAAAGATCATCTAAAAGTTTAAAGATAAAAAGTACCTATGTATTTTTAACTTATAAAGGCCGGGAAATCATGATAACATGTTCAACCGATGAAATTTTAGTGTGACTGTTTCAAAATCGAAAAGTCGGATCAGTTACCAAAATTAACGAACGTAAATAATCCACATAAAGTGAAAAATGAAAATCTATCGTTATCATTACTGCTTTTTATGTATAACTTATAAATAAAGTTAATGTTTTACCAGTGTTTACCTGTTTCGCACTGTTATTTGTGTTCCTTCCTCTGCAAACTCTTTACTGCATTACCGTATAAGCTGTACGCGAACTTATTTCCGTATGACGTCAGACGCAAACACACGCTCTACTTGAATCGGATTGGTTAACATAAACCATGTGACCGCAAAAAAAAGATTCATACAACACACTTTTTATGTCTTTAACTAGGCTGACCCGCCTTTTAAGGCGACCGACTTTTAAGTTGACCACTTCTTAAGGCAATTCAATATGTAGATCAATTTGATATTTTATACAAACTCATTAATTTGGTTATATTGCATTTGAGCGGTATTACTTTAATACTCGTAGTTTCTGTTATTTTTGTGATGAAATTTAAACTTTTTTTCTATATTGAGGTCGCCCTTTTGAACCCCCCTGATATTTACTACGCGTTGAGACATTTGTACTCCATCAACATTAATTATTTCCTGAGACATAATTTTGTCTATTTTTCCAGTGCTTCGCGCACAAAAGCAAGGGAACGATGGGGACGCTTTTATATAGTAAGAAAGAAGAAGAAGATATCGCACAGTCTGGAGTAGAAAATCATCTTTTACCTGGAAAAACGTAACTACAAATCCCATCGTGCATTGCAAAATGGACGGGGCGTGTGTGAAACTCCGCGCCTGCGTAGCACTCACGGGACGGAATGACAATCCCGACGGCTTTTATATAGAAGGATGGCTCTGCACTTTATCCTGCAAATCAAACGTATTTTAAGTGACGAAAGAATCTCAATGTTTACTCGATTGACAATTACCAGCTAGGAGATCGTTGCTCCAGTTCTTACCATTGACTTCTTTTGTTCACCCACAACAAGTGTGTTAACCTGTCTATCCATGCGTTAAAATATGAACTGAAGACAAAACTGTCACAGATGTTGAAAAATTAAAAAAAACTTTGCCATTATTTTTATAGACATCTTAATTTAAAGTGCAATATAAATGAATATTAGAAGCTGCCGTGTTATACCTTGCATTATTTTCTTTGCCCTAGTCCATATTTGCTTGGCTTGGAATTTCTGGTCGTTAGGTGTTTAGGAGAGATGGCAGTGGCGTTTTTAACCAGATTGTTTAATGGAATCTTGGAAAGTGAAAGGATGCCTGAGGAGTGGAGAAGAAGTGTACTGGCGCCGATATTTAAGAATAAGAGGGATATGCAGGACTGCAGTAACTACAGGGGAATAAAACTGATGAGCCACAGCATGAAGTTATGGGAAAGAGTAGTGTAAGCTAGGTTAAGAAGTGAGGTGATGATTAGTGAGCAGCAGTATGGTTTCATGCCAAGGAAGAGCACCACAGATGCAGTGTTTGCTCTGAGGATGTTGATGGAGAAGTTTAGAGAAGGCTGGAAGGAGTTGCATTGAGTCTTTGTGTACCTGGAGAAAGCATATGACAGGGTGCCTGGAGAGGAGCTGTGGTATTGTATTAGGAAGTCAGGAGTGGCAGAGAAGTACGAAAGAGTTGTATAGGATATGTACGAGGGAAGTGTGACAGTGGTGAGGTCTGCGGTAGGAGTGACGGATGCATTCAAGTTGGAGGTGGGATTACATCAGGGATCGGCTCTGAGCCCTTCCTTATTTGCAATGGTGATGGACAGGTTGACAGACAAGATTAGACAGGAGTCCCCAGGGACTATGATGTTTGCTGATGACATTGTGATCTGTAGCTATAGTAGGGAGCAGGTTGAGGAGACCCTGGAGAAGTGGAGATATGCTCTAGAGAGGAGAGGAATGAAGGTCAGTAGGAGCAAGACAGAATACATGTGTGTAAATGAGAGGGAGGTTAGTGGAATGGTGAGGATGCAGGGAGTAGAGTTGGCGAAGATGGATGAGTTTAAATACTTGGGATCAACAGTACAGAGTAATGGGGATTGTGGACGAGAGGTGAAAAAGAGAGTGCAGGCAGTGTGGAATGGGTGGAGAAGAGTGTCAGGAATAATTTGTTACAGACAAGTATCAACAAGAGTGAAAGGGAAGGTCTACAGGACGGTAGTGAGACCAGCTATGTTATATGGGTTGGAGATGGTGGCACTGACCAGAAAGCAGGAGACAGAGCTGGAGGTGGCAGAGTTAAAGATGCTAAGAATTGCATTGGACATGACGAGGATGAACAGGATTAGAAATGAGTACATTAGAGGGTCAGCTCAAGTTGGACGGTTGGAAGACAAAGTGAGAGAGGCGAGATTGCATTGGTTTGGACATGTGCAGAGGAGAGATGCTGGGTATATTGGGAGTATAATGCTAAGGTAAGAGCTGCCAGGGAAGAGGAAAAGAGGAAGGCCTAAGAGAAGGTTTATGGATGTGGTGAGAGAGGACATGCAGGTGATGGGTGTAACAGAACAAGATGCAGAGGACAGAAGGATATGGAAGAAGATGATCCGCTGTGGCGACCCCTAATGGGAACAGCCAAAAGAAGAAGAAGAAGAGAGTGCACACCCAGTGAAGTGGTCACTGACCGCACCACTCACTGCAGAGATTTGTGGTCCTCCTGCATGGTGTTCCTAAACCAAGCTATAATACTTCCTGCCATGTTGGTGGATTTATAGAAATTCTTCATTATCTGGGAAGGCAGCCTAAAATCACTGAGGCATCTGAAGTGGTAAAGTTGTGCTTTCTTCACCAAGGTATCACTATGCTAGAACCAGGTCAGTTCCACTGTGATGTGGACTCAAAAATAACTGAAGCTGTCCTCCTTCTGTACCTGAATGATGTTAATTCTGAGGGGTGGTAGTTCCTCTGATGTTTTCTCCCAAAGTACGCAATCAGCTTCTTTGTCTTCCTGACTTTCGGTAGTAGACTAGTGTGTCCTGACGCCAGTGTAAGACTCTCCTCTTGATCCTGATAAACATGTTAATTGTTGTTAGAGATCAGGCCTATCACAGCTTTGTCATCAACAAACTTGACAATGATGTTAGAATCATGTGCAGTCATGCAGTCATACATATTCTATTCTGTGGAGACCCAGTGTTGATGGGGAATGATGATGGAGTGGGGCAACTAACTCAAACCAGCGGAGGTCTGTCTGCCTTTTAAGAAGTTAAAAACCCAACTGCACAGTGAAATGTTTTAGATGCAAGTCCCTGAGTTTGGTTATGAGGTTAGAGGGGTTAATTTTGTTAAATACTGAATTATAGTACAGTATATGAATAGCATTCACACATACTTCCCTGTCCTGTTTTCCATGTGGGCCTGTACTGTATGTAAAATTAGTATTATAAATGGATCTGTTGGAGCAATACTTAGACTAATGGATCTAGTTCTTTGGGCAGTAATGATAATATGTAATTCTTAATTAACTTCTTGGAACACTTATTGATATAGATGTTGGTGCAACAGGACATCAGTAGTCATTCAGGCAGGTTGCATGTGATTTCTTAGGTACAGAGACAATAATAGATCTTTTCAAGCCTAAATAGTAACATCTAAGCAGTAAAAATTAACATTGACTGTACAGGTTGCCATATATTATATACACTCACCTAAAGGATTATTAGGAACACCTGTTCAATTTCTCATTAATGCAATTATCTAATCAACCAATCACATGGCAGTTGCTTCAATGCATTTAGGGATGTGGTCCTGGTCAAGACAATCTCCTGAACTCCAAACTGAATGTCAGAATGGGAAAGAAAGGTGATTTAAGAAATTTTGAGCGTGGCATGGTTGTTGGTGCCAGACGGGCCGGTCTGAGTATTTCACAATCTGCTCAGTTACTGGGATTTTCACGCACAACCATTTCTAGGGTTTACAAAGAATGGTGTGAAAAGGGAAAAACATCCAGTATGCGGCAGTCCTGTGGGCGAAAATGCCTTGTTGATGCTAGAGGTCAGAGGAGAATGGGCCGACTGATTCAAGCTGATAGAAGAGCAACTTTGACTGAAATAACCACTCGTTACAACCGAGGTATGCAGCAAAGCATTTGTGAAGCCACAACACGCACAACCTTGAGGCGGATGGGCTACAACAGCAGAAGACCCCACCGGGTACCACTCATCTCCACTACAAATAGGAGAAAGAGGCTACAATTTGCACGAGCTCACCAAAATTGGACAGTTGAAGACTGGAAAAATGTTGCCTGCTCTGATGAGTCTCGATTTCTGTTGAGACATTCAAATGGTAGAGTCAGAATTTGGCGTAATCAGAATGAGAACATGGATCCATCATGCCTTGTTACCACTGTGCAGGCTGGTGGTGGTGGTGTAATGGTGTGGGGGATGTTTTCTTGGCACACTTTAGGCCCCTTAGTGCCAATTGGGCATCGTTTAAATGCCACGGGCTACCTGAGCATTGTTTCTGACCATGTCCATCCCTTCATGACCACCATGTACCCATCCTCTGATGGCTACTTCCAGCAGGATAATGCACCATGTCACAAAACTCGAATCATTTCAAATTGGTTTCTTGAACATGACAATGAGTTCACTGTACTAAAATGGCCCCCACAGTCACCAGATCTCAACCAATAGAGCATCTTTGGGATGTGGTGGAACGGGAGCTTCGTGACCTGGATGTGCATCCCACAAATCTCCACCAACTGCAAGATGCTATCCTATCAATATGGGCCAACATTTCTAAAGAATGCTTTCAGCACCTTGTTGAATCAATGCCACATAGAATTAAGGCAGTTCTGAAGGCGAAAGGGGGTCAAACACCGTATTCGTATGGTGTTCCTAATAATCCTTTAGGTGAGTGTAAAAGAAATGAAAATGTATACACATTTTATACTAATAATGGCTTAAAGCTGTGGTTTCAACTTTTTTACACTTGGGGACCAGTGAAAATAGGGGAATTATTTTGGGGACTACTAAGACAGAAATAAAAAAAAACATTATTTATATAGTATAAAATGAAGATTCTCTAAAATAATCAGAAACTGAGCATCAAAAATGCTAATAAAAGTATTTTAAAATTAAATTGAATATAATAGAACTGAAGTTTTTAGAGAGCAATATTTAATTCAATAAAAGCTATGGTGAAATCTGCTGTTGCTTCTTTGCAAGAATACTTGCAAAGTGTTGCTTCTGACAGATGCACTGCATTGACATTTATTTGGTTTCTCTGTTTGTTTTCAATCAGTGATAGGGCTGAAAAATTCTTCTCACACAAATAGCTAGTAGAAAATACAGCTAGCAATTTAATAGCTGTGGTGATAGTTCACCGCCATGGACTACAGTGAAACCAAGCTTTAAGTACTCCTTATTGTAATGCCTAACAGAGTTTCATTTTCTTTCTTTTTTTTGTTGCACATTTTGAAATACCAACACATTTCTTTTAAACTTGAAGCACTTGTACTTGGCTTACTTTCAGTGTCATCACTACTTTTCATCTGACTATTGTTTTCGCTTTTATAGAAGATTAAATGTTTTTTTTTTCCATTTTGTAGGTTTTAAATTTTAGAGCAGAATACCACAACAAAGTATTTGCAAACAACCATGGTTTGCATACCAGGTGTGGAGTATGCATTTTTCTGTGTGAGCTTTCTTTGAGTGCTACAGTTTCATCCCACAGTCCAAAGGAATGCAGGTTAGGTGAATTGGCAATTCTATAACGGTCCTAGTTTGTGTTTGGTGTGTGTGGTCATGTGTGTGCTCTGTGACAGACTGATGTCCTGTCCAGGGTTTGCTACCAGGGATAGGCTCCAGTGGATCCCCTGCGACCCTGCAGGTTAGAACATGACTGAAATGTACACTGCCTGGCCAAAAATACAGTCACCACCTGGATTTAACTAAGCCTTCTATTGAATAAGTACTGCAGTGATTAATATGTTTCAGCTAGCAACAAGTTATTTAACACTAGGATGAAGTGACTACCAGTACCTTCTTATTTCTTAAACAACCATATATACATCCTGTGATCATAGAAAAAATGTTATGCTGTTTCAGAAGTGTCAAATTATTGAACTGCATCAAGAAGAAAAAAAAAAACAATTAAGGAGATGGCTGAAATACCTAAAATTGTGTTAAGAACTGTCCAACACATTATTAAAACCTGGAAGGAAAGTGGTGAACCATCATCTACAAGGAAGAAATGTTGTTGGAAAAAAAATCTCGAATGATTGTGATTGGAGATCACTTAAAATTTGGTGAAATCAAATTGTAAAAAAAATCAACAGCATTGGTTTTTTGGTTTTGAAACCAAAAAACAAGCTTAATTTTGCTAGGGAGCATAAAAAGTGAACTCTGGATCAACAGAAAAAGGCCATGTGGTCTGATGAGACCAGATTTACCCTGTTCCAAATATGTGCATGAGTGTAAGAAGTGAGGCAGATGTTTTGATGCACCCATCATGCCCACTGCCTGATATGGGGTTGCTTCAGCTGGTCAGATCTAGGTTCATCAACGTTATGTACACAAAAAATGAGGTAATTTGACTACCTGAATAGCCTATACTGAATGACCAGGTTTTTCCATAAATGGATTTTTTTTCTTCACTGATGGCACAGGCATATTCCAAGATGACAATGCTAGGATACATCGGGCTCAAATTGCGACAGCGTGGTTCATGAAACATCATTTTCACACTTGGATTGACCACCACAGAGTCCAGACCTTAAGCCCATTGAGAATCTTTTGGATGTGCTGAAGCAGACTTTAGGCAGCGGCGAATGCGTGCCGTAATCAAAGCTAAAGGTGGTCCAACAATACAGTATATTACAGTGTGCGATTTTTTTTTTTTTTTTTTTGGCCAGGCAGTAGTGTACGTGTTGTCGACAGGCGAGCTGACGCAATATTAGCAAAACATGTACTATCATCAAAAGAATGAACCTGCCCCCTCCATAGTTCCTTGGCAAACAGTATATATTCCTTCACAGTGCCACTTATACTCGTCGTCCTAGGCACCGCTGTTCCGCTCCACTTCGCTATGTGATCCTTTCGTATAAGCGACAATAATTATTTCACGGACCGGCAGGAAATTTGTGTCAGGCCGGACCGGCTGTTGAAAAACACCTGATTACAGCAAACCATTAATTTCTGACAACTTGTGAAAGCATTGAGAAGCAACTATGTAATTGAATATCCCCGCCCACATCACGTGGACTGCAGTGGGGGCTTGTGGGAATATTACCTGCCATTGACAGAGAGTGGCGCCATATTGCGCTCAGCTGTTACTAGCGAGAGAAGGCGGTGGTCAGGATTAGAAGCTGCGCACTTGCATTCACTTTCACCTATTTCAAATGGGTAAGGCTTTGTGACTCAATCAGTAGTTTATCGGGAAGTGTTTTTTCCGTAATGCAAATGTGGTTCATCAGTGAGTTAACAGTAGCGATGCATAAAAAGTATATGTATATATGCGCTCCTGTACATGTTGTATTTTTGCATCTACATTTAGTGATCGACTTAATTGCGAACCGGCGTCCTAGCCTCATTCCTCTCTGAGTGTTATTTTGTTTTACACAAGGTCTCGTTAATCAGCGTGCCTTTACTTTTTTTGAAAGGTTATCTGTAATGTCACATGTGTTAGAACATTGAAGGCCTGATCTTATTCCTCCGAAATCAAATTATACATAAGCGATACACTGGTGCTTCGCCCCCCTTGTAGTACTTTCGGTAGATTACATTACGATTGTCTCTTTTCTCCTCAAGGATAGTCCCAAAGCGGAATGTGCTGTGGCCCAACTCTAGCCCTTTCCGCGATCCTCATCGTTGGGCTTTAATTACCCCCCTTAGAAGAATTCCTTTTATTTATAGAAACAAGATTATAACCGTTACACAACATCAACCGGTGGATTTTGGTTGTTCTAAATAGAGACGTTTAGCCACCTACCTATATGTACCTTATTTGCACGACTACTTTGAATGTCAATGTGTTTCTAATGCTGTGAGGAGAATCAATATCATAATCATTTATTGAACAGGTTGTAAGTAACCTACACATGCGGCATATTATTGCAGTCCAAATTATTTAGATTAGGTAGACCCGCCAGTGCAATATGAATGCAGACTTCTCTGTTTTTTCGATTTTTGCCTTGTTGTTCAAAAGTTTACTCATTTTCCTACACTTCCAAAATAGACCGTGTTGTGTTGATTGATGACTGTTTCTCTGTTGGTAAGTGCCAGAAGCGGATCGACACTCAGATTCAGTATGGATTCCAAATAGGAATTTATTAGCAGATTAAAACGGGCAGTTAAATGGGGAATATAAACACATCTAATAATTGGTATTAAAGCAATAAGCAGTAAGTCGTCCGTTATATATCATTCTTGGGTTGTGTCACATTTAAATGCATACAAACGCACGGTGTACCAAATGGTTCAATCATTTGTTTTACATTACCTGGTACTTTAAAAACTAAGCCGAAGACTTCGTGCTGGCCTAATATTATTGTTAGAAAGACAATCCAACCTTTAAGGTTAAAAATGTTTTTTAATTGGCCAGTTTAGACAGGTAAACAAGCAACACTGTATTTACATACACTGCACAACACAGTTAAAAACTGGTAATTGAAAGTAAAGCTTCATTAAAAAAAGTACATATACCTGCATGTGTATTGCTGGTGGCATGACATATTTGTGAATTACAAACTATGATCATCCATCCATTTTTTTTTTTTTAACCTGCTTCATCCTGATCTGTGTTTTGAGGGAGATGAAGCCTGTCCTAACAAGCAGAAGGCAGGAACTGCCCCTGGAAACGGTGCCAGAACTATGATCATCAACTTTTATATTCAGTTTCAGTTTGTGTCCTGATAATGTAGAAATACAAACTGTACTAGGACTTTGCCCATATATTGATTTTTTTTTTTTTTTTTTTAATACAGTATTTATTTACGGAGGAAACATTTCCTTCTGCAAAAACTCCTGAAACGTGCGAATTTCTTCAATAGGTGAATTAATGTATATATGAATATTTGTGTGTGTGAGTATATACCGTAAGCATTGAAAACTTTGCAGTCACTCGCATATATATCAAAGGACCACTAAATTGACTGAAAAAATGTAATCGAGACATTATTAATGTTACAAATGGCAATTACTACTAGAATTGACTTCAAAGCCCCATTTTTGGTATCCATTACTCCAGGATCTTAAAGATGAACTCTTATAGCTTATGTTTAAATGCTAATTGGTTATTACAGAAACCTTTATAATTGTGATAGTATAGCTGAACCTTGAGGTAATTCTGTGTGAAAGATTTCCAAGAAGCTGAAGCTTTCCTACAAAGATGTCCACTACTCTAATTATAAAAGAGGGCAAACTGAACTACTCAAGGAAATGGAAGGCACAGATTAAAAACTGTACAAGAGCATAAGTACATCAGAGTCTGTAGTTTGAAAAGCGGACACCTTACTGGTTTTCATTTGGATGTTTCCATCCTTCCCTCCAGTAGGCAGTGTGGTGTAGTGGTTAAGACATTGGACTTGAATCCCTGAGCTTTCAAGTTCAAATCCTGCTATTGATGCTTTGTGACCCTGAGCAAGTTACTCAATATGCCTGGGCTTCAATTTGAAAACCAAATGAAATGTAACCATTTGTATGATAAATGTTGTAAGTTGCCTGAATAAAGGTGTCAGACAAATAAGTAAATATAATGTAAATAGTACACAACAAGTACCATTGTCATCGGCAGCAATTAAAAATAAAATGTTAAAATGGGCCAAAGAATACAGACATTGGATGATGAATATCTGCATGATGATAAACTTTTTAGTCAGTTGTAACCTTTTTATTTGTCAGTTTTGGATAATGCTTTTTCTTTGAAACTCTGCCTGTAACATGTCTTTTTCACTACTGCAGGTGACATGTATGTATGTATGTAGATATAAAAGTTCATATCTGTTCATTTAATAGTTAGACCAAGCTTTCAGTGAACCATTTTGTAATTTATTGCATCTATACATTTTTCATTTTAATATTTGACCCATCACAAAAATTAGCATTGCTGTTGAAAGTCCAATACCAGTTGCCTTATAATTAACACGGCAGACAAACCCTGACACTGTAACTTAATATTAAAATAGAAAAAATATTGGCAATAAAAGTAAGATGAAATAGATAGAAATATAATTCTAGTCTATTAAATATCCTGCAGATTTGCCCTTATTATATGCTGTTGCAAAAAGAGCAACAATAAATCATGCAAATAAGTACTACATTCAATTAACAGTTTTAAAGAAGGTATGGTGGAGAGTTTAAGTTTGAGGCCCCAGCAGTCATACCATCAACTACTGTACATCCTTCTGTGTGACAGTCAGTGAGCGCTGGTGGAATTAGTACAATCTCTGTCTGCCTTTCTTTTTTTAAATTTCCTTTATTGAGTTAATGGTGTTGGTTTTTTTTTTTTTTTTTTTTATGCCGACTGATGAAATAAACAACGCGATGGATTGTATTAGTACAGGTGACAAATGCATGGAAATGGGTGTGTCAAGAAGTACATCCTTGAAAGGGCATGTTGAAAGTGACAATGTAGGTATTGTGAGCTGCAGTTAAATTCTGTTGAATTCATTTTCTGAAATGAGGATGCTGCTGCATGTGGATGTAACCACTAGACCAATAGTCTATAATTTATTGTGTACTGGGACAGCTAATATTAAGTAACTTTTTTTTTTTTTTATTATATACGAGTTATATGAGTTTCTCATCCTATCGTAGAGAGTGAGCCAAGTACCATTTCACAACAACTGTATTTTTAGGGACTTGTACTCATACTCTCATTCTTTCAAGGTGATATAGGCTAATCAGTTAATCAAAAGCCTTGTTCAAGATCTAAGTTGTCAAACATAATTAGGCTTATCAATGGTTTGGCTTATAAATACGTTTGATATGCAGAAATTATGATTAGCACACAAAAATGGATGAAACATCGTCTGAGAAGGTTAGGAAAGGATTTGATACTCTCTCTGACACATTGGCAATGAGAACCTCAGCAAAAGTGTGTAAAGAAATACTACTGGAGGCTCCTTCACAATGATGGAAATATGCCTTTTTAATGCTTCTGTTGCTGAAATACTTGGTAAATAAAAGTCTTGAGGCAAAGACGTCCTTTATTTACACCACGTGGTAGAGACTTGCTATGTAAACATCAAGGTAGGAAGGTCTGATTAGTCTTGGGCTGGTTATATACTTAACGCTATGTGATGCATGCGGTCGAGGATACTGCTGTTATGCAAGCAGTGTACTGTCTATACCTGCGTGCGTACTTTAAGTAAATCTGGAGGATTACACCAGGTGGCTGTACAAGAAATCCTCACGGTGAGAAAACAATGTCCGGATTCGCTGTGTTGTGAATTGAGGGAAGCCTAATGTTAAAAATTCTTTGCATTGTGATGCTGTTACGAAAATGCAAAAAAAAAAAAAAATTGCAACAATGACACAGAAGATGGTATGTGATACCTTGAGGTCATCATTATGATGGGGATATGTGATGCTTATATTGCCTCTACGAGAAATGAATAAAGAAAAGCACCATGAATATTTAAATTCGATGATTTGCTTCACCATGTCGAACCATTCATCAAACATCAAAGCATGCAGATTTATCCTGTTGGAGCTCCATTACTGCTTGCTGTCACACGTTGATAATAAACAATGATGCTAACATAACTTATCAAAACTTGAACACGCACGGCACCCATATTTTTGCTAGTACTGTAACTCATGCATGCATCATATTAATTTCTGACAGTGTGCTCAGAAGATGTGTCAAAAGAACGCTGAGAATGTGTGGCAGCCATGATGCATGTGTGTAAGCGTGAAGTATAAACTGGTCCTTAGGAGAACCGCTCCTGTTTGTTAGGTTTGTTTACATGTAGTAGCTAGTAAAACATTTCAGTCACACAAATAAGCACTTTTATAAAAGGCACATTCTAGCCCAGGGTTGGGAGAAGTCATCCCTGAAGGGCCACAGTGGATGCAGATTTTTGATCCAGCTCAGTTGCTTAATAAGAAGCACTTATTGCTCAAGTAACACTTCTTCATTTTGGTTACCTTGCTCATTAAGATTTTGAACCTTTATTGCTTATTTTAGTCTTAAACAGCTGTATTCTTGGTTTTTAATTGCTCCTTATTAGCAATAAGATGCAAATGACAAAAGACACCAGCATTTCTCCATTTAGCTTGTTTCCATTTAGATCTTCGTGTATATACTGGTGTATAAGTCAGGTCTTACAAATCATAAAATCAGACCCTGACTTATACACCCGTTCAAAAATGTGACACTTAAACATCTTTTTGCCTCCTCCACTCTCACATCAGTTTCTCCGATGCATTGAATTTTGTTGCAGCAGCGCAGTTACCAATTTCTTTCACAACTTCAACAACGTTTAATTTAAAACCAGCTTCATATTTTCTTCTGATTGAATGCTCCATCGTAGATAAGGGATTCCCTTACGATAAAGGTGTATGAGGGTGTGAGATACATAAAACACAAATCGGTGCAATTGTTGCTTTGGAATAGTTTGGGTATTACCGTGTGGTCACGTATGCACGAGAGAGAGAGGTTAGGAGCATGTGCTGATACAAAGCATTGCTGCACCCGCATAGAAAAAAGGCAGTGTGCTCCGTGGTTACTCTCTCAGGTGGGCATTAGCATATCATAATATCTTGGACCAATAGTGTGAGTTTTCCGCACTCAACTTATATGACCGACATTATAAAATACCAGAAATTATACGGTAAAAGTCCCAACTTATCTGCGAGTATATACGTTATGTGTGTTTATCGTGCACCATTTGGTTTAATTAAATATATGGAATGTAGAGTGATGAGAAAAAAAGTGAAGGACTGAATATAAGTCATCCATTTTACACTTTATTTGGATGATATCCTTAGAAAGGAAAAAAAAAAATCTAAGATATGAGAATGACCTGACATAGGAGAGTTAAAGCACTAGCAGGCCATGAAATTAAATTATTGGCAAGGATCGTTTTCTAATTAAGCAAGTGTGTTTGAACAAAAACCTGCAGCCCTCTAGGACTGACTTTGCCATCCCCTGTTCTAGCAATACCCCACTGCCATTGACTATTATTTGGCCCCTTTGGATATTATTTCATCATTAAAAATTTTGTCTGAACATTTGGCTTACAGAATAAGGGCCGGTTTATACTTCTTGCTCAGAACACTTGCGCACATACATCATGGCTGTCATGCGTTCCCATTACATTCTTAACGTGCCATCTGAGCACGTTATCAGAATTTAACACAATGTGTTCCTCGAGTTGCTGTACCAGCAAAAATATGGGTGGCATATGTGTTTAAGTTTTGGTACATGAAGTCAGCATCGTTATTTACTATCAATATGTGAGGGCAAGCTGCAGTGCAGCTCCAACAGGATAAATCTGCGTGCTTCAGTGTTTGATGAAAGGTTTGATGCGGTGAAGTAAATCATCAAACTTGAATACTTTTGCACGTCAGCATTTATGATGCTTTTGTTCATCCGTTTCATGCATAGACAATACAAGTGTCACATACTCCACTCAGTAATGACATGTTACATTTAAAGGTATCGCATACCATCTTCTGTGTTGCTGTTGCCTTTTTTGCATTTTCGCAACAACATCAGAGTACAACTTGCAACACGGTGAAAGCGGATGATGTTTTCTCACTGTGATTTCTTGCACTGCCAGCTGGTGGGATTCTCCAGATTTACTTAAAGTATGCACTCGAGTACAGATCGTACACTGCTTGCGTAGCAGCAGCATACTCGTGTGCATGTTGCATTAAGCATATACCCAGCTTAAGACGACTTGTATGTAAAATGTTATCATAGAACTATGCACAAAGTAAAATGTTATATATGATCTCATTTCCTAAAAGAAAATGTTCTGGTACAAATTAAGTCACGATTTTCTAGCATTTTTTTTTCCCTTACAGTTCCTGCCTTTTGTTCTATTAGAAGTATTAATCAAAGTTTTTGACTAAGCTTTTTTTTATCATTACCATAATAATTAATAAAAATTAATCCTAAGTGAAAGTTCAAAAAGAGATTCTATTAAATATAGATACACCAATTGCTGTTATAAAAAAGTCCTGTTGCCATCTTTAAATTATTGTGGTCCATGTTATAGGACAGTAGTTTGATATCTAAGATCATAAACAGATCTGGAATCTTGTTTTCTAGACTCTTTTTGCTTTTTCCCTTCTGTAATGGGAAACTGTTGCAGTTTAAAATGAACAGTAGTACTGTAGTGACACAGACAGTTCAAGTATTCACTTCATTTACTCAAGTATTTGAGAGGGGGAGACTTGTTTGCCATAATACATTTTTTTATTTATTGAGTTTCTCTGAAAAGACAAATTTCCTCCTGGGAACAAATAAAGTACCATCTCTTTGTTGTCAACGGACTTGAATGCTCTTTGTCTAGATATAGTAAGAAACATAATAGAATTGCTGCATTTAGATCAATTAATACAACTGATTTACTAAGGCACAGCAACACTTGAAAATTACTGATCTCGCTCTTTTAAGTCAGTTATTTCATCTCAATCATTTTTATATAGTTATTTCATGTCAAAACTGTATTCTACAATAAAGCTTTTTTATTTTTTTAAATAAATCTTATAAATACAAGAACAGACAAAGTATCTTACAATGTGACAGAAGGGTACCAGGGTCCATAGGTCAATGAAAAAGCCTTAAAACTTTCCAAGTATGTCCACGTTAAAGTAGCAAAGGTGTCAATTTAAGAAAATGTGCCTTCCGTGTTTAGCGGTCATCATTGTGAAAAGAAAGAAACTAAAAATTATTTTCTCACAGGCTCTTGGAACTTTTTTTTTGAGCTAAAATATATTTCCTGTTTGCTTCTCTGCTGTCAACCACCATCATGGGTGGAGTTGTGACAATCCCAACAGCCCCCAATACCAAGCTATACAGGTTCTGGTCATAAAATTAAAATATCATGACAAAGTTGATTTATTTCAGTAATTCTATTCAAAAAGTGAAACTTGTATATTAGATTCATTCATTACACACAGACTGATGTATTTCAAATGTTTATTTCTTTTAATGTTGATGATTATAACTGACAACTAATGAAAGTCCCAAATTCAGTATCTCGGAAAATTAGAATTTTGTGAAAAGGTTCAATATTGAAGACACCTGGTGCCACACTCTAATCAGCTAATTAACTCAAAACACCTGCAAAAGCCTTTAAATGGTATCTCAGTCTAGTTCTGTAGGCTACACAATCATGGGGAAGACTGCTGACTTGACAGTTGTCCAAAAGATGACCATTGACACCTTGCAGAAGGAGGGCAAGACACAAAAGGTCATTGCTGAACAGGCTGGCTGTTCACAGAGCTCTGTGTCCAAGCACATTAATAGAGAGGCGAAGGGAAGGACAAGATGTGGTAGAAAAAAGTGTACAAGCAATAGGGATAACCGCACCCTGGAGAGGATTGTGAAACAAAACCCATTCAAAACTGTGGGGGAGATTCACAAAGAGTGGACTGCAGCTGGAGTCGGTGCTTCAAGAACCACCACGCACAGATGTATGCAAGACGTGGGTTTCAGCTGTCGCATTCCTTGCGTCAGGCCACTCTTGAACAAGAGACAGCGTCGGAAGCGTCTCGCCTGGGCTAAAGACAAAAAGGACTGGACTGCTGCTGAGTGGTCCAAAGTTATGTTCGCTGATGAAAGTAAATTTTGCATTTCCTTTGGAAATCAAGGTCCCAGAGTCTGGAGGAAGAGAGGAGAGGCACAGAATCCACATTGCTTGAGGTCCAGTGTAAAGTTTCCACAGTCAGTGATGGTTTGGGGTGCCATGTCATCTGCTGGTGTTGGTCCATTGTGTTTTCTGAGGTCCAATGTCAACGCAGCCATCTACCAGGAAGTTTTAGAACACTTCATGCTGCTGACTAACTTTATGGAGATGCAGATTTCATTTTCCAACAGGACCTGGCACCTGCACACAGTGCCAAAGCTACCAGTACCTGGTCTGAGGACCATAGTATCCCTGTTCTTGATTGGCCAGCAAACTCTCCTGACCTTAACCCCATAGAAAATCTATAGGGGAATTGTGAAGAGGAAGATGCAATATGCCAGACCCAACAATTCAGAAGAGCTGAAGGCCACTATCAGAGCAACATGGGCTCTCATAACACCTGAGCAGTGCCACAGACTGATCGACTCCATCCACGCTGCATTGCTGCAGTAATTCAAGCCAAAGGAGCCCCAACTAAATATTGAGTGCTGTACATGCTCATACTTTTCATGTTCATACCTTTCAGTTGGCCAACATTTCTAAAAATCCTTTTTTTGCATTGGTCTTAATTGATATTCTAATTTTCCGAGATACTGAATTTGGGACTTTCATTATTTGTCAGTTTATAATCATCAAAATTAAAAGAAATAAACATTTGAAATACATCAGTCTGTGTGTAATGAATGAATCTAATATACAAGTTTCACTTTTTGAATGGAATTACTGAAATAAATCAACTTTGTCATGATATTCTAATTTTATGACGAGCACCTGTATTCCAATTATAATTATACTTTTTCTTCTGCAATTCTGTTTTTCCAGGAGATATACTCTTCAGTGGCTTGTAATAATAGGCAGATCTGCACACACATTGTATTTTTACATTAACAGTACAGCCTTTTTCAGCATTACATTCTGTGCTGTTAGTTTACATAGCCTACAGAGCAAGATTAAATTCAGATGGCTCGTATTGAAAAGAATGCATAAAGGTTTTGTTGTACTTTCTACAAATAACAAATCTGAAGTGTACTGATTGCACTGCATTGTATTCTTAATAAAAGCTTTAGATTTTTGAAGGAGCCAACCCACTTGAGTGTCACTTTCTGTTGTGTGTTGTGCACATGCACTATTTAAAACAAAAAAACTCTGCAGACTGAAAAACCACAAACCAATTACTGACATTTTTTAAAAGCATGATAAGTCACTCATGCTGATGATATGGTAATTAAAGAGCTTAGGACAATATGTTTGAGTGAGTAAAATTGCTAACGCTCATTCCAGTCATTCAATAAATACACTAGGAGAACATGTAAAGCCTAGCACTGTGAAGTAGGAACGAAAGCTCTCTGCAACCAATTTCTATGCTAAACCATCTGTACTAAACTTCAACCTAATTACACTTGATTGGCACTGTTAAGTTGGCCCTAGCCTGTATGTAATTTTGTGTGTATTTGCCCTATGATGTTCTGGCTCTGCGTCCATGTGGTGTTTTGTGCCTTGCTTCCCTAGGCTTCAGTTGCCCCAAGACCAAACCCTGGATAAGTGGGTTAGTTAGAAGAATGGGGATGCCTATAATATTTGCTTAGTTGTCACATGATTGCGTGCTGTGTGCACACGCTTTCATTATCAGTCCAGTGGCATCAGGCAGTTTCTTTGCTAAATACGTACTCTTCCATATATTGAAAGAAAATAAGCAATTGTAAGTATACCTTTTTCAGTTTTTATTGTCTACTTGTCTACAGAACTGAGACAATTTACAAGTGGACATTAGCATTCAATAATGGCATTTGGCAATGACTTTCTGATGTTAATCCATTGCCCTGGAGGCAAGTACCTCTTCCCTATTATATAAGCTAAAGTGAGGACAGTCTTTCCATGACTGAAACAATGCTGCAGAGGAACAAGAGTAGGGTAGTTGGTGATTTGAAATGAACTGTTGTTCTCATTTTAAAATGACTGAATCTCACAACACTGGTTTGTTTTTGTTTTTTTTTTTTTGTTTCTTTTTGGTAACCTTCTTAAAACAACATGGGCATGCTGTTTTGAAAGGTGTGTGTAATCTCAAAATGGAGATTAATATTAGATAAAATTTTAAGGTTTAAAAAAGTATTTAAGTTTTAAAGTTTTTTTTCAAAATCAAATCTTGATATCTTGATATTCAAACTCTTTTTATCAAATGCAAAAGCAGGACTTTTTTTTTTCATTTATAACATATGCTTCACTTTAGGATGCAGTTTCATGAGGCAAACTTGTATGTATGTACAGTATGTGTATATTTTCATTCCATGTTTTGTCTGACTGTTGGTTCTTATACAGTGGATATAAAAAGTCTATACATCCCTGTCAAAATCAGGTTTTTTTTCCCCTTTTTTCACTAAACAGTTTCTGATTTGTTTTCAACCTCTTTGTATAGATTGCAATTTTGCAATAATGGTGGAATAAATTCTGACAATCTCTCAAAGTTTAATTTTATTATCACCCAAAACCTGCCATTTTGGCAAGGGTGTGTAGACTTTTTTTCCTATGTCATCAGTCTGTTTTTCCTTGTAAATGAGCAACTCCCAGAGTAACATTAAACAAACCTCCTTGTGGTAGCTTGGCATTTAGTATCAGTCTCTTTTCATTTAGGGTGTGTTGCATTAGACAAAAAGTGATGTTGATTAGGTAATGTTAACAGCAGCAATAGCACATTTTCATACAATGAATGTTGCTCAAAATGCCTTACATGCTGTCAAAGAGAAAGATACAAGATAAGGAAAAATAAGATTAGGTAAGAATACTAATGAATTAGTGAAAAAGAATAAATACATACAATCCTATAAAACATAGATATATAATTAGTAGCAGGGTGGTGTCCTTGTATTCAAGTCTCTGAAGATGAATCCGTTAAGGTCAGGTGGCTGGGAGGACAGAAAAATAATTGGGTGGGTGTGTGTGTGTGCGTGTGTGTGCACGCATGTGTGTTTGAGAGAGAGGGTAATTTCCTGTGGTCTGGGACAGTCCTACTAATTTCTAAAATGCTATCGAAGAAAATACTTTCAAATTGCATGTATTCAACAGTGTAGCAGGGTGCAACACTAAGGGCCGAATTATACTTCACACTCAGAACATGTACACATACACATCATGGCTGCCATGCGTTCCCAGAGTTCTTTTGACATGTTCTCCAAGCATGTCCTCAGAAATTAACGCAACACATGTGTGAAGTGCACTACCAGCAAAAATATGGGTGCCTCGTGTGTTCAAGTTTTGGTACGTGATCACATCATTGTTTACTTTCAACATGTTGGCAGGCAGCTCCAGCAGGATATATTTGCATGTTTTGATGTTTGATGAATGGTGAAGCAAATCATCAAACTAAAATGCTTACATGCAGGTGTCTTCATGGTGTTTTTCTTTATCCATTTCTTGCATAGGCAATGCAAGTGCCGCATATCCCCCATTGTAATGACGAAATACATTTAAAGGTATCACATACTGTCTCAACATTGTGTCGCTTTTGCCTTTTTTTGGCACCTTCACAGGAACATCAAAATGCAAATAATTTTTAACATCTCTCTTCCCTCAACTCGCAACACAACGAACCCGGATTTGTTTTCTCCCCATGATGATTTCTCACACTGACAATTGGTGGAATCCTCCAGATTTACTTAAAAGTATGCAGTCAAGTATAGACGGTGCACTGCTTGCGTAGCAGCAGCATCCTCAAGCTCATGAGTTGCATTGCATAGCATTAAGGATATGCCCAGCCTAACTTTTAAGTTAGCGTTTGGTTGTTGATACTGAAAATATGGTTGCCATTTTAACAGCCTATATATGGAATAATTAAGATGCTATTATTTTTCCTTTTTTTATACTAATATTGAATGTAAGTATACAACACTACTTGTCTGTTCTATTTTATTTGGGCTATGTAATAATTCCTGATGTTTTTGTACTTTCCTACTGCAAGCAAATTCCCTCTAACATAATAAAGACTACCTAACCCATGCATTTATACATACACTTAACAATGAAAAAGTAACATAAAAGAATTTTAAAGGTTTATTACCTAAATTACCTAACTTCTTTTTAGCATTTGTGTTTTTTAAGTCTGGTACTGTGGACCAGCAAATAAAAATAAATTACTTGAATGATCTTAAACTACCAGCGATGGCTTCATTATGCTAACACAACAAAAATGAAAATGTTTTTCTGCTTTTGACTGCTTTCTTAAAAGCAAATTGCCCCAGATCATACCAGTCTAAACATTGGGAATCCCTTCACAGCGTTCCAGACAAAAATTCCTCTCAAGAAGCCGAAAGAAAATGTATGTGCCAAATAATCAAATGTGTAAAAAGAAAAAATATTAATCTTTCAGTCTTGTACCTTTCTAACCTCCATGTATGTACACCAAATTCTGGGGATCCTAGAAGTCCAGATATAAATCTTATGTCGTATATTAAAAGTGTTTAACTGTATATTTTATTAATGAAATAAAATTCTATAGGCTTATTGTTCAGTGACCATTATATACTAAAATAAAAAATATAAATTTCCTTAAAATACATACTGTAACTAATGTGTACAAAATATTTATCCATAATACATATGGCATTAAAGAAAATAAGAGTTCTCATAATTACGAGCTATTATTGTTTAATTTTTTCTGTAATACCAAACTGAAACAAGGCTTAATAAAAAACAGTAGTTTTATCCATTTCTCTAGCAACAAAAATATTCTCACAAAGTGAGTTAATTGATATTTGAAAATGTAATGTCTGGTTAAATATAAATATACATGCACTTATGCATTTAAATAATTTTAAATCATTAATTGCACTACTGCTTTTTGTTTTAATAGGGTTTTTTTTTTTTTTTTTTCTTCAGTGTATCAACTAGACATTTGTAATTGAGGTGTAATTATAAATATTGATTGCCAATTATGTGGTACTTGTTTCTTACAAAAACTTGTGCAGTATGACTCATAACAACAAATAATAAACACAGATTTTTTGTTTTTTTTTTGTTTTTTGTTTTTTTTTAGATTTGTACTATTTACTAAGTTTATTTTAAAATTTGTCTTGCTTCTTTTAACACTAGAATTACCAAAGCCTACGAAAAAAGCCTTGCTTATCAGGGAGTGAGATAGTACCTAGAGCTGTATAGGCTAAAAAATATATTTATTTGGAACAGATGCATTTCACGTGTATTCCTTATCTACAAAGATCTATGTAAGTGTAGGATGACAGGAAATGCAAGAAATGTTGAACACATACCTAAAAGACAAACTTTTCATGTTTTAGTACTAACAACAAAATTTTGACATGAAGTGTATAATGTGTGAAGACTGAAGTCCAAATGTCAAATAAGCACTTTCACAAAATGTACAAATAGAACAAGTGCACTTTTATTCAAAGCTATAACCGAAGAAAAAGAAATCGGGTTAGTGTTTGTTCTCATGACTTGTTTGGGAGTACAGCGGTAAGAACTGCTGATTCCTATTCAAAAGGTCGCAGGTTCAAGCCTTCTTGTATCCCACAATTAACCTTTTGAGTAGTGAGCTGCTCTTATTGTTACTATTATACAATAAAAACATACATTTGATTTGAGACTGTAACAGCCAGTTGTTACACACTATGTATGTATGTATGTATAGTACTTTTAAAGGTTAGAGGTGTTTTTTTTTTTTTTTAAATTCAGATTTATTCTCTGTCGCGTTCACACTTGCCCCAATCTGACACTGCTGTTTTCAAATAAATATGTGCTATAACAGAGGTGAACTCTGATGAGTACGAGGGTTCTACATCGGAGAAAGAGAACAGGAGCCCTCCCCGCAAGAAATGAACACTTGCATACAAGAACAACGCAGCTGCACCAGGTGTAAAGGCGAAAGATGGCACCGTTTGGATGGAGGACAAGGTCCGGCGTTATCCTGCCAGTCACACCTGTCTGCCCCACACCTGTCCTTCAACGAAACAGCATGGCTTACAAAGCTTGCCTACATGTCATGCAAAGTCCTGTTTGTGATTATGTTTTGTGATGATCTTTACATAAGAAACATTTCTATGTTACTTGTATAAAAGCCAGATCGAATGTTATTTACCTTGATTTATTTACTGCTCTTCCTACAACTTAAAGTCCCAAGTAGACTGCAGAGCATCCAGTGCTTGATCGACAAGGGCATGCTCACAAATTACATGTGTAATGCCACGAAAAATGTCTGCTGACACTTCTGTATGCGAAACATGGTACGAAAAGCAGTTGGACTTCTTTTTTGGGTACAAACACTGTCCAGATCTAAACACTAATGTGGAGAATCGCTTGTGTAGTAGTGGGCCGGGTTTAAGAGTTTTTTCGTAGGCTTTGGCAATTATAGTGTTAACTGGAAAAAGAAAAGATAAAGATTCTGCATTTTAAACAAGCTCGCTGTCCAAACTCAAGTGGGCTCCGTTTCAGATGAAATTCTGAATTCCTTAAAGTGTCTTTTCTTGACGTCTGTCTAGTTACACAGGATGACTTTACAGATGCGCCCCCCCCCCCCAGTTTATTACTTTTTTTTTTTAATCGATATACCTAATATACCAATTGCTTGTCCACTTTTAAAACAAGCTTCTACTTGCTGCCCTTTGTTTACGCTGCAGGAAGTTTGCTGCAAAAGGATTTATAAAAAAAAAAAAAAAAAAAAAAAAAGATGCGCACCTGCTCAGTTATTTAAATTCCTTGCATAAAGAAGCACTGCAACTAAATTACCCTAAAGCTTAGAAAAGCAAGGGATAAAAATATTTTTTTGTGAACAGCCTTTTTACCGATCACCAATAAAGTCCTGTTTTTCATTTATTGAATTCATTTATTTCGATTGGTGGCCGATCGATTGGCACATCCTTACCTAATTCTTTTCCTTCTCCTGTACAATGCATCCTTCCTTTATGCTTTTATGTCTGTCTTGATGATTTAGGTAACTTTTTCAAATTCTGTAACAGTATTATGAACATTGTATTTTACTCAGGATATGAGTCTGTGTTGCTGATCATCACAGTGTCCGTTTCAAAGGGCCAACCAGTGTAATTTGGTCTTCTTTTCTTCATGATTGAATTGAGCCAGCGTTTAACACTGGGCTTGGGGAAACTGCTTAAGTAATGGGCCTTCTATGCTGATTGTAACTAAATCCTCCAAGTTTTGAGACATTGAGTGAGTTTTGCACTTTTGATTTTATTCTGTTCTGTACTGAAAGCTACATTCAGACTGAGCTGCTGAAATAGGCAGAACAAGCATGGAAGCAACAAGATATTGAATATTGAGGAAATCTGTGCAATAAGGCTGTTTTGTCAGTAAGACTTCCCACAATTTTTTTTTTTTTTTAGCAATCTCCATTCTGTTTGTACAACTTGACATGGCCTGGATATTGTCCCAATTCAATTTGATATCAATTGTATATTGACTGAATAAGTGTGCACTGATATTTTTGAAGTGGTGGCTGGAATGGACTGGACATTTAAGAAGAAATACTTGATTAGTAATGAAACGTTAACATTATTATTTGGAACAAATTATCATTGTTCTTTTAAAAAAGAAAAAAAACTTTTATAACACTGCACTCATTCAAAATTCACCATAATTTAACTAACATGTATCACCACATCATTGTCTATACATGGTATCGGGGGCTCCTATTTTTAATGTAATTGTATCTACTTTATCTATACTAATAAAAGGCAAAGCCCTCACTGACTCACTCATCACTAATTCTCCAACTTCCAGTGTAGGTAGAAGGCTGAAATTTGGCAGGCTTATTCCTTACAGCTTACTTACAAGAGTTAAGCAGGTTTCATTTCGAAATTCTACACGTAACGGTCGACAACGTCCGCCATGTTGAACTTTATTTATGGCCCCATCTTCACGAAATTTGGTAGGCGGCTTCCCTGCGCTAACCGAAACTGATGTACGTACTTATTTCGATGGTATGACGCTACTGTCGGCCGCCATATTGAACTTTCCAACGTCACTAATTCTCCAACTTCCCGTGTAGGTAGAAGGCTGAAATTTGGTACTTATTTCGGTGGTATGATGGCACTGTCGGCCGCCATATTGAACTTTTCACCGGTCTTTGTTACTTATGGGCCCATCTTCAAGAAATTTGGTACGCGGGTTCCCAACGCTAACTGAATCCTACTTACGTACATATATACGTCCATAGCCTGCAGCTCGGTCACCGTGTGAGGCGGCGTTGGGTCCCCCATCCCAACGCCTCCCACGTTGTTGGCTGCCTGCCTATATAAGGCCGTCCGTCGCTCCAGTCTCTACATTCCCTTCCTTGCTTCGCCACGGGATTCACGTCTCCCTGCTGATAACTACAGCCTTTTTATTTAATCCACGACTTCTCCACTGTTTTATTGTTCGTTTATTACGATTATAGTTATTGTTTAGGTATTTTAAACTTACTTTACATTGTTCAGGTACCCATTTCCTTTATCATTCCAACCGTACCCCCATTAACATGTCTATCGAGGTGATCACCATCGATCAAAGAACTGTCACTTACCAAGTGGTTTCCATGCCCGGAGATGGCACCTGCCTTTTCCATTCTCTTTGTTACATATTGCACAGCCATATCAGGCTCACTCTTGATATCCGGAGGAACATTGTGTCTTATGTATCGAATGACTGGGACAGGTTCAAGGTGTGGACTGATGACGGTACAGGAGATAATTATACTACATAGGAGCACTATAAGAGTGAAATGCTTAAGCCCTTCACCTATGCATCTGCAGGTGAGTTGATGGCTGCCGCTGAATTGTTCGGTTGTCGCTTTCAAGTGTACCGAAATGGCCAAATATTTTACACCTTTCGACAACCGCCAATGCCTCTTAAACATCTTACATTGACAGGTGACGATTTCAGTAGTGGACACTTTGATGTTTATGAATGTTTAAACTCTCAAAAGCTGGATGTGAAGTTATCGATGAAACCGGTTGAGTGCTTACAACGCTTGACAGATGCTGAATATCTCTTCAACACAAGTCCTACAAATACTGTCGTAATTGAAACAAACCATGAAACTCAAACCGATTATGACAGCAGCAATCCAAGCTGTGAGATTTGAAACAAGATTACTGTTCACATGGCCAACTGTACGTTGCATGCTCAAGAGTAAGCTCAGCGCACAGCTTGGTCATATTACAACCGGAGGGCCGAACTCACAATGTGGTATACAAAGAGATCCTTAACAAATAATTGGTATATTTTCCCTCAGTTTAAAAAGGTTTAATTTTCTTCTTAATAAAAATTTTAAGGGAGTACTTCGCCGCTGCGAAGCGCGGGTATTTTGCTAGTAGAATATATATATCATCTTGTGAATATTATTATTATAAAATAATCAAATACTGCTTCTTAAACCTATTCATGTGTTATGAATCACCATGTAGACACCCTTTAACTAAACTGTTGGCCAAATTTAATTCCCTCTTGGACAATTTAAAATCTAGAATTAGTCAAAATTAAAGACCTGTCTTTCCATAATTCTGCAAGCTACACGTATCTTCAGTTTCTTACGTGTAGCAGTCACATTGATCTGTCTCCAAAATGTATCCTCACAGTTCCTCCTCAGACAAAAAGTGTTTTAAATTGAGGATCTAGTGCTGATGTTTATTGACAACGGTATTGGATAAATGAAACATAAAAGAAAAAGAACTGGCCATTGTAACTGACAACACTAATATGATCTGTGCAGTACAGCTTATGGTGATACTCAATGCCAACTGCTTTGTGTACACGGTCACTTTGGTATCTCGGGCTGCTCTGAAAATTCCAACATTTGCCCGATTGCTTGGCCAGGAGAGTCGTGTTGCAAACGTTTTCCACCGTAGCAGGCAAGCCAAGTGCTTAAAGAGAAGCAACATTTATTGGACTTGCCAACACTTGAACTTGTAATCAATGCGGTAATTCAATGGATCAGCGGTTTGGAAATGCTAGAAAAGTTTTTTTGGAAAAAAAGCCAGCCAGCCCTCTCTGCAGCTCTACATACTGTATAGTGTTGCTCACAGTTTGACTGGCATGCCACGTGCTTGGCTGCAACACATCCTCCACAGGTGCCCCTTCGTCTCTATTGTAGTGACCTGTGTCTCATCATCATGCAGGAATCTGCTGCCCTGAATGTTCAGCTGACCCAAGAGACATGGCAATGCTTTGTTTAAAATCTTCATAAACCTCAAGTACATTAACTTCACACGTTTGCTTTATGTTTGGTATAGTATACAGCAGTTCACAAACCCATTTGTCATAAGCCATGATGTAGAATCCATATCTTTACAGATAAAAACTGCTATAGATTATTTTTTTGGGCATGAGGCAAGTTAAATGGAAGCTTGAAGAACCTGCCATCTCCAGTGTAGATTGCTTAGGTTCTACTCGTTTAGATGTGCAGTGAGATTACGTTTGTGTCACATCAAGATAAATGATTTCTCAGATTTGTTGTGTTACAGCAATGCTTAACTTCTGAGCTGCACAGCTTACATATGGCTTTGCTTTTATCCGGTAGTTCTTTACTGATGCACCGTTTGAACCCGTAGAAAGCCACATATCTGATTTAAGTACTGAAGGCGTCGATTTCAGTTGAGGAGGACACACCATTTTTTGCAATCATACACAAGATAGTAAAGTACTTTTTACGTAGAAAGCCTTAGCAGGTGCATTATTGACACATTTCTGGATTGGACGCCAAAAACGAAGATGAGCAAAAATCTACCTATAGTAATTGAGCAGGATAGAGATTCACAAGATTGATCTTGAGAGTTTAAGAATCTATATCAAATTGTATAAACTAAAAATGACGATTAATCGTAAAATCTTTTTTTAAACCCAGGCCTAACCTTGACATCACATGCATTCTTAAAGACTTCTTGATATCAGTTAGAGTCTGTCTCAATTTCTCCAAAAGTGGACAAATCATCTGGCCGTGAATCATGATAAAAGACCGAGAAACATCAAATGATCTCAGACCCATGTGAGGTTCCCCTCATATTTTCAAACTGGCTTGCTTTCCAGTTCCTTGACTGTAACATCCAGTCTTCTCAATATGCAGTTGAAGGTTATCTCTAAAGTTGATGAGACTTGTGCCACTGAGTTGGATATTCTGAAAGGTAATGCCTGTATGGGTACTACTCACTGACTTTCCCTGCTTTAGTTTTCAGTCTGTCTAAAATCTATGTTATCTGTGTTATCCTGGGGCTCCACATTTTTATGCTGATTCTAGCCCAGTGTACTGCAGAAACCCCTGCAGCTTTTCATTCCTTAATGGTCTGTCTCATATTCCCTTGATTGTGAGTACATAACTATCAATAGCTGCTGCAGTTTGAGGCAAAAATAAATGAGGGGGGGCACACATTTCTACAGTTTTGTTCCAGCTTTGGAAATGAGTGCCACAAAAGTGGATGAGACAAAAGGTTACTGTAGACATGAAAGTGATAAAGAAGACTTTCTACAACCTTTTAAAATACATTTTGTATGATTTTTAGCTGTCCTGGGTTCCTAAATTGTTTTAAATAGATGTAGCTCAAATTTATCTGTCCAGTGTTCATTTTATTAACGGAAGAGCATCTCAATAACAAATGCTCAGCTGTGGAAAATGAGTGTCCCCTAAAGTAGATAGGATGAGTGTCTCCTCTGGTGGAAGGGATGGAGGGTCAGAATAGATTTGAACCTACAATAGAATACTGCCTGATAGGCTTATTAAAGACACTATGTAGTATTTTAACTACAGTTTTCAGTTTGATCTGCCATGGTTGACTGTGCATGTAATATACAGGAAAAAGTTTTGTGTTTTTTTTTTTTTTTTTTTTTAAGATTTGTTCCCCTGACTTTCTTCATTGTTATTTTTAGATTGCTTCGTTTCTTTCCTTAAATGGCACCCAAACAGAAATTAAATGTGTGATGAGTGAGCCAACAGAAGACCAACTAAGTCAGGGCCTCAGACTCCAAATCAATTTCACTCCAACCAGTTGCTTAATTAGGCACTGAGTCCTGTCGTTAATTAAACCCATTCTTTAATTCCATGGCTTGCTACTGCTGTCATTGTACAATAGCATACCTTTCCGAAATTGTTGATTTTTCTCTTTTCTAAGAGCACTGTTAAAATGTTTTGGAGAACTGCGCAGGTCAACATTCCTGAGACCTTCATCTTTATTTTCAGATACTGTATGATGGACATGGTTTGCTGGTCATGTTTTGGCTCATTTTGTATCTCATTACTGTTTGGCAGCTAATTAAGAAAAAAAAAACAATTAAGGGGTGTGAGTCTTCAAGAGCAAGTCAAATATAAAACTTAATTCAAAAGAAGTTAATTAGCAGCAAAAACAGGTCAATTATTAAGAAAAGAGTTAGAATAACAACCTGCAGCCACTGTGGCCCTCCAGGACCGGAGTTGAGAACCCCTGAACTAAGAGGTCTAAGTCAAGTTAATCAAAGCTAAGACAAAAGAACTTAATTAGTAGCAAAAACTGGTCATTAATTAAGAAGATGGGTAGAATTAAGACCTGTAGCATTGCAGCCCTCCAGGACTGGAGTTGGACACCCCTGATCTAGATTAATGACAGAGTGCTGTGCCTAGTGTGTCCGACTAACCCATTGTATAGCATCAGGTTCCTGTACGATTTTTAAATTGCCTTTAAATTTTCATTTACTGATGCGGAGTATGTCATCCACCCATTTCCAAATTTTGAAAGTGTATTTTTTATTCTCTGAACATTCTTAGTTCATTTTTTTATATATATTTAATTTTTATGTATATTTGTCTTACACTGTAAATCTGGTATAGTATCTTAAATCACTTACTTCATAAGCAGTATGCAGTTTACATTTAAAAATGTTTTGCCTCTGTATTGCTAATGCCTTGTGCTACATGTGTGCTACAAGTATTACATTCTGTCTTCCTATGTGCTGTTCTCCTTGTTGAATGCATGCAAGCAACTTTGGTTCTAAAATTTATTTAGGAAAATATATAATGCCATTGTCTATATCATGAGGTCCAGTCATTGAAGTAGCCCATTTATTTTGTGGGAAACATCTGTAGAGAGCAATCAACCCACACAAACAAAGCCATTGTAACAAGGCTAAGAATTTAATGAGACACTAGGTCAGTCCATTTCAAATTATTATCTAAGATGAATGACTGGATTAAAACTAAACTGATACTTTATAGGATTCTGCTACTGTATTTCTTGCAGTGTGTTGCTGAATCTTTTTTCTTTGACGTGTGTGTGTAATTTAGCTCCATAAAGGAACAGTCTAGTGTATAATCTGTGCAGCATCCTTTGACCCTAAACAGGGCATGTGACTTAAGTTCCAAAATATATTTACTCCTAAAGGTGATGTGAAGTTAAGAGTACCTAATCACACACTGTTCCAAAACTGGTGATCTTCTGCAGATATGCACAGTCAGGCTAAATACACATGGGGAAAACATGCAAACTCCACACAGACCCTGACCAGGCTAGCAATCAAACTTGAGCTCATTGCACTGCATGACATGAAAAATCTGATACACAAACACACATGCATGCACAAATTAGTTTCCTTGTCTAAGATAACATTATGGCTGTTAGACTTTTAAGACTATACTGGCAGCTGGGCATATTTGTGTGTACTTTATGCACAATGAAAACAAAACGTGTAAAAATCAAAATTACAAAAATTAGGTTTTATTTTCTCATTGTGTTATTAGTTCTAGTGTTCTTCTATTTCTTTCTTAGTTTTAGTTAGTGATTATTTTTCATTAATGACGTGTTTTTTACCAAGAACAACAAGGCTGTCCTCCTCTGCCCTGGAATAAATTGCACATAGGCCTCAAAGTGATGTATTCTGAAAGCATTTGTTTCTGTCTGTTCGCCTTCTTTTATGCATTTTTTTTTTTTTAATAATTCAGGAGCATTTTCCTTTTATGTTCCTTTTATAGGATTTTGAAAGTATCGGTCTGTATATCTTTTATTCAAATGAAAAGAGCTAATTATTACTAGCAAAATACTGTATATTAGCATTTAACGAATTGTATTCAGATCATGAAGTGTACAAATATCAGAAGAACACTAATTTTACTTGTATGTAATGAAATTGGTTAACAATCAGTGTATATTAATGTATCTTGTATTTCTTATCAAATTTGTACTTCCAAACGTCTTTGCTTTTCTTCCATGAAGGCTAACCTTTTCTAGTGACACGTTGCACTTAAGTGAAAATGAATGATATATTATTTGTCTGCTTACAGCAACCATGTTGCGGCTACAGGTTATGTGGGATTTTTCTGCCCTTCACATTCATTTTTCAGCTGGAATTAAAAGGTTAACTTTTATTACAAGATGGGATATTAGCACAAAGGTAAAGGAGACTTAACATACCTGTTACATGCACAACCAGC
Organism: Polypterus bichir lapradei; assembly: GCA_026402145.1. Lineage (NCBI taxonomy): Eukaryota > Metazoa > Chordata > Cladistia > Polypteriformes > Polypteridae > Polypterus > Polypterus bichir. The sequence continues at coordinate 94,053,333 of JANRMT010062791.1, read as the reverse complement.
TCCCGTAGCCTTGCACAGTGTGGTCCTTATTCTGTTTTCTTAACTTCCTTTACCTGCATAAAGGAAAACTAGAAACAGCATTAGGCATGCTCAAAGCTTTTGTTTTAATTATAAAACCAGCTAGTGATTGAAGAGTTGTACACCAGTCTGCTGATTACATGTAATAAGGGGAAAAAAATGGTCAGTTTCTATTAACTCTCAAAAAACCGGAGCGTAATTATTGTGGTTGCCAAAGATCAACAATTAGTTTCCTCAAATGGCAACCATTATAATTTAAGACCTGTATAGATACCGGTCTTGACTGTAATGTACTCTTGTTTACTAACTCTTTTTTGAAATTACTGTAAACCTGTGGCAATCAGACAGTTGACACAAAAACAAAGGCAATAAGTAGAAAACAAGTTAAATTTTTTTTTTTAATTTTATTAAAAAAAAAAAAATTACATGGGTTTGCAAATTCCCATCTTCCTAGTGATAGATAATATACAGTCTGTTTAGCAAATAATATGCATCAAATTTAGCACTAACCCAAAATTATTTTTGGCTCCCGGCACACTGAAGGTAGAACACGCGCAAGTTAAACAACTTTTGATCATACATAAATTTCATTTTTTTTTGCGGTTCGGGGGATGGGAAGTGTCATGTAACTGTACTTGTAGAATGCTGTTTAATGTAGAAGAGTGATATATACTGTACATAGACAGTATTTTATTTGTACCACAGGGAGATGTATCTTTTATAAAAGCTCAAGAAAAATATTATACAGCAATCACCCTGGAACAACAAAAAAGAAGAAGAATCTTTGACTTTGATAATGAGGGAGTGGTTGCAGTGAGGCATTACACAGACATATTGCCGTAGGTATGAACGACCACCAGAAGCAGTTTTTGACAAATTTGTGTTGAATAGTTTTTTGGATAAAAATACTTTATCAAAATGCATCGGAGAGGATGTATAGCACTGTTCATGAAATATATGTTGGTTGTTGGCTTGTTTACCTTTTGAGATGTATGCATCTTAGATTCATGTTAATTTAAAAGACTGCAGTGTTACTGTTCAGTGACACCTACCAGTGCATGTAGCAGAAATCAAAATGCACCTAAGATAAATATAGTTTAAGTTCTTAGCAAATATTCTAGATTATCAGAAAGTGAACACTTCAATTGTTTGACAGATTTTAATTGAAGTTTTTTGTAAATCATATTTATATTTATTACAAGCTTTTCGTCTCGGCCTGCTGTACCCACCACTAGTTCTCAAAATATGGTCCTCAAGGTAGTAGTAAACAAATCTAAATAAAGCTGTGTTTTAAATTGGTCAGGTATGTAATTCCATTATGTACATAAACATTTATTTTTGCATGACCATCATGATGCTTTGATGTTTTGGTAATGTGTCTCATCTTTGACTTTGTTTAAAATGTTTTTGGTCCCTGACACTTAAACAACCAATTTACACTCTTGCAAATACTATGTTAAGTTATATGCAAGATTTATATGATCAGACTACAAAGATGAGTATAAACACTGCAATATAATATAATATTCTTAAGCCCACTTCATTCCATTCATGGTTTAAGGGTGTGAGAATGTATCCTTACACAATCAAATGCAAGGTAGGAAGCTGGGTGCCGATCCATTGTCAGACCATTCATACACATTCCCACAGTCGCACTCTCGCATATCCAGTTTAGAATCTCCAATTACTCAAACTTAAATGTCTTTGGTGATATGGGAGAATACAAGACAAATGTACAAACTCCACATTAACGACAACTGGACATTAGTTTGATTACAGAATGCTTAATTAATTGTGCAGCAGTACAGTGTAACCTAAAAGAAAAAAAAAATAGCAAAGGTAGGGCAGTATTTGCAGCATTAGTGATTGTGGGAATCACTCTTTTGATAAAAATCCTACAAGTTTTACTTGATAGAGTAGAAAAATCCCATACTGTTTCAAGGCAATTGCTTTTGTCAATGCCATTTTGAATTCTATTAAAGAATTTGTACATACTTTGAAAGGGTGTGAATTAATACTTTTTACTTGTGGTACCCTGCCTTTTAATGAGGGAATTAGAAGCTGTAGTTAGAATAAATTAACCTTGATCATCTGAATATAATATACTTGCCGAAGCCCGCCGTAGCATACTGCGGTGTAAGAATAGGAACAGAAAACGGTGAGAAAGGAATTCAGTATAACAAAGGCTTTTGAAACCACCGTCGCAGTATAATGAAAATAGCAAGGAGTGAAACCAATGCCAATGGTCGAGAGAGTACCTTCCTGTAGTAGGCTACAGAAAACATAGACATATATAGATAGACGCTGCATTCACTGTGTTGCCCACTTGACACGATAAGTCAGCGCGTCCGCCCTATTGCGAGTGGTAAAAGTGCCATTTAAACTAATACAGGTAGACAAGGAAACCGGGTTTTCTGATGAAAAAACAATAACGTTTTCAACAGTATCGTTTACATAGAACAGATTTTGGCGAATCGTTTACATGCAATTATTTATATCCATTTATACACTAAATGCGTGTGTATCCCATGGTCTTAGAGTTGGCGGGCGGGGCTCTGTGAGTTGGCGATCATGGCTCTTTGTCTTGTGTGCGGTGTAAAGTCAACGTGGCTCAGAGGTGCATGTGGACTTCTGCACAGACGAAAGAGACTGAGGCTGTGTTTGGCGAGTTGTTGCGTGCCTCGAGAGTGACGCTGGACTCGGGAGGACGGTTACAGTTGGTGTGCGTATCTCATGACGCTGTAGGAGGGTTAGAGTTGGCGGGCGGGGCTCTGGCTTGCTTGCCCTGACTGTCCTCCGTGCCCTCAGTGTCTTGCGTGCCCTTAGTGAATTTTATATATATAGATGTAGCAAAAGTTGCCCATCAATCTGTCCTTTTATTTTCTAACCAGCTTATTCAGTTCACTGTCATAGTAAGATGAAACAGATGTTTTTCAATGGCTCTCTTTAGGGCTTGATACTAGCATGCCTATTCATTTGCTTTTTTGAGGAAAAAACAACTGGTCTAATTTATCGCCTGTTGCTAATGAAGGCTAGAATCTAATATTATGGCCGATATTCGCAATTAAATTTTTTTTCTGTTAGTGTAATACTAAAGTACATGCAGTAAAAACTGTTTTTGCTTTGATTGCAGACACGATGGCAAGCCCAATTAAAGATAATTATAGAATGAAGAGTTACAAGAATAAAGCTCTGAATCCTCAAGAGATGCGCAGGAGAAGAGAAGAGGAAGGTATTCAGCTTCGAAAACAAAAGAGAGAAGAACAAGTAAGTGTATGCCATTTATTTTTATTATAAGCCTTTAATGTATAAAAAAGGTACCTGACAATGTCAAATTGAAGCAGCCGTTTTTCTAAAACACTCAGATGATTAAGTGTTAAGGATTTATACCTCATTCAGTAAAACTTGTAAATTTGGTTTTCTTGTAGTCGTTTATTGTACTTGAATGTGTCATCCACTGGAGTGCTTCCATCTTGAATATACATTCCTTTATTTTCCCCAGTTTTCTAAAGTATTAGTACACTTTTTAACTTTTTAACCCTTTTCCATATCACTATCACGATATTTTCAGGTTTCTTCCCACACACTTACCAACTAAGTATAGGTAGTCTATTAAAATCTTAAAATTATAAAAGATGGCTTTTTTTGTTCCTCGTAACTGTCTAGAGTTTGTTTGTTTTATTTCTATTATTCCACAGTTCAGACACTACCTACCCCACTGCCAAACACTGATTATCTCTTACAGCTTTTAAAGGTATATTCGAGGGGGTGGGATTTGTTAGGGACTCCTCAGTGTAATATTTTGCCAGTACTTGCATTACAGTTGGATAGTGATACTGTACTATCCCCAGTGTTCTTAAACCTGCTTCAGTTAATTTAGTGTTGCTGGAATAGGACTCCGCCTCCAGTGGCACTGGGCTCAAGGCAGGAAAAATCCAAGTACAGAATTACAGTAACTTTATTTACACACTCGTGCTTTTGTAAATTTGGAGTTGCCAGTTACTCCAATAAATCATTTTTTGAGGTATCAAAAACAAACCGTCATGGACACTTGAACGTTTAAATTCATCATGGACAGTGATTGGACCCAGTATTTAATCCCATAGCATTGTATCAATTAAGCAGCAGAATTTGTCTTGTTCCCTGTCTACCTCTGGTTTTGTTCTTCCCTTCCACCTGCATGGTTTATTATAGGAGCTATTCCTGTCTTCAAGAAAGATTTACTATCAGTTAGGACTGTGCAGTGTCTTAAAAGTTCACATCATCATTCCAAAATATTGATTTATGATAGCATCGTTTGGCATGTGTTTTAGCTCTTTGTGCGGTATCTTTATTTTGCAAACTGTTGACCATGTAGTGATATTGTTGAAGTTATTTAGATGATTCAAAGATGATTTACGTTATAAAATTGATATAAATGACGGATGCCCTATTGGCATGAAATTCTAAAATTAGATCTGCCTGATCATTAAATTAAATTTTAATAAATTTCCACCAGCAGGAAACCACAAATGTTGTGTTGTGCATGTGTGTGTGTTTTTTTTTTTTAAATATACTGTAAAGGAAATTGGAAAATACTTACTACTTTTGCTCACTCTAACACAGTGTCCTCTGTTGCTCTCTTATACCATTTTTTTTTAACAAAAACAGTGCATTTGGAATGTGTTATAGAAAAAAAATGAATACTTCATGTTCATGATGGCTTGGCTATAGTGCATATTTTGCTTTTTCTTATTTGTGAAAATGACATGTTGCATAAAGCTAATGATTGGTTTTATGAGCTTCCAATGTACAATGTGCATGCAGAAGGGCAATGGCACTCGCTTTTAAAAAGAAAATTGAGGTGCTACTTTATATGGTGTAATTAGTTGATTTCATATTTACCTTGTTTATATAGTACAGTTACATTACTATTATAGCGACTCCCCATGTGGACAGAGGAGAAAGCAGGATAAGGTTTATTGTGCAAATACTAAAAAAAAAAATTTAAAAAGTTTTTATCTTTTTAGGTTACAATAAAGAAAAAATGACTAGTGTCTTTAAGCAATGTTACAGTAAGACCTGAAAGAAGCTTTAACTATTTATATCCCTGATTGCCACTTCTCCATTGTTATGGCCATGGAGAATGCCATGATTTCTGCTCTGGTGTTTTATTTGGACCTACAGAATGTCGTCTCACTATTGTGTTGTTAGTTGACCCTTTTAACTGCTGCAGCCAGCTCCAGATCCTGTATTAGAAAACCACACATGGCCTTCTCCTGTGAACATGACTGGTTACAGCTCAGCCCTGAGTTTCTTTCATCTGTTTTAATTTGCTGAAGTCTGCTGGCTGCTGACCATCATACTGGCCGGTCCTAAAAACAAGTGTTGAGTCAGCCTCTTAAGGGGTCCTCTTGAAGCTGGGGTCTCCAGCCCACTTTGAGCATTCTTGCCTCTATGAGCACCACAGTGGATCTGTCCCATTCAAACTTTGTGCATCATGCAAAGATCAGGTTCTCTTCCCATAACTACAGCACACTCCCGCGTGCGTGACAGATTTCTTGTGAGGTGTGCAAGATTTATATAAAAAAAATGGCTACAGTTTTACACTTTGAGAAAATTTCTGCAGTTGTTTGGAGTGACTTGACAATGTTAGTGTCTAGCAAAATTTATCATTGATGATTGGCTCAGCCCTACTTTTAATTTTGATAAAGCCAAATATAAGAACAGCCAGTGTTGTCTTATACTGTTGATGTATGGCATCATACTGAGGAACTCTTTGCGCCTGCTGTGAAATGACATATCTGTATTCCCATCTTATGCAACCGTATATTCCAGACTCCCGGCAAGATGTGCAGTTTTCTTCTCTGACAACACTAGGGTGTTAGTCTTCTTGGTGAGCTGTTTGATATTACTGGCTTAATGACATTCACCTCGCTGTAGTCTTGGTCCCCTTTTCCAAGCTTGCTTTGTGACGGTGCAGGTTGGCTCCATGCTGCTGTTTGCCTTTCATAGCCTGTTGAACCTGCACCTGTTGATACTCATAATCGAGATGCGCGGGTTGGATGAGGACACACACATTCAGCAAGAGTAGGTGTAAAAAGTAAAAACGGTGCTTTTATTATTATAAAAAAAAAAAAAAAAAAAGTGTCCCAACAGTGCAGTGCTCCAAACATTCAATAAATAAATTATCCTTTAAAAGCGAACTGTGCAAGTTAAAATCCAGAATAAATAAATCCATGAAATCGAGGTTAAAACATGGCAGCAATCTTCTCAAAAAAAATTTCAGTTCCTGGTACTTCCTTTAAAATTGACGTCACCCTAGTTTACCCTGATCGGGTCTTGCCGCACAGAGAGATGATGCTTATTGGGTACAGCCAATCACCTTCTACTGGCCTGGGTTCCTGCAGTCCATTGATTGGAAGCCTCTGCTTGCCTCGCTCCATCTCCCTCTGCCTCTTCCTGCTCCTTGATCGCTCAGCTGGTGTGACCACCTTCAGCCTCCGAGCATCAGCCCCACCCTTACCCAAGGGGCTCTCCTACTGGCTCCCTGCATTTTTTTTTCTCTGTCTCTCTCTATACCGCTCAATCTATCACTCTTTTCTTACATTCCCACCTTCCTTTTCTCCCTTCTTTAACCTCAGTCTCATCTGTGTTCTTCCTTTTTCTCTGATGACCTCTCTCTCGTACTGGTTCCCCCTTATGTCACTGTGGGCACAGCGCCTCTGTTCATGAACCATGAAAGGCCAGTGGAGCAATCAAAACAGACTACACCCTCAAGTGCTGGTGCACGTCCATCTCTAATTACTCCACCAACCTCCTGTACCTACACGAGTACCCACACCCACATGGATGTCAAGCCGGGTATCTATCCATCTATTTATTTATTTAAAAACCAGCCTCTTGCTGCTTACCTGAGGACTCACTATTCCACATGTTGTTCTTCCCTGATTACAAGTTTGTTTTTCCTAAATTTGCAGGTGTGGCGTATGGCATCTCTATCTGACCTTTCCCCTGTTTTTCTTTTTTGCTCATAAAAGTATCAGTAAATCAACCTGCATACCTGTTTCTTTAATCTAATAATAGTCTTGTGTTCTTGTTCCAGTCCTTCTCCTCTCTGAGGAAAATTTTTGCCATATTCTGTTCCAGAAACCCTAACTGCTAATTCACCCAACTTTAAAAATACTTTATAAAAAAAAAAAAAGAAGGGAAGGTCTTTTAAAGTGTCTCTCTCTCCTGGTTCACTCTGATCTTTGTTCCCTTGGCTTACCTGTCACCTTCCTTCACATTTTTTTTGGTGCTGTCCTCCTATTGCATAAGCGAGACAATAAATATTTTTGTTCCCCTCACTGTAACTCTCAAGAATTTTTTAAATGTAATTAATTTTGTAACTGTCCGCATCTCAAATTAATGCAAGAAAAGTAGCCCAATTCTTATTTGTCCTCTTCATCTTTTTACTTTAGTGGTTTTCACTCTACAGCCAAGCTATCTTTGGGTGTTGGAGAGAGAGGTACTGTTGGAGGTGTATAGTGGTGTGTGGTTTGCTGTTGTCCTAACAGATCATAATTTATTGCACATAAGAAGAGAGGTCCTTTCACTTTAAAATCACATGTCAGTCTTTACAAAAATATATTCCATGTAGTGGCCACAGTACTAATTGAAATCAATATATGGTACATAACATACATATAATCTAAATTTAGCTCTGAGTAAGTCATTGTGAGGTAATCCTTATGTTTGCATTGGGGAAAATCTTTGTTTAAAATTGTAACAGCCATAAAGTGTTGTATTCACTTTTGATTGTTGAACATTTATACATACAACACTATTCAGTTCTTAATCACTGGTGAAGATTCCATATTAATAATGGAGAGGGGAACATGCTTCACATTTCCCTAGGTTTCATTTTAATGGCTTTATTCTTTGTTGGCTCATTGAGATTCATTACAACAGGGTATGATGAGTGACTTCAGCCAAATTGTATTACTTATCTGCTATACCACTTTTTAGCCCAATTTCTATTATTTAAAACCATCATGTATTGTTTGGTTTCATTACATTTCTTTCTCAGCATTCCTGCTAAACACTACATAGAGCCCATTCTACAATTACAGCACATGATTTGTTCCAACATGTTATTCTTTATGATTTTCATTCTCTTTTATCTTTAGGCCTTTCTCTGGCAATATTGATGCTTACAGTGATTCCTTCAATACTTTCCACTAGGGCTGGGCAATACATTGAATTAATCCGATTAGAGTTTTTGTTTTAAATCAATTTGAAAAATGCTTAAATCGAAAAATCGGGCCTAATCTAATGATTCCTCTGTCACAAGTAGTTCTACACAAGTCTGCACCTGTAATTCTCTTAGTTACCACAACTGGATATTAGTGATGATTCCCAGAGACCTCCAGGTCTGCACCTGTACAAAAACCTATGTGTCAGACAAATGCAGGTGAAGAGAAATGGCTACAACTAATGAACCCACATATATTGCTGAAGAAGTCACAAGAATACCAAAACAAGGGCATGTTACTTCAGTCATATAGACATGGTTTGGTTTTATGAGGTTAGGCGTGGAATAGACCACTGTGCAGTGCAAGGTTTTTTTTTTTTAAAAAAAAAAAAAAAAAGCCTGTTAAAACAAAAAGTAGCAGCACTACAAACCTGTTCCAGCATCTGAAACCAAGGCATTCAGCGGAATGGGAGCAATGCATTTCCCACCAAAATACCGATACTAGCTGTAAGTTTATTCCCAGAACTAATGTAAGAACACAGCCAACATTAGCTGCCTCGTTTTCCAGTGTCACACTGTATGACAAAACAGGGCAGACGTGGAAAGACATTACAGATGCATGGGTGCCTGTTTATACAGTAGAAAAGCCTGGGTTTGTTAGAATGCTAAAAGTAGTAGACCCAAAGTATTGAATACCGAGCCGCAAATGTATCTGTGGACGATCAGAACCATGCAGCCTTATGTGAGCCTGACAGTTCATTTTATTGACGAGGACTGGGCACTGAAAAGCATCTGCCTCCAGACGTCCTACTTCTCTGATGACCATATGGGGAAAACTCTCCTTCTGTGATTTGGACGCAGGCTGCACAACGCCATAGGTAAGTGGGTTGTATAGCCTACTTAGCCTATTGCCAATCTCAATAAACACTATAACACCAGTAGTACGTATCGCTCCTTTCGTTTTTGTTAATGGGCCATCGCATAAGCTTATTACTCACTCACCCAACAAGAAAACAATGAGACAGTCCGTAATCTTCACAGCAGCAGAGTTGCTCTCGCCCCAAAAATGCCTTAAAACACATTGATACAGTTGTGTTTGTCACATACTGTATTTTAGTGCTCATTTATTTTAGTATTGGTTTTCGATAATCCCATGCTAGTAATAAAATAAAAGCCTCTCTCTAACATAAATACCAAAAGAACTGATCACTTTAATCACCATTACAGTTGGGTAGGGGCCATCTTATTTTGAAAAGATACATAAAACATGTCATGTAATGTTTTTCTCGTGTTCGTTTTATATTTCTCAGAATAACATTGCAAATGGAGTGACAAACAGTGCATTTTTCAGTTCATGTCAAATAAAACAGAGTTGACAACTTTGGTCAGCTGTGTGGATTGAGAAGTTTGCACACACATTTGCATGTATGTAACAGTTTTATTACCTGGCATTCTTTACCTATATATATATACTAGCAGAATACCCGTGCTTCGCAGCGGAGAAGTAGTGTGTTAAAGAAGGTATGAAAAAGAAAAGGAAACATTTTGAAAATAACGTAACATGA
>JANRMT010062791.1:94004190-94023535 GCA_026402145.1 Polypterus bichir lapradei | reverse complement strand
ATGTAGTGCATTGCAGTTGCAAAAACAAATGTGGTTCTTTGTGACTGGAGCCTCAATTGAAGGTTCTGTTTATGACGCGTCAACAATAAAAAATCTGCATCGACGTTGATGATTACGTCGACTAATTGTTGCAGCCCTAGTAAGTAATATATATCATTATTTGGAACACATGCATTTTATGTGTGTTCCATGTCTACAAAGATCTATGTAAATGTAGGATGACAGGAAATGCAAGGCAAGAAATGTTGAACACATACCTAAAGCAGAAACGTTTTTCATGTTATTAGTACTAATGACCAAATTTTGACATGAAGTGTATAACATGTGAAGACTGAAGTCCAAATATCAAATAAACACTTTCACAAAAGGTACACGTATAACAAAACAAGTGCACATTTATTCAAGAATATAACCAAAGAAAAATAAATCTGGTTAGGGTACAATGCTGACATGACTGATTGGTTGGTACAGCAGTAAGAATTACTAACTTATAATCAAGAGCTTGCCTGTTCAGTTCCGGGGCTTCCTAGAATTACCATTTTGAGTAGTGAGCTGCTCTTATTGTTACTATTATTGAATAAAAACATATATTTTGATTTGAGTCTATAACAGCTGGTGTACATTTATGGTACTTGTAAAGGTTAGCGTTTTTTATTCAGTTTTATTCCCTCAGTCATGTTCACGCTTCCCTCAATCTGACACTGCTGTTTTCAAATAGATGTGCTATAACAAAACTGAATTCAGATGAGGGTTTCACTTTGGAGAAAGAACAGGAGCCCTCCCCTCAAGAAACATTCACTCACACATAACAGCGCAGCTACACCAAGTGTTAAGGCGAAAGATGGCACTGTTTGGATGCAGCAACAGGTTGGTCGCCATCCTACCAGCGAATCTGCCATACAAGGTATCCTGCAATGTTCCATTTGTGATTATGTTTTGTGCAGTTCATTATATGAAAAACATTTTATGTTAATTATATTAAAGCCACATTGAATGTTTACCTATATTTATGTACTTATCTTCCTGCAGCGTAAAGTCAAAATTGACTGCAGAGCTTCCTCTGTTGGATCGACATAGGCATGCTGACAAAGTACGTGTGCAATGCCACTTCTTATTCAGGAAAAGATCCCAGTTGTCCCACGAGAAAAAGACTTTCTGAGGCTAAGGTCATAAAGCTTATGGGGCCATTTTGGACAAAGGCAGAACCTTAACAGTTGTGTAATGTGCAACAGAAGCTTCCTCCTGCAACTAAAGTCATTCACTTGTTGATATAGCATTGCACAAATACTTTGACAGCATGCTCGTGTCGCTCGAACACCAGAAGCTCTGCAGTCTACATTTGACTTTGCTGTAGAAAGATGAATAAATCAAGGTAAATAACATTTGATCAGGCTTTTATATACAGTGCTGTGAAAAAGTATTTGCCCCCTTTCTGATATTTTATTTTTTTGCATGTTTGTCGCATTTAAATGTTTCAAATCATCAAACAAATTTAAATATTAGACAGATAACCCAAGTAAACACAAAATGCAGTTTTTAAGTGATTTTATTTATTAAGGAAAAAAAAACTATCCAAACCTATATGGCCCTGTTAAATCATGATGCAACTGTGGTTAATCACATTTTTTGGAAAGCTGAGTTCAATTTCCCTAGCCACACCCAGGCCTGATTACTGCTAGACATGTTGAATCAAGAGATCACTTAAATAGAACCTGTCTGACAAAGTGAAGTAGGCCATAAGATCCCAAAAAGGAAGGCATCATGCCGCAATCTAAAGAAATTCAGGAAAAGATGAGAAACAAAGTAATTGACATCTATCGGTCTGGAAAAGATTATGAAGCCATTTCTAAAGCTTTGAGGCTCCAGCGAACCACAGTGAGAGTCATTATCCACAAATGGAGTAAACCTGCCGGCCTACAAAATTTATCCCATGAGTGCAGCGACGACTCCTCCAACTGGTCACAAAAGAACCCAGAACAACAGAACAAGAACAGCAGGCCTCCCTTGCCTCAGTTAATTTCAGTGTTTATGACTCAACCATAAGAAAGGTACTGAGCAAAAATGGCATGCATGGCAGAGTTTCAAGTCGAAAACCAATGCTGACCAAAAAAAACACATAAAGGCTTGTCTCACTTTTGCCAAAAAACATCTTGATGATCCCCAAGACTTTTGGGAAGATATTCTGTGGCGTGACAAAGCAAAAGTTGAACTTTTTGGAAGGTGTGCGTCCTGTTACATGTGATGTAAAAGTAACGCAGCATTTCAGTAAAAGATTACCAACAGTCAAACGTGGTGGTGGTAGTGTGATGGCCTGGGGCTGCTTTGCTGCTTCAGGACCTGGACAACTTGCTGTGATTGATGGAACAATGAATTCCACTCTCTACCAAAAAAGCCTGAAGAGGAATGTCTGGCCATCAGTTTGTGACTTCAAGCTGAAGCACACTTGGGTTCTGCAGCAGGACAATGATCCGAAACACACCACCAAGTCCACCTCTGAATGGCTTAAAAAAACAAAATGAAGGTTTTAGAGTGGCCTAATCAAAGTCCGGACTTGAATCAAATTTAGATGCTGTGGCATGACCTTAAAAAGCAGTTCATGCTCGGAAACCCTCCAGTGTGGCTGCAATGAAGAGTGGGTCAAAATTCCTCTCCAGGGGTTTGAAAGACTCATTGCCAGTTATTACAAATGCTTGATTGCAGTTGTTGCTGCTAAGGGTGGCACAACCAATTATTAGGTTTAGGGGGCAATTACTTTTTCACATAGGGCCATGTAGGTTTGGATAGTTGTTTTTTTTTTATTATTATTATTATTTAATAAATAAAGTCATCACTTAACTACATTTTGTGTTTACTTGGGTTATCTTTATCCAATATTTAAATTTTGTTTGATCTGAAACATTTAAATGTGACAAACATGCAAAAAAAAAGAAATCAGGAAGGGTGCAAATACTTTTTCACAGCACTAAGTAACCAATAAATGTTTTTTATATAAAGACCATCACAAAAGTGTGAATGTGACTGAGAGAAAAAAAACTGAATAAAAAAAAAAAAAACCTCTAACCTTTACAAGTACTATAAATTTGCACCGACTGTTACATACTCAAATCAAATGTATGTTTTTTCTATAATAATAATAAGAGCAGCTCACTACTCGAAACAGTAATTCTAGGACGTGCCCAGAATCTAACAGGCAGCCTCTTGATTATGAGTCCGCACACATGAAATGCTAGTGGAGAAGTGCAAAGGAATTTAACGTGGCCCGGGATTACGAGTTTTTTTGTAGGCTTCAGGGATTCTTGTGTTAAGCGGCAAACTGCTGAGTATTTTAGGTCATTTTCTCTGCTCTAGTAAGCCCTGTTAGTTAATCTGCAGCAACAGTGTACATTTTTATTTTCAAGTTGTACATTTCATGACACGACTATCAGCATTTGATAGGTATTGCAGGCTGACTAGTAAACAGTGTAATGTTACTGTTTTTTCCTGAAGACAAAGGACCTCTTTTATGTGTGGATGCAGACAGCACAGTACATTCTCTGACTTGGTTGTGATGAAGTCCCCTCCCTTCAGTCATCACTAGTTTGTGAAATATACTCAGTGTTTAATTTGCCAAAAAAAAAAAAGTTCTTTCAGTATTTGAAAAATTGTTTTCTTTTTATTTTTGTAATAGGGCTGCTTGTAATTGATTTCTTGCACTTGTATCTGGTACTGAAGCAGTGAAACTTAGTTTGTCACTGCACCTGATGTCATTTTTTGCATACTACCCTAGCAACGAGCGCAGGTGCTTTAGACAGGGCTTACAAGCAGTCTGCTGTGCTATAAGCAGCTGTCTTTAAAAAAAGACACTTTACATATATGTGTATCACTAAATCACCATTTTTCCTCCATGTGTATTGAAGATAATGTATTAATGATTTATCAGATGCTTGTTCTTAGGTTTTCCTCCACGTATACCAAAGGCATGCAGGCCAGGGTAATTGGCAACTCTAATCTGGACCAATGTGAGTAAGTGCCTTTGATTGGCAAGTGCCCTAGATGATGCCTATAATAACCCTGCCTCTTGCTGTGCATCACTTTGCTACACAGCAGTTTTCATTCACAGATATAGATTAATCATTCAGTCTTGATTGGTTTCTTACTAATAACTGAAGAAATTTTAATTTTATTGTCAAGAGTTTATTCCAGTGTCTGGTCTAGAAAGAGAGCTGAAGTGAATAGCGATGAAAAGTTAAGGAAAAAGAGGTTTTATTGTGCTTTTTTTTTCTCCTCTTCATAAGTCACCAGCATTTTTGCTAAAGTTAAGCTGGAATAAGTTTCTTCTTAGTGTGTGTATATGAAATTTTATAGTGTTGCATTTTGACTCTTGTTTCTTCAACTTAATTATATACCCAGTCTTGTACGATTTTAATATTAAAGTGTAAAGTAATGAAATTTAAGTTGGTAATAAAAATAAAAATTCAGTTATTGGCTTTATACAGTATGCTGGATGATAATTGGTTAATGAATTAAAGTACCCAATTCATATCAGAACCATATTTTTGTCTATATTCTCCTTATTATCCAAAAAGTGGTGCATGAATAGAAATGCAGATTTAGGTGTTATATAATATTGTATAGAGTGTTGTAAAAAAAGTCTTAGGCACTTGAGTTTACATAAAAAAAAGTTTCAAAAATGCCATGCAGAGAAAAATAGATTTTATTGGGCTTTTTTTCTTTTTATATCAAAGTTCCTAAAGTACAATAAATGGGGGGAAAAAAGCCGAAATTATATCCATATTTAGTATGACCAGTATTTGCATTGCTACTTTTTTAAGGCAGTTTCTGAAGGTGTCCATGTGTAAATTGTTCTTAGTTTCATGGAGAACTTGCCACAGTTCCACTGCAGACTTTCGTTGCTTCTGTCTCTGCTAGTAATCCCAGACTGGCATAGCTGCTTCTGCCTCTGTTGGAGACCATACCATCTGTTGTAGGTTTTCCTGTTTCTTTTTTTTAGATTTTGGCCATGTGTTTTGGAGCTGTTTTATGCTGAAGAATGAAACTGGGCCCAATTGGAGTTCTCTCTGATGGTATAGCATGGTGGTTAAGAATCTGGTGGAATTTTTGGCAGTGAGAGCTGTCCATCAATTTTTATCAAATTGCCAATTGTAGAAATGTAGCCTCAAACCTGCAGGGACCCTTCACAGGGCTTCACTGTCCCCTGCAGACATTCATCTATGTACT
Organism: Polypterus bichir lapradei; assembly: GCA_026402145.1. Taxonomy (NCBI): domain Eukaryota; kingdom Metazoa; phylum Chordata; class Cladistia; order Polypteriformes; family Polypteridae; genus Polypterus; species Polypterus bichir. The sequence goes on along the minus strand of JANRMT010062791.1, from coordinate 94,018,318 downwards.
ATTCTCCATTGCTTCAGTGGACCAACTTCCTGCAATCTTGATTCCTACTGATACTTTTCTGCACCTCAGTCATTGTGCTTTAATACGTAGGTGAATCATGTGGCTTTTCTTCCACCTTGTAGAAATGGGTTTTTGGTCACAACTCTTCCATGAAGACCACTTCTGATGAGATATCTCTAGACTGTAAATGGGTGTTCTAGGCTACTAATAGTTTTTTTCAGTTATCCACGAATATTGTTGTTGGGTGTCTTCTGATTTCAAAAGGAAGTAAGCTGGATGTACTTCTCATTTGTTGCACTCTGTTTCCTTGGCCGATCATTGTGTCTGCTGCAAAACAGCTTAAACACCACCTCTGGAAATGCCTGTATGCTTAGGAGCGACTTTCTTAAAAGCAAGATGACTCCCAGTTGTTTTGTTGCTATGCTTTACCATTGTATAGATTTGCAAGTTAAACCACCTTATTTACTACAACCTTAAATTTTTGATGATGTTCTCCTTTGCCCAGTTTTATTCCCTCGATACTGCTGTTTTTGTATCATTTAATCACTTTGGGTTAATTTACACATTATTTCATTAATCTTTACCACCGGTTTGCTGTATTTGCTTAATCAAGTACTGGGGTACGAGGTGTGGCAGAAAAGTAATGAGACTGGCAACACTGCAAGCGATCTGGCAACGCTGCACTGTTGTCCTTGATAGAGCACGTGTATCAGTACCCTCCCATAGCTCAGTGCGAGTTTCAACTCCTTCCGTTAACTACATGATTTTTGTGACTGCTATTAGCGAAGTTGAGTTTTTGGTTGTGCGTCACGCAAAATGGAACAGCGGAATTTGGAGCAACGTTGTGCCATTAAATTTTGTGTTAAGCTTGGAGAATCAGCAAGTGTGACGTTTGAAAAGTTAAAACAGGCCTATGGGGAACATTCTTTATCCCGAGCTCAAGTTTTTCAGGGAGGCCTTCAACTTCGAAAACCAATGAAAACATCGAACGTGTGAACACTCTTGTGAGATCAGACCGTCGTTTAACATTAAGAATGTTGAGTGAACAATTAAATTTGAACAGATTTACCGTTCATCAAATTTTGACTGAACATTTGCACATGCGAAAGGTCTGTGCCAAAATGGTGCCGAAAAACCTCACAATTGAGCAGAAGGACAATCGAAAAAACGCATTCTTGTGGTTCCCCAGCCCCCTTATTCACCTGACCTCAGTCCGTGTGACTTTTTTTCCTTTTCCGAAACTGAAAAATGTCCTCAAAGGACATCATTTCGGGACTTTAGAAAACATCCAAAAGAGTGTAACGCACATGCTGAAGACAATACCGGTTGAAGACTTACAGCGCAGCTACCAACAGTGGGAACAACGTCTCCATCGGTGTGTAGCTGCCCAAGGGAACTACTTTGAAGGGGATAACATTGATGTTTGAAAAAAATAAAAACTTTGGTAAATAAAAAATCAGTCTCATTACTTTTCTGCCACACCTCGTATATGTCTGCAAAGATGTCATTCTTTTAAATTGGAAATTTAGTCTTCTTTTACTGTATAAGTTTATTTCTTTAAGGGAATGTAAATATCTTCATTACTCGCAAAAAAAAGTTTCTTTCTGTTGACACATTTATCCAGGTAACTGTCTAAGACTAATATTTTTATGGACTGTCTAAAATGCCTAAGATGTTTGCACAGTACTGTGTGTGTGTCTGTGTTTGCATGCGCGCACATGTATAAAACTTTTTTCTAATGTTACTACCAAAAAGTTTTTGAAAATCATTGTATCATTTTTCTGAAAACAATTATTTTTAAACCGTTGGGGTTTTTTTTTTTTTTTTTTGTCTTCCCCAGAACCTAATCCTCCTATTGATGAAGTAATATTTTCTGTTGGTGTGGTAAATAGATTTGTTGAATTTCTTAAAAGAAATGAAAATTGTACATTACAGGTAAGGTTTCATGATTTATTCTTTATATTTGTATGTAGTAATGTTAAATTGGCAGTTAAATTTGTTGTAGTTGACTAATGTGTGGTGTTTTTTTGTTACTGCACAGTTTGAAGCTGCGTGGGCTTTGACAAACATAGCATCTGGAACCTTCCAACATACGAAAGTTGTTATTGAAACTGGGGCAGTCCCTATTTTCATAGAGTTGCTTGATTCTGAATATGAAGATGTACAAGAGCAGGTATCTTAATTTATATATTATTGTGTCAAAACCAAGATATAGTACACCACAACAAACTATAGCTTTTCATTTATCCTTTTCTAACTAAGAAATAACACTTTTTTGTAAGATACACCACAAATGAAGCCCTTCTACTTCTCAGGCTTTTTATTTTACATAGTAAAAAAGAAAAAGCTTTTCTTCAGTGGAAAAATTTCTTGTTTTCCAACTATGAATTTGACCTGTCATATAAATTAAAAATAGAAGATGAGGTATAAAGCATAAGAATATAATAGTGAAAATACTTGGGTCTAGAAGTTAGATATCTTGTGCTCATAACACTTCATCCGTTACACTTCCTGATTTACTATCACCACATCCTCAATCTCTCTCTCTCTCTCTGTCTGTCTGTCTCTCATATTCCCTTCATTCATCAGCCTTTCAAAGCACTCTTTCCATCTGATCAACACATCCTCCTCACTTGTGAGTATGTTTCCATCTTTATCCTTTATCACCCTAACCAGCTGCACATTTTTCTCAGCTTGGTCCCTCTATTTGGTCGGTCATTTTTAGGTCATTTTCTCCCTCCTTAGTGTCCAACCTCTCATACAACTCATCATATGCCTTTTCTTTAGCCTTCACCACTTCTCCCTTCACATTATGCCTTATCTTTTGTACTCTTGTCTACTTTCTGCATCTCTCTGTCTATCCCACATCATCATCAACCTCTTCCTCTGAATACTCCTATTCCACCACCAGGTTTCCTTTTCCTCCTTCCAGGTGTCACGCCAAACACTCTTCTTGCTACCTGTGTGCATCTTCCTCCACTCTTGTATGTTACCCTATGTTCCTCCCTCTTCTTAAAATATGTATTCACCACAGCCATGTCCATCCTATCATCTGACCTTTCATTCCTCTCCTTGACATCATACCTACCCATCAACCTCCTCATCTCATTATCTGTTCCCTTCACCAGCATGTCCATTAAAATTTGCCACAATCACCACTCTCTGTCCCTTGGGTACACTGTTCATCACTTCATCCAACTCACTCCAGAAATCTTCTTTCTCATCCATCGCACACCCAACCTGTGGGGAAAATGTACCTACAACATTCAACATCATCACCTTCAATTTCCAGGTTCATAATCATCACTCTGTCTGACACTCTTTTCACCTCCAAAATACTCTTGACATACTTTTCCTTCAGATTAACCCCTACCCTATTTTCTCCTCCCATCCACACTATGATAAAACAATAGGACTCCACCTCCCATCCACCTGGTCTTAGTCCCCTTCCATTTAGTTGTTAACCTGGGCCTCGACCGATTCGGTATGGAAATCTGTATTGTCCGCAAAATTTTATACTGTATGCCCTTCCTGACGTAACCCTCCCCATTTATCTGGGCTTGGGACCAGCACGAAGAAACACACTGGTTTGTGTATCCCCTGTGGCAGGTTTGTTTTACAGCTGTTCTACATACAGCATCTCAGATATTTTAGTTAGACTGCAATTATGATTCTAACAGAGATTAATATCTGATATTGAGGAAGATTGATACCAATAGATGGTACCCACAATGTCCAGGTTCCATGGGAAGATTACTAGAATGCCAATAAAGAGCTTTTGAATGTTTTTTTGACAAGAACAGGCAATTTAGACCAACATTTTAATTTAAACACAAGATTTTAAAATCTAATTAGTGCTTCTTTTAATTACAACCACCATCACCATACCATGTTAGATATATTGATGTAGCTAGCTTCATCTGGGCTTTCATAGTCTTTTGAAGAACTGATTTTTAAAGTTATTTTAGAAACTTACAAAATGCTTCATCCTCAGTTTGCCAAAGTGGAAAAGTTGTGGCTCCTTTTTAAGGTTTTTTCTTTATCTCATTTAACCTATTCTTGCAATAAGTCTGTTAGCTGTTCTTTGTATATTTTCCCTACAGCTGATACATGGAGAAGTTGCATATTATTCCACATGTCGCTTCACTGCATGTTGTATTATGTAGTATATGCATAGTATTTGAAGTTTGCCTAAAGAATCTCTTCTTACTTAAATCATATATTAAAGAAAAACTTATTTAGAATAAGTAATTCAAGTGCAGATTTTGGATGACCTGCAAAGGAGCAATTACCTAATAACAAGACTGATTTCTACATGCTCATTTCAGATTTTTATTAATAAACTGATCAGTAAAACATTGTAGGTTAGCCTGAAACTAGCAGGCTAGGTAACATATATACAGTTTTTTTTTGTTTTTTTTTATTATTAAATTTACCTTATAGTTTAATTCACTATTCGTATTTATATTTCACACTAGCCTCACATGGCCAGACATGATTTTCAAATGAGATTACACATCTTGGGGAAAACCTAATAAGTCCATAGTGAATAGCAATGAAATCTGCTGCTGCAAAAGCTATGCCAATGGGGTTTCTTTCTAAACCACTCGCCCCAAATTCCTCCAGTCCATGCACTTTAAAGTGCAAGGGTTTTAGGGAGAGAGCAAAAGAAACTGAAAAAAGACTTGACACTGAGAGAAAATAAAAAGCTAAATTTGCTGTTATCAGTTCAGGATCTCATTAGCACAAGATCTCTGAACCTTAATGATTAATTTTAACGTAGACCGCAGCAGCTACTTGGTGCTTTGCATTTCAGAAGAGTTTGTCTGCTATGGTTGAAGTCAGAAGTTTACATACACTAGGTGAAATCTTTAAAAGTCCCTTTTATAAGCCCTGCACAGCATTTATACTGACAAACCATTCAATAAAAAGTGAATAAACAGTGAAATACTCTGTGAACATTGTTGGAAAAAATTACTTATGCCCTGCACAAAGCAGATGTCTTAATTTGCCTAATGTGTAGTTTGTTAGCATAAAATCTGTGGAGGGGAGGGTTTATAACATGAGTTTCAAAGAATTCACCCACAGTGTATGTAAACTTCTGACTTCAACTGTCATTTTGACTTTTGTATCATTATATGGCATAACAGTGAATAGACCCCAAAGCTTTTCTAAACTCTATGTATACACTACATGTTAAAATACTGTCGCTGTATTCTGGCATGGTATGTTTGCGTTTCTAATTAAGGCAATAGTGTTAGTTTTAGTTAATTGTTTAGACATGCAGTCAATAAGTGGATGTTGTACAGCCTTGCCCTGTGGCTGTGGCTCTTTATAATCAACTATCTTAGTGGTAGTCCCTTTGACAGAGTGTAACACATTGTTTACTTCAAATGCAGATTTTGTAGTTCATATTTTCATGAACATCATTGTCAATTCTTTCATTCTTACACGCACAGCACCTGTGGCAGTGCATCTTTCTTTTTTGGCACTAGTCCATTGATATCTTTGACTGCCAATGTATAATCAGATGTTAAAGAGAGGTTTTTTACTTGCAACAGGTTATGCCTGTTTTCAACACATGTAATGTGCTGTCTGCACAAGCTATAGACATATGTTTAATTGGGTTCTTTTAATGAAATTATTCAGCTGTAGACAGTTCATCATAATCGGAAACTTGCTTTCTGTCGCATCTGCTGTTTGCAGTTCAAAATCCACACCCCTGCTTTAAGCACTACCTTCATGAGGCATTGGATTGGTTTTGAAATGTGACACTTAATATGCTATCTATTTGTTCCTACCCATTTTTAAGCAAAATTCACTTATGGTTGTTTCAGACGTATATATTATATGTCTGGCTTCTCAAGACTAATTTCACACTAATTAACGTTAGAGTTGTTATTACAGTAGTATTTTGGTTAAGTTTCTTTTTTGGCTTTGTTTTCCTTGTGAGTCAAATGCATTTCAGCCAATATAAAAACACCTGAAATTAAGAGCTTCAGAATCCATCTTATTAGTATTAGCAATTCGGTAGTTGATTTAATAATAAAGTATCTATCTATCTATCTGATTGTTGTTGTGGTGTGAGTGTTCAGTGTTTGTTTTTCCTTTGACAATTTAGTTTTCTGTATTTAAAGTTTTTTTTAATTATTATTATTTTAGGCTGTATGGGCTTTGGGAAATATTGCTGGAGATAATGCAGAGTGTAGAGACTATGTGTTAAACTGTGGGATACTACCTCCACTGTTGCAGTAAGTATTTTTTTTTTTAATCAAAACTACAATTTAACATAGGCCATGCAGATTTCTAATTATTAAAATTTGAGGATGTTTGTTTAGAGGACTATTGGAGAATGGTGCTGTCATTCTTTTGTTAAAGTTAACTTGCAGTAGAGTACCAGTTTATATTACAAGAGCAAAGTAGCAGGTAGATAAAACCAAACTTGCTTGATATGCAACTGGGTCAGTATAACTACTGATATCCTAGAGGAAAGCAGAGGTATAGAAAGTGTAATAATTTTCAGGATGCTTTGTAAACATGTATCTATTCCAAATTCTTCTGAAAATCAGTAATCTGGGTGCACTGTGATTAGTTGTGAGAAATATTTGATGGGATGGGTGCCAAAAATCATGATGTGTGAAAAACAGCTCTGATAGTACAAATAAGCACAACATAAAAATTTTAAGCATTTATTGAAGTAGCCTTAATAATTTCATTTGAATATAATCATAAGCCTTGCAACATATAAACTGTACAATGGTTTGAAGATGCTCATGCAGAGTCCCCATGGAGTAAATTTGAAGTACCCAATACTGTATCTATACTAATAAAAGGCAAAGCCCTCAATGACGGAGTCACTGACTCATCACTAATTCTCCAACTTACCGTGTAGGTAGAAGGCTGAAATTTGGCAGGCTCATTCCTTACAGCTTACTTACAAAAGTTAGGCAGGTTTCATTTTGAAATTCTACGTGTAACGGTCATAACTGGAACCTACTTATGTACATATATACGGCCATAGCCTGCAGCTCGGTCGCCGTGTAAGGCGGAGTTGCGTCCCTCATCGTCACGCCTCCCACGTAATTGAGTGCCTGCCCATATAAGGCCATCCGTCGGCAGCAATCCAATAGACACGCTGCTGCTAAATATTCGCGGGTGAAAGACTGTGCTTATGCAAATGAAGATGCGATAGTCAGGGACAGATCGCACGAGATAGCACAAGCACAGCTGAGAACCTTCAATGCCTGTACTTCGAGCGGCTCATGTGAACTGACTGTAAATGCAGTATGCAGAGAACAAGGAAGAGCTCCAAAGAGCGCTGAACAAAAAAACGCATTACACAATTGAGAAGGCAGCAAAAGAATATGAAGCGAGTGATGCATACACGCATATTCATAAGTGCAGCTACTGCGGAAACAAAGCACGGTGTAAACCTTAAGTTTAAATTAAGTTCATAGATGGGCTGCCGCTGGCGTTTGTCATGCCTACGACGAATACGATATTCGCGAGATACAAGTTTAATGAGAAGACGCATTGCCGGGTCTGAGCTAACATTAAATAAAGCCGTGGACATCGCTAGATCGCATGAGATACCACAAGCACAGCTGAGAACCTTCGATGCATGTACTTCGAGCGGCTCACGTGAACTGAATTTGCAGGACTGGGAAAGGTAAGCCTGTGCATGGAGTGTGTGATGTCTCAGATAAAGAGGGAGACAAGCTGCTTATTGATGCAGTAGGAAACAAACAACCCTCTGACGCTGAAGAAGCCTTTGTACACATATCAATAGGAGAGCAAGGTGTAAAGCTTAAGTTTAAATTACGTTCATAGACACGCTGCCGCTAAATATTCACAGGCAAATCCACAACTTAATACTGGGAATGCCTATTAAACATCTTAGATTCACGAGTACTGATTTTGGTAGTGATCACTTCGATGAATGAAACCTGTTCAAAAAACGAATTACACAATTGAGAAGGCAGCAAAAGAATATGAAGCGAGTGATGCATACAAGCATATTCATAAGTGCAGCTACTGCGGGAACAAAGCACTGTGTAAACCTTAAGTTTAAATTAAGTTCATAGACAGGCTGCTGCTGGCGTTTGTCATGCCTACGACGAATACGATATTCGCGAGATACAAGTTTAATGAGAAGACACGGTATAAACGAGAATTTTGATCACTTTGTAACAGAGTTAAAATTGCTGGTGAAGGACTGTGCTTATGCAAACGAATAGGAAAGCAGGGTGTAAAGCTTAACTTTAAATTAGGTTCATAGACACGCTGCCGCTGGCGTTTGTCATGCCTAAGACGAATACGATATTCGCAAGATACAAGTTTAATGAGAGGACGCACGAGATAGCACAAGCACAGCTGAGAAGCTTCGCTGCATGTACTCCGAGCGGCTCACGTGAACTGATTTTACAGGACTGGGAAAGGTAAACCCGTGCATGCAGTGTGTGATGTCTCAGACACACTATTTCTCTGCTGCGAAGCGCGGGTATTTTGCTAGTTATATATACAAGTAAAATTCAAAATGATTACCTCTTCAAGCATAGTGTAGTGTCTGTCACTTTGAAAATTTAAAGAATGTAAACAACTCACTATGGTGAAGTAAACAAACACCTTGGGCAGTATGTCACATGACACCTCTCAAAATAAATCAATTTGTTCTGCTAGAGCACATGTCACTGATGACATACTTAATATCTCTTAGGCAGATTTATGAATATTACACAGCAATGGAAAATTACTTTATGATGCAACATTTAGATACATAAGCACACATCTTATTAAATAAGTAGTACAATGATCCGTAAACTTGGTTTACGATGTAACTGAAGTGGTCCATACACATAAAGTATTTATCGGTGAGAGAGTAAATGCTTGTGAGGTCTGTGGTCCTTGTAAACAGGAAAAGTCAGTCTCCATCTACGTCACTTACTCCTTTTTCTTTTTGGGTATCATATACCACATGCTATGGTCTTTGACTGTAATTTGAAATAAGTTTTTACTTTGTTAATAGGTGATGTTATTTAATGTTGTATTTCTCTGATGTTTCTTTTCAATGGCTAAGGTAGTATAGGGTGTTCCAGATCTAATTATGCAATTTTCATTACGCTATAACTTACTAAGTTTATGTAAGTCTATGTAAGTTTATTACATAGAAAATCACCCGAAAAATCCCGGACCATCGAAGTGTGAGAATTGACGACATGAAGAATCGTCTTTACACCGAACTGGAATTGTCACCGCATAAGTCAAAGTCATCCAGACGATCTGGATCTGCATAATTAGATCTGGACCACCCTGTAGTTTGCTCAAAGCAGGAATAGCACCAATTGTGCCACAGTAGAATACAGAGAACAAAAATAAAATAAAGTAAAAGAATTACTAACACTAGAATCCTTGAAGCCTTTGGAAGTACTTGTAATCCTTGGCCACCTTAAATTCCTTCGATTGACATTTGAGCTTCAGTTTCTAACTCATTGACAGTAACATGTAAATTGAATTATTTTTTTTTCTTTGGTTATATTCTTGAATAAAAGTGTACATTTAAATCGACATTTGAACTGAAGTTTTCACACGTTATACACTTCACGTCATCTATACTAATAAAAGGCAAAGCCCTCACTGACTGACTCACTGACTCAACTTCCCATGTAGGTACAAAGCTGAAATTTGGCAGGCTTATTCCTCACAGCTTACACAAAAGTTAAGCAGGTTACATTTCGAAATTCTACATGTAACAGTCGATAATAGACGACAACGTCCACCATGTTGAACTTTCTTATTTATGGCCCCATCTTCATGAAATTTGGTAGGCGGCTTCCCTGCGCTAACCGAAACCGATGTACTTACTTATTTCGATTGTATGACGCCACTGTCGGACGCCATATTGAACTTTCCAACGTCGCCAATTTTCAAACTTCCCGTGTAGGTAGAAGGCTGACCCCATCTTCATGAAATTTGGTAGGTGGCTTCCCTGCGCTAACCAAAACCAATGTACGCACTTATTTCGGTGTTATGACGCCACTGTCGGCCGCCATATTGAACTTTCCAACGTCACTAATTCTCCAACTTCCCGTGTAGGTAGAAGGCGGAAATTTGGTACTTATTTCAGTGGTATGATGCCACTGTCGGACGCCATATTGAACTTTTAACGGAAACCGATGTCCGTACTTATTTCGTTGGTATGACACCACTGTCGGTCGCCATATTGAACTTTCCAACGTCACTTATTCTCCAACTTCCCATTTAGGTAGAAGGCTGAAATTTGGCAGGCTCATTCCTTACAGCTTACTTACAAAAGTTAAGCAGGTTTCATTTCGAAATTCTACGTGTAATGGTCAACAACGTCCGCCATATTAAACTTTCTTATTCATGGCCCCATCTTCACGAAATTTGGTAGGCGGCTTCCCTGCGCTAACCGAAACCAATGTACATACTTATTTCGGTGGTATGACGCCACTGTCAGCCGCCATATTGAACTTTCCAACGTCACTAATTCTCCAACTTCCCGTGTAGGTAGAAGGCTGAAATTTGGTACTTATTTCAGTGGTATGATGCCACTGTCGGCCGCCATATTGAACTTTTAACGGAAACCGATGTCCGTACTTATTTCGTTGGTATGACACCACTGTCGGCCGCCATATTGAACTTTTCAACAGTCTTTGTTACTTATGGGCCCATCTTCAAGAAATTTGGTACGCGGGTTCCCAACGCTAACTGAATCCTACTTACGTACATATATATGTCCATAGCCTGCACCTCGGTCACCGTGTGAGGTGGTGTTGGGTCCCCCATCCCAACGCCTCCCACGTTGTTGGCTGCCTGCCTATATAAGACCGTCTGTCGCTCCGGTCTCTACATTCCCTTCCTTGCTTCGCCACGGGATTCACGTCTCCCTACTGATAACTACAGCCTTTTTGTTTAATCCATGGCTTCTCCGCTGTTTTATTGTTTGTTTATTACAATTATAGTTATTGTATAGGTATTTTACACTTATTTTACATTGCTCAGGTACCCATTTCCTTCATCATTCCAACCCCCATTACCATGTCTATCGAGATGATCACTATCGATCAAAGAACTGTCACTTACCGAGTGGTTTCCATGCCCGGAGATAGCACCTATCTTTTCCATTCTCTTTCTTACATATTGCATGGCCATATCAGGCTCACTCTTGATATCCGGAGGAACATTGTGTCTTATGTATTGAATGACTGGGACAGGTTCAAGGTGTGGACTGATGACGGTAGAGGAGATAATTATACTACACAGGAGCACTATAAGAGTGAAATGCTTAAGCCCTTCACCTATGGTTCTGCATGTGAGTTGATGGCTGCCGCTGAATTGTTCGGTTGTCGCTTTCAAGTGTACCGAAATGGCCAAATATTTTACACCTTTCGACAACCGCCAATGCCTCTTAAACATCTTAGATTCACAGGTGACGATTTCAGTAGTGGACACTTTGATGTTTATGATTGTTTAAACTCTCAAAAGCTGGATGTGATTTTATCGATGAAACCGGTTGTGTGCTTACAACGCTTGACAGATGCCAAATGTCACTTCAACACAACAAGTCCTGCAAATACTGTCGTAATTGAAGCAAACTATGAAACTCAAACCGATTATGACAGCAGCAATCCAAGCTGTGAGATTTGAGACAAGATTACTGTTCACATGGCCAACTGTAAGTTACATGCTCAAGAGTAAGCTCAGCGCACAGCTTGGTCATGTTACAACCGGAGGGCCGAAATGACAACATGGTATACAAAGATCCTTAACAAATAATTATTGGCATATTTTCCCTCAGTTTTAAAAGGTTTAATTTTCTTCTTAATCAAAATTTTAATGCAGTACTTCGCCACTGCGAAGCGTGGGTATTTTGCTAGTTATTAGTATAACATAGAAAAAATATGTGTTCAGCATTTCTTGCCTGTCATTTCGTGTCATCCTACACTTGCACAGATCTATTTAGACACGGAACGCACATGAAATGTATGTATTCCAAATAACAATATATTACCCTTACAACTCCAGGCACCTCACACCATGATAAAGAGACTTGAGCTGGGAGAAGTTTGCAACTGACTTCATCTCCGTATTTTGGATGGGGGATGGGACAGCAGGCTGCTTGCTGCTTGCTGCTTGTTGCTTGTGCTGATCGATGCATTTGCAAAACAGAAGCTGATAAGGAGAGGTGCAAAAGAATTTAAGGTGACCTGGGATTAAGTGTTTTTACATAGGCTTCAGGGATTCTAGTGTTAATAGCCCATTAAGCTTTCCACAGATTTGTAGGAAAAAAAAAAACACCAATATTAACAGATTATGAACAACCAAGTCAACCATTCTAATAATGTTAAAGAAGTGAACTTTCAGACATGGTTTTAATGAGACCAGTCAGGCTATCTTTTCACAATAAAACATTTCGGGAGAAGGGCTCCTGTAACAAAAAGGTTTATTTTCTATAGCATTCTTGAATATTTAGGAGACTTGTCTTTTGTGATCACACTGTATGCCATGGAACACATGTTACGGCACAACAAAGGAGATCGTTACAGCTCTTCTGAAGGAGCCTCTTCAGGCGACTGTGACGCTTGGGCATGGCCCCGGAAGCAGTAGCAGGAGCAGATCGTTTTGGAGACATAACGAAGGGCTTGACTATGCACAAAGATAAACACACAAGTTAACTCTTTACACAGCGAAACATGTTGATGCTGAATGAGAGAGACAAGATGCATGGCTAACGCAAAGCGGAATCGAATGCTGCTGTCTGTCACTGAGCCAATCAGCACCCAGGAACTTAACCGCGTGCTCTGATTTGGGTAGCTTCTCAGCCATCCGCCAGTAGAGTCCCTTGTATTAAATCAACTGGGCAAACCAACTGAGGAAGCATGTACCAGAAATAAAAAGACCCTTTGTCCAGAAAAATCCGCAATATACAGTGGGTACGGAAAGTATTCAGACCCCCTTCAATTTTTCACTCTTTGTTATATTGCAGCCATTTGCTAAAATCATTTAAATTAATTTTTTTCCTCATTAATGTACACACAGCACCCCATATTGACAGACAAAAAAAAGAATTTTTGAAATTGTTGCAGATTTATTAAAAAAGAAAAACTGAAATATCACATAGTCCTAAGTATTCAGACCCTTTGCTGTGACACTCATATATTTATATTTGTGTGGAGTTTACATGTTCATCCTTGAGATCACCTTCATTTGAGTCCAGCGGTGTTTGATTATACTGATTGGACTTGATTAGGAAAGCCACACACCTGTCTATATAAGACCTTACAGCTCACAATGCATGTCAGAGCAAATGAGAATCATGAGGTCAAAGGAACTGCCTGAAGAGCTCAGAGACAGAATTGTGGCAAGGCATAGATCTGCCCAAGGTTACAAAAAAATTTCGGCTGCACTTAAGGTTCCCAAGAGCACAGTGGCCTCCATAATCCTTAAATGGAAGATGTTTGGGACAACCGGAACCCTTCCTAGAGCTGGCCGTCCGGGCAAGCTGAGCTACTGAGGGAGAAGAGCCTTGGTGAGAGAGGTAAAGAAGAACCCAAAGATCACTTTGGCTGAGCTCCAGAGATGCAGTCAGGAGATGGGAGAAAGTTGTAGAAAGTCAACCATCACTGCAGCCCTCCACCAGTCAGGGCTTTATGGCAGAGTGGCCTGTTGGAAGCCTCTCCTCAGTGCAAGACACATGATAGCCCGCATGGAGTTTGCTAAAAGACACCTGAAGATTCTTTGGTCTGATGAGACCAAGATAGAACTTTTTGGCCTTAATTCTAAGCGGTATGTGTGGAGACAACCAGGCAGTGCTCATCACTTGTCCAATACAGTCCCCACAGTGAAGCATGGCGGTGGCAGCATCATGCTGTGGGGGTGTTTTTCAGCTGCAGGGACAGGACGACTGGTTGCAATCTAGGGAAAGATGAATGCGGCCAAGTACAGGGATATCCTGGAAAAAAACCTTCTCCAGAGTGCTAAGGACTTCAGACTGGGCCGAAGGTTTACCTTCCAACAAGACAATGACCCTAAGCACACAGCTAAAATAACGAAGGAGTGGCTTCACAACAACGCTGTGACTGTTCTTGAATGGCCCAGCCAGAGCCCT
>JANRMT010062791.1:93968968-93979190 GCA_026402145.1 Polypterus bichir lapradei | reverse complement strand
GTGGCTATTTTGAAGAAACTAGAATATAAAACATGTTTTCAGTAATTGCGCCTTTTTTGTTAAGTACATAACTCCACATGTTTTCATTCATAGTTTTGATGCCTTCAGTCATGAAATTAAAGAAAACATATTGAATGAGGAGGTGTGTCCAAACTTTTGGCCTGTACTATATATATATATATATATATATATATATATATATATATATATATAAAATTCACTAAGGGCACGCAAGACAGTGAGTGCAAGCAAGACAGAGCCCTGCACACCAACTCTAAGACCATGGGATACGCTCGACAGTGCCCCACATGCCAACTCTAACCTTCCTACCACATCATGGGATATGCACGACAGAGCCCCGCACGCCAACTGTAACTGTCCTCCTGAGTCCAGCATCACTCTCGAGGCACGCAACAACTCAAACACAGCCTCAGTCGCTTTCGTCTGTGCAAAAGTCCACATGCACCTCTGAGCCACGTTGACTTTACACCGCACGCATGACAGAGGGCCACGATAGCCAACTCACAGAGCCCTGCCTGCCAACTCTAACAAAGGGCAAGCAAGACAGAGAGCCAAGCCCACCAACTCAGAGCCCCGCCCGCCATCTCTAAGACCATGGGATATGCACGCATTTAGTGTATAGATGGACATAAATAATTGCATGTAAACGATTCGCCAAAATCTGTTGTATGTAAACGATACTGTTGAAAACGTTATTGTTTTTTCATCAGAAAACCCAGTTTCCACGTCTACCTGTATTAGTTTAAATGGCACTTTTATAACTCGCAATAGGGCGGAAGCGCTGACTTATCGTGTCAACTGGGCAACACAGTGAATGCGGCATCTATCTATATATGTCTATGTTTTACGTAGCCTGCTACAGGAAGGTAAACTCTCGGACATTGGCATTGGTTTCGCTCCTTGCTATTTCCGTTATACTGCGACGGTGGTTTCCTAAGCCTTTGTTATACTGAATTCCTTTCTCACCGTTTTCCGTTCCTATTCTTACATCGCTACGGCGGTGTTAGGCTAGTACTGTATATTTATATATTATTGTCCAGTACGTACACTAGGGGAATGGCTTCAGAGTCAAGCAAGGGTAAGGAACCCAGTTTATGAGCACAGGACAGCTTGTTGTTGCATATGTTCTACTCCTCCCTTCATAGAAAGGTCGACAAGGTTAGGGAGGAACAGTCCTTTTTTTTTCCCCTATGTAAATTTTTTTCTATGTAGCCTGGTCCACCTTGCACACAACCCTAAATTATGCCTATTACGTTAATTAATTAAAGACCCTCAACAGACCAAGTGAGTGTGTGCATCCCTGTGTGACCTGCGATTGGCTGGCATCCTGTCTAGGGTTGGCCCCTACCTTGCAATTAATGCTGCTAGCCTCGTCTTCTCGACCCCCTCCAGCAAACTTAGTGGGATCGATCAGGGCTGAAGATGTACAGATAGTCAAACTCTCCACAAACTGGGATTTTATTTTGGACTATACCTGCTATATTGCATTACATTGTCATTGAAGATCAAGAAGCCCAATTAACTCCTGCAACTTTTTCAGGAGACGTCGCTAATGTTGTACAGACTGCAATTTAGAGAAGGCATTTCTATTCACACAGTTGCCACCTTTGGGTCACAAGTTGATTTTTTAAAAAAGCAATTTCAGTGTCTGAACAATTCACATAAATAAAATATGCTAGAACAATAATAAAATCATTAACCATATCTGGTTATTAAGGCCAAAAAGGCTGAGAACTGATTTAGAGCACCACTTTGTTGATGGTTGTCAACTTCTGTTGATAGTTTGCTCATTCATGTTCTAAATTCCAGTGTTTTAAAAACAGAACACAACTGTGGTGTCCTTTAATTGCCAAAAAAACATCTCAAAGCTGCCAAAGTTATAAAAGTAGCGATAGGAATTACACACAACTAGGAAGGGACCCTTAGTGGTCAAAGATGACAGACATCCAATGATGTCTGAAACTGAATACACAGAGAAAACAGAAGTCTAGGTGGTCAAAAAATTACTTCAGTTGCATAACCCCGGAGGTTCATTGGATTTAAATCCATAGAGATGCTTACAAGATCTTAAGTGGTGGTTCATTTTGAAGTTGTGAAACAAAGATGGATTTTTAAGCATAATACATTGCAATGAATTTGAATTTTGTCAGCACAGTGCAAACATAAAATACAAATAAAATATACAGCTTTTCCTGTGGAGGATCACAGTGGCACCCTGCTTAGTTTAACAAACCAGGGGGCCTCCTGTACAACACCTTGCGTAGAATTCAAATATAAAACTTGACATACAGATAAATCTAGAAATGTGCGTATGCACAAAAAAATTCAAACGCATTAAACTGTGCATAAGCAAATTTCTACACCGCTTCCCTTTATAAATCCCAAAGTGAATTTTAACACGCATGCATGTGCTGATACCCCACTGTGACTCCTCCCAGAATTACATCTATTTGAATATGCAAATCAATATAAACAGCCCCTTCCATTCACGGATTTGTTAAAAGGCAATGGCAAAAGCACATGAAGAAAAATGAATAATTTTGGCAAATCAGAAATGGAGGTCCTACTTAGCGAAATGGCAAGAAAAAAAAAAGTACTATTTGGTGTCTTAAGCAGTGGTATAATCAACAAAAGGAAATTGATAGCATGGTACAGCATGGTGGAGGAACTCAAAAGTTCAAGCTCAGAAAGTTGCACAGTGCAGGAAATAAAAAAAAGAAAAAAAAAAAAAAAAAAAAAAGAAATGGTTGGATATCAAAGTTGATGTAAAAAAGGGAGTTGCACCCCACTGTTCAAGTGTCAACACTACTGAAGGAGGTAGCAGAACTCTGGGGCTCACGCTGTTTGCTGCAATTTTTGGTGGGCGAGGGGGACTCCAACATCACCACAGATTTTTTGTTTTTGCTTATCATTATCCATATTCATATATATAATTTGCATGTTTAATAAGACAAGCAAGCAGCAGATACAGTATTAGTTTATTCTGTTTCAGACAATATTACAAAAGGTGACTCCAGGTGGTGAAACTGCTGCTGTACCCAGCAGATATTCAGGCGGTGGCTGAGGTGAGCATCTGGCAGTGTAATGACAGATGCATTTCTGGAGTCACAAAATGCAACAAACAGTGCATGCTGTAAGAGATGTGACCAATGAACTAAGGAATGTAAGGGCTGTACTATATGATATTGATCACAAATTAAATTAATTGGTTAAAAAATAAATGCTGCACACATCTCTTCAGGTATGGTCAAGCTATGGTTGTGTGCCACTTTAGGCAGCACATTAAATGCCTGCACAATGCGACACACTTTCTGTGGACCATAGAGTGGAATTGTTAGTTATTTACATAAGCAATCCATTCTCTGAACGTGCCTTTATAGTAATGTGTGTGCAGTCGACCGCTCTGCTCAAACAGCTGGCATAGGACGACTCAGTGATGCAAGAGAAATACCCATCGGTCAGCCAGTTCATGTTGAACAACTCCTGTGGCTAAAAACCAGGAGGGTGGACAGAACTTGCAAAGGAGAAGGTAGAGCACAATTCCTCAATGTCTGCCTTTGTAAAGCTGGTGCCAGTTCAGCTCTTGATAATCAAAATTTAATTTAATTTAAATCTAATTCTCCACGTGAAGCCTGAATACCATGAAGACTGATTGAGATCATTTATGTTAGGTAGAATGCCCAGTGGGGTCTGGGTGGTCTCGTGGCCTTGGAACCCCTGCAGATATTGGGATTTTTTCTGTCCTACCTGGCCATCAGACCTTACTTTATTCTTTGTTAATAGTATTGCCTAATTTTATTTTTAGATTTATTTTTTCTTTCGTTATCTTGTAAAGCACTTTGAGCTACATACTTTGTATGAAAACATGCTATATAAATAAATGTTGTTGTTGTTGAGATAAACTTAGAAGTCAGTAATCGTCATTGGAAAAGAAATCAGTATGATCTCTAAATACTTTTTAGAACCACCATCAAGATGTTTTGGTTACCTGAGCAGACCAACATGACCGAGACCTTCAACTATCTTTATTTTCAGGTTATCTGGTCATGTGGTAGCTAGTTTTGTGCCTCATTATTGTTTGGCTGCTCATTAAGAAAACAACTAAGGAGTCTTGAGTCATGTCAATTAAAACTAAGGCAAAAAAAAAAAAAAAAAGTTATTCTGCAGCAAAAATGGCTCACTAATTAAAATGATCAGAATGAAAATCTGCAGCCACTGAGGCCCAAAACGGACCAGAGTTGGACATCCCCGCCATATAGCCTTACTCCTACGGATCTTCCAAATCACTACTGAAACAGCAGACATGTACCCTTATTTTAAACAATGTCTCTGGCACTGCTTGGTTTAAGAGTCCAAGTCAATGGTTTTTCACTCTTGACGAGTACAACTTGGGCAACCCCTTCCTCATCCATGAAACTCTAAGTACTGCAAGGCTGTCACTGTAGCCTCAACCTTCTCCAGCACATTGGCCTTCACGTTGACTATTTCTGCATCTATTGCTAATGCCAGGCCAACTGTTTAACATGTTTACCTTTTACCTCTATCTGTTGTAACTACAAGCTAATATGTACTGTATATTCAAAGAAAAAAAATTTAAGGAAGTAGTTTACCTTGATTGGGAATACTTGCTGTTTAACGACGATGATGTGGCATCTCTTCTTGAAAATTTCAAGGAACCATAACGATGCCGGAAAGGAGTAGCAACAGCAGCTGTCATGGAACCATCAGTTTCATAAACCCATTTATTTCCAAATAACTGGCTGGGGACAGAACCTGCTGCCACTTGGCAACATTTGTGACAAGTTACTTTAAAAGTGAACAGAGTGACTGAGATTTGTCTCAGGAGGAAATTTAGCTTTTACAGAAGCTCAAGAAATACCACCACTCCAGACCCAAACACACAAGGGAGTAACCAGTTAGGAACTGAAAAGACGTATTGCTGTAGGTTCAAGGCTCAATAGCGTTTCCTGATACATTTCTATGGAATTAATTCACAGGCTAAATGTACTTAATGTTTGTCTTCACTCTCTTATCTTTTGCCAACTCCAACTGGGTAAGAGTGTATAACTAAGCATTGCCTTCTTAATTCGGTGATCCTCAGCTGAAGTTATGTTACCAGCCAGGCACAGTGTGGAAAATTGGACTGGTTATCATTGAGTTGTAGAACATGTAAAAGATGCCACTACTCACATTAAACAAACATAGACTAAGAGGGTAAAGGTTGGTAGCAATGGGGGTTTGGAGTCTGCCCTGCCTTTCCTATATAATTGTTCTGTTTCTAGAACAGCTCAACGTGACACTGATGTGGACCTCCAAGCATATGTAGCAGCGTACCATCTCCACACATCCACTCCCTGAATAGTAACTGGGCATGCACAAGCCATAAATACAGCTTGATATAACTTGGCTAACATGTCTTTATGTGCATCGTGATTGGTCACTGTAACATATGTCCAAGTCATTTTGTAAAAAGATAAAAAGGAAGAAGTTAAAATTGCTTCGCTGAACACTACTTGGATCCAAACACTGCAGATACTATTTGTACCACATTGGTAAGGTGATGTCACATGTTTAAAAGAAGATCAATCAAAAACATTCAAGGGGTTAAAGGTGATGAAGTTTTAATAGAAATGTTGAACAATATGACAACATATTGAAATTCTTTAAGCAATTTTTCTTTTCTTTTTTTACATATTCAACAATTTTTCTTTTTGCAATTTACACATCAGTGTGCCATTTATTACTTTGTCCTAGGAGAGGTCCCTGCTGCTCCTTTACACTATTACCAATATTATTACCTTTGCCATTAGCAAAGTATTTCTAAATTAAAGTTACTAATTACATTTAGTATTTACATTTTCCCCCTGCAGTGACAAAGACATGTTGTGCTACAAAACCTTATGAACTGTATCTTATACAGTCCTCAAACATGTTAATGCAAATGCTTTACTTTGTTCCATACTTAATAAAATATGGAATGTGTGGGTAAATGGAGCATTAATCATTTTGAAATTACAAAAGTTTTACAAGAAACCAAAGGAATTCCAATTAAGTCTGTAATTTTGGCTGTTATACCAGATTTCTATCTCACCTCTTTATGATTTTATATAAAGACAGGCATGTTTTAGCTGCACTGTAAAATATATTTGTTAAAATAAGCCTCAAAGTTAGCCACCTTTGAATTAGTTACCATAATGAAATTGTGCAGTTCTGTGAAGGGACTTGATCACTGCTGCAGTTAAGAGCAAATTAAGCAAAGTATACAAGCATTACACACACCACACAGAATGGGAAAAAAAAAGTTTGAAACACCAAATGTGTGCTTTAAATTAAATGATTTATGAAATATTTTCTTAGATCATCTTTAGCTATAATCAGCAGCCTGCTGTGTTAATGTACTTTTCCCTGTTCAAATATTTAGCACATATTCATGCATACATTATACACAAATTGTGGGTATTTAGGTAGCTATAATTCAATACAATCATTGTCATAAAAAACTCTGCAATCAGTTTCTGCAAACTACTCCCAAAAATATTAATGTAGTACTAGAAATACAATGGTTTATTAAAAAGAAAAATACAATAAAGGTTTGTCCAAAACAGTTTACCTACAGTAAATGGTTGCAAACACAACGCATTTCAGATTAAAAAAAAAAAAAAAAAAAAAAAAAGGTCAATTGCATAACCTCATGCACTTCTAAGTTTCATTTTGCATGGTAAAATGAAATTAAAAATGCAAAAGAAAGACACCACACCACTTCACCGCCTGTTTTTTTTTTTTTTTTTCCTTTTTAGATAACCATGATGAACTACACATCAAGGTGCCACTAAGGCTTAGTAAACAATACTGCTTGTAAATTTTCTCATTACATAGAGGTTTGAATTTGTAATAATGTAAAAGACATGATTTCACTTAAATTAAAACAAGTTGTAAAGTGATATGGTAGTGTGTAAATTAGACTCTCTTTACAACATTCACAGTATATTCACCAAAAAAAAAAATAAAAAGAAAAAGGAAACAAAATGGCCATGGAATTAGAATGCTTGCATGGAAAAATAAATAAAAGCCACATATATAAATTATAGGAGTTTCTCAAAACAAGCTTCACCAAGTCCTGATTAGGCAAATTAAACAGCATACTCTTGCCAGTTTAAAAAAAACTCAAAAAAGGAAGACAGAATAGACTTCAACAATAAAAAAAGAATCTGTTAATGGCTAAATATTTAACACATGGCCCACAGCAATTTAGGAAATAGTACCCAAAAAAGCCACTGCATATTGTATTTAAATAAATTCATTCATGTAAATATGAAGAAAAACTTCTACAAACCTTAGAGCCATTACTGATTATTCAAAAAATTCCTCAATTTTCATAGAAATAATAATAAAAAAAACCTTGATCTTCAGTAAATCTTTCAGCACAGAGAAAACTGCTGCATAGTAGTGTCCTCTAACACTCAGCAGTGCTGCAACTGCACTTTTTAACCACAATCCAAAGCCAAAACAGATTACAAAATGACCATTACATTTAGTATATTGTATGAAATAATAGAAAACTTTTAAATATTCTTTCAATACAATGAAGGCAGTAAATAGACTAACTACATGGTCAAAGTACTGTGCAAACCACAAATCTTTTATTTAGTTTTTTTTTTTACATTTTGTACAATTTAAGTGCAGTCTCATTTTGGGTTTTGGGATTGGTGGTGTTACTTTGTAGAATACTGGCTCCTTGGCAAACAAATATAGCCCTAACGTTTTCTACCCAAAAATTTTATTAGATTTCCAACAGAGAAAGGACTAGAGACAGAAAGAGAGAGAGGAGTTAAAACAGAGGAATGAAGGAAAGAGGCTAAAGAAAATATATTTCACAGACTATGTTAAAGCTGTGTATCTGCATAACTTAACACCAATAGAAAGCCATCATACAAGCAGCCACATAAGTTAAGACAAACCAGGTACCTGCTGTGATCAAATGACATTTCTTAACTAGATCATTCACAATATTCATTTTTTCTACATTCTGATACTTTAAAGTAACACAAGTGTACTGTTCCGTAATTCTTTTTTCTAATCTTAATGCAAGAAAGAGGTAGATCAATGAGTGGATAATTTTAGATTCGTGTCCATGTTTCAGACTCAAAGTGTATACTTTTGCCTGTTGATTTGATGATAAAAGACTAAAAATATGAAATGTAAATTTTTCTTCATGCTAGTAAACAAATCGGGTCACAAGGAGTCAAAAAAGTCTTAATACAGCAGTATATTTTCCTCCTCTCTATCAATAAGTGCATAAGCTGCATTATGGTAATTCGAACGTATGACTGTCAGGCTTTGGCTGCATAAAGTGTTACCAAGCACCTTAAAAAAATAACTTAAAAAACAGAGAAAAAAAATCCATCTAGAGATTTGATGTGTGTGTGTGTGTCTGTGTGTTCCATTAAAGTTGAAATCCCTCCATTGGAGCCTCTTGTTGCTGAAAGATAAATTGTTGCTGACTTTCATCCACCTGTGGAACAATACTTGAATCTTCCTCCTCTACACCAAAATAATGCTCAATTAAATCAAAAGCTTTCTGATAGATCTCTTGATTCTCGTGGCTCTGAAGAAATTCAATTTTATCCAAACCTAAAAAAAGAAAATTTACAATAGTTAAAAAGCTTATTACAAAAACACATTTGAGTGCCTGTAAGAAGGGTTGCACTACCACCTTACAGCCTGATGTTCTGAGCTTATATCCCCACACAAGGTCACTGTCCATGTTGAATGTGCAGTTCAATCCTAAGTCATCCTCTCATATCACAGAAGACATGATGGTAAGGTAAATTGGTGGTTCAAAATATTTTATTAATATCTCCATTATATAGCCAAAGGTTTATGGACACCTCTCCAAATTATTGAGTTCAGGTGATTCAGTTGTACCCACTATTAACAGGTGCATAAAATAAAACACACAGCCATGCAATTACCATTGATAAACACTGGTAGTAAAATGGGTTGTAGTGTAGAGCTCAGTGACTTTAAAACTTGGTACTGTCACAGGATGTCACAAGTCAGTACATGACGTTTCTGCTGATCTAGACAGGCCCCGGTGAACTGTAAGAGCTATTATTGTGAAGTGAAAGTGTCTAGGAGCAACAGCTGCACCACCATGATGTAGCAGACCACTCAAACTCACATGATGAGCCTGCCAAGTGCTGAAACGCATAACCATAAAATTTGCCTATCCACTGTTACATCACTCACAACTGAGCTCCAAACTGCCCCTGGAAGCAATATCCGAACAAGAACTTAATGTTGGGATTTTCATAAAATGAAAAGATCACTAGCACAATGCCAAGTGTTAGGTGGAGAGGTGTCAAGCAACTCGCCACTGGACTCTGGAGCAGTGGAAACATGTTCTTTGGAGTGATGAATCGTGTTTCACCATCTAGCAATCTGTTGGATGAATCTGGATTTGGCGGATGCCAGGAGTACTCTATACACTGCATATAGTAAAGTTTGGTGAAGGATGAGGGATAACAATCTGGGGTGTTTTTCATGGTTTGGGATAGGCCTATTAGTTCCAGTGAATGTTACTATTAATGATACAGCATAAAAAGACTTACAAAAGGGTCTTCCGCAAATTTGGAAGTGCATATTTTTTCAGTTCTAGCATTACTGTGCCCCTACTCACAAAGCCAGGTCCACGAAGACATAGTTTGACAAGTTTGGTATGGATGAGCTTGAGTGGCCTGCCAAAGCCCTGACCTCAATTGCGAGTCAGGGATTTTTTGTCCAACATCAGTACTCTCTTTGCTGAATGGCAAAAAATTCTCAGACACACTAAAAAATTGTGTGGAAAGAGTAAAGGCTGGTATGGCCGCTTTCAGTGGCCAACTCTGTTATAACGCACATGGTTTTGGAAAAGGGTGTCCAACATGCAAGTGTCACACTCAGGTGTTAGTGAACAAATGTTGAGGATGGAGTATTTACTTTCCACAGTCATGTTTTATTTCTCGTATAATTTTTATGAAAAGAAGAATCCCAAGGTTTCAAGGCAAGTCCACGTTTAGCATGATCAGCAAGTAATCCATAAATAAGAAAGTTCAACATGGTGGACGTTATCGACCGTTACGCGTAGAATTTCGAAATGAAACCTGCTCAACTTTTTTAAGTAAGCTGTAAGGAATGAGACTGCCAAATTTCAGCCTTCTAC
>JANRMT010062791.1:93936728-93968868 GCA_026402145.1 Polypterus bichir lapradei | reverse complement strand
GAAATAAGTACGTACATCGGTTTTGGTTAGCGCAGGGAAGCCACCTACCAAATTTTGTGAAGATGGGGCCATAAATAAGAAAGTTCAACATGGCAGACGTTATTGACAGTTATGACCATTACACGTAGAATTTCGAAATGAAACCTGCCCAACTTTTGTAAGTAAGCTGTAAGGAATGAGCCTGCCAAATTTCAGCCTTCTACCTACACGGGAAGTTGGAGAATTAGTGACGTTGGAAAGTTCAATATGGCGACCGACAGTGGCATCATACCACCGATATAAGTACGTACATCGATTTGGTAAGATCCAACCATGCAAAATATGATTTTTTGGCCATTTTTCCAAGTGGTTTTAAACTTTTGATCAGGACTCTGTGTGTCTTAACAAGATTCTAAGTAGAGCTTCAACATGCAACAAGAAGAAATGGGAGTGAGACAAAACATTTTTTGAGCATGCAATTTAATGAAAACAATGATTAAACTGAAACAGGCTGTTTTACAGCTGATCAAAAGTGTAGGACCACACCTCCAAAAAAAACCCATAAACCCCCCCAAAACAGAAATCAAACTTCCAAACATGAACTCAGTACTAAGTAGCTCCACCGTTATTGTTGATCACTTCAAAAATTCGTTGCAGCATGCTTGATGCAAGCATTTCCATGAGGTGAGTGGGAACATTTCTCCAAGTGGTGAAGACGGCCGCACGAAGGGCTTCTACTGTCTGGAACTGTTGTCCATTTTTGTAAACTTCCCTTGCCATCCATCCCCAAAGGTTCTCAATTGGATTTAGATCAGGGGAACAAGCAGGATGGGCCAAAAGAGTGATGTTATTCTCCTGGAAGAAGTCCCTTGTCCTGCGGGCATTGTGTACTGTAGCGTTGTCCTGTTGAAAAACCCAGTCATTACCACACAGACGAGGGCCCTCAGTCATGAGGAATGCTCTCTGCAACATCTGGACATAGCCAGCGGCCGTTTGACGCCCCTGCACTTCCTGAAGCTCCATTGTTCCACTGAAGGAAAAAGCACCCCAGACCATTATGGCGCCCCCTCCACTGTAGCACATAGAAAACATCTCAGGTGGGATCTGCTCGTCATGCCAGTAACGTTGGAAACCATCAGGACCATCAAGGTTAAATTTTTTCTCATTAGAGAATAAAACTTTCTTCCACCTTTGAATGTCCCATGTTTGGTGCTCTCTTGCAAAGTCCAAATGAGCAGTTCTGTGGCGTTCAAGGAGACGAGGTCTTTGAAGACGTTTTTTGTTTTTGAAGCCCTTCAGTCTCAGATGCCGTCTGATGGTTATGGGGCTGCAGTCAGCACCAGTAACGGCCTTAATTTGGGTCGAGGATCGTCCAGTGTCTTGACGGACAGCCAATTGGATCCTCCGGCTCAGTGCTGGTGAAATTTTTTTGGGTCTTCCACTTGACTTCTTTGTTCCATAACCCTCAGGATCATTTAAGAAATTCCAAATGACTGTCTTACTGCGTCCCACCTCAGCAGCAATGGCGCGCTGTGACAGACCCTGCTTATGCAGGTCAACAACCCGACCACGTTCAAAAAGAGAGAGTTCTTTTGCCTTTGCCATCAGAACGTGTGACTACCTGACAGAAAATGACAATGAATCCACATCTTTGCACAGATTTGGCCTTTTAAAGGCATGTGGTCCTAAAATCTTGATCAGCTGTAAAACAGCCTGTTTAAATTTAATTGTTATTCTCAATTAATTGAATGCTCAAAAAATGTTTTGTCTCACTCCCATTTCTTCTTGTTGCATGTTGAAGCTCTACTTGGAACCTTGTTAAGATCCAACCACGCAAAATATGATTTATTTTGATATACATACATACACACACACACAGTGGGATGCAAAAGTTTGGGCAACCTTGTTAGTCATTATTTTCCTGTATAAATCGCTGGTTGTTACGATAAAAAATGTCAGTTAAATATATCATATAGGAGACACACACAGTGATATTTGGATAGTTTATTGGATTTACAGAAAGTGTGCAATAATTGTTCAAACAAAATCAGGCAGGTGCATAAATTTGGGCACCACAAAAAAGAAATGAAATCAATATTTAGTAGATCCGCCTTTTGCAGAAATCACAGCCTCTAAACGCTTCCTGTAGGTTCCAATGAGAGTCTGGATTGTGGTTGAAGGTATTTTGGACCATTCCTCTTTACAAAACATCTCTAGTTTATTCAGGTTTGAAGGCTTCCGAGCATGGGCAGCTCTCTTTAACTCACACCACAGATGTTCAATTATATTCAGGTCTGGGGACTGAGATGGCCATTCCAGAATGTTGTACTTGTTCCTCTGAATGAATGCCTTAGTGGATTTTGAGCAGTGTTTCGGGTCGTTGTCTTGAAAGATCCAGCCCCGGCGCAGCTTCAGCTTTGTCACCGATTCCTGGACATTGGTCTCCAGAATCTGCTGATACTGAGTGGAATCCATGCGTCCCTCAACTTTGACAAGATTCCCAGTCCCTGCACTGGCCACACAGCCCCACAGCATGATGGAACCACCACCATATTTTACTGTAGGTAGCAGGTGTTTTTCTTGGAATGCTGTGTTCTTTTTCCTCCATGCATAACGCCCCTTGTTATGCCCAAATAACTCAATTTTAGTTTCATCAGTCCACAGCACCTTATTCCAAAATGAAGCTGGCTTGTCCAAATGTGCTTGAGCATACCTCAAGCGGCTCTGTTTGTGCTGTGGGCGGAGAAAAGGCTTCCTCTGCATCACTCTCGCATACAGCATCTCCTTGTGTAAAGTGCGCCGAATGGTTGAACGATGCACAGTGACTCCATCTGCTGCAAGATGATGTTGTAGGTCTTTGGTGCTGGTCTGTGGGTTGACTCTGACTGTTCTCACCATTCGTCGCTTCTGTCTATCCGAAATCTTTCTTGGTCTGCCACTTCGAGCCTTAACTTGAACTGAGCCTGTGGTCTTCCATTTCCTCAATATGTTCCTAACTGTGGAAACAGACAGCTTAAATCTCTGGGACAGCTTTCTGTATCCTTCCCCTAAACCATGATGGTGAACAATCTTTGTCTTCAGGTCATTTGAGAGTTGTTTTGTGACCCCCATGTTGCTACTCTTCAGAGAAAATTAAAGGAGGAGGGAAACTTACAATTGACCCCCTTAAATACTCTTTCTCATTATAGGATTCACCTGTGTATGTAGGTCAGGGGTCACTGAGCTTAGCAAGCCAATTTGAGTTCCAATAATTAGTTCTAAAAGTTTTGGAATCAATAAAATGACAACGGTGCCCAAATTTATGCACCTGCCTGATTTTGTTTGAACAATTATTGCACACTTTCTGTAAATCCAATAAACTTCATTTCACTTCTCAAATATCACTGTGTGTGTCTCCTATATGATATATTTAACTGACATTTTTTATCGTGACAACCAACGATTTATACAGGAAAATAATGACTATTAACAAGGTTGCCCAAACTTTTGCATCCCACTGTATTTTACTCTTCCATGGGGAGCACAACATTGAAACACTGCCAAAACACAACAGAGTCGACATTATTTGGGATAATCAAAGTTATATTTTAATTATTATAAAAGTGGGTATATATATTATAGCCATCCATAATATTCACATCTAAAAAGGATTTACGTGCTCTAGTGCCTGTCACCATGCTCCATATTGTAATAAATCTGATCCCTGACAGCCTGATTTACAGTGTAGATTTGACACCGGCTTTAGTTTTATCTCACCACAGTTGTGTAGATCTCTTCAAAACTGCAAGCAGCATAGCACTACTTAGTGACCACAGATGAAATGAAAGTCATGTGTTTTTATAGCACAACAGATAAACACATAAAGCAGTAGAAAAATAATGTCATCTGATTAAATGGCACCAAAAGTATACACAACATTTATACTTCTGGTAGAAACTTTGCAATGTGTTCTTAAATGTGGAATAACAGGCCTATCTCATCTAAGAGAGCCTGTTTGCAGGAGTTGGAGTGTGTTACAGCACTGAGAGGCTTACAGCACTGTTCATAAGTGCTGCCTGCAAATATTAACTGTGGGCATGCTAAACCCTAATCAGATTACAGCTTTACTTTCTGTAAGATGTTTTTTACAAACAGGTCATACAAGCAAAATTCTATCTACTGAAATTTTCATTTTAACTCAAATTAAACTTCTGGACTAACCCAAATAAAAAACTGCAATTTCATCAGAAGGTTTGTTACTCTTTTTGATTATACTGATATAACAGACTGATTCACTTGCTTTTAATGTCCTCAGTGAGAAACCAATTTAGTTCAGAATTTAATTTAATAGTTTTGCGGCCAACTCCAAGTATCAAATATATGTAGATGTAATTATGATAAAGTAAATCATCACAAGCATAATCCATGTATGATGTTGCATTTTAGGCTTTCATGTGATATACCTGGGAGGTTTCATGGACATAATTCAAACATTTTTTTTAGTTTTTAATCAAAAGGCAATCTTTATAAAGTTGAAAAAGTATGAGAACCACTGTGATCTTTAGAACCACATTTTACAACAGTACTACACTTTATACAGTCGATGACATATAAAATTCCCAAAAGGAGTTGGACGGCAAGTTAGAATAGGTTACTGTAACAGTTATAAGAGACAGTGGACCCCCATCAGGGTACTGTCAGCAGAACAAATAAGACTAGAAAATAAATCAAACTCAGAGTTTGATTTAAGGGTTCATAACCAAGAGTGAAAAAGTACATAATCACAAAACAACAAGAATGTTTACTAGTAATCAGATTTGAAAAAGAAAACAAAAGTTTACAACGAGAAACACTACGAAAGACACATATGTAGGTGTGTTGTCATCTGTTATCCAAATCATGAATGATGAGTGAAGTGTCTCCCTATTATTTAAACCATCACACAGATAATGTCAAACATCACAATACAGGCAACTTCACCATCCTGGTAACTTGAAACAGGGTGTGAACAAGAGAACTCATGATGAATGAACAAAATGGCATCACGAGACTTAAAAAAAATATAAATATAGCACTACCTTCCAAAATGAATGAATACAAAAAAAATAAATTAATATAAAAGAGAAATAATAAAAATAAAAAAATAAATAAAAATTGCTATAATTTTTCTTTAAGCTAAAAAGCAACAACTAAACTAAATCACCAAAAACAATAAATTAACTAAGAACAAAAATATTTAAAGGTAGGCACACGTAACGACTAGGGGTTTTCTTTTGTTCGAGACCTGAAATTTTTTATTTTTCTCTCCTCTGTTGTCAAAAAGAAATATATCAAGTTAATGGAAATTTTTATTTGTATGAATTTATTTTTATTTATTATTATTAAATGAATGGGAATTTCTTTTTTTCTTTTTTAACTTGGTACAGTATATGTCTTTTATAAGTTTATGAACAAACGTGTCAAATTTGTGATCATTTCAGAACACTTTGCTTCATTTGTAATTAATTCTTTGCAGGCACCGCCCTTATAAAGAAAAGAAAAAATGACCAGTTTGTTCCCTGGGTGGATAGGGTTGTAGGGCTTGGATTGGACAGGTGGTGCATGTTTCCATTCGAAGTGCCCACGGGTGGAGACGCATACCACCTAACCATCATACTGCGTATCGGTGTTCTTCTGGTGCGACTTTGGGAGTTATGGTGCAGGGTAAAGTCATGGGTATACAAATCATAACGTGATGCCGGGTGCCGAGGAGTGTTGGCAATGAAGGCATGTGTGTGACCCAATTGGCCGAGATAGTGGTGTCACAGAGAGAGAGGGGAGTGTTCGACCCAAGTCAGGTGATGGCTGACCCGGTATAAAAGCCAGTCTTTTCACCAGCCAAGGAGATCAGTTAAGAACAGGGTAATTGACAGGCAGGAGAATTGACTGTTATTCCGGTTTGCCAGGGACAGACAAAGCAGGATAAGAATTATTTTTACTTAAAGATTGATTCTTCGGAGCTCGTTAAAAAGTGGATTGATTTTATTTTTTCATCTGGAATTTTTTTTTGGTGCATGACATGTGGTGAATGTAATTTTTCGTAACTGTCTTTTCCTTGTTTTTTATCTCAAATAATTATTATTGTTTGTGTGAATTTTTTGATATTTTCTCTATGGAACTTTTTTTTTTCAATAAATACTCCCTTTTATTTGTTATATCAGCTGGATCAGCCTCCCTTATTCTTCCACTGACTGTCAAGATACTTCATGTCCCTGCGTTCCTACTATAGCGTAAGGTACGGATGCTGGGTTATGACAAAGTTGTTAGGTTTTGTACTGTAATTCACTATTACTGTATTATATCTGTAAATCTGTCAAAGCAATCTGAGTCTGTAATCTGTAAAGTGGCCAGCACATAAGTGAATAAATTGAATTTAACCAAAAAAAAAACTGTTCACTGAAATATATATGGTAGATAAGAAGGCTCAAGATGCATGTAGTGGGAACATTAGGGCAAACAGCAATTTTCTTTGAAAAAGCTTTTCTAGAGCCCAGTTGATGGATAAATTCAATTGACTTAACATTTTACATTGACAGACACAAGCAATGCACCCATCACATGCATTACAAGGTGAATATAAATGGTAGAGGCCTTAAAGCTGTGGTGGACAATTGTAAGAGGTAGAAAAAGAATGATGGAGTTTGAAATAATAAAATGTTAATAAATACCTTCCAAGGTGGAAAATCTGTGGAATTCTGATACTCTTCTGTTGTGTAGAAATCACGAATTCCATTAGCAATAGCAACAACAGCCAACTGTGTCCTGTATGCAATTCCTGGACGGAAATTTTTCATTAAGATATCCCCTTCATCTTCGGACGCTCCAACTTTAAAGTTCAACAAACAATTTGAGGAGTTGGTTGAGTTTGCTAAACAACTCGAGAGCAAATCCTTAAATTCCTTTAGAAAGACATTTTTATTTAAGTATTCCTCATTTGTTGGTAGATTTTTCAAAAAATTTGAAAATGATGTTAGATTTCCTCCTTTAAACATAAATCCAATTATATTTTTCACATCTTTTATTCCAGGAAAGTTGGCAACTTCAGAGGATGTAGACCAACTATCACTTGCAATCCAAATTTTACTCATTGTAGCTTTATCCAGAGATGAAAACAGTTTAATCATATGTTTAGGTTTAGCAAAGACAACAATGACCTTCACTTTTGTTTCTTTATACAGAGTTTTAATTGTTTCATTTATCTGCTTGTCTATTGTCTTATCAGACAAATAAGCAGGAATAATTTGTTTAAATGCAATACAAACGTTAAGCTCTGTAGCCTGTGAAATAAAACTGTCTATAGCAGCCCGACCATAGTCATCATCGGTTGCAATGGTTCCAATCCAGTTCCAGCCAGATCTTTTGACCAGTTTGGCAATCGCTCTTGTTTGGTAACTGTCTTTTGGCACTGTTCTTAAAAATGCAGGAAATCTCACTTTATCACTTAGTATTTCTGCAGATGATGAATAACTAACCTAAGAAATCATGAAACATGCACAAGTAGTTAAAAATCTGCAACATAAGATATCCTTTACGTATGTACATAAACAAAAATGAGAAGAAACAAAACAATATGATTCTTAAAATGATCAAAGTAGCAAGAGGAGGTGCTTAAATGTGTGAAATGTTACTTTTGTAATTATATAAACCTTTTTTGAATATATTTTATTTTTTATGTATTCAATTTCTGAAAGCACTTTTTCCAACACAGTGTTTTAGAAGTACTAGCGCCTACAGCTACACCATTGACCACAAGGAATAAGCCAACCCTGAAAAGGAAGCCAGTTGAACAGAGCATTTTTATTTTGTACTCAGACCTTTTCATTAAATTTAACTTTTTTTCTTGCTATAAATAACTCTAAATAAAGAACAACAAAAGATAATTAAAAGGAGTGCAAGAATGACAGTGACATATCTGGTTGTCAAATTATAATTTCTACCTGATTTAAAATCTTTTTTGAAATTTACATTATTGTGGACTGATACAGTGATACAGCTACCTCACAGTTCCATGAAATTTTAAATTTGACTCCCACTCATGGTCGCCACCCGTGTTGAGCTTGCACTACAATTTTCTTCTCATTTCTGATGACACGCTTGTTAGCTTAATTGGTACATTTTTAGTGTTTGGGCATGACTGAGTATCTCCTGTGATATTATGATGCTTCCTATTGGATTGGTGACCAGTGACATCATGATAGACACAAACCTCCAAAAGCCCTAAACTGAATGAAGGTTTTTTGATAATGTATGTGTGGATTCATGAAATGACCGGATGGATGTTATTTTGTACAGATTTTCTGTAAATACACAGCTGCTGTCCTACAATGTTTGAGACATACCATCCTGGTGGAGTTTTTACATTCTTCATGGGCAAGCAGGTTTTCCTTTAGGTTCTACAATTTTATCCCATATCACAAATGGATACTGATAGTTTCAGTCATGACTCTAAACTGGCATGGTGGGAGTAAATGTGAGTGTGACCTATGATGGACTGAAATCCCCTCCAGGGCTGGTTCTGATGCTATAATCAAAATTCTCTCCGGCTTCCCACCGCAATGTAGTAGTAAATGTGAGTTCAGAAGATGGATGGTTATTACCTACTTCAGTGCTTTCTTAACTCGGTCCTGGGGGCACACTGTGGCTGCAGGTTTTTGTTCTAACCAGATTCATAATCAGTGAAAACCCCTGATAACACTGATCTCATTTCATTAGCTGGTATTTTTTTCTCTTACTCTACATTCTGAAAAACACAGCAGTATGATTTTTACATTTAAAGACATTAAGAAATATTTCTGCTTTTGCTATAGATTTAAATGCTTAACCCTCTTTTTTTGATTTCATTATATTTTGCCCTTTCTCTGTGCAGTTTTCCCCCTTCGTTGTTTCTTATAAATAACAATTGAAAATGAGCAGTATGTATTATGTTTTTCACAAAGACCCTCTGGTTTTCCACCAGAGGAAAGACCTGCAGTTAAAGTAAATTAAGAACATGACAAATGTTTTAATGAGAATAGGACTTTCAGACCAACCTATCTCTTCAATCTCTTCTCACATTACTCTTTCAAAATGCTCTTAAGTTTGATTCTTAAGGTTCTCAAAGTAGTACTACAAGTGTTGATTTTCTTGTGTTTGACCCAGTGTTGACATTCTGTCAAGTTTTCATTCCTGCTTTGTATCTCATGCTTCTGGGGTTGACTCTGGACCTCACAACTATGACCTTTATCTATCAGGTTTGAACATAGATGAGTGAATCAGTTAAGAAAAGTGCAAGTCTCAAATACAATAGAAACTGTAACATAACTCCTAAAAGACATTATTTTGAGTTACAGCAAATAATAAGTAAGAAGTAAAATGTTCACACTGCAAAGTAAACAAAACATGAAACTCACCTGAGGCATCAGAAGTAAGTTTAATACTCTTGCAACAGCCATTGAATTTTCAGAATAGGACGCTCCTACCACAGCTTTAACTTTTGGAATATATTCTGAGTTGGTACATTCAGGTTCTAGACACTCTGTAGAAGAGTTGGACTTTGCAATAAAATTCATGGTTGCTCTTACAGCTGTGGTGACTTCAGCACAAGTATCATGGATTTCATAGCCCAGCCGAATGTCTCCTAGGAGACTGGAGTTGTTTATCATCTCTATTGCATAAATCATTGAAAGTACTCCACTAAAGCCAGCAATATCAAATCTGCAACAAAATTGGAGATGGTGGTAAAGATAAAACCTTTGGTTTGTTAAAATTATTGCAAACAATATCCAAGTAACAGTTCATTTTAGACAAAGGTCATTATTAGCCTGTTAATTAAAGAAGATTGACATGCCTTTCATTTCGGTCACAGCAGCGGACTAAGAAATACAAGAAGGATTATTATTTAGGATTGCAACAAGCTGGTAAAAAAATAGTCATGTTTCACACAGGAGCTTTTAAACAACCAAACCAAAAAATAAATACAACTTAAAGCAGTTCATTTTTGCTTGGTACAGCCAAGGAGCAATTCCTGCAAACAATTCATAAGATTACTTACGCCTCACAGGCAAATGGTTCGGGTTTCTCTTGGCCTGTAGTATAAATAACTTTTTCGTGAACAGGAAAAAGACCACCAATGATAATATCCCCCCATGCTTTTACTCCATTAAATGACTGTGACATGTCACACAAGGCAGCTCCAGAAATCAAGCAGCTAAAGTAGATGTAGTGGATTGACAAGAAAGCCATCTGCTTATCTTTACTTCACAGTCCCTTCAGGTACAATGTCACATTCACTCCATGGCCACTCCCTTTATCGTGGGCTCAACTCAACTCGAGCAAGAATTCTGGGCAAACTGACTGGCAGACACTCCTCTCCTGTGGTATCAAGTTTTACAGGAAACAAGGAAGTCAATAAGATTTTTTTTTTTTGTATTTCTGATTTCTTCACTATTTGTTTCTTTCTACAGCAAAACTACTGTCTTACTTTTAAATATTATATACTCAGTGAAAGTGTTTGACTATATTAATATTTTAAAATGCCCCCCCCATTCCTTTTTAAGCAACCCAAAATTAAAATGTTTTTAAGATAATGTGTCTGAATTATCCAAATATACCCAGCAAGAAAATAAAAGCTTTTCATTCATTCTTGCATCCATCCAGCCATTTCTTAAACTGCTTAGTCTAATAAAAACTCTCAAAAAGCCAGAGATTAATCAAGTTGAACTGGGCACAGGACTGAAAACAATTGTGAACAGGGCATCAGTTTATCACTGGCTTTACCCCATGCTCAGTCATAATAGGACAATTTATAACCTGATAAAAAGTGATTTCAAAATATTCACTCACTTCATTCACCTGGGCTCAGTATAGTAAGTATTTCCTGGCAGAACTGAAAGCAGTCAGACCTTATATAAAGAAAGGGACTCAAAACCTGTTTCTGCAAATCAATTAGAAGATAAATGAAGTATTCTGCAAGTCATAGTTATTTCTTTATAATAATGGTATATGTAGTCACTCATCTGCATCTGTGGATCTCCGTTAGGGCTCTTCTAGGGTATATGGTACCACCCTGGGCTAACTGGGAATGTTGTTGTCCTCTCCTATTCCCTTCATATCACAGAGAAGATGACCACTGAGGGCACCTGACTCCGCCATGTCCAGTTTCCCACCTATACTGTAAGTCACAGGATTTACAGAAGGAAGCATCATTTTGTGAGCAGAGCATGGCAGAGGATGAAAGGCCTGTACAACAGACCTTCCTGAAAGAACAAAGAAGTGAAACCCATATTTGGCCACCTTTTTGTTTTTTTTGTTATTTATCACAACTTACGTGCCATTGAGTGCATGTACTTGTTGAATTTTCAGTTGAAGTAAATGGGGACAACCAGGTTGGCAACCCAACATTTATCGATCAGACTTGTGTTTCCTCACTCGACCACAATATTCATTTCCCACATTTATTCATTATAAATTTTTAAAAATGCTATGTCCGTTCTTAAGGTTTACAGTGGGCTTCAAGGGCCAAGAGTTCAAACGTGAAAACAAAAGCCTTAAAACGTGCCAAATGCATTTGTTTTAAATTAATATCAGTCATGCACTTCACCTCAATGCTTGTCTCCTCCCAGCTGAAACTTTTCGACCCCATTGTGAGTTTTTTTTTTCTTTGCATATCATTTTCTCCTCAATAAATCCTCTCCTGCTGATGTTACTGAAATTCTTGACTGTTTCTCCAAACCTGTTTCAGTTCTGTAGACAACTAGACAATAACCAATGAAAAAATATCACACTTAAAATCACTGGCAGCCTTTCACTACATGTAATGAAGAAAATAATTAAAACTTGTCAGTGCTCTACGTATTTCAGTGTTGGACCACAGAGGTTATCTACAGCAGGTGGGGGCATTGTGGTTAAATGCAGACTGATGCAAGATTCTATAATACATGAGGCAGCATTAGCAGTGGTATCTTGTAATGTTATGAAAATTAGTAAAAATCATTCATATGTGATTTAAAATTGTAAGGAGCCACAACTCAAAATTACCTCATCATAGTATAGATTTGAGTAAATGTCTAACACCAATAAACAGTGGAAGTTACCAATTCCTTTTACTTACTGTTGAGTACACGATGGAGTGCCCAAGGATTATTGTGAGCACTAGAATATCAAGAGATAATTAAACGAAAACAGAGAACTGGTCTTGGACAGGAAAGGGTCAAAACCATGAGATCAAACAAAACCAGGCAACAAAGAATTAAAAAGACCAGACTTCACCTGGGATTCAAAGTCAGATTAAAGTTGAAACCAAAATACATAATCCTCTTATTTGGAAAAAGAGATTATGAGAAGTTGTTTTATCCACTGCGAGGTACTGCATAGTGTGATCACCGTCGTATTTATATCATCACTTCTATGACATCATCAACATGATTGTGGTCACACACTCAAGTATGGTATCATGTAAATAAGGAAAAATAAGACAGTGACAAAATTTTAATTGGTAAACGTAATTCCGAACCTAAAATAAATGTTATGCATAAAATCCTTACATGTCAGACCTGCAAAATACACAAAAACATGTGTTTAAAAGTTTCTAATACTACAATCACTAAAAAACATTCTTGATTATTCTCTACCATATCCTCAGCAAGAGCAAATCAACATGCAGTATAAAACATCTTCAATCTGTTTCATTGTCATTTAGCTTTATCATACAATCTGCCTTTTTCATTTTTCAAGTATTTTTTTATATGTATGCACATGATACAACACAGATGTTGATTAGCATTCTAAACTTAAGGCAGCTGGCCCTGGTTCTTCTGAAAATCTATGGCTTTGATAAAACATTGTAATGTAGTGTGGCCAGTTCAGTTCGGTATTCTTCAATAAGGGTGCGTAAATAAAGGCGAGCTTCAAAAGGGCGACCTCATTTGGGCGCAGCGGATAAAGGCAAACGCAACAAAATTATTACAGAAAATTTATTATTATTGTTGCTCTTCACATATTCCAGAGCCATTTGAACTAAATTATCTACGAACGCCTTTATTCGCCGCGCTCAATTGAGGTCGCCCTTTTGAAGCTCGCCTTTTTGTGCGCGCCCTTATTGAATAGAGCCGTTGAATTCAGATTTATTGTCACAAGTACAAACTATAATTAAACTCTTACATGCACCATGTTACCACTTGGTGTGAATCCCACTTCATGGGCTGTTTTAAATATAAGAACACAGAATGTAATAGTTGAAAAGTAGCGTATGCCACAATTCCTACCCACACCCAACCTGCAGTCTCAGAAAAAAGAGTCTCCTGTAGCCTGTAGTAGACCAATCAACCCTGTCATTGATGTGGACCTCCAAGTACCTGTAGCAGTGCACCACCTCCACATCCGCTCCCTCTATACTGACCAAACATTGAAGCTGTTTAGGGAGGAGAAAGTTAATAACCACTTCCTTGGTTTTGCTGATGTTCAGTTACAGTCAATTTTCTTTGTACCAAGAAGTTCTCCACTTGACTCGTTTACTCCTTCTCATCCCCCTTATCAATACCCCCCCCCACCCCAGCCAAAAAAAAGTGTTGAATCATCTGAGAATTTCTGAAGTTACATGACGTGGGGTGGGATTTCTAAAACTTGTGTACACACAAAAAGAGGACCAAAATCCTTCATGAAAAATTCTTCTTTGTGCACCGTAGAGGATCACCTCCTGGGGAGAGGATGCCAGCACTATACACCAAGGAGTTTGTCATTTTATCTTAATGTTTTGTCAAAGGAAAGAATAAGATTGCAGCTTGCTTTCATTACTTGCTGGTCAATAATATGTAAAGTCATTTGGTGAATGGCAATTTTGGCAATAAGACACAAGTGCAGTACCTATTATAATACTTGCTTTGGCCAGCAATGCTCCCCAATACCCTAAGCATAATTCAAACCAGTCCCAAACATGTTGATCTCTTGCAGTATCCTCTGTTACTTCATTCAGAAATGCCTTTTTTTTTCATTGCCAAAGTAAAGGATTAAGTCTCGGTGCTCTACTTGAATTCGCAGAACTGAATATCGATCCCTCAGGATCTGGGCTCCCATGCTCTAATGAAATGGGAGCTGTCTGGTCTTCAGATGTTGAGTTTGCTTCATACTGACCCAAACATTCTGCTCTTGGCACCCTGGTACAAAGGTTCAAATAATACCAGGTTATGGTCCCTTCCACCTGGACAGCCATCAGGTTAGCTCACACAATAGTGTAGGGACCTTCATGTCTTGTTTCGCTCCACTTTCTGTGGAACATCCTCAGATAGACTTGGTCTCCAGGCTTAATAGGATTTTCAGATTCCTCTACTGCTACTGGCTCTCTGTTAACTTTATACTTGTAGATAGCAGTTAATTGTCTTATATAATTTCTCAATTCTAATTGCCATTGTTCCTAAGGGGATCCTTTATGAGGCCCTATTCAAACAGGCATAAGCATTGATCGGCTAGTAAGCATTTCATGTGGTATTAGATGCATTATTTTGTTAGTATGCATGTGGAAGGTCATTAAAGCAAGCAGCAAAGCACCAACTCAATTAATTTTTGCTGCAGCACAAATTTTATTCAGTTTAACTTTCAATGTTCCATTAACTCTATCTACCATTTCTTCTGACTGTGGATGATGCACGGGACCAAATTGCTGCTTAATTCCTGACTTCTCCATCATTTATTTCAGTGCTTTCTGAATAAATGCTGAACCATTATCTGAAGTTATTTCTCTGGAAATACCAATTTTTGGTATAACCTCTTTGGTTAAAAGTTTCACAACTGTTCCTGCTCCTTGATCTTTTTTTTATTTTATTGATTTTATTAAAATCAAATAACATTCCATACACATAACTCAAGTTTTACAAAAAAAAAAAAAAAAAAGGTTCGAAACAAATCAACCCCCACCCCTGAGAAAGGCCAGCAGTGTAAAACTTTATGCTAGTAAAAATACGTGAATAGATAAATTAATAAATGAGTAATAAATGGAGTTAAACCTACTTCCTCAATGTAAATACTTATTCTAAAATGTTATTGATTAGATCCTGCCAGGTTTTGAAAAAGTTTTGTACAGGTCCTCTTAGTGTGAATTTGATTTTTTCCAGTTTCAGATAGTATATAACATCAGTTACCCACTGACTTAAAAGACGTGAGTTAAGATTCTTCCAGTTGAGCAAGATACAAATACGTGCCAATAGAGAAGTAAAGGCAATTACAGTTTGTTTGTCCTTCTCCTCTTTAAGCCCATTTGGATCTTGCCCTGGAAACTTTTTGGACAATTTTAAACAAGAGAGATGTGCTCAATATATAATTTTGAGTTGAATAATTCTATGCTTTGCGCATATGTAGCTCAAATTAATTCTGTACATTGCTACTTTACATTCCTTTTCTGAAATGTTGAGTAAGAGATCCTTTTCCCACAGTTCTCTTGGATCTTTGATAGAGAGGGAATGTAAAATAGTTTTATATATTATGGAGATGCTGTCTGAGTCCTCGAGACTGAGCAATAATTTTTCCGGCATACAGGTAGGTGGCATGTGAGGAAAATTGGGCAGGTTCTGTTTAACAAAGTTTCAAATTTGAAGGTAGTGAAAGAAATGTGCTGCTGGAAAGTTAAAGTTGGAGTGTAATTGTTCGTAGGATGCAAAGACATTGTCTATGTGCAGATCTCTAAGTGATTTAATACCAAATGTTTTTCAGGCATTAAAAACTGCATATGTTTGAGAGGGTAGAAAAGGGTGGTTCTCGTGCAGAGGTGCCACAGATAAAAACTTCTCTGTCTTAAAATACTTCCTACATTGGTTCCATATTCTCAGTGAGTGAAGCACAATTGGGTTGTTAGTATATTGGCGATAACTTGTATTTGTTGGGGTGCAAAGCAAGGAATATAAAGAATTACTGCAGGATTTTATTTCTATTGCGGACCAAGCCTGTTTATTTTCATCTATTTGTGTCCATGTCCATGTTTTTATAGTTTGTATGTTTGCTGCACAGCAATAAAATTGAAAGTTAGGTAGAGCCATGCCACATTCCGCCTTAGGCCTTTGTAGGGTCGACCTTTGGATACGTGGACGTTTTGAATTTTAAATAAATGAGATTATGGTTGAATTTAATTTCTTAAAAAGTTATCTATTGATGTATATTGGAATGTTTTGAAATAAAAAGAGAAGCTTAGGAAGGATATTCACCTTAACAATGTTAATTCTTCCAGCTAAAGTGAGATGAAGGGTAGACCATCTATGTAAATCTTACTTAATTTTTTCCATACAGACGGCAAAATTTTGTTGATAAAGAGCTTTATATTTACTTGTGATGTTTACCCCTAGGTATTTAAACTGATCTGCGATGATAAAAGGGAATGTGTCCAATCTAATATTGTATGCTTGAGAATTCACTGGGAAGAGTGTACTTTTATTTAAATTAATTCTGAGACCAGAAATCTTTTGAAATTCTGTAAGTGCTGTTATGACTGCATGCACAGTATTTTGTGGGTCTGATATATACAGTACCATATCATCTGCATAGAGAGAAATTTTCTGTTCAAGTCCTTCTCTGATAATCCCCTTTATCTAATAAGCATTTCGACAGTGAACTGCCAGTGGTTCAATGGCAGTTGCAAAAAATAGTGGTGAAAGGGGGCAACCTTGTCTGGTATCATGTTCTAGTTTAAAGTACAGTAGACCCCTGCAAAGTTGTGGTTCAGATTTGGCGGCCTCAGTCATTCGCGAATTTTTCCTTAGAACCTAACTAATAATTGTTAGCGGAAACCGCAAATATTCTCTGCAATTTTTATGGCTTTTTTCGTGGCTATACTGTACTTTAGAGAGAACAGGAAGCAACTGTAGGAAAACAACGGCTTGGGATGGTGAAAGTAGCCAACAGAATTTGAAACTGCAACTCCCAGCAGTCCCTGCAGTGGCTCTGATTGGTCTTCTGCTGAGGGTGCTGGGGCTGTTGAGGTCAAAGGATGTCAGCTTTTAAAAAGGGGGCCAGTGACCAAAAGCAAAGAAAAAGTTTTCGTAATTTGTGTTTCAAGTTCTGTGGTGGGCTGGCGCCCTGCCCAGGAATTTGTTTCTGCCTTGCACCCTGTGTTGGCTGGGATTGGCTCCAGCAGACCCCCATGACCCTGTAGTTAGGATATAGCGGGTTGAATAATGGATGGATGGATGGATGTGTTTCAAGTTCCTGTCTGTCTGCCTTCTGTTGGGTTACCTGTACTTATTAATTTTGTCCTGGATCGTTTCGTGCGTCTGGATTGTCTGCCGTCTGCTGGTGTACATGAGGACTGTAAGTGGATTCATGGCCATCCTGCAAAGAAAGGAGCGCTCCTGAACCCGTCCACCCGTCTTCACCATTTCAGGAACTACCGGTAGGACTATCTGTACACAGGCGCTCCTCAAAAACCCCCACTTAAAAAATGCTGATAGATTACCTTCACATTGCTCCCTTACTTGCTGGGCTTACTTGCGGCTACTCTGTTGTGTGATATGCTTCTCGTGCAACACTACGCTTACTTAAAAGCCTGAACAGTACCTGTCCTTTTTGGCTGATTGCGTTGTTTCTCTCTCCTCCCCCAAACATTCTCTGCTCCTGTTGGGGGTTGTGCTCCCCTATGATGTTTGTCTATTCTTTAATCGATAACTAACTGCATACTGAGCTCCTTTTACTTCTGAAACAGACATGTTAGTTTGAAGTGTTTGAATAAAGTTCCTGTCTCTACAGTCTCCTGTGTTTCTGT
This sequence comes from Polypterus bichir lapradei, assembly GCA_026402145.1. Taxonomy (NCBI): domain Eukaryota; kingdom Metazoa; phylum Chordata; class Cladistia; order Polypteriformes; family Polypteridae; genus Polypterus; species Polypterus bichir. The sequence goes on along the minus strand of JANRMT010062791.1, from coordinate 93,951,155 downwards.
GCAATTCTCTGACCCAAGCGTGACACCCTGCAGCATTGCAGCCTCACCCTGGGATTGAGCCGCTGCACTAAGACTAGCCTGCAAGCATCAGTGCTTACCTTTATGTGTTTGAATGCAGCCAGTTCAAGCACAGTTGGCTCAGTGATTTACTGAGCTTCATCCATGGCGTCAGTTGCACTTTGTACATATTGTTCCAGTAGTTTTTAAAATAGTTTTTATAGTTCATTAGCAGTGTGTAAAATGATCAGTGTTGCAGTAATTGTGATGCTCTTTGCATTAAAAAAATGTGTTCCATTAAAATTTCACTTTTTTTTGTGAATTGTGATGTTTACTTAAAGTGCAGCAAAGAAGTATTTGGCGTCCAGGGATGCATTAACACCCAAGTATGTGGCAGTTTAAGGGTTAAAGCCCCAAGATGCCGTCAAAATGAGTTACACCATCTAAGGCTTCTGGCAATGAAAATGTGCTTGCATGAATTACAGTACATACTGTATAGCAGTAACATTGGTATTTTACATTCTAGCACTGCAGGAGACATAGCAGTACAGTATACAGGTTTACCTTTCATTCTTTATTTTTAGGTAATGTATTAAGCTGAATTTGAAATTAAAGTGTTTTGGGGGCATATTTAGGATTTAAACTATGAAAATAGGCATTTTTCACAAGTTTGGGGGTGTACTGTAGTCTGAACTATTGTTGTTAATACAAACTGAAGCTTCTGGATTGGTATACAGTAGTTTGATCCATACACAAATGTTTGGGCCAAACACAAAATTCTCTAATGTAGTGAAAAGGTAGTTCCATTCAATCATATCAAATGCTTTTTCTGCATCCAATGATAATAATATCCTCTGGGGACTTTGCAGGTGAATATACTACATTAAACAGGCATCAAAGATTGGAAGCTAAGTGTCGGCCTTTAATAAATCCAGTTTGATCTTGTGATATTCCCAAAGCCAGCACTTTCTCCATCCTTCTAGCTAGGACTTTGGAGAGTATCTTAACATCATTATTCAGAAGTGAAATTGGTACTTATGATGCACATTGTAATAAGTCCTTATTTTGTTTAGGAAAGATGGTGATTAATGCTTGGTGAAAAGTCTGAGTTAGAATTTGATTGTCTCTAGCTTCTGTAAATGTTGCTAATAAGAGGGGAGCTAGCTGAGTGTAGAATTTCTTATAAAATTCTACAGGGCAGCCATCAGGGCCTGCTGCTTTCCCACTCTGAAGTGATTTAATAACATCTAGTAATTCTGATAGCGCCAGAAGTTTATCCAATTTCTCTGCACTAAGAGTATCTATTTGTGGTATCTGTAATGCATCCAGAAATGCATTAGATTGTGTGTTGTCTTCTTTAAACTCAGTAGAATATAAGGATTTATAGTGGTCTCTAAATGTGTGCATTATATTTTTATGCTCAATGATTTTATCTCTGTTCGTGTTGGTGATTGCTGGATTGCATTGCGAACTTCTTGCTTGTGGATTTGTTGAGCTAAGAGCTTATTAGCTTTCTCTCTGTGTTCTCTCTTGATTTAAAAATGAGTTGTTCAGTTTCTTTGGTTGTTAAGAGGTTGAGCTCTGAATGCAGAGCCTGCCTTTTCCTATGAAGAGCCTCACTTGGACACCTGGCATGTTCTTGATCTGTTTTAGTAATTTCGCTGGTTAGCTCTGATACCTTCTTAATTTCTAATTTATTTCTGTGGGAAAGATATGAAATAATCTGTCCTCTTAAGAAGGCCTTTCCCAGAGTATTCCTGCAGAGACCTCTGAGGATGTATTTGTTTCTAGAAAAAAACTGATTTGTTTTCATATAAATTCTGTACAGCCCTCGTCTGCTAATAGAAGTGGGTTAAGACGCAATCTGCAAGATGAGTATGTGGGGCATAATGATTTTAGTCACAAGATCAGAGGGGCATGGCCAGAAATAACAGTAGCGTCGTACTTGCAAGATTTAATCATAGGCAAGAAATTATTATCTATAAAGAAATAATCAATTCTTGAGTAGCAATGATGCACTGGTGAGTAGAAGGAATATGTTCTTGAGTTTGGGTTTAGAAACCCCCAGGGGTCTGATAAGTTGTGGTCAGTTAAAAACTGTTAGAAACTGTTGTGGACTATGGCGGGCCAGTCATTCCCGCCAATACACCCAGACCGCTAGGTGGAGCCCTCCCTGCAGCATGGAGGTGCCCGAATGCCAGCAGGAAATTATGGACATTGGAGTTTTCCTTTACATCCCTGCTGGATACCTTGAGGGCCAACAGAGGACGCTACAGGGAGGCCCAGAGACTCTTACGTGCCCTATAACCCGGAAATACGTCTTAGTCACAGCGACGGGGAAATGAAATACTTCTGGGATGAAGAAGAGGACTTTTAATCTGACCCAGAAGTGCTAGGAAGTCACATGGACTGCGGGTTCAGAAGCACTTCCGGGTCATGGACTATAAAAGGACTGTGGGAGTATCCCAGACGTTGAGCTGAGCTGGGTGGCAGGGTGGCAACGCGTCTGGGAGTGGAGGATTGTTTATTGATTAGTGATTGGTGATTTATATGAGTATTGTGGAGAAGAGGGTGCTTTTTGCACTGTGTTACTTTAATAAAGTCAATTATTGGACTTTTACCTGGTGTCTGGCATCTAGTCTGAGGGTTCAAGGGAACAACAGCACCCTCTGTCTGTCACACTGTGTAATTGTCTTTGCAGTTCCAGTTGCATTTCCAGTTTCAATGGATCTTCTGGGATCGACGTGCTATCGTAACCTGCATCACTTGCACAATCGCTCCCACTTTCGCTCTCAACTGGAGATGATGCAGTGGCCTGGGGTCCTGGATGATCTGTGCTTTTGCATGTCTGTTCCAGGTCAACCTCTGTAAGGCCATACCTTGAGGTTAGACTTGGACTTGATGCCTGTCTAGGCCTGGGTGTATCTTTGGTTTTCTTTTCTGTTTCTTTCTGAGCCCCTTTCTTACTGCTCATGTTTATATATGCTTGCATATACTGTAATAGAACCTCCTCGAGTTGGGTAATACAGGATACCTCGGGATGACAGAAATGAGAGAAAAATTATTCAGATGTCCTTCTCCCGTAACGGATTAGACCAATCCTTGATCTTTTAAAGGAATGGCTTCTACCCATCTACTGAATCTGTCAATTATTACTAACATGCATGTTTTTCTTTGCACTTGCTTTATCAAATAAACATAATCCATAACCAAATGTTAAAGTTGTCCTTCTGGTGTTGGTACGTGTCTTAATGGTGTAGTAATTCCTTAACTCACATTATCCTTTGCACAAACCTCACAGTTTGTTAAAAATTGTCTACTGTAGCTGATATGTAGGGAGACCAGTAACCCTGATATTAAATCTTTTTAATCACTTCCCTCCTTGCGCAATGGTCAAATCCATGCACATCTGATATCAAGAGGTTTGAGATCAAAGAAGGTGCGACAATCAAGCCTTCAGTTGTCCTCCACAGTCCTTCAGAATGTTTTGTGTGTCCTCTCTGGGCCTACATTGGCTCTTTGTATGGTTCTGCTCTTTCCTACATAGCAATTATGCTCTTTTCAGTAGCTCCTGGTTCAATGATAATAATCAGTGATAATACAGCATGTGATGATTCAGAGGCTATTTTAGCAGCCTCATCTGCAAGGTTATTATCTTTGATTACAAAGTTACTGCTGTCTAAGTGAGCCTGACACTTAATTATGGCTAGGCGTGATGGTAGCATCATAGTCACAACCAGTTTCTGAATCTGTTCATGATGCTGAATAGGAAATCTATAACTTTTCTTTAATGCCCTTTGTTTCCAAATTGCTTCAAACAAATGACGGATACCATTAGCGTAAGCACAATCTGTAAAAATTTATACAACTTCATTTTGTCCTTGTCTGCATGCCTCAATAAGCAGTTTTAACTCAGCGTGTTGCACAGAACATGGTTGTGCACACTTCTGAGAAACAATCACTTCAAAATCTCCATTTTTATACTCAACAAATCCATAGCCTGCATGATACCTAGTGTGATCTCTATAGCAAGCCACTGAGTCAGCTACACATTCATGTGGTTCTCCTTCAACAGGGACAAATTCTGCAATGTTAAGTGTCTCACACCTCTGGATGGTTACATCTGGGTATGTTAACAAAGCCAAGGGCAGATGTCAGTCTTGCTTGTGTGAAAACACACCTTCCTCTGTTTATTGATTTTGTGATGTAACGTGTTTGTTTCCTACATACAATTGATAAGGTTTCCCATAATTTGAAAAGTTTAAAGTGCCGATTGCATTTCCTGTTTCATGCTGTCAAAAGCCACATTAACATTTATCATCCATTTTAAGCAATTCCTTAAATCTTTTTTCCCCTGCATTTTTCAGAATATCATAAAGAATGTCAATTTTTATAGCATAGTCAGGAATCTAATGTGAGCTAAATCCAGTCATCATTTGTCCTACAGTCTTTGGCTTAGGTGCTTTATTAATTCCTTCAAGCTGTGCTAGGCCTATAGTTTTGCATCCTTTTGAAATAATTCTTTCTAAATACTCAACATCAGGTTTATAATACTGTAGTTTTTATTTTGAGACATTGTGTCCTCCTTAAGCTAGTCTCTCAAGTACTTTAATTGAATCAGTAAGTGAGGATGAACAGATTAACAAGTTAATGACACACTGAGTCAAGGTTCTGGCTAAAACCATATCTTTAAAATCACTTTTTAGACATTTGATTAAACACATGTGGAGAGTGTTTATATTGTTGAGGCATTTATATATAAGTGTATTGCTTTTCTTGGTACGTATAAACAATACTGAAAAAGGTTGTGTGAGGATTGGGGACTTCAGCAGGCCGATCTTATACTATGTCATCTACTGCTTTTAAGTCATGCACTAATCTCCATTTAGACTCATCTGCTTTTAAGATTAGCAGCAAAGGAGTGTTGCAATTACTTCTAGTTTCCACTGCTTCTATGAGACCCATAATTGTCTGCTGTATACCTTCCTCATCTTCACCTTAGCGGATAGTACATCCTTCAAGGTGGTTTGCATCCTGGTTTAACCCCTATCATTACAGGATTAGCTTATTTTACTAGCCCTATGTCAGTTTCATTTTTTGACCAAAGTTAATTTGGGTGTTTTTCTTCCATTTCTTTTCTTACGTTTTCCTGTTTTACTTCCACTACTTCCATTAGTGCCAGTTGGTACTTCTACAACCTTTGGTAAACCTTTCATTACAGTAGTACACATAACTTTTATGTACTTATTATCCCCTGAGGTAAACATGAGTGGGCTGTCTGTGTTTCTTTATTTGCCTCCCTCACCATAAGGTCCAAATCTTTAACTTCATGTTCTGAGGATACCAGCAATGTCTCATGTGGTAATGGTTCTGAAACTCTAAACTACTTATGAGTAACGTCATTTTGATCTACAGTATCTACATAGCAGCTCCTTGCTTTCCTATCACAATGCATTGTGAACCATTGTCAACCTTGTACAATGATGCTCTAAAATGAGTTTTCTAGCATTAGGCAGGCTAGCTTCATATTAGTACAAATATAATAGATTGTAAAAGATTATTGTATATTAACTAAAAACCTCCATATAATCTAGTAATTCTGATGTTTTATTTTTGGGGTTATTGTGTTATATATTATTGCTTAGTTGAAAGGAAAGAACTGAACTAATAGGGACCCCGCCCACTGTGTAATTGCATTTTCTTAAATTTAAAATATATCCATTATTCCCTATACCTATTTCCATTGTCTTGGAGTTACTACTTCCGGAGTACTCCCAAACGTATATTCCCCAAGTTGTAGTAGTTTCAGCTGCCCAATACTCTGTGTTAGTCCTCACCTTGCACTACTTCCATCTATAAAAAAATGTGAAAAGTATGAAAAGTAAAACAAAATATAAATTCTGTACAAATATATAGAAGAGGAGGAATTTACTAGATCTGCTATTCCTGAAGCCCACTCTGGACAGGAGGGCTCACTCATGTTCATTTAAAGTGGGCCATTTAATAGTTTCTAATTAAGCCAACCTGCTCGTGTTTATGTATATGGGAGGAAAACTGGAGAGTACAGAGAGAGAAATAAGCATACCTGGGGAGAACATAAAAACACAGCAGAGGGAGAGTCTGCATCATCATTCAAACCCGGACTCCTGGGTCTGTGTCACCCTGTCACTAAGAAGTATATAGGACATGAATAGAAGGTTCAAATAAAGATCACATGCAAAAACCAACATGGCAATGAAGAAGAAGAAATAGTAAATGATATTACTGTGACATTCAAACCTTACTGTAAATAAAGTATATTGTGCAGCAATAAATAAGCTTTAACGTTTTAAAAACACTTTGGGGAATTTAGGAAAAATATTTATAAACATGAGAAAGATAAGTGTTGTATTGCATGTATTACCATTTTGGACACTAGAGGGCACTGTTGTTCCTCAAACCCAACATGACAGACACCAAGCACAAGTTTAAAGCACAAAGAGCTTTTTATTTTTAATGAAACTCTTCATACAGTGTTTCCCACTACCGCAGCCACAAGTAAATAATAAACAGCAGACATAATTAATCTGCTATCTCTGTCTTCTCTCCTTCGCTCCACCCACAAGCTCTGTCTATCCTCCGCCTGATTCTAGCTTTTCCCTGTGATGTCGGTCTGGTCCTTTTATATTGTCCAACCCGAAAGCGCTTCTGCTCTTCCGCCCACGTGGTCTGCCAGCACTTCTGGGTCATGCGGATACCTTATGCCCCATGGTTCTTCCACAGCACCCCCCTGGCGGTACCCACAGTACCCAACAGGGCTGAGATACAGAACTCCAAGTCCCATGGTGCCCTATGGGAATCCGTGGCACCGTTGCACTCCAGAGAAACTGTCATCTAGAGTTCTGGAAGTAGCAGTGACCTAAAGGGGCTGCCTTCCCCCATCCTTCCACTTCTTGGGTGTCCCAGCTGGGCTGGGCTGCCGGCCATCTCTTACACCATGTAAACCTTTGTGCTCCTTTGGACATTATGGCTATGCACATGCTTGCTACTAAACTGCAATTGCACTGCTGTAGTACTATTACATTTTTGAAATAGGTTTTATAGGGAGGGTCAATATTGACAGAAAATGCTCCCCTCTTGCATTTTTGACAACTGTTTATAACTTATTATGTTTGTGACAGCAAGGATATGCATAAAGGGGTGGCTACAGTGGCTCAAGCCCCTGCTCATGTTCCCTTTTCCCCCATCACAAATATGCCATGTCTTTGATTGCAAGAAACTGAGAAAAACAGCAATAAACAAAGTGCCTTAATAAAAGTTAGGTAGGTTATTGTAGGCTCTTGGTTGCTATCCCATATGGATATAAAGTATGGTCTTTAACAGGGCATCATGACACACTGGGGCATTTCTTTATTAACAAGGCACAGCAAGTGGAATTCCTGGCCAGAAGTGAAGCGGTAACTTTGCTTATCTGTTATACAAAGACACTGCCATCGAAGCACCGAGACACATGGCTGATGCAAAGGATTTCTACACAGAAAAAATCTACGCTTTAAGAAATACAACAAAATTGTGAAAATTCATGGGTCAGAAGGCCTTCATAAATGTCATTTTCAATCATTTTCTGAAGGAAACTACCAACAGTTGCTACTAAATGGATCTGACTGGCCAATACCATAAGTTTTTGCTGTTTGAACAAGAACTACAAGCTTAGCTGATTTGTATTTTTAACCGTGTTTACCCAAAATTACCAAAGTTCTGCAACTTCTAGTTTGCTTCATGGGAGTCTGGCAATAGTGTGACACGTGTTGAAATAATTCCACAGACCAAATATCTTCATGTTTTGAAAGTGTAGTAAAAGTTCAAAGTAAAACAGTTCACACAAAAACAGAGAAAAAGTTGGTATTGCAAAGTAAAGAAAAGTCTTCAAAGAAAATTCTGTTTAAGAATTTTACCTTGTTTCATTTCTCTAAGTTTGGTCATACAGTCAAACCATTTCTAACAGTCTGCCATCCCATTTACAAACTGCAAATGAGCCCATGCTATTAATGAGACTAATTCCTAAGTGGCTTAATTAACACTCTGTATTACAGGTATAGCCAAGAAGGTTCTATTTCACCTTAACTACAGGGGGTAAATGCTATACCATATTCTATAGCTAAATTATAGTCTATTCAAATTAAGCAAATACTTATATGAATTTAACTTAAAGCATTAACTTTCTAAGATTGGCTCTTACAGAATTATTTAAAGCAGTAGAGTGGTGTAGATGAAGGGGCCTTAGCTGCTTTGAAAACTTGCATTTGTAATCTATTCAGTTAGCCAATAAAAGGTGTCATTTCACCCTAATTTCTCCAGTATTATTTAAAGAATGCTGCTGTTAAAATGGTATAGTTAACACATTGCTGCTGTGTGTAATTGGTAAAAAATTCTATTTTGTGTAGCATAGCAGTTTAGTTGAGACTCTTGGAGCAGTACCTAGACGGCTATGGCTGGGTGGAAAATGTAAACATCCATCCATCCATCCATTATCCAACCCTCTCTATCCTAACTACAGGGTCACGGGAGTCTGCTGGAGCCAATCCCAGCCAATACAGGACCCAAGGCAGGAAATAAACCCTGGGCAGGGCGCCAGTCCACCGCAGGAAAATGTGAACATGGTAGACAAAAATACAGTATTGCCCCCGGAATCAGAATGCCAAGAACTCGAACAACTTGGAATCCGAACGAAAAATATGAGCAAATTTTGCCCTGGAATCTGAATGCTGCTTTGGAATCCAAACGGCCATTGTTCGTGTGTGTTTGTGCGTACGTTTCCCCAGCGATCAGGCCACCCATACGCTTTGTCATTCAGTTTGTTGTCAGAAGCTGTAGTGAAAGCATCTTGTGTGATTTTCACTGCTAATTTTACGCTTTTGTGCCTGTTTTGTGTTATTTTTCTTATGTAATAACAACTTAGTGTATTCGCCATGGGTCCTAAAAAGTGAAGTGAGAAAAATAAGAGTAAGAGGAAAGCCGTTAGAGCTACAATTGTTAATTTTATTAATTTACATTTTTATTCAAATATTGTTATTATTTGTTATTACTTCACCTTAAAATTCAGTTTATTTACTGTTAAAATCATTTTGAAAATTCAGGTTCATGGGACCCACGAACAGATCAAGCCAGTTTCTATTATTTTAAAGGGAAAAAATTGTCTTGGAACTCAAATGATTTGGAACTCGAACGGGGTTCTGGAACTGATTAAGTTTGGATTCCAAGGTATCACTTTATAGAGAAATCTTATTCTATATAATTTTGAAGAAAGCGAATGGTTGTAAAATAAAACAAGAAAGTAGGTCAATGGCAAATATTTGATTGAGAAGTTGAATTAAAGGAATAATTCCTGACATTTTGGCATAGTAAGATTGATTGGCTAGCTGGTGTTAGTGATGTGACTGTGTGTACAGACATGCCTGCTGATGAAGCCAAGATGTGGTGGTAGCATTAAGGGCTGGTTTTGCACCCTTGTAAAGTAAGAGATGTAAGAGACAACAAAATTTGAAGGAGCGTATAAAGGAGAAGTTCTTAACTTAAGGGTCACATCATTGTTGCAAAGGGGGTAGCTGGTAGTCACAAGAGTCTCACAGTGATAAACATATTAAATAGAAGAATTTATTATGAAACTGATTGTAAAAGATTGTATTTTTTTTTTACTTCAAATCATTAGAATGACCATTTTTTCAGCTGGCATGTGTTTCAGAAATGGGTCTTGAGAATTTTTAAAACAATAAAAGTTTGCATTTATAAAAAGATTAAGAACCCATGATTTAATTGTACGGGCATGACTGAGAATATAAAGAGGACACAATGTCAAATGGCGAAGCTCAGTGGAATGATTAGAAAGAACAGCGCTGTTCTCAGATCTGTCAAAGATGCAATGTCACTGCTTTGATGCCAGGAGTTAGTGACCAGGTAATATGCTGAGAGAGGAGATCAAAGACGAGATCAAACATGTTTTATTTATTTAGTTTGCTTGGCAAGTAGAAGAGACAACAGGCACTACTGTCTATTATAATGAGTTATATGGTGTCACGCATACACATCTATAGATCACTGTTTGGGCTCATCTGAGGTGTGTACTACCACCCCAGGTAGAGAGGGGGTGCTGATGCTAAGTTTGTCCTCATCTGTTTCCATCGCACTACTGAGAAGTCACCCAGCGAGGACACTTGACCCTACACCTTCCTGTCCCCCACCTATAAATCCCACAGGCACCAGAAGGAGGCATCTATTAGAACGCAACAGAGGACAGAGCTCGTATCTAGTGACTGATATTCTGGAAACTGTCAAGCCTGACAACTTATCTTTTACTTTTGAGATCTTTTTGTTCTATTTTTGTGCCCATAGTGGCCATTTTTGTTAATTTTGTTTGGTTTGAATAAATGGGGATGCCTGGGTTGGTGCCCTAACATTTCCTTATCAATCTTGCAGTCCTTTACTTGACCACAGAGGATATGGCTGACTTAATTCGAGCATGTTTTGCTGTTTCCTTTGATGCTTCTGGACAGTGAAATGCAAAAACTCTGATGACAAACACTGGTAAACGTACCAAAATTTAAAAGTACTGTTCTTATTCAACAGTAAATGTAGATGAGGTTTGGTGTTACTTATTATGTGTTTTCTTTCCATTAATGACAGCCTCTCACACAGGGCTTTGACTTGGATAAAGTACTAGACAAATTTTCTAGTTCATAATAACGTTCTAGTTCATAATAATCATCTTTGCACAATTGTTTAACGTTCTGAGCTGATGCACTCCTGAATTTCTGTAATGTACAGGGCAAGTTTGGCAACAGAAATGGGGTTCATTCTGTAAAATCAGTACAATGATGGTGTTCCATAGAACATCATGGCCATTCTGCCTTTGAATTAAAAATTGTTCATGCATAGCATTTAAGTTATAGTGATGTGCTATGAGGTGAAATCTTGTTTGGTACTTCATACGAAATTCCTTAATTTGCTGTTTCATCTTGCTAATATGTGTTACATTAAGAAAATAAAAAATATACTAAGTAAAGGATGTGTAGTATCCTTTCTGATAATGTAACATAATCAGCAATCAAGAACAAATATTTTGCCATGGTTGGGAATATTATAAAGCCCTAGATGTTACTTCCAAATTTCCAATTAAATTAAAAGCACAGAAATAAAACTGTGCACTATTTTGTGGCCAGGAATAAAAGGTAACAAATCCCATCTCCTTTGCAGCTCACTGCCTACCAAAAGGTCTGTACATATGTTTTGAGTTTTTTCAGGTAAGGAAGACAGAATACAGAAGTTTCAAGGTATATACATTACTTGTTTCATTATTGTGAGAGTGATAATATTTTGCATGTTGTCTAGCATAAGCAAATATTATCTTCAGTGTACTCTGCACACATACTCATAATGACCATATAAACCTATAATTATACATATAAGGTGTGTGGACCACCAGACTGGCACCGCCACCTGAACCTGATACAGACAAGCATGGGACACAAGTTCAAGGCACACACAGATTTTTATTTTTTCTTTTCTTTATTTTTTCTCTTCCCCATCTCCTATAGGCACAGCAACGCAGTCTAAGCACAGCACAATGCACAAACAATCCTCTTCCTCATTCTTCCTCCACTCCTCCTGTTAAGCGTCATCTTCCTCCTCCTTCCAACTCTGGGTCTTTGAGTAGTGGCTGCTGGTTCCTTTTATAAGGCACCCGGAAGTGTGGTGGAAGAACTGCCCAAAAGGGCTCAGCAATTCCAGTTGCAGCACCCCCTGGTGGCGTCTGCAGTCCAAGAAGAACAATCCAACCAGACAACCCACCAGACACTCTCTAGAGCTTGTTCATTCCAGCCAATGGATGATTCTACCTTTTTTTGTTCCTTATAGCGACATTGTGTGCCCATTATTTTCTTAAGCTTTATTATTTCAGTAAACGGGGTGGCCTGGTTGGCAACATTTGGACCCATTCATTCCACTCAGTTGATGACAGGCTCCAGTGCCCCGAGTCTGAAATTATGGAACAGATTTCTTGAACCTATGGAACAGAGATTTTCTCTGTATACCAGAATTTTCCTCACCATCCAAATAATATTCAAGTGTCTAATTAGAAATGCTAAATTAGCCGTGTAGTTGTGTTTATGAATTTGACCATAACAGGCTGGCACCTGCCCATGTTGGGTTTCTGCTTTCTACCCAGTATTGTCAGTATAGATTCTGACCATCACAACCTTGAATTAGATAAAGTGTGTTTGAGAATGTAATGCTGGTTACCTAAGAAAACATGTATTAAATGCTTGCCTGTCAGTTTCTAGTAAAGCTTTCTTACAAACAAAGGCATAATCATGAAAAGTTAATGCTTCTGACATTTCCTTTTATTCATGTTTCATTTAGTACTTGGGTCATTATTTTCCCACAGCCGTGGAACGGGGATTAACTGTGGACAGTGACTTTTCAAGCACATTAGCTAACAACACGTCATGCTGTGCAGGTATATTCTCTGCCAGAGTATTAATAAAGAAGTCTTATATGACATTCTTTCTTTTTGCTTTTGAGGTTTTATTATCAGTGTATAATTTACATTGTACACTCAGCTGGTTGCACTCCAAGAGCTCTATTCATCTAAATCATTTCTTAAAAGATTATTCTTGTTTTTCAGTTGTTTAGCTAATGTTTCCTATTTATTACCCAGATTAGGTACTATTTATTAAAATTATCTATCTGCATTGGTCACTAGTATACTACAGTATTTGGAACAATTTGTTTGGGACAGATGAACACCCATGTATATGATACTGGATAATATGAAGATCACACTGGTTCTGAGTGAAGCAAAAGTTTTAAGAATAAGTTCAGTATTTTTCAAGTTGAAGTTATTTCTTCATAAACATGGTGTATATGCATTTACCACTTGAAGTTAAGTGTTTTCTTTAAATTGAAAAAAACAAATCTTGCCTGCACTGGTGCTTTACATCGGAGGCTATGGGGCACACAGAAAAAGCTTATAAATGTACAAAACATGCCCATCTGTCAAGCCAAGACAGTTTTCGAACATTGATCTGTATCTTGTAATTATATGCACATTGCAAAACAGTTTATAGATGTCATGTTTGAACAAAAAAAAACAACAAAAATTATGAGACTTGGCTATTGTAAAAGAAGACCAGCTGTTCGCAACAGCCCAGTAGTTAGTCTCGAAGGGCCAAATCATAATAAACATTTCATTTTTGTCACATTTGTCTTTGATTTCTTTCTTTTTCCCTTACCTCCCATATCCTGGTCATTTTCTATTCAATTTCCCTTTTCTAGGCACTCACCTTTGTTAAATGTCCATTACAACTCTCATAATAAGAACATAATCCCTTAACTACAAAACATTCTCTTACTTGTTCGGTGATGTTTGTTTTTCCAACCTCCACTGGAGCTGGAGTTTCTCTGGACATAGTTAAAATGGGGGCAGAATAGGACATAAGATCAATTTGGTGCCTAATTTCTAGGTCAATGTAATGACATCCAGAGAATTAGTTCAATCATGACTGACAATGTCATCTTTGGGATTTTCAGATTATCAGTTCCTAAAAGCTGAAATGAAAACTGGTTCTTTCACACTTTAGTCTGCTGCTAAGGTTAAAATGTTACTGTATAATCAAAGAATACCTCTGTTACCTGTTGGTTTCAAGTTTAAAAGTTTACTTAAGTTTACACCCTTCACTCTCACTCAGTGGATCCCTAAGTGTGGGAGGTTGCAATAAAGAGCGTGGGGGGGCTTGGGTTGGGGAGGGGGTTTTGCAACAGGATTTCTAAAATAAAACAAAAAACACTTTAATAACTATTAATGACTTACTATAAAAAAAAAACATTGCTTTCAAGTATGAGCCAAAGTGCTTTCTATTGAGGTGAATTATTGTTCGAGATGATAGCGCTGGACTACAGTATATGGCTAACAGTATTTGAGTTGTTTGTGGATGGCAAAGGACTAATTTTAACAGATAATGCATCAGAAAAGAGTAAACAATGAAGAAGGGCAGTTTTGCACCATACAGGTCTGGATGTGCAGGATATATTTTCTACCCTGGAAAATACTGGCGGGCCGGTATTACAACAGTGCATTAGTTGTGTTAAATGCTTACTTTGCGGTGCATTAGTTGTGTTAAATGCTTACTTTGTTCCCCAGGTGAACATGGCTTTTGCAAGGCAAGTTTTCTACCAGCTGGAAGAAAAGCAAGGTGATAGTATTCAACAGTTTGTTATGTGGCTCATGAAGCAGCTAAAGACTACAATTTCAAGTGTGATAGAGATGATCAAATCAGACACACAGTATTAAGCAAATGCACTTCAGAATATGTACAGAGTATGTTGACAGAAGATGACTCAAGGCTCACACTAGATAGATAGATAGATAGATAGATAGATAGATAGATAGATAGATAG
>JANRMT010062791.1:93836445-93907715 GCA_026402145.1 Polypterus bichir lapradei | reverse complement strand
ATCTATCTATCTATCTATCTATCTATCTATCTATCTATCTATCTATCAATTTTGTGAGATGATTTACAGCTGGGTACCATACATTATTTAGAAGAAAACATCTCCTCTGCTCTTCCCGGACTTATCAGTCCAGTCCATTTAGTAAACACCATTTAGCTGGATTCCAGAGACCAGTGTCTCGATGGTCAGCCAGGTTTACAAAAGATAGAACATTATCTGATTTATCTTGAAGCTAGTCTTATTCTGGAAAGATCTAGTTTGTTATCTATCAACTGAATGTTAGCCATAAAGATGATGGGCAGAAGAGCTATACTTAAGGGGTTTTGTCCTGACCTAGATGCCTTACCATAGCATCTGTTTATCTCTCTTTATATGATTTTTCCTGTTTGTGTCCTGAAGGTTGTGCTGTCTGATGATAACTGGTGATAGTAGCATACTTTTAACAGGATAAAAATTGAATAATGAGAATGCACTCTAATGATTAAAAGGTTTTAGAAATTATAGCTGTTGAGAAGTCAAAATCAACAATATTATGAAGAAAAAGCACAATTACCTTCCCAACCAACCTGTGAAACGCTTTCTGCCCTGTGCACAAACACAATAATGGGTATTATAACATATTTAATTATTTTAAAGTTTTCATTTCTTTTTTTTTGACAGAACCTGGCTTTCATATGTTTCTTCCTCATCGTTATTTATTTATTTAGCAAATGCATTTGTTCACAGAAAACTATCAAAAAACTAAAAAAAAAAATGTATTTGAATTCTTAATAGGAAACTGTTATAATTTGAGTTATACCAAAGAAAATAAGATGGTGAGCTCCAAAAATGGCCAGAATTATTTTCTTAATTTGTTTATTGTTCATTTATCTTAAAATAACTTCAATTAATAACCTCCAAACACAATAGTGAAGAAAAGACCAAATGAGCAAAACTATACAACCAAAAAAAGGCAAAGTAATCATAAATTCAACCAAGACAGTAAGGCCAAAATACCCAAAGTACAGAATGATGAAATGCCAAACTACAAAAATCAATGGGCAAAAATGACAAATTGATTCATTTAAAATTAAATGTATAACACAATAAAGTGGGCAGAAAGTGATCCAAATGCTTTCAGACTCCATTGTATGTTTCTACAGTATATAAGTTTTAATATCAGAACAACATGTTGTGACGATGCGGGTTTACTCCACGCTTCCATCTGGCTTCTGGGAGCCCTCGAACCCGACACCGTCGGTAATGTTACCGACCAGCTCTCCAATCCATCTGTCTGCATTTACCAGCAAGCCTGCGCACTCTCTCTCTCTCTCTTTCTCTCTGGCTATCCTCTCCATGCCTCTGCCGCCTTCTTCCCTGCAACCTCCATCTCTCTTTCCGAACTTCCTTTTTTTAATCCCCCTGCTAGCTGCCTCGCACTTCTATAACGGGAACATCAGCAGCTCCCGGGAACAATTACGGATGCGAACGGTTTCTCACCTGTGCACTTAGGTGAGAAACGCCCGCAGCATGAATTCCCCGGGAACCGCTTCAGATACACACCACCACGCAACCTCGCTAAGCCGCAAGTGCAGCGATTATTTATTTGAAAAATTGGCCTCTTGGACATGAGCTGTGGACCCACTATACCACACATGTGGATAGAATAATGTATGCCTCTAGACATCTAAGTTTCTTTTACAGTTAGATCAGAATTTTAGCAGAGTGTCAGGAATCTGCAATTAACATGTTAGCTCATAGGGAATAAAACTAACATTCTATTCTAGTTAGTTATGTGAATTTAACATTAACTTTAATTTACTATGATCAGCTGTTACAAATTGTGTAAAAAGTTAGCCACATGGTAAGAATTGGCAGTCAGAAAGGACAGAGGGGACAGAAAATATGTATGAGAAGATATTACTTTATATGGTATGCTTACAAAATGAATTACAGACTAACAGAGTATCAGAGCTGATTACCAAGATTTACTGTATATGCTTGATCAGAAATGCACCAGATCATCAAATGAAGCACTGCAAAGGAAAAGGTTGTGTCTAGAGAATGTACTCCCCTCTATAACATCAGAAGGTCAAACATAATTTATTAATTGTATCCCATTTTGGCACTTTTAAATGTATTATATTCTCTTACAGAATCTGAATTTCCAGAAGTCATACCATCTTTGGAGAGAGAACAAGCCTTTGATAGGCTTGAACGAAGGTATCTCTTGGCTGAATTTTACAAATTTCAGTTTGGTCTCAATATATCTTCATAGGTTTTATTCTTCTATACATGTACAAAGACCTCCATCCACCGTGGCAGAAATGATCTCCTCTTCTTTGTTAGTATTCAGCAGTCGATGAACCAAACATGAGGAAGCTTGTCTTCATGTGTGTATTTCTTCTTTCGTGAAAAGGGGACACCCTACAGCCACAGTCTAATGGACAGGAAAGGTCATATAACATCTTGCAATCATTTTCATAATTAATACTGATTGGTTATACACTTATCACTTACTGCCTGATTTGATTTGCTACATAGTGATAGGTATGAGATGATTATGCACAGCTACAGGCACCCTCATTGGTCCATATCTTCTCCCACATGGTTTGCCTTCTATGCCACACATCCTGTGTAAATGCAGTTGACACGCACTTTCCTGATACTTCCTTGATCTCTGTCATATACACACTGACCTATTCTCACCCAGCTTCATGATTCCTTTGATGCTCCTAAGGAATTGCTTAAAGAAAAGACTTCCTTGATGCTGATTAACCCATCACTTCAATAGCATATAAAGCATAAATTTGGATTATTTCAAATTAGTACATAGAACCAAAAAAAGATTACCATTATAACCAGTACTTTTTGTAATTGCTATTGTACTGCTAGCTGTCCCATGGTGTGACAGCAGATTTGAGTGGAACTGGAATAAGGAGATGTCAATAGGTCAAAACATTCAAGCCAATGGTTTAATCAGAAATATTGAAACTTAAGTACAGCTTTGGGTTGTGTATCAGAAATCAGAGTTAACAGTGTGGGAAAGTTTGACAAAGCCAGGAGAATGAACTAATATTATTAAAATTAATACCCTCCTAAAGTTCCTATATCTTTTAGAGAGTCTCAATAGATATTAACTATCCCTTTTTAAGAAGTTAAATTCAATGGTAGCCTCATTTATCTGGAATTCAAAACTTTCAAACATTATAAAGTTAACTCTACAGAGATCTAAAGCCGAATGCGGCATGGTTCTAACCTAACTTTCAATTTCATTACAGGGCTGCAAATATTTATATACTATTATGGTATAAAAAGGCATAAATCCATGTAATCACACCTGTTTAGTTAGCAAGGGACAGGAAATTTTTTTTTAAGTACACTATATAAACAGTAACCACTCCAATAAACATTAATTACTATCAATTTAAGCAATCTCATAAAGCACCATTTACAGTGTTAAAGGTGTGGGACTAATGTAGGGCTAATTTTAAAGCTGAGAAGATATTATCTGTTCCCACTATAAATAATAATAATAATAATAATAATAATAATAATAATAATAATAATATATTTTAGCCTTCTTCAGCATATATATTTTTCTATTGAAATGTACTGTCAGCAAAGGTGTCAATGTCAGCTGGCACATTGGTTTTCATGTCCTAGTAGGTTACTGATAAAAGAAGCCCTGGGGCCAGAATGCTTTTGTTCCCTGCTAGAGCCAGGATTTATGAAGGGCTAACTTTGTAGATGTTAGGAAACTGGCAAACCCAGGTGAAACATCAAAACTGGAGCGAGGCACTTAATTATAGAAATATGGAAATACTAGGGGGCTTTGCCCTTGCTCGCTTTGCTTGCAAACTCCCTGCCGCTTGCGTATGTGGATTTCGCTTTCACCAAACAGCAAATCTTTTCATTCTCATGGCTACACCTCTTCATTTGAAAAACAATACTACTTTTCCCTGATGGCCATATGAATTAGACGATCTCCGTCTTAAAGTTTGAATGTGAACAATATATTTGATCTTTTTTTTACTGTTCCGTTATTTCACAGAGTAATAATTTCCATTTGTGCTAATCCAATCTTTACTATCATTTTTTTGAGACTTTCAAGTTTTAGTACTTTCATTATCTCTAACCTGTGGTGGGCTGGCACCCTGCCCGGGGTTTGCTTCCTGCTTTGCGCCCTGTGTTGGCTGAGATTGGCTCCAGCACACCCCCGTGACCCTGTAGTTAGCGGGTTGGATAATGGATGGATGGATGGATTATTTCTAACCTGCTCTGTATGTGTTATCGCGCCACAATTTTGGAACCTCTTCACGACGTTCTACTTTGTTATCTACTCTTTGTCTTTTATTTCCGGTCACGGGTGTGGTTAAAACTCTTGGCACAAAGTCTCATCTCGCGGGACTTGAAAGTATCTCTCTGAAAAGTCATGTCTTGTCCCAGGCTTAAAAGTCTCATCTTGTCCCAGGTTTTTTTTTTTTTATATAATAGAGAGATGTTATCATTTACACTTTCCTTTACAGTTGCAGCAGAAATGAATTACAAATAACCTGAATATTTTGTTTTAGTTACATCTCATTGTGTAACTTGTCCAGTGCAGCTTCTTGCCTTGACTCCTTACACTTTAGCACATGCAGGACCCCAAGTCACAATGGCATATTAAACCAAAGTTTTGGTAAAGAAAGAGATGCAAGTAACAAATTAGGCTTTTCTTCTAAATTTCATGTCTTGAAAGCTTATCTTGTGAGAATATCCTTTTTATTCAAGACTACCAATCACGTTCACTCTTGTGTGCTCTTGTTTTACTGGAGGAGTCAGTCAGTAATTTTCTAACCCGCTTAGTCCTGAATAGGTTCGCAGGGAGTGTTGGTGCCCATCCCAGCTAGCACTGGCTGCAAGGCAAGAACAAACCCTGGAAAGAGCGCCAGTGCATTGTAGGACAAACACATATACACATACACAGACAAACACACACACACAGTACAGCCAATGTTTAGTGTTGCCAGCCCACCTAACTTGTATGTCTTTGGACTGTGGGAGGAAACCGGAGCACCCAGAGGAAAGCCATGCAGGCACAGGAAGATACTGGAAAAGACACTGAAAAAATGTTTACCAGCTGCAATCCTAAAAACTGTGAAATAGTTCCCTGATTGATTCAAATACATAACTAGCAAAAAGGATAAAAAAATTAACAGGAAAAAAGGAAGTTCACACAAGTTTTGAATCTGACAGTTGGGTGGAAACCGGTGTATCTGGACAAGATTGCTCAGAAATGGGAAGAAGGTGCAAAAACTGTGTTAATAACTGCAAACACTATGCCATTCTGGTCTGCCTTTTGACACATTAAAAATCCATGTGTATTTCATAAAGAATGTTTACATTTTTATTTATGAGCAAAGGCTCATATAATATAATAATTTAACAGTCTTTTTCCTACTGGAGTGTCATTAAAATGCTCCTGCCTGCTTATATACTATGCAATACTGACAAGACAGAGGAAAATTGTCCACTTCTTCCTTTTGATATACGAAATAAAGTTACTGTTATTCCATATAATGTTGCACTGCCATTTAGTGTATATTTTTTTAATACATTGTACTTTACCATACTTGATCTGTGGTTGTAACACCAAGACAAATTTCAATAATTATGATGCCTGGTAATAAAGTTTCATTAATTCATAAAGTGTAATTCATTACGTCTCACAGTCCATGGGTATTGTTTCATTTCATAGCTCTTTTGTTACCCTATGTGTGTGATTTCAGCCATCCTATTTTTGTTAAGTCATTAACTGCATGCACCATTACACAGCTCCCTTCACGCTAGGGTGGGATTCATCTAATTGTTTAAAGATATGCTTTTAGGGGTAACTGACAATTTTAAACTTGCCTGATAAGTTTCAGATGTTGTGGTGTCCTGTACTTGCCCTGCACACAATAGATCCTTTAGAGACACCATATTAGTGGAAGGGGGTTTAGAAAGTTGGTGGATGAATAACTATAAGGAAAAAGAGGATGAGGTCTGTGTCATCTAGGGCTTTCAATAAACCCCTAATGCATGTGCTTGACTTTATCCTGTGATGGACTGGGGTCTCTCAGCCTTTCTCTTGGTGTTGCCTTGAAAGGCTGCAACTCCTCTTAAAAGAAAATATGAAATATATGTAAATATTGGCAGTTTTGATCCTGTGTAATCCTATGCATTTAAAATTCTAAAACTGTAAAGTCCAAGAGCTTAGTGTAAGTTAGGAAGCAAAATATTCTACACATCCTTTTTTTTTTTTCCGCATTTCACCTCTGTGCCTAAACAAATATATGACACATATCTGTTATCATCTTCATTTTATTGAATGCAGGCTTGAATACTGCAAGTAGTGGTATTCCAGTCATACAGCTATTGTGTTATTTTTTTGTTTCTGCACTTCCTTCCAGTTACACAGATACTTTGGTCAGGTTGCTTTTAAGTCACTTAGTTATTTGGACAGCAGTTAGTGCTGACTGTACCTGCTTAACTTAACAATGCTGAAGCAACTTTTATTTGGAACCCTTATTTGGATGGTTGTCTTCTTTAAAAGAGCACAAGGCTGCAATGGGAGTCCGAATCTGATATCTGCAGCAGCGCCTGGTAATATCACAATTGGGGGTCTTTTTGATGTGCATCAACAGTCAGAGAGGAACTCAAGTATTTTGAACACAACTTCATGTTCAGGGTAAGCACAGCTGTCATGGTTAACTACTGTTAAACTACTACTCCAAAGAGCATATATATCGATAGAGCTTATATAAATGTTACATCTTTAAAGTTATAAATGTTTCATCTACATCTTGCCTGAAGAAGGGGCCTGAGTTGCCTCGAAAGCTTGCATATTGTAATCTTTTTAGTTAGCCAATAAAAGGTGTCATTTTGCTTGGCTCTTATCTGGAACAATAAACCTTAATCCAAAATAAGCTGACACTCACCTAAAACAATTATTTTTACTTTTTTAAAAATTAAAGTGCATATAAGAAAATGTAATATGCATTCATTATTATTTTTTATTTAATTAATTTTATTTTATTATTAGATTCATTCCTATGGTAGCAGTACTAAATAATTATAAATTAAGACTATAAAATCTAAATGTAACTATAAAATAGAAAATAGAAAACAGAAAACTAACCTTTACACATGGAATGAGACTTAAGAATTTAAGATTAAAATTGCAGAGTCAAACACACTGTATCATAGGCAGCATACAGTATGCATTGTGTCAATAACTTCTTTCTACTATAAAAAGCTAACATTTCAGCAATGCATAAAGGTACAATTTTAAATCTATTTGGTTCACCCAGCGTAAATTTTATGCAATAATAATTCTTTGAGAGTCTATTTAAATAAAACCCAGCCTTTAAATACATGTGCACGGCAAAGAGGTTTTATTCTAATTACAGTGCATAACTGACTAAACTCCTTTTTTTATAAGCTGCTTAAATTTTAAGTGTCAACGGTCATAAAATAAAAGGTTAAGCATGCTTAACCCCATTCAAGTTTGTCAACTTCTAATTTAAAAATGCTACAGTAAAATAAATATTTCAAAAATATTTTCATCTACTACTAATGAGTGCTTTCTGAATAAACACAGTTTTGAATGTCAGTTTTACATCTGATGTGTTTTACCACAAAAGACAAACAAAGTTGATTGTGTGACATAATTTGTTTTTCATGAAAATATATTGTATTTTGACTAGTTCATTTTGTTTTTTACTCCTCCCTTTTTTAACTGCTTAACCTGTTCAAGGTGACTGGTAGGCTGTGTCTATCTAAAAAACAAAACTGGAAGGAGCTCCAAGTCATTATAGACATTGAAGAATTAAACAACATAAAACATATACATATTTTCCACCAAAAAGCTTTGTTTGGCTTAATTTATTTTGTGATTTAGTTTTGTATTCTTAATTTAACATTTTTACATTTTGGTATATTTCTTTTCATCTTATGATCGTTAATTAGATTTGTTTCGAGGATGTTATGTTATTTTTCTCATTTACAATAAAATTTTAAATTGAAGGAGAGTTATCTGTTTAGTATTACTACTTGAAAGGGCTGTAAATATTTGGGTGTTAAATGGATGGAGTAGTTTTCAGCAGAAGGATATTAAGGAGGGTAAAAGACAGTTGGAGAGGAATATAGCAGATAAGGAGAAAGACAACCCAAAGAGATACTTTCAGTATTTTTGTCGTAAATGAACAGTCAAGGAGGAGGTGAAATGCATCAGGAATAGTCAAGGAGAATTAAAAAATACAGGCGGTAAAATAACAGATACTCTTGTATTTCTCTGAGGTCTTCACAAGTGAGGAAGTGGATAACCTCCCAGTAAAAGGGATAAGTACTCCTCAAATTAAATAGGCAGAAATCAAACAAATCACCAGGACCAGATAATATTTATCCTCAAGTTCTTCAGGAGGTTAGTAAGTACATATATAAACCCTTGACACTTATTTTTAGGAAGTCACTGCGCAATGACTGGAAAATGGCAAATATTATCCCGTTATATCAGTGGTTCTCAACCTGTGGGGCGGGCCCCCCTAGGGGGGCGCGAAGTAACAAAAAGGGGGGCGCGAAGATGTGAAAAAAAGAAAACAGGAATCAAAAATATGAAAAAAACATCTGTTGAAATCAAAACAAATTAACTTAAACTACATTCTGATACTAGAACAATAAATATAGAGTTAGATAAATGTCGATAAAAGTTAAGTAGGTATAATAAAATATGCATCTACATTTCAAAAAAGTGTTAGGGGGGGCGCGACTAAAACTGTTATGAAAACTCGGGTCGCAAATACTTAAAGGTTGAGAAACGCTGCATTATATAAAAAGGTTAACTTGCCAGATAAAAGCAACTACAGACCAGTAAGCCTAACATGCATCACGGGTAAATGAATGGCAAGAATTATTAAGGATAAGATTGAGCAGACTTCGGCACGAACAGGAGTTTTACTGAACAGTCAGCATGTGTTCAGAAGAGAGAGGACGTGTTTTACCAACATGCTGGAATTCAGTGAGGAAGCATTGAAAGAAAAGGATATGATCAAAATGGAGCATATGATATTATTTATCTTGATATTCAGAAAGCATATGATAAGGTGCCGCATGAGTGGTTGGGAATCAAACTAAAAGAAGTGCGAGTCCAGGTTGTTGTGTGTAGATGGGTGCAAAATTGGCTCAGACACAGGAAGCAGAGGGTTATGAAGTGAGGAAACGTATCAGATTTGGCTGACATTTACAGTGGTGGTTCCATGGTGGTCAGTGCTAGGGCTGCTGCTATTTTTAATATACATAAATGATTTGGAAAGGAATGTAAGTAACAAGATGGTTAATTTTGCAGATGATACTAAGACAGATGGATGGGCAGATAATCTGGAATCTGTTCAATCATTAGAATGTTTGGAGAGCATACAGGCTTGGGCAGATTTGTGGCAGTTGAAATTTAACAAAAGTAAATGTTAAAGTATTATATGTAGAAAGTAAAAATGTTATTTTTGAATACACAATGGGAGTTCTGGAATTCAAGAATATACCTTTTAAGAAGGATTTAGGAGTTGTAGTGGACTTAACACTGTCAATCACCTGACAGTGTTCAGAAGCCATTAGGAAGGCTAGCAGAATGTTAGGTTACAGTATACTGCATAGTACAGTATATAGAGTACAAGTCCAAGGACTTTGTGCTGGAGCTTTATAACACACTGGTCAGACCTCATCTGGAGTACTGTGTACAGTTTTGGTCTCCAGGACATGGCAGTGGTGGGGAAAATTTAGAGAAGAGCGACTAGGCTGATTCCAGTGCTACAGAGGATGAATTATGAGGAAAGATTAAAAGAGTTGAGCCTTTTCAGTTTAAGCAAAAGAACATTAAGAGGAGATATAATTAGAGTGTTTAAAATTATAAAGAGAATTAGTACAGTGGATCGAGACTGTTATTTTAAAATTAGTTCATCAAAAACACGGGTATACAGATGGAAACTTGAAGGTAAAATTCACTATGAAGTTTTTCATTAGCCAGAGAACCATAGACACATAGAATAAACTACTAAGTAATGTGGTAGACAGTACAACTTTAGCAATTTTCAAACTAGACTTGATGTTATTTTAAAAGATTGCTAATGTAATTTTTATCTGATAAGGGCTCTTATGATATGAGATTATAGTATAATTTTTATTTATTTATTAATGAACCTACAACAAGAAGCCAATGTAAACTGCATCCAATTTGTGTAGCATGAGGTACAAGGTAAAGATCAAGTCTGGTGGTATTGCAGTCCACAAAAGGCACACTCTAACAAACATTCTTACCCACACTGCCAGCATTTAGTTACCAGTTAACCAAACGCAAACATCTTTGAAGTGTGGGAGGAGGTCCGAAAATGTCACAGGAAGAATGGGCACACAGACAGAGTCTAAGGTGGTAATAAAATCTTTGCCTCTTGAACCATTCTGTGAAAACAAATTGTATATAGATAATTTGTAATCTAAAAATAATTTTTAATCCCAAACTGTGTATCTTAAATTCAAGTCTACCAAAGCACTTATAGTCTTGAGCTACAACCGTTTGTTAGAGTGCTGAGTAAAATAATTAGAATCACTATTTGGGAGACAAATAGTCCTGAGATTAAATCTCCTGTTCAGTGACATTCTGTATGGAGTTTGTATATCCTTCCTGTGCCCATGTTCTCTGTGCTTATTCTAGTTGCTCTTTTTTAAATACAGAGAAGCGGATTTAATAGAGACCAGAAGATGAAAGTACCAAACCAAGATTTATAACCAGAAAGTCTGTCAGACCTCTCGATAAGGCTGAAAATATATACAAGCTAGAAAATGTAGCACGAAAGTCATAAACTAAGCCAAACTCACGTAACTCTTTGGGGAATCCATAATCTCAGATAACTAGATGATTTCCCTCATGAATGAAGCCCATAGAAAACAACATAGTGCCAGAAAAGGATATGAAGCATTTCTACCTCTGAGAACAATCAAATTTTTTCCAGCAGATGCCTACAAAAACAAGTAAAAAATTCAAGAAAAACTGAAATTAATTCACAACACCAGTTTCCTCTGATATCCCAAAGATATATAGGTTAGGTCAAATGTTAGTTCTGAATGTGGTTGATGTGGCTGCAGGAGGCTGTGATTGACCCATCCAGGGTCATCTAGTCACTCAAAATTTAGATTCGTGGAAAACAATGCTTGTTGCATTTCAATCTCTGAGTTTAAAGAGATTTTTAAATTTTATTAAAATGAAAAGAAACCATTAGCCTTATTACTTAATTCCTTTGTGATAAGTTACTCACTGAGCAATGGGCTACTAGACTTGGAAGACATATGACAGACACAGGGTTCAGCAACATTAGAAGAAACATGACATGTTACCTGGGACACTAGAAGGCAAGTGACTCAGCAGGTGTCACAAATGCCTGATCCTCCTCGGAGGGAGACCAAAGAAGACTGGCAGGAGGTCAAAGCACTGCTTGAGCTATAGAGGCCAAATCATGGCCTCAGCTCAGGAGTGGTATCATAGTTCTTTTAAAGATGGCAAACAGAAGTGCTTGCCATAGGCCAGTAATTTTTCATCTAGCCCATTAAGTGGCAGCGCACAGTTTCAGAACAGAAGGATTGTTAAATGAAGAAGTGAAGATGCTACGTAACAAACACAACCTTTTAAACACTACAGATGATTCAGCAATGCAGTGTCCTTAGAGTCTGTCAGAAAACAATGTGGCTTGCTGGACCTTATAGATCCACTCCTCATCCTGAAGGTAATTCTGGGCCTAAAGACACCATATGGCTATAAGCTTTGAGTTGATGCGTCTGTTAGGCAAAACTAAAAATGGTCAGACAGAGACATGTGTGTACTTAAAATACAACAGACAATTGGTGAAGTACTGTACCAGGCAGTCAGGAATGAGCAACAAAAGCATTATATTCTTTCTCTCTTTGAATACTTAGCTTTTGTTTTGGTTGTGTTTATTTACTTAAAAAGGTCATCTCAGTGTAATATGTTTTTACTTCTTTGCATTATGTTGGGAGGATCTGTAAGAGAACACTTCCTCCTATTATACCTGCATAACCTGAAAGTACCTCTATCATCTACCCTCTAAGCTTCAGCTTGCTTGGGCTGGAAAGACTCATCATTCATCATAACTGATCTGTGTCAGCCTAGACTTCTTTTATATTTATTAATATGGAGAACCAAACTGAAAACAACTTAAGTTTTGACTGTTGCACTCCACATATTGTGAGACTTAATCCAGCTTCTTATTAGTCGTACAAATTGACAGTAGTTTTGACAGTGTGTGAAAGTAGGTAGTGATCAGTCCACTAGGACTCCCATCTTTTCACTCTCCCATGTTTCCAACTTGCCTGTTGGCAAGAAAACGATAGTTTATAATCTTATAGTAGCTTTTAGGACAATGCATTTGTGGCAGATGTCTCTTAAATGTAAGTTTTGAGGCCAAGTTTTATTTTGCTCTTGAAACGCTAATATTTGCCTTCGCTAGACCTGCCACACCATAATATTATCAAATTAAAAAAAATCAGTTTCCAATTTTCACGTAACTCCAAAGTTGCAGATGGAAGAAATCCCGCAATCTTCTCTAAGAGCTAAGTGTAATCTTAGGTTACTGTATTTGTCCAAAGTCAGGAGACACATAAACCTATTTCATAATGCTCTATACATACGTATTATTTCTAGCATTATTTTGTAGAGAGAAGTCAAGCAAAATGGAACCTTTTATTGGCTAACTAGAGAGATTACAATATGCAAGATTTCAAGACAAAGCAGGCCCCTTCTTCAGGCAGTTAGCTTAACTTCTCACTACATCTATAATGGCTAACATGGTACATCACCATAGTACTAGAATTATTTTGTAATTAAATACACATCACAATTTTCTCTCCTATAAGATATAATTATAAGAATGAGATTGCCAAAGTGGGGTATCTTGTGTTCTCCAGTAATCGTTAGAAATGTAGAAAGTAAGGTAAAGAGACCAGGGCATCACTTTGTGCTGGTGTGTGTCAACATAATTTCTGGGTTGAATATATCCCTAACATCGAATGCTGTTGTTACAGACAACACTCGTATGACTTTGATGCATTCTCTTACTGAATAGCATATTTTCAGACTGTATTACTCAGCACTAATTGTTTGAGTAAACAGATAATTATAAAATGTCTTGCCCAATTTTTGAATAAAGAGAAAAACTGGATGTATTCTATGCTTATAGTCAAAGCAATGTCAAATGAAATACTATAGATATGAGTATAAAGGTGTTTCAGTAATCTTTACTTTATTACATTAAAATTTGCTTCATTGACACTTCCACAATATTAGAATTGTCAAAATAAGCCAAACAAAGTAATTCTCCTTAGATACTTTAGAGCCTCTTCTGCCTGACAGACATTTGGCAGCACCCCACTGACCTTTTACTGATGCCAAGTTTTTTGACAGATCTTGCAGTACTGGCAGAGGTAGAAATTTGTTAACTGCCACTCAAACAAGTATGTGACGTCTGTGCCTGTTAAATATTTTCATCATCTGACTGAATCGTGCTGATGTGTACTTTTACTAGTTTTTTGTACATTTTAAATTTATAGACCATTAAAACCTAACTGCAGTTTTCTCATTGACATTGCGTAGTCACTCATTTTAGTTCTGTGTTTATGTTTATGTATTTAGATGATAATTTTAACATTCACTTTTAAATTTATAAATGCAGTTTTGCTGCATAGTTTCTTTTTAGATGAATTTTTTCACAGATAAGGTAGCGTAATTTCCTACAGTGGTTAAAACTAATGTCTTACCGATATACTGTCCAGGGTTTGAATCCTTCCTCCAGTTGTTATGTATGTGGACTTCACATGCTCTCACTCTGCCTGTGTGGGTTTTTCTCAAAGAACTCTGTTTCTTTTCACCCACATACAAAACTGTATGAAAGGTTAATTTGCTATTTAAAATTTTAAATTTTAAATGGCACTCCATTCAAGGTTGTGTCATGCCTTGTGCCTGATTTTGCTGGAACTGGCTCCAGCCTTCCATGATGCTGAAATGAATTAAATGGTTTTGAGAACGTTAAATTATTCTGCTATGGTATGTGTTAGAATGTTGATATTGTCACATTCATTCATGAACATACTAATAGTTTAGTCTTGCTGGATTGCAGCTTATTCCCCTATCTATTCCTCTGTCCACTACCATTCTTTTATCATGGAGTAAAAGCAGGAAGCTTATCTAGTTCACATGAACGAAAATTTCTTTCACCCAAACTTTAAAAATGTATTAGTAAATCACCTTTTTTTAATCTTCTTTTACTTGTTCATAGGTGATATATTTTTAAGGTACACTGTTGTCTGCAAAAGAGGAGGGAACACAGTGGTGTAGTGGACACCCCTGTGAGGCCTGGGTGCCTTCAGGTCCCCCTCATTAGACCTCTACAAAGCCAGCCACAAAAATATATATTTAATTTTTTAAAAAGAATAAAATATTTTTTGCATTTTTATGTTAAATAAAACGTGTTGTGTGACATTAAAAGCAGTAGACAGGAGGAGAAGTGGGAATGGTAATACTTAAAATCTACAAAAGTTAAAAAATAGACAATGAACAGGTTACATCATGATAAAAAAATAAAATAACTAATTAAGGTTAAGGTTAAGGTTTCTTTATTTGCCATTTGTGTATAAAACCGACAGTCAAAGCACATTGAAATTCTTATGCAGAGATTTTTCAGAGTCATCATAGTAAACATTTTAAACAAAAAGTAAACAATAAAACAATATAAATACATAAAATGAATTATACCAACACTATACAAAATTGTGGTAATATCTACACAAAAAATACAATTATATTGCAGATATTGCACAGTTAAAATATTTCACATTTATCACTCGTCATTTACATAACAAGTGAAGTGAAGTAATGTGGGGTTATTTCACATATTCAGTAATTTGTTTTGCCATCAGTCTGACTGTGGCAGGAAAAAAACGATTGAAAAACCTTGTTCTGTGAGTGATGATGCTGTCCGCTCTGCTGTGTCTCAGATTGTACATACAGTTTTTGTGTCTGAGCAGAGAGTGAGCTGGATGGAATGAATCCCTGATAATTCCCTCTGCTCTTTTCCGACAGCGATGTGCGTACATAGAGTCCATAGAAGGAAGTTTTGTCCCTATGATCCTCTCCGCAGTCTTTATGACTCTTTGCAAAGCCTTCCTCTCTGCCTGTGTGGTGTTCCCATAGCAGACAGTGATGCCTGTGGTAAGAATACTCTCTATCAGTCCTCTGTAGGCCTGGGTGAGAGGGTGATAGTTCAGGCCGGCTTTCCTGAGCAGCCTAATGAAATAAAGCCTTTGCTGGGCTTTTTACACTGTGGCTGTGGTGTTAAGAGTCTAGCTCAGGTCTGATGTAACCTGCAATCCCAGGAATCTGTGGCTGTCAGCCCTCTCCACCTCAGTCCCTTTGATGATAAGAGGGGGAGAATTCTTCCTAAAGTCCAGTATTATTTCTTTGGTCTTGTCTGTGTTGAGGATGAGGTCGTTCTCCTCTCCAGGGTACTGTACCTTGACTCATCCCCCCCCCCCCTTGATGAGCCCCAGGATGGTGGTGTCATCAGCATATTTAATGACGATGGTATTGTCCTGAGTGGAGACACAGTCATAAGTGTACAGGGTGAAGAGTTTGGGGCTAAGGCAACAGCCTTGTGGGGATCCTGTGCTGACTGTGAGCTCAGCAGACACCTGTCCTCCCATTCTCACCACCTGTGGTCTACCTGTCAGGAAATCCAGGATCCAGTTACAGGTGGGAGTTGGGACGCCTGGGTCTGTTAGCTTCTCAATCAGTTTGCCTGGGCGAATGGTATTGAAAGCAGAACTATAGTCCAGGAAAAGCATCCTGGCATACGTTCTGCTACTTTCCAGGGGCCTCATGCATAATGCTGTGCTTAGAATTCGCACTATAACATAACGTAAGCACAAAAGCGGAAATGTGCTTATGTACAAAAAAATCCAGATGCAAAAATCTGTGGGAACGCCAGCTTCCACGTTCTTCCGCTAGTCAGCGTGAAAATTAACGCACGTGCATGCGCCTGCTGCCCCACCCAAACTCCTCCCAGAATTACGCCTCTTTGAATATGCAAATCAAAATAAATAGCCCTTAAGCTCAGCGTTCTGTGAAACGCCAATGGCAAAAGCACGGGGGAAAATAGAATTTCAGTGAATACCAACTGGAGGCAAGGAAAAATGTTGTTTTTGTTGGTTTTAAAAGTGGTATAAACAAAAAAAGGAAGTTAATCGAGTGACATAGCGTGTCGGAGAAACTCGAAAGCTCAAGTTCACAAAGTCGCACAGTGCCCTAAATAAAAAAGAAGTTGTCAGATATCAAAGTTGTTGTGAAATTTTGTCATTAAAGTAGAACATCATAAACTTCATCTTAAAATTGTTTAATTTACTAGTTTCTCAAATCCCATCATAACTAAAGTAGCACGTTAAATGCTTTGTTTTGTATTTGATCTTCTATGTGCTCTATGTGTGTGAATCATTACGTGCTTCCGGTCTTTCTCTTCTTCCGACAGGACACAAAATCCATTACATTCATGATATTACAACTGTCTGAAAAATTAAATATGTGATATCATTTTCATGATGATAGGAGTTAAAGCATGTTATTAAACATGGGAACACAGTGGCGCAGTGATTGTTTAAGTCTCACACAAGATGCGTGATGCGCCATGCGTGACCTTCGATGAAATACTTGTAGAAGTACTGTCTCCTTCAAATATACTAACTTCCAATTCCTATCCTTACTTTTCTTTCTCCAAATACCCAATCGCCATACAATCAGCTATGTAATAGACGTTAAGCCATCTGTAAGCTTAGAACGACGATTCTTCAAAACATTTAAGGAACATTGAAATATCTTTGTAGTACGTGTTTAATTATTCTATACAGCTATCCTTCCAGTGTTGCGTCGACACCTGCAAGAATACAGTGCAAGACAGGAACAATCCGTGTCCTCACATGTTTAATTATTAACAATATAGATTATTTAAATGAAGTTAAAGTTTTATCTGTATAATAAAATAAACATATTTTGCTGTATTTCATCTTAAAAATGATGTCGTCATCATATGTAAATACACGCTTAATAATAAAGTGGCTCAGTTTGTGCAATATTATAACTGTATCGCAAGTTTACAGTGAGGTAATTGTATTTATAAGTACAAACAGTTCTACAAGGAGCACTTGATGGACTGATTGAGTGCGTTTAGAGCTCTTGGGATGAAACTGTTTCTGAACCGCGAGGTCCGTACAGGAAAGGCTCTGAAGCGTTTGCCTTATGAGAGCAGTTCAATAGACAGCATGGCAGCGTGTGCTTGATGCTGTACACCGATAATTTTCTTTCCGATCAGCTGCTGTACAGCTGTGATTCACACTCAGATACAGTGATATAAATTGTCCGAGTGGTGCACTGAGAGTAATATGGAAAAAGATGATTCGATGTGGCAACCCCTAACGGGAACAGCTGAAAGAAGAAGAAGGGGAAGTGAGAGTAACAACGCTAAAGAAGTTATGGTATTTGGAATAGTTTGACCATTCTGTAGACCATTATATTGTTACAGGTTAATTACAATCAGATGCATTAAACTAATAAACAATATGCGGTTAATATTAGTGTATTTATAAAGCCGCGTCAGGGATGTGGATTTAAAAAAGAAAGTGTAACCACACAGGAACAGTAGCACTGCTTTGATGCTGGGTGCCGCCAGTCTGCAAAACGGAGCTCAGAACTTGTGTATGTCAGGGTATGAGCTACCGTGGAAATGTGCGTGGCTTTACGCCAAGTTTAGGTTTTATACATCTTGATTTGAACGTGGAAACGTTCTTACGCAACATTTTTGTGCATATGCACCATTTATACATGAGGCTCCAGGTATTGCAGAGTGTGATGTAGGGCTATTGCTACCGTGTCATCCACTGATTGATTAGGGTGATAGGCAAGCTGGAAGGGGTCAACAGTGTCCGGGACCATATGGTTAATGTACGTGAGAACCAGTTTTTCTAGGCACTTCATGGCGACTGGTGAGAGTGCCACTGGCCTGAAGTCATTTAGGGTGGATGTGTCCAGTCTTTTGGGGACTGGTATGATGGTGGAGGATTTGAAAATATGGGGGACTACTGCCTGGGATAATGACAAGTTGAAGATGTCAGCATACACACCAGCTAGTTGTTCCCCACAGGCCTTTAGAACTCTGGGAGAAACTGGGAGGTCCCACAGCCTTGTGGGAGTTCACCTTCTTCAGAGCTTTCAGGACCTGTGTATGTGTCACCTGGAAAGCAGTATCCGTGGAGTCACGGGGGACCTTTGAGGGTGTGTCTGTGTTCAGCCTGTCAAACCTGGCATAGAAGGTGTTAAGGCTGTCTGGAAGGGTATCATCTCGGGGGTCTGTGGTTGTTTTTATAGTTCTCCTGTAGTTTGTGACAGATTGAATTCCCTGCCACATGCTGTGCGTATTGTGGTTGAGGTAGTAGCCTTCAAGTTTATGTGAGTGTGCCCTTTTTGCTGCTCTGAGGGACTTCTGTAGCTTGTACCAGGCTCTCTTATACTCCACTTGATCTCCTGACTTGAAGGCCTCCCACCGCTTCCTGATTTTCTGTTTTATGTCCCCATTAAACCAGGGTTTTTGGTTGGGGAACATATGCATAGTCCTGTGAGGGGCTCATATGGTTGTGCACCAACTAATGTAGTCACTCACAGTCTCTGTGTATTCATGGATATCTTTAGTGGCCTCTTTGAAAATGCTCCAGTCTGTGGCCTCTAAGCAGCCCTGCAGACTAGCTTTTGCATCATCAGTCCAGGTGTTAACGGTCCTGACTATGACTGGCTTTATCTTGAACCTTTTGTTGTAAACTGGATTGAGCCGGATTGCCAGGTGATCAGACCTTCCAAAATGGGGTTTTGGTTGTTGCTATAGCAGTGGTCCAGTGTTTTATTTCCCCTAGTGGGGAAGTTCACAAACTGATGCAGTTTAGGCATGTTTTTTCCAGAGATTGCTATGGTTAAAATCTCCCAGAATAATAACAGCGGAGTCAGGATATGTGTTTTCATGCTCGTTGATCATATCATGTAGCTCCTTCAGTGCAGCCTCCTCCTTAGCGCAGGGGGGGATATACACGACACTCACAATAATGCATTGCAGTTCTCTGGGTAGGTAAAATGGCCTTACGTTCAAAGTCAGATATTCCACATTTTCAGAACAGGATTTAGAAATGGTCTTACAGTCAGTACCACCCTGTGGAGCTCATCCATTTTATTTTCCAGAGACTGAACGTTTGCAAACAATATGACCAGGAGGATTAGCCTTCCATTTCTTACCATGTGCCAACTCCTCCCCATCTGCCACGCCTTCGCTTAGGCCTGCTCTCAAAAGAGGTTCCTATCGGGGACTGGCCTGGTGTCCAGTCAGCATAGCATGCTAGCTCAGGGTGGAATTCCAGCGAGATCGAGTCCAAAAGTCCGATATGGCTGTGCTTTCTCAGTTATAATAATGTCGCCTGATCATAAAGAACGTTTGAAGAGTGTGTCTTAACTCAACACAAAAAGTAAAAAGGAGAAAAGAAAAAAGAAATAACTTGATTCGGAGAGCTCCGCAATGTTGCCCTCTGGGGAGCACCATAGTTTCTATGTAATTATTGGCAAAATGCGGAAGTATCAAAACAAGAGATTACTTACTGTACATCTCCAGAATCGAACATCACGTCGAGCTCAACAGAAGAGGCTTTTTTTCTTCCTTGTCATCTTTGTCCATTTCTTTTCATTTTAGATGACCATGAGTCTATTAATAAAGATGTGCAGAGAAACTCAACAGCTCTAGAACAAAGTGCAAACAACAACATGCAGTATTTAAATGAAAATAAGAAAAAAATAACATTGGGTTCTCAAATGGTTTCATACATCAACTCCTTATCAGTTTTCCCCCAAACTGCAACAAGATGACCAGTGTAATAAAACAAAATGGATTGTTAGAAAGAGTTAGGGCACCTCGTAGGCGAACCCCATATATTTGTTGGCCAAGGAAAAAAAGAAGCAAGGCAAAGACAACAAAGCATGAATGTATTTTACAGATGGTAGTCAGAATTAGGGTAGGGGATATGGCCTTTACAGCATGCTCAGACACACTTATTTCTCAATTTAAAATCTTAAATATTTTTTGTTTTATTCAACCCTCCATAATTACACTAAAAACCCTATAAATAATTTAAATTTAGAAAAATTTCATAAATATGTATAAATAAAACATTAATTTATATACAGAAATTAATAAGAATTAATTAAATTTATAAATCATCAATAAATAGTAATCCCTAAAATTCAATTAATAAATAATCCATAAATAATAATAATCCCTTAATTAAACAATAATTCCTAAAATCCTAATCCCAAATTCCCCTAATTAATTTTACTTTTCATTTAATCCCAATGGATACCAGGTATTCAAAGCTCTGATCCAATTAGTCTCCAATTTTAATCTTCTTGTTTTGTTCCAATCTGTCTGCTGCTGTAGACCAAACATTACAGGTTTATGACCTTCTTGTGCAAAATGGGCATATAATACAGTCTTTTTCTTTTGATTTTCTATTAACCTGAGATGTTGTATAAATCTCTCTTGTAAAGCATTTTTGGTCTCCACTACATAAAACATCCCACACGTGGAGCATTGAATTCAATAAATACAGTTTTTAGAGTGAATCTGGAAGTTTTTAAAAACAGGTCTTTCCTCCTTTGTTAGTTTATTAAAAATATTTATCATGATATTTACTTGATATTTATCATGTACCAGAAGATCTTTTAAATTCTTATTTCTCCTATATGCCATAATTAATTGGCATTTTTTGTAGTAGTCAGAGCTTGACTGACTCAAAGATGACGGTGTTGCCCCTTAAGAATAAGCCAGACTAGATGGGGCGGCGTCAGTTAGTTTGGTGTTCATCCAGTCTGCAGGAAGAAAAAGAGGAGAAGCATTAGGTGACAGTGCTGACCCTTGGGTTGGGGTGGAATTACAATTAGATGAGACCTCGACTTGCCTCCCAAGTGCGCGTGTAATACACCAGGCACAGCACAGATTTAATTCAACATGATATCAGAAAAAAAATTCTGACTTCAGCAATAGAACACCCAGGTAGCATTTTTCTAGGGACTGATGATGAAAAAAAAAGTTTTAAATGTAGGAAATTGTCAAGGATTGCTCAGAATCCCTGTAGTACAGGTCTATGTTCACTCTGTTTAGGTTATTTTTATATTTTCACTTTAGTTTTTAGGTGGTGCAGTGGTAGCATTTCTGCCTCACAGTAAAGAGACCAGGGTTCATGACCCAAGTCCTCCCTGTGTGGAGTATGCATTGTTTTCTCCATGTGGGTGTCCTCCAGGTGCTCCGGTTTCCTCCCACTGTCCAAACACATGCAGGTTAGGTGGATTGGCGATGCTAAATTGACCCTAGTGTGTCCTTGGATGCTATGCTATAGGCACCCACAAACCTACACAGGACTAAGCGTTTTAGAAAATGACTGACTGACTTTAGCTTTTATTAGGATTAATCATTATGATCAAGTTTGAAGTGTCCTGATTTGGTCTGTTTAATCTATGGAAGTATTTTTTTTATAATTTTTTATTGTTTTACATTGTTATTCCTTTGCATGAATGCTGCCATTTTGTTGACAGTAACTGCACCACTGTGAAACTACCAGGTACAACCTTACTTTTGATTTCTGAAACCCCAAAAAATCACCATTTACACTGCATGTCTATGCCCATTTTTTCACTCAGATGTGACACAGATCTGAGTTTTTGGAAAATGTGATTACAAAAAAAAAAAGATTTCAAATCACAACTTTTCAGAAAAGTATTATACTGCTCTCATAACAACTGTTTTGATCCATGCCTTCCCATCATGCTCTCACCAGTCCTTTTGGCCACTTGCTTCTATGTGCAGAATACCCGCACTAATAATTGCACAATGTGGTGGATTGACTTCTACCATATAAGCTGATATTTTGTATATCTTTATTTGAAAACTAGACAAAGCAAATGTAATATCAGATAGTGATTCAGGAGGAATGTTTTACTTCAATGATAAGAGCAGAGGTTCTTTGATGTTTACCTAACCAACCCCCTAGGTTTTTGGACTGACGCAGGATGTGAAATTTATGGAGGGGTGGGTTTGGGTTTAGCATCAGACTAGCTTGACAAGGGTGATTGTGGTTGGTTTTAGAGCCTATAAGCCATCCACCACAGAAAGGTGATAAACTGACTAAACAAAGCAACTGGGGGAGTTGTACCTGAATGTTATTGATCCAAAGTATGGCTGTTTATGATTGGTTTTGATTCAGAGGCCATTCTCTACTACAATTCCCCACTGGTGTGTGTTTTCTGGTAAGAATACTATAAAGATGGTCACTTTGCCTCTCTCTTTTTTTCACCATCTGGCCATGAACAGAAGACCATTATGAAGACAACTCTATTTCAGCAGCTATATTGAGACAGGTGTGTGGCCTGTTACAATACACCATTCACTCTTTTCAAAACTCATGTGGTAGTAAAGAAAGCTAGACTGAAGATAAGCCGAGTGCCACCTATGGACGTAAAATGTACTGCTACTTATTGTTTTTTGTTTCACCTCATACAATTTCTTGTATTAGGAATTTGTTAGTTTTTGCATACCCCTTGGGGTCAGAGGGCAGGGACCAGCCACTGTACAACACCCCAGGAGCAATTGCAGATTAAGGGCCTTGTTTCAAGGGCCTAGCAGAGTAGAATCTCTTTCGGCAGTAACGGGGATTCGAACCAGCAACCTTCCAGATACCAGACCAGATCCTTAGCCTCAGAACCACCACTTCACTCTGTCAGCCACCACTCCACCAGTAGGCTATAAGAATATGGTTTGCCAATATCCCTAATATTTTTGGGTATTTATCAATAATACATTATTAAATGTGTTACTTAACTCCTGGCTTTTTCTTTACTATGTCTAATTGCATGAGATTACAAATGCGGGCTGAGTGGTAAGTGTATGGGATTTTAGTAACTTTATTAAGGTGTACACAATAGAGAGCATAAGAGGGAAAATAGTGTCACTATAGGATCTTATACAATAAAACACACACAAACCAACTGTTTGATTTTTCATTTTCTGTTCTCTTTATTTGTCATCACGAGCTTACAAATTTGCAAAAATATCTGCACTGAAGCAATGAAAAGTAGCTCTGCTACCAGCATCTATCTGACAAAACTGTTTTATTAATTTTGTACATGTCAGGATAGACATCTGTTCTTATATCAGATCCTGTATAGTGGAAGAAATTTTTCCCTTCTCTCTTTTGACATTTCTTCAAATTTGCAATCTCTCCCCCATCCAAGCTAATTCTTTTACTGTGTGGGACTCTTTTTTTAAATCTACAGTAACATCCACCTAAAGAGCCAACACCCATCATCAGACCCCTTTCTTCCATTTGGATGCTGATGCACACTTGCTTCTGATGAATTAATTTTTGAAGTCTGTGTGCCATAACACAGGCATTACTATGGGTCATTGGCTAAATTCTGGAACTTTGAAAAGTAAATCCAGCAATGTTAGTTTTCTAATTCAGACTTTTCTTTCAGATGGGCAGTGCCAAGCACCTAGTAAGCAATCAATTCAAAAAGAGACCCATTATGCAACCCAGACATCAGAGAAGACACCAGGCTGAGACCTGACTTAAAGCGCAGCAGTAAGAGAATTAGCTTGTGACAGTCGGAAAGACTGAGAATGAGTGCAGGTTTGAGTTTTTTTCATGCTGGGTTTCTGTTGTCTTACTTAGGGTACCTTCCAAAGGCATAACAGAAGAAATATTACAGGCATTTAAATTAATGAGGTCTTTTTAAAAAAGCCCTATTCAGCCTTCCTTCAGCCTACCTGAAGTTTGCTACAAACTCTTTTTCTTTGCACCTCGGGTCGTTATACAGGGTGGCGCAGGGAAATGGGAAATTTTCAATTGACATTCCATGCATGAATAAAAACTTTACAATATACATTTTTATGATGAAATGTATTGTACAGGATATGCAATTAATGATAGTAATCAATATTAATTTTATCTTTTGAAGAAAACATCATGAAGGTGTTGTCTATTTCTCCGTACACATTCTGACAGCCTGTTGTGAAAATTCTGCATTGCTTGACGCAACATGTCAAGAGGAATGCCAGCAATTTCCTCTTCAATCATCCTTTTTATTTCAGCAATGATTGCTGGACGTGTGCAGTACACTTGGAATTTAAAACATACCCACAGAAACAGTCCCCAAAAACAGTGAGATCTGGGGATCTCGGAGGCCATGGAATGGTATTCACGCTGAAATTCCCTTTGAGCAGCAGTCACACCATTATCATTCCTATAAAAGGCTTTCATAGCAAATGCTCGTTGCGCACCACTCCACTGGTTCATTTTAACTAATGGTAAGCGGTTCTAAACAATGTCGCATTAGTCCCAAACAACTGCCGACACCCCTGGGTCGGCAACACCTAGTTCCAAAATTACCCGTTTCCCTGCGTCACACTATTTTTCACATGAGTAGATGTTGAGAAAAAGAATGGGTTAGTCATAGGTGGTCCTCCATATCTTTGATTTTGACAAAGTGGCGCTTGATCCAAAACACTTTAAGGAACCATTGCCCTAAAACACTGGCTTCTCATAGTCACTGCTAACGATCAGTCACCCATAATTCATTCTCTCCACTCATATAATTCAGACAAAGAGTAGCTTTTTAAATATCTTAATTCTGCTCAGTTGTAGTTAATGCAGGAGCAAAGGGAAATTGGATTGGATTGACTAATTATCAGTTTAATTTTTGTCAATGATAATGATCAAATAGAACATTTTTTCAGGCTCCTATTTTATTTTTTTCTACCTTTCCCTATGGATTTCTTTTTATCAGAGTTATTTCACTGTAAATGAAGCAAATTTACAGTATTTTTCAGACCATAAGGCGCACTTAAAATCCTTTAATCAAAAATCGACAGTTTGCCTTATAATCCGGTGCGCGTTATGTATTAATTCTGGTTGTGCTT
Organism: Polypterus bichir lapradei; assembly: GCA_026402145.1. Lineage (NCBI taxonomy): Eukaryota > Metazoa > Chordata > Cladistia > Polypteriformes > Polypteridae > Polypterus > Polypterus bichir. The sequence goes on along the minus strand of JANRMT010062791.1, from coordinate 93,882,609 downwards.
ACTGACCTCGAACCGATTTTATGTGGTACACGGTGCTCAAAACTCTGTCAAAATGTTTTAGAATGACTTTGGTAAGCTACGAAGCCACACCGCTTGATGGATTGTTGGAGCATTACGGCTACCGTAGTCAAGAAGTTTACGTCAGGAGACCGGATGGCTTTTTCCACAAATCTCCGTCTCTATTGATCTGCGACTCCATGCGCGCCCATCTCACCGATACTGTCAAAATCCAAGTGAAGCAAACTAATTCGGAGCTTGCCATTATTCCGAGTGGATTAACCAAAGACCCAGGGACATCTTCCTCCAGGAGGATCCACCGGTCGAGCCTTGGCAATGTCTTTGCCACTCCCGTGAAAACCTCGGAGGAACAGTATAAAAATCAGGTCTTTGCACCCCTGTCCTCCTAGGACAGCTTCGCCATCTGTGGCCTGGCCTGCGGCATTCGTAGCACAGCCGCTGTCCCCCCGGTTGCATCCCTCTGTGAGACTGAAAGCACCTCGGCACTTCTAGCTCTGCCCTTTTCTCTGCTAAGGAGGATTCACTGGCCGGCCTTGTGCTTTTATGGCCCTTTTCCACTTTGTCAGGATACCCCTATTTTATTTTAGGGATCTCCTGTTTAATCTGGGGCTTGTCCATAGTTTGGGTCTCTCTATGAGTAAAAGAGAGCCCCTTTCCTGTCTGCAGCCCTTTAGATTTATTTATAACACGGGCCAGGGTCTTCAGGACCGAATTGCTCCGAGAGACAGCACCATCCAGCTGCTCTGGCTCGATCGGCCCTTCCCCTGACCGGTCTGTCATCGTTTCACAGTCCCTTGTAGGGCTCGCAGTGACTTGGCACCCGCTACTTATTAAACGCGGGCCCTGATCACACTGCGTCCCTCTATTATGTACAATACAGGTACATAATGTATCGCAGCATTGTATAATACGGGAGTCTCCCGTCCGATTCGCCACAGGTACTCATTTACCTTCTTTATGGGCGCTTCAGCCGTCTCTCCCAAATCTCCGACGATCTTTCTTATTGCCGTCAGCATCTGCAAAATATCTCACATGGGCTTGATCAGTTTTTCGAGATCCTGCACGTTAAAAGAGTTATTTAATTTGGCCGGAGGCAGGTTCACTTCCTCGTTCTCCTTACCTGCCGGCCGGGAGCCAATGAGCCCGTCTGCTGTCGGCACGTGCTCTGACGGGTCTCGCGGAGGCTTCTGGGAATTGGAATTCTTTGTGTCTGAGGACCGGGTTGCCTTCTTCGGCGGACTGCAGTCTGTCTTTATTAATTTTTTGACAGACCGATCAGCCATTTCCCGGGCACCGGGTGTGGTCACGTGTCCCTCGTCGGCAGCCAACATGCAGAAGTCTCCTTTTGTGCTCGTCTGCTCGCACAGGAGCACACCAACGTCTTCGGGGACGTCTCCTGCCTCCCGTAGAGCCTCCAGATGGTCTTCTCCGAGGTACATGCACGGGACAAAATGAGTTATTTTAAATAGATTGTCCATTAAATCCCTGGCATGTACCTCATGATGATCGTTCTTCTCCGGAGGCTCCTTTTGATGTGTGTGGCTGCTCTGTAGCTCATCCCGAGCGTCAGTCATGACGAGCTCGGATCCTCCGCTGGTGCTGCTGTTTTTTTTGCTCCTTTTCTTTCACATGATGGACTTGGTGAAGGTAGGTTCCAGCACTGTTGCTGCGTGTCTGGGCGTCGATTTTTCGGGGTTCTCTGTCCACAGAAAATTTTTAAACAGGTCCTCTGCCAAAACGACACCCAGAGAATCCTGCATACTATGCCACTGTGACAGATAGGGGGCGCTATCGCTCCCTTGAACCCTTGGTTAAGACTCCAAACACCATATAAAAGTCCAAAAGTTGACTTTATTAATTAACAGCAGTGCACCAAGCACCCTCCTCTCCACAATATTAAATTCACCAGTACAATAACAATAATTCAATCCACCACTCCCAGACGCATTGCCACCCTTCCACCCAGCTCAGCTCGACGCTCTGGTGTCTTTCTCAGTCTTTTATATTCCCTGACCCGGAAGTGTTCCCAAGATGACAAGCCGGCCATAGACTACAAGCTAAATATTTCTAAGACAAAGGATATGGTTGTAGATCTCAGTTGCTCCACTGTTTCAGCTCTAATTAAAGGAGAAACCTTGGTTATTGTAGAGCACTACAAATATCTAGGGACAATCATTGTTAACAGGCTAAACTTTGATCTTTAAATGGAATTAATTTAAAGGAATTTGCTTATATATCAACAGAAAAAATAGGATGCAACACACATAAGACAGGCAAACATATAACATGAAAGGAGCTACATATTCTTTGTTCATTTAGTGTTTTTCCGGATTTGTTTGACTTTATAGGTTCTTTTTGTTTAGCATTTGTCTTTTGGAATTTTTGTGTGATGGCACATTCAGTTCTTCCTTGCTCTAAGGCTACGTCTTGGGTGAGATAGGGCTAAACTATTAGGGCACAATGCTTGTAACACAAACGCTTGTAAAAGAACAAAGTCTTACACTAGATACACAGGAGCAATGAAACATTAGAATGGAGGACTTGCTGTTTGGGACAGATAAACAGTTTTACAGCACCAAGCCTATACTGCCATTGATGGAGATGGCAGGTTTATAAATGAGAAGGGATCAGAAGATGAAATTTTGTGAAAAGAGAACGGGCAAGGGTCAAAACCAGAAACTCAAAATGTACTATGCTAAGTAATATTAATCACACACTTAAGTTTTGAAGGAGTTTATCTGAAATCCCATATTTATTTTGAAACCATAATGATAAAGAAAAAAAAACTGAAAAAAAAACTAATTAAAACAAATCCACATTATAATAAAGCCCTCAGGGGCGATATCCAGTGCTGTGTGGAGTTGCATTCTATTTCCTCAAGTCCAAATGAAAACATTTTGGTTTGTGCTGCAGTGCACTGTTTGTTTTGCTACATAGACCTTTGGCATGGTGTGATATTCATCAGCTTGCCTTCAGTATCATGCTGTTCGTCATATCCTTTGCAACTTCATAGGAAAACGTGGACCTATTCCTGGCACAAGGCTTTAGGTGCTGAAGTTGAATTGTTGAGAGCTTAAGTTTTGGAAGGTGGATCTCAAAATCTCTTTTGATTATGTGATTTGTAAAGCAGTTTACAAAAATATACTTATTGATATTATCCAACCGTTTTTCAAAGAATGTCACTTTCATCCTTGGACTTTCCAGGTTCAGTAAAACTCTTGGTTCTAATTTATCTGTACTTGACTTGTTTATTTTGTATTAGTTTCTGACTTTGGAAACATGTTCAGATACTGATTTCTATAAAAATTATCAGAATTATTCCAGGTAACTAAAAGAAAACATTGACAAAAATAATGCCACTGTTAAATTGCCTTGCAGAGAAAAATATTACATTTCCCTTTCACATCATGTTTATTTTGTACGTTTTTAAATTTCAGATTTGATGTGGATAAATTCCTTGGAGTGATGAGCATGATATACACCATCCAAGTCATTAACAACTCCACAGAAATCTTGCCAGGCATAATCCTGGGCTATGAAATACTGGACACCTGCAGTGACATTACTACTGCTCTAGCGGATGTTTTTCAGTTGCTGTCCCTATCCAAAGCCCCGGATCACCAAGCTGAAGACCTCTGTGATTACACAACATACAGGCCATTTGTTAGTGCCGTGGTGGGTCCAGGCTATTCTGATATATCAGTTGCCGTTGGAAGAGTATTTCAATTGTTCATGATGCCTCAGGTAATTTAATATAATATTATTGATTCCAAAATGCTTTTGTTACTTCTCTGTGAAGCTTAATACAACATGTACTTTCATTGCTGAGTTCTATTGTATGTTACATTGCAAATAATGTTTTGTACAGAAAATGACTGTTTATTTTTGTTGCTTTTACAGATCAGTTATTCGTCATCATCTACCATTCTGTCTGATAAAGCACAGTTCCCTTCCTTTTTAAGAACTGCTCCCAGTGAAACAGATCAAATAAAGGCAATGACTTTACTAATGGTTCAAATGAACTGGAGACATATTTTAATTATTGGAAGTGACGATGACTACAGTCAACAAGGAGTAACTGCCCTAGTTACAAGTGCCCAGCAAGCTAACATTTGCATTGACTTTTCTCAAACTGTTTCTACCAGTGAGATCACACATTTGCTCCATGGGCTTATTCAGAAAGTCAGGAAATCCCCAGCTAATGTTGTGGTTGTTTTTGCAAAAGCTACTTTTGCAAAAGTACTACTTCAAAGAGCGATAAATGACTCAGTCAAAAAAACATGGCTTGCAAGTGATACATGGTCTGTCTCCTCTTTCATCACTACCTTGCCAAACATAGACACGATTGGAAACATTTTGGGATTTTCCTTTAAAATGGACCAAGTCAACGGCTTTGCAGATTTCCTAGACAACTTACCGTCATCCCAGTGGAGTAGGAATCAGTTTTATGACGAGTATCAGAATTTACGGGCTATCTGCAACAGCAGCAGTATTAGTGAAATCATCAACTGTATTAGCAGTAAAAAAGCAGACAGTGTTACAAGAATGTTCTTGGGTCCAGATGGATTTTTGAAGGTGCTCATTGAAGCCGGCACACCTATTCCTTTTAATGTGTTCCTGTCAGTGTTATCTGTGGCACATGCCCTGCATGACCTGCTGGGCTGTGACAGCACATCATGTAATGGCAGCTTGGAGTTTACCCCATGGATGGTAAGCTTAGCTTCATTCCATTTTAATGCTGATATTCATTTATCCTGGCTTATGAGAGGTAGTTACATTTTGTATTTTATGTGGTACTGTTCTTGTGTTACTATAAAAAACTATGTTACAGATAGATAGATAGATCAACTATCATGGTTATTACCCTAATATAGTCCAAAGAATCCCATAATCACTTTTTTAATAATGATAAATGTGTACAAAACACATGAGGGAGGAATGATTACAAGAAAAGGATAGAAGTATCAAACAAAAAAGACAAACCCAGTGTGTTCAGCTATGCCTGATTAAACAGGTTCTGGTATTAGAGTTGTGTCGTTCACGAACGAATCGATTCTTTTGAACGGCTCATAAAAATGAACGATGGGAGCCGAGTCGTGGCTGGGGGGGAGCCGTTCTTTCTGTCGTTCTTTTTTTTCCTATGCGTGTTTCACACAGATGCACACAAATTAGCTCCTCCACGAGACAGAACAGTCTTGCGGAGGGGGAGGGACGCACCCAGCAGGGGTGCTACTGCCTACCAATGATGATAGTTGTGCATGCATCCTTCACGTGAGTACTCCACCCTGCGTGCCTCTCATTGGGTAGGAGCCATAGACTGTAAATACTGAGGAACCAGGGAGTAGGAGCGGAGCCATGACTTGTGCATGCTGCTGTCACATGCTTACTCCAGTAAAAATAAAAAAATAAAAAAAATAAAAAGTGCGAGTGCCTCTCTGTCTCAGTGCCAAAGTCAGTAATAGCGGGTCGTTCGAAGGAATAAGACACACACGTGAAAAAGAGCCAGAGGAAAAGAAGTAGCATTTGGGTGCACTTTTCTCGCGAAGAAAACTGTAAGGCTAATGCAGCATTTGTCAGAAAGTCATTTCATTTAAGTCTGGGTCAACAAATAATTTACACAGGCATTTGAAGACTCAACACCCAACACTGCAGGTCACAGGTTTGAGAGCAGAGCCAGACTCAGACAACAACCGTGACACTGATGTGTCCATTGCCTCCTCTGCCTCCACATCAAGTGCAACTGCAGCCCCAGCAGCCTCTGACCCCACTGGGCCCACCACATCGCCTGGCCAGGCATGACCAAAAAGAAAGCAGACATCCATCAGTCAATATTTACCTCCTGTCTTCGTCTTGACCCCATTAAGACAGGAGAAGATAGATGAAGACCTGGCAAAGATGATAGCCACTGACTTCCAGCCTTTCTCAATAGTGGAGGACACAGGATTCAAAAAATATTCACAGGCGCTCAACCCCTCCTATATTCCTCCAAGTAGGAAGGCCTTAGCCCAGAAGGTCACGGATATGTATGACAGGGAGACAGCATCTTTGAAGAGAAGGGTGTCAAAAGTACCAGCTGTCTGTTTAACCACAGACTGTTGGACTTCAAGAACAACAGCATCATATATGTCTGTAACCTGCCATTTTATCGAGGATTTCCGTGTGGCCTCCTGCCTCCTGGACTGTTTTGCGGCACACAGCAGACAACATTGCACAACAGCTGCTTAGTGTTGCAGCAGAGTGGGGGGCGGACAAGAAAGTAGTGTGCTGCCTAACCGATAATGCAGCAAATGTTACTAAGGCTATAGAAACCATTGGATGGACGCACCTTCCATGCCCGGCCCATACTATTAACCTGGTGGTAAGAGATGCCCTGCAAGCTTGTTTACCCCAGGCTTAGCAAGCTGATGGCCAAGAAGTTTTGTGTTGTGGCGACATCAGTTCCCTCTGAGAGAATATTCTCGAAAACTGGACAGATAATCTCAGAGAGGAGAAGTCGCCTTAAGCCCAAAAAGGTCAGAGCTCTTGTCTTCCTTAATGCAAATTTGCCCAAGAACAAGAAAGAGGCAGAAAAAGCCATAAAGTAAGGAACTGCTTTGTATTTATTTACATTGCATTTTGTGTTCATTTAAGACTTGAAGGGGCTGATGTCCTATTTGCAAAGTTTACAGTAGTAATAGTAGTAATAGCTAGTAGTAGTAATGTAGACATTTCCATTTTATTTATTCTAATTTTATCTACAGTATATATTTAAAACTTGAAATATTTTTTGTTTTCTATCAAAATGTTCTTGTGTGATAACAATGTTCTTGTGTGGAAGTGTTTGTAGTAAAAGCTGTTTTGCACAGAAATTCATTGCAGCCGGCTTTGTTTTTGATGTTTATTTGTGAGTAGGTATTGTATGAATAACATAAGTCAACGTAGCTTTACACATACATACACTTTGTACTAAAGGGAAATCCAAAATAGTGATGTCACTGTCTAAGCAGAAGGATGTTGTGCAACCCTATGGAATATAGTCCACACATGACAAATGAGGTAATAATCAATATTTCAGAATAATTCAAACTCAGATATTGGTGTGTGATATCTGAGTTTTAATTATTTGACTAGTAGTACTAGGGTGTTGTACCGTGTTAGCCATTATGAATGTAGAGAAGAGCCAAGCAAAATGACCCCTTTTATTGGCTAACTAAAAAGATTACAATATGCAAGCTTTCGAGGCAACTCAGGCCCCTTCTTCAGATGTAATTATTTGACTACAAATCTCACCTCATCATTCTTCCCAGTGATTATTTCCAGGATAAACTGAGATGCCCCCAAGCTGGCGTCTTAAACCTGATTAAATATTTAAAAAGAGCCAAAGAGCCGTTCTTTTGAACGGCTCTTTGAAAGGAACGGATCACCAAGATCCGGATCCCCTCAAAGAGCCATAAATCCCATCTCTATCTGGTATAAAACTATAAGCTTTCCCACTTGTTTACCTCCTAAAATACAATGTCATGAGCACCAAGGCCTCTCCTGATCACCTTTCCTCTCATTTGTTACAACTCTTTGGCCTCATTTATTTTCTATTTGTCTTTAACCCAGCTCACCCGCCAACTATTTTGAAGTGGTACCGTAGATCCCGGAATATAAGCCGAGAATTTCGTCCTAGATTTTTTTCAGATTCAAGATTTCCAGCGCAATGCCGGTTTTGCCAATCAATACGGAAGTAAATAATGACGAAACCATAGAGCCATCTTTCAGATGAAGAAGTAACTTTGCATGCCGGTACTTTAAATTAAATAAAGAATTTATTCAAAAAAGTGTTTTAGTTGTTGATTTTATTAATAAAATTTATAATAAATTATTGGGAAGTTTAAAATAAAATTTTTTCTTTTGATTTATGACCAACATCTTGCGTTACGACCCGAATGCGGTCACGTGTATCCGCTTGCGCGATTGTAAACAAACAACCGAGAGCGTTAGTAGCGTCAGTTGGAGCCCAGATACATGTGTTTGTGGATGTAATTTCGGTCATTGCAGTGATTTACCTACATATATAATTCACTAAGACCATGCAAGCAAGACACATAATTGCTAAGGAAGGAAGAGAAGGTAAAGAAAGCTATCACAATCGAAACGAAGATGGAAATTGTGTGGAAATATGAAAGTGCTGTTCGTGTGACTGATCTTGCTAATATGTACAGCATGTCGAAATCCACAATCTCGACAATTTTACAAAGAAAAGATTTGCATTCTCCTCCTCCTCCCTTCCTGCAGCCCAAAGATGTCAAATTAAATGGTGAGTACAGTATTGTTGTTTCTAGAATAGAATAGAATGCCTTTTATTGTCACTATACACATCTACAATGAGATTAAAAGCAGCTCCTTAAGTGCAGAAAAAAAGTTCTGTATAGGGCTTGTATGGTTGTTTTTTTAGCCTTAGCATAACGCCAGATCTGTGGCCCCGCTTCTGCTTTCTTTCCCTCCTCTGTCTGCGTCGTCTCCTAGACCCAACAACAATCCATGGAGAGCCTGCTGGTCTCGCTATGTTGTCTGGGATGTAGTGCGTGTGATGAAAAACACTCGAAACAGATGTCTGGCTCTGGACACCGATGTCTATAAGGTTCTGACGGGTGTAGCGGATGTTCGCCGAACCGATCGTGCACAAACAAGGAAAAAAAAAAAAAGTACAAAAACAACAAAAAAGTGCACTGAAAAGGAGAGCCCTGAGCCGCTGTGCGCCGCCATGCTCCTAGCTTAATCCAGCCTATTTCTGGTAGGCTAGGCACTTTTTATAACTTTTTGGTTAGTACATTAGTAAAATTATTGGTGTTTTGGTAAATTATGCATATTATACAACCCTTTTTTATTATGAAAAGGTTAAGTAAGTGTTGCAGTGGGAGGTTCGGAACAAATTATGGGTTAGCCTTCGGGAATGAATTAAGTTGTTAAGTCAAGGGTCCAGTGTATTGCGTATTTACGTTAGTCAAATTTATAACGAGTCTCCGGAAATCCACCCGCCGATGTACCGTATTTGCGTATATAGTTTCAACACAAAGGCTTCATTTTACCATATTTCTCCGCAATTACTTCCTGGTTTCCATCAAAAATGCCGGCAGTCTCAAATTCTCGCCGATAAACATGATAAATATACCTGAAGAGACACTTTTAAGGAAATTTAGAAAATTTTGCTTGGAGAAGGGGGTCAGCTTAAATACCGGTCATCGACAAATACATGTAATTTAGTCGGTAGAGTAGGGGGTCGGCTAATATACCGAGTCGGCTTGTATTCCGGGATCTACGGTAACACAAATATGGCAAAAATGGTTAAAGGCCTCCAAAAAAATCCAAAAACCAGGCAAGGAGTTTCATTAGCCTGCCTAACACTAGGCCTCATCTGAGGCAACCTGCCCCCAAACTCAACAGGCAGGCTTTGGCCTGCACAGGCTTTAAAAGTTCCAAAGATACTACAACTATTTAAAATATGCAATCCTTAAAGGGAGATGATGACAATGATCATGTGGCTTAAAGGACAAACAAAAAAGTATCTTTATAAATAAAGAATCTATTTATATCAATTAAAAGAAGCACAAAACTTGCAAGGCCCAGGAGAATGGGCACAAATGAGACAAAAACAGTTTACCTAAAAGGCAGTGCAAGTTACAAGTTACAAGTTCAAATCGTAGTCCAGAGAGCAGTTCTCCAAATACAAAGCAAAATCCCACAATAGCCAGAAATATCCAACAACAGCATTCACAGAAGAAATGCACTGTACAACAATGACAGTGAACCTCTGAGGGTTGTACTTCCAGCTCTGAAATATAAAGGCTGAAGCAGTAACATAATGGTTGCTCTGCCTCTTGGAGCTCCACCCACAGAAAACAAGGAGCATACAGTCATATGAAAAAGTTTGGGAACTCCTGTCAGCCTGCATAATAATTTACTCTACTTTCAACAAAAAGGATAACAGTGATATGTCTTTCATTTCCTAGGAACATCTGAGTACTGGGGTGTTTTCCAAACAAAGAGTTTTAGTGAAGCAGTATTTAGTTGTATGAAATTAAATCAAATGTGAAAAACTGGATGTGCAAAAATCTGGGTCCCCTTGTAATTTTGCTGATTTGAATGCATGTAACTGCTCAATACTAATTACTTGCAACACCAAATTGGTTGGATTAGCTCGTTAAGCCTTGAACTAGACAGGTGTGTCCAATCATGAGAAAAGGTATTTAAGTTGGTCAATTGCAAGTTGTACTTCCCTTTGACTCTCCTCTGAAGAGTGACAGCATGGGATCCTCAAAGCAACTCTCAAAAGATCTGAAAACAAAGATTGTTCAGTATCATGGTTTAGGGTAAGGCTACAAAAAGCTGTCTCAGAGGTTTAATCTGTCAGTTTCAACTGTAAGGAATGTAATCAGGAAATGGAAGGCCATAGGCACAGTTGCTGTTAAACCCAGGTCTGGCAGACCAAGAAAAATACAAGAGCGGCATATGCGCAGGATTGTGAAAATGGTTACAGACAACCCACAGATCACTGCTAAAGACCTGCAAGAACATCTTGCTGCAGATGGTGTATCTGTACATCGTTCTACAATTCAGAGCAATTTGCACAAAGAACATCTGTACAGTAGGGTGATGAGAAAGAAGCCCTTTCTGCACTCACGCCACAAACAGAGTCACCTGTTGTATGCAAATGTTCTTTTAGACAAGCCAGATTCATTTTGGAACAAAGTGCTTTGGACTGATGAGACAAAAATTGAGTTATTTGGTGATAACAAAAAGCGCCCTGCATGACGGAAGAAGAACACCACATTCCAAGAAAAACACCTGCTACCTACTGTCAAATTTGGTGGAGGTTCCATCATGCTGTGGGGCTGTGTGGCTAGTTCAGGGACTGGGGCCCTTGTTAAAGTCGAGGGTCGGATGAATTCAACCCAATATCAACAAATTCTTCAGGATAATTTTCAACCATCAGTCACAAAGTTGAAGTTATGCAGAAGTTGTGCAGTTTTTCCCCTTCGTTGTATCTTAATGATGACAATTAAAAATGAGCAGAGCAGATACGCTGGCAAACAACACTGAATAATCAAAGACTGCAACTACTTTAGTGTCAGACCGACTAATTAGTAAATAATGGATTAATTAAACAATTAGAACACCTAGAAAAGTAGAATGAAAATCAAGATGAAAATATTGTTACAAAGAAAAAATATATTATTCCCATATAACTGCTTGGTACATTTTAATACATTTTTTTTTCCAAACTTAGTTTTCTAATTTCTATATTGTTCCCAAAGCACAGAACTTGGGAACTAACACATCACTTAATTAGCCCAGGAGTCCAATTAAAAACAGAAGCTGGCTGGAACAAAAACCTGCAGCCACAGTGTGCCCCCAGGTCTGAGGGTGGGAAACACTGCTCTAGAGGCTCTTACATTTACAAAGGGAGGGTCAACTAAGTATTGATGTAATATCTCTGTTTGGGTGCCCAAATTTATGCACCTGTCTCATTTTGTTATGATGCATATTGTATATTTTCTGTTAATCCAATAAATTTAATGTCACTGCTGAAATACTACTGTTTTCATAAGGCCTGTCATATATTAAAAGGAAGTTGCTACTTTGAAGCTCAGCCAATAATAAACCAAAATCCAAAGAATTAAGAGGGGTTCCCAAACTTTTTCATATGACTGTATTCAAACTACCTAAACACACAATGCATATACTAATATTAAATAAGAATTAAATGTAACAATAGTAACAAAAAATACATAAAAACAAAAAAGGACATGATGAATCATAAAATAAAAGTAAAACAATAAAATGGAAGGTAAAATGGTTGTCATGTTCTTATTTGTTTACTATGGACACCAATGGCATCTGTTACAAAGTCACATGGCATATGATGCTATCAAGCTATACCTGTACTTCTTTTTGAAAAATCATTTCATAGATGATCAGCTGCTTAGTGATAATTATAGACATAATTGTGAGATCTGCACCCCAAGTTATTCCCCCCCCCCCCCAGTATAGCATGTACAGTATATGTTTTTATCAGCTGGAGATTAGTAGGAGGCCATGCCAGTTGCTTTTAACTGCTTATTTTAGTGCCTCCAACCTTTTGTATACCAAAGTGTATTCCGTTACTTAAGAATGCAAAATGCTGCACTAGCTGAACAGTTAATTCACTTACCACTTATAAAACATGTGTTGTCCATTTTTTAAACACCTGATAGTGGGAAGTTTTAAATACTGTTATTTCAAAAATGTATGTAAAAGGGTTTGTTACTTTGTAAGAAATTCAATTTATGCAATAAAAGATCTTCTGAAGAACTCCTTTTTGAAAGACAGAGGTTAAGCCCTTACTGGGTTCACATACATCAGCTCACAAACTGAGCAGCTCCAGTTTTTCCTAAGCATGAGTCTACTTTAACAATCTCTTCATCAGACTTTACAGAAACTAGCGTATCAAAATAAAATCAAGTCATATCCATTTTATTTTCATTGCGTTCTGGCAACTTTAGATCAGATATAATGATTTTTATATTTAAGGATATAGTGATGAATAATTAAAATTCTGTTCATGTTCATTGCAGCTGCTTGAAAAACTGAAAACTGTGAGATTCACAGTGGAAAATCAAGGCATTAATTTCACCTTGGATACAGACCAGCCAATTGAATTTGACCTTGTATTTTGGGAATACCGCAACAATGGAATCAAAGTGCAAGTCATCGGCAATTACACTGAACAAAAAAACTTCACCATTCAAGAGAACTACAAAATTATACTACAGGTATGCTTGCTTTAAACAAGACAGCACGTGTAACTTATTTTCTCCCACAGTGCAAAGGCATACAGGTAGTCTTAATTAAATTTAATTAATTTAATTTAATTAATTTAATTTAATTAGTAGGTGCATTGGGGGTTCTAAATTGTCCCTAGAATGTGCTTGGTGTGTATGTGTGTGTGTGCACCCTGTGGTGGACTGGCACCCTGCACTGGGTTTGTTTCCTGCCTTGCACCCTGCATTGGCTGGGATAGGCTCCAGCAGACCCCCCGTGACCCTGTAGTTAGGATATAGTGGGCTGGATAATGGATGGATGGATGTAAATAAGTACATAGATAGAAGAGAACATATATAAAATAGTCACAGAATAATTATCACTTCACTTTCAAAACAAATTACACACAAACACGAGCAGCCATGATGAGCATGAGAAACATACAATGACACAAGCACACAATGCACATGAACATACGCATGATTCAAACACTCAGATTCAGCTGACAGTTACAAAAGCTGTAAACAAAAATTTAGTGAGCCTCTTTAACTAAATAGTCAATATAAAAATTGAATTAAGGTTTTTTTGTGCATACAATTTTTGTTCAACTGGGATTTTCAGAGGCAATGCAGGAGTTGGGATTTGTGTGGGACTTTTCCCCGAGTTCAACAGACAAATCCTGATTTGGATGGATGTCTGGCATCCTTGATTCCAACTAACAATCTTTTCTTGTGTGTGTTAGTAAAGTATGGTGCCATTTTTGATTTGATAAATTAATTTTACTGCCAACTAATTTTTGTCTTTTAATAATAAGACACAGTCTTTGCTATGGTTTTGTCAGGGTTCTGTCCATGGCTTCAGTTTTGCTGGTTGTTGTTTGTTCATTTTCCTTCTGTTTGCAAACTGTTTTGTTGTTTTTGTGATGGCATTGTTTTTTTTATTAATCACTTGTACTTTCAACTGTATGTTATTTAGTATAGTTTTTTTGTCTTTGTGCATCTTGTTTTTCCAAAGTGTTCTTCATATTGTTACCTCTTTATGCTGAGCCCAAGGTAAGCATGGAGCTAAAAGGACTGCCACCTGAGGCCCTGGGGCATTGAGTTTCTTTTCTTTGCCTAATTGGATTGTATTCATTTCTTGAATTTTGCTATTTTATTTTTCTTGGCTGTTTTGCAATGTCTATCCTTTACAAATTGTTTAGTCTTCTGTTACTCATTATAGTATTTTTTGTATTTTGACCACTTCATATTGCTTAGCCTTTTCTGTAGACTGGCCTTTTCCACATTATTATATTTTTGGTATAATGGCCTTTAGATTGCTTAGCCTTTTCTCCATTGCAGTGTTTTATTTTTTTATTTTGCTTACTTTTTCTCTGAAGCATATTTTTGCTTTTTGACCTTTTTTGAATAATCTAATTAATTGATATATTCAAGTAACTAATCAACAATCCAATTAAGCTGTTATTTTGTCATTTTTGGGCTCATTGGCCTCCTTTTAGTCGTACACACCAGAATATGACAGTCTGAGTACAAGTATATTTTATCTAAATAAAATTGTTAGAATGAATAGTGTCATACCATTACAGGATTGTTTAATTCAAGTGTCATACCTTGAATATCAGTAGAATATTTATTTTAAAAATGCAAGAGAATGAGCAAATCATTGAATCATCTATTTCATCTGTAGATATAGTGTACAAGTAGTCGGCACTGAAATATTCTGCAATAATTTGTATTTCACTATGAAGCTGAATTTAAAATATACTGAATTTGCCTTAAATGTTATAATCACGTCACGCCTTAAAGCTTTTAAAACTCATGCACTGATTTCTGTAACATGATATTGTAGAATTAGCCTTAGCAGTTCAGGTTGAAGATACTTATGAGATTCCTATGCAATAGACATTTTTCAAAATAACTGCAGGCGGACTGATGGTTAACTTGCCTGCTAAGACAGTTGCTGCAGTACAGAGAGACAGGAATAGTGATGACAAAGTGATTGATTAAAAGTCTTTTTCACCATACCAAAAAACATTTTTTCAAAGACAGTTTTAATTTACTGCAACATCAATCCTTTGGTTGAAGGACTAAGCATCATTTTCTTATAGCTCCAATAACCTGAAACTGATGACACAAATCAGGTAGACTGCACAGAGAGTAATATGGTGTAATAGAAAGGCAGGACAGTTAGAAAGATTTGGGGCACCTTGGAGGCAAACCTCTTATATTTGGTGGCCAAAAGAAAAATAGATAAAAGGCAAAAGTTATTGCATGTCTTTTCAGACTGTAGTCAAGATGTTGACTGACTGGTAGATGGTGGCACTGCCCCTTAAGAGGATGCCAGACTGGATGGGACGGGGCCAGGAAACAACAACCTGGAAGTGGCAGCATGGGGACTAGCGGTCGACTGACCTGTAGAAACAAAAGGTGAAGCATTAGGCAACATTGACAACCCTCAGCTTGGGGTGGAATTACAGTTGGATGAGCCCTTTAGTTATCTCCCAATTGCACATATGTGACAATAGAAAAAATAATTTTATCTTCCAAATTTCATACTAAGCATCTATACATAGGATATTGTTAAACTACCAAGGTAAGCATAGCCTTTATTAAGTAAATAGCTTTGACTAAGCAGGATGAATCATGTGGAGTCAATACTACAAGATGGATTTACTAGACAGGATACAGAAAGGAGGAAGCAGCTTCTCTTGATTTAAGTGAAAAGGTTTCTGCATTTGATGCTGTTAGAAAGAAACCCTAGTGTGACAAGGCTATATCAACTAGCAATTTACATTCCATAATGAAGATAAAATTAATTAAATTTACGAAAAATATATCTGAAGAATGGTTGAAAAATTTGTTAAAAACTGCTTCTAAGAGTATATATTAATTTATTAATCAACTAAAGGCTCATCAAGCTCTTGTATTTGTTAATTGTTCTTCCTTCTTCTGCTCTTGCTTGAATGAGAACAAAAAAAGTTAATTAATTTTTTCCACAAATACATATTATAATACCTCAACAATCAGAAGATGCATTCTGCTAAAATAAAGTAAACTGATATTTGCCAGAATTGATGAGAAGTTTCTGTTTATGGCCTTTTGAACAATTTTGAAATATGGCTGAGATTGTTTGTAACTGTTTTGTTTACACCAGAACCAACATGCAATTTTTTGGTACTTTAGCTATTGACCATTATGATTGGTGTTCTTTACTCATTTTTATTTGATTTCCAAATGAGCTCCTGGGATGTTTTCATGGTTATTCTGGGGTTTCTGAGGTTAAGAAGTTTGATACAAATATTTATTAGTTCTTATTTCAATTCCTGATGAACACATTGAAATATTTTAACGTGTTATCACGCCACCATTTTGAATATTGACAGGTGGCCACATTATGTAGAGTTTCATGTTGACCATGGTCAAAGCCAGCTAACAGAGTTCTCCAAGAGCTCACTCACTTAACATTATCATTGTGACCACATATAAGGTCATATTATGAACCATTTCCATAACCATGTTTAGATAAATCTAAAAGACATTAAGTGTGCTTCTTGATATTTTTGATCTTGGCTTTCTGGCGAACAATTCTGATTCTTTTCTAATGTCTCTGCATTGCTGGAAGATCGGGTTGTCTCTTTGGTTTGGCCCTGGCACATACTTGGTTTTGGCTATCTTTTCATTTTCCAACACTGTAATAAAAAGTCATTCATCTTCGGAACAATACCGACATTACACCAATGGATATTTGTATCCTTTTTCTCTCATTAATAACCTTTAAACTCAGCATCCTGATAATGTTCCCAAAATCTACAACAGCTTGAGTGTACACAAAAAACAATTGTACACAATTTTTTGGCACACAGCTTCTTGTTTTGCATATATTTTTAATAAAATATTAACATATGTTTTTTTTATACTACATTTTTCTTTATGTCACTATATCTGGACAATACTGTTATGAGTTTTATTCACATGTGCATGTTAAATTTGGCACACAGGGGCTCAGCAGTTAGAATTGCTAGCCAAGCATTGGATTAAATAGCCAAAGACAACTGGAGGCTTGTATAGTCATCTTAAACACAGGATAGTGTATTTCTGTCCTCTGTCAGCACAAAATCTTCTTTCCTTATTGGGAGAATGAGAAACGGCATGTAAGCACTATGATATTTCTGTATTTTGTGGAGGAGGAATTCAGCCCTTGTTTGGAGACAGAAAGGACCAGCAAGTTGAAGAAGAACAGTATAAAAGGCTTGGACAGCAGCCAGACCTTTGGAGGCGGTGTCGACAAAGTTCGAAAAACCTCCCAGCGTGGGGACGAGAAAATGGCAGGCTGTGTTGATCCAGATTTCCCACCTGGATAAAGTCTGTCCATATGCCTCCCCGTCTGTAACCGCATTAACCGTCAGTAAATATAAGCTAAAAGATATTTTTTCTCATGTGATTCTTGTACTGCCGTAATCACGATGGGAGGGATATCGCCTTTTCTGGTATATTACGATATTGTTTAATTATTTAATATGCCACAATTTCAAAAGAACACATTTCCAAGAGAGCTAATGCCTCTTCAGGAAACAGTTTTTGATTAAAAAATATTTCCTGAGTTGCTCTTCTGCTCAGCATAAAACTACTTCAGTATTTAACAACATGTTTCCTTCTACTAGGCACATAAATAAATGAGGTAAAAACAAATATTTTCTGTGGAACAGTTCAAAATGTAGAGCCATACTTACAAATTTCATTGCATATGTATGTAAGTGGAAAGCATCATGTCGGCTAAGCACAAAACGATCACCGTTGGCAGTCCACAAAGTCTCAAAGATTTTTGAGTCTTTTATGGGCAGCTCCAGCATATAAACCAGTAGCATTTTACTCATCACTCCCTTTTTATTTTTCTCACCTGACCCAGGATTTTTACTTCGCAGTGTCTGGCACTCGTGTTACATTTCACATTAGCTCTTGTCTCATTTTAGCTATAGTACCTAGCAGGCTTGTTTATTATTCACTAGACTGTTAGCCATGGAAAGTGATGTGAAAATATTTTCGATAGTGTCATTTTTCCATTTGCAGTTGACAGTTTGAGTAGAATTTTTTTCCAAACAGGGAATAGCATTTAACATATACTACTATTTACATTAAGTGGTTTCCAAAATGTGATGCCAGACTTGCTGGATTTGCATGACAGGTACTGAATGAAAAGGCATTGCCGTTTTTTTGAAAAAGTCATTCATCAATGGTTTTATTCTTCCCTTGTTTTTGACACATGATGCAGTTCTGCACAAAAGTTTGCCAAGTGTCTGACCACAGCAGTCAGTATTATATGAGTTGCCATTTAAGAAAAAAAAATCATATGATTTGAGTATGCATCTGCCATCAAACCATTGTGCCTGTATGTGATTGAATACGGCTGTATGCACTAGCATTTCAGTAAAGCTGCTCTCCAATCAATTTTTTTTTCTCAGTGACACCTTATGTGCAGTCAAGTCCTTCCACCTTCAGCCACAGTACAGTCCTGGATATGTGTCTGCACCTTCAAGTCCCTCATGCAAAGAAAACCAACTGTTTACTATCACATTTTCATACCTTGTTGTGTCTGTTGTGTCGGTGATAATGTTGTGAGTGATCTGATTTCTAGCATTGTGCTCTACTCTGGTAGCTTGCTCCATTCATGTATGTCATCTTCTCCTTTATTCTCATGGAAATTGATGCTAGCAGTGTATCTCTTATATAAAGAAACTTAAAAGAAAATTAGGATGCCATTTTAGATAAGACTGTATATTTTTTTTAGCTATCTAAATAACTGGATCTTTATCAGTTTATTTTTTCTGATTTTCCTATAGTTTTCTTTATCACATATAGTAAAACAATGTGATACAGTATACGTGTAACATTTTTCCAATAATAATTGTGTAGTTGTCTGCAGAAAGGTAACAGTAATTTGCACATTTTAGCAGCAACATTCAATGAGGGTGATGTCAGTGGCAGGAGCAGATTTTTCAAGGTAAAAAGGATTTGCAGATACAATCAAGTGAAAGCCAGTGGAGAGAAGCACTGACTACCCGTGTTTAATAGTGTTGCTTGTGGCAATAGTAGGTGGTCTTTCATGTAAAAAAACAAAGAAAAGTATAAACAATCTTTTTTCTTAATGGAATTTTAAAGTTATAACAACAGGGTCAGTATACTAAAGGTACAGATACATTACCAAAGTTCCTGAAGCAAAAACACAAAGCTAAATCAAAGCAACCACCTCAATCAAGTCACCCACCTCTAAAGATTAAGTTATTTAACAGTAACTGTGAAATAGTTACCTCTAATAGGGACATTTAAGTATCTCAGAATAAACCACTAATTCTCTAGTTGTTGAGTTCTGTGCATGTAATTAGGATCTCCTTTAGGAAGTATACAAAGCACAGTTAAATGGAAAAACCAAGGACAGACTAAGGACATGCTGAAGGGGTTGCATCTCTCAGAAGGCCTGCGGAGGTCTGAGACTTCTCTTGGAGGCAGTGGAAAATGTTTCTAAAGACAGAGTGGCCTGATATTCCCCATTTATCATACTACAGCTGTGAAATGATACAGAATTTCACTGTTATTACCCAACTTGGATAAGAGATTTTATAATTTCTTCCTGTGTAACAAAGCCTTACTTTTCCACAGAATATCTCTTCTTCATGCTCATCTCAATGTAAACCAGGAGAAATGAAGTCTTCCACTTCCTGCTGCTATATGTGTGTACCTTGCCCAAAAGGGTTAATCAGTAATACAACAGGTAAGGGATAATTTTATCCTGCACTTCTTATATTTGTTCTGTCACTAGTTACATTACCAAGAAATTCTTGTTCATAATAATGTAAGAATTTATTATCACTTGTTCATCCATTGTCTTACTTATTTATTCAACTGCAGCAATGTATCTCATTAGAAAAAGCAAATCAGTAACCAATGGTTGCTGAATATATATAAACATACCCCCACACATAATCAAAAAGCACAATGTAGGCAGGGCAGTTGATCTGGTGACATGACTTTGGACTGTTGCATAAAAAATGCAAATTACACTTGAATAACTCATCATTCCAGAACAGAACTGCTAGAGAAATGAGTGGAACTTTTTCTGGAAAGAAAGAAGATTTTCTTGCAATGTTTAAGAAGTGGAATTTTACAAAAATATCTAATTGTGGTTTTTGATGCTGAAATACCTCTGTTAGTTAAAAGCAGCTTCTCCACTAATGCTATAGCGTTTGGTTAAGATTAACTTGATAGTTAGTTTAAGCAGAAAGTACAGTTACCTCTGCTATATTATATCGCTTGGTTATTGATGTTTTTATTGGTAACTGTTACCATAATCCTTATATATAAATTGATACTATCCGTATGTATGTGGTTCGCGTCAATACCCTGTATGTATGGTGTTTGCGTCAATACCCCGTATGTATGGTGTTCGCATCAATACCTCGACTCAATACAAGTTAGAACCATGCAATGGGACTCTGCCTCTGTAGTTAGATCATAACGTGGCAAAACCGGACACAGTATTGCATGATTGGCTAAGAATGTTTGAATGCTTCAGTCACGCCGCTAAACGGCCGAGTATAGTAAGTCGGTGTTGGTTTGAGCAGAGTTTCGTTTAAGTTCGGTTGGTTTTTGGAACATTGCTTTGGTGGGGCGTACTTTCCAGGACTAACATCATCAATTGACTTAAACCCTTCGACAGGTTTGTTTTGAAAATTTGTTTGCCGGAAAAAATCAAATGAGGTGCGCCAAAGAGCTGAGTTCACATCTCTCAGCCCCATTTAAAGAGGAAGCTCTTCATTACATTGGCCGAAAAGGTCTATTTTAAGCACAAATCAGTGCCATGAAAACAAAATCATTTCAAGGATTTAAAAAACCAAATAATTCTTTGCAGAGAAAGTATGGCTTTCACAAATGTAGAATTTGTAGCCCGATTCGATTGGGCTCCCAGTCGCTATGTACATATAATTTCAAAAGCTGTTACAAATTATAGAATTATTCTTTGCTGTTGGTTCCCATTTATGATGTCAGAAACATGAGCTAAAGCAGCTGATTTTAGATGTTTTATGAACTTTGGATATGCACAAGAGCATTTCTTAACAATTCCTATCCCTAGTTACATAAGCACGCCACCTTATAGCCACCTGACTCTAATGGGTGAAGTTTAGGAGCTTTGAAAGAATTTTTTGAGTCAAGATAAAAAAGGCAAAGCAGTCTTGGAGACAGGATGATTATGTCTTTCTGAGATTAGCTTTATAAGATCAGTAACAAAGCTGATCAGAAAGAAGACAGGAGGAGGGGAAGGGGAAAAGTCAAGACAAGAATGCTCTGTGTTTCTCTTGACAATCCAAGCAACACAAGAAATGGGCCACCTGGAGTGTTTAAACATTTGGTGACTCCAGGTTTTATGGTGTTCACACTGTATTTTGCTTTTGCTTTATGACAATATTGGTTTAATCTATAATAAACAAATAAATGTGTAGCTTTCTCCTGTCTGTTATGGACTCTGTCTAATTGCCTAAGGTTATAGGAAGACTTAAGTACTGAACTATAGTACCTGACAGTGTGGTAAGATTATGCGATGTGAGGATTTCTGTTAAAAGTCTAAATAATAAAGAGCATAAAGGGGAATGTTGTCATTCTAGGACCTTACTATGAATAAACAAAAGCACAGGGTCCAGTTGATGGTCTGCTCCTGCTATGTCAAATTGATTTTAATTTCATTAAAAAAATAAATAAATAAAATAAAAAATGAAAAGGCACATCTAGAATAAGAAACCATATTATTGAAAATAGTGATTGTCATTAATATTGCACCATGTAGCATACTTTGTAGACACCACCATTATATCATTTTTACTATGGATCAGTACTTTTATAGTGCCTTAGAATGGTTTAGGTTTTATTGAAAATAAACTTATATGTGTTCAGCATGAAAGGGTTCTCTTTAATGAGTTTGTATTTCCTATTTTGAACTTGATAAGAGGTCTACCATGCAAGCTTAGGCCAAAAACAGTACTCCTACTCTCTGAAGTTGAAAGTCTGGCAGATTATGATTTTCATGAGTCTTTTGCTGTAAAATAACAGGCGTCTCTCATATCACTCCTGTATAAATGGTGCGTATGCCCAAAAATGTTGTGTATGCCGTTTCCACGCTCACATTGTGATGTATAAAAACTAAACTTGGCATAAAGCCACGCACATTTTTATGCCAGCTCAATCACTGGCGTACACAAGTTCTCTGCTCAGTTTTGCAAACCAGTGGCACCCAGCATCAAAGCATTGCTACTGTTCCAGTGTGGTTTCCCTTTCTTTTTTAGATCCACATCCCTGATGCGGCTTTATCAAATATACTGAAATTAACCGCATATCATTTATTAGTTTAAGGCATCTATCTGATTGTAATTAACCTGTAACAATATAATGTTCCATGGAATGGCCAAACTATTCCAAAGACCATAGATGCTTTAACATTGTTACTCTCACTGCACCACTTGGAGTATTTATCCCACTGTATCTGAGTGTGGAATTGCAGCTCTATAGCAGCTGATCGGAAAGAGAATTATCGTTATACAGCATCAAGCACATACTGCCTCAACCATGCGCACAGTGCCTTTCCTATAGGGACCTTGCGGTTCAGAAACAGTTTCATCCCAAGAACTATAAACACACTCAATCAGTCCATCAAGTGCTCCTGGTAGAACTGTCTGTACTTATAAGTACAATAACCTCACTGTAAACTTGCGATACAGTTATGATATTGCACAACCTGAGCCACTTTATAGAGCACGTATTTACAGGTAATGACGACTGGCTTCTTAGTCGATTTAGATTGAAGCAATATCTTCTTGGAGCTCTTGATATCATTTTTAAGATGCAATGCAGCAAAGTATGTTTATTACATTATATAGATAAAATTTTAACATCATTTAAATAATCTGTATTGTAAATAATTAAACATGTGAGGACACGGTGTTGCAGCGCTAGCGATGAGCTGGCACCCTGTTCAGGGACTGTTCCTGCCATGTGCTGTATGCTTACTGGGATTGGTGCAACCCTGGATGAATAGATGAATAGAGTAATTAAACATGTACTACGAAGATATTTCAATGTTCCTTAAAAGTTTTGATGAATTGGCATTCTAAGCATACAGATGGCTTGACATTTATTTAAGAACTGATTGTGTGGCGATTGGTTGCTTGGAGAAAGAAAAGGAATGAAAGGAATTGGGAGTTAGTATATTTGAAAGAGACAGCAATAAATTTTTTTATCGAAGGTCCCGTTCAGCGCAGCAAGCATTTTGCGGTTGGCTAGAACAATCTCTGGACAGGGCGCCAGCTCATCACTGTCACTGCACCACCGTTTAATACATGCTTTAATTCCTATCATCATGAAAATGATATCAAGTATACATCTTAGTATTTAAATTGTTCAGATAGCTGTAATGTTACGAATGTAATGGATTCTGTGTCTTGTCAAAGGAAGAGAAAGCCCGTTTAACACTAGAATTACCAGAGCCTACGAAAAAACTCGTAAATCCGGCCCACCTTAAATCCGTTCGCACCTCTCCGCCAGTGTCTTTTGTCCTGTAAATGTGCTGATAAAGACAAGCAGCAAGCAGCCTGCTATTCCATCCCCCACCGCCGCAGATCATGCTCAAAGTTCTCCTAGCTCATGCCTTGATTGATTATCTGGGAGTGAAGTTCTGGAGTTTTAGAATGAAAATAATAGATCGTTATTTGGAACACATGCATTTCATGTGTGTTCCGTTTCTAAAATAATCTGTGTAAACACACTTTTAAAACAGAAATGTTTTTCATATTTTAGTAGTAAATGACAAAATGTAGGCATAAACTATATAATGTATGAAGCCTGAAGTCCAAAGATCAAATCAATACTTTCATAAAAGGCTCAAGGAAAAGCCACCAGCTTCTGTGGTGTAGCAGTAAGATTTGGTGACTTGTAATCAAGAGTCCCCGGTTCGATCCAGACTCACTCCTATATTTACCGTTTTGAGTAGTGAGCTGCTCTTATTGTTAATATTATACAGTACACACATACACTTGGTTTGCGTCTGTAACAGTCGGTGTACATTTATAGGACTTGTAAAAGTTAGTTTTTTTTTTCACTTTTATTCTCTCAGTCACGATCACGATACATACTACTACCCTAGAGATCTGATGCTGTTAGTTTTTATTTGAAACTGGGAATAACTGTAGATGTGAGTGGTGTTTTGAGGCAATGGAACTGGACATTCTCTGATCTGGAGGCATAAAAGCTGACAAACGCTGGCTAATTTGCCTTCTTTGCATCTCACCGTCACTTGATCTATTATTTCCATTCTGAAACTCCAGCATTTCACTTACAGATAATCCATCAAGTCATGAGCTGGAAGAACTTTGTGCATGTTCTGCGGCGGTGGGGGATGGAATAGTAGGCTGCTTGTCTTTATCGGCACATTTACAGGACAAAAGACGCTGGCGGAGAGGTGCAAACGGATTTAAGGTGACAGTTGACATTTCAAGCTTTTTTTCCCACTGAGTCAGTATTTTTTTTCTTTTTTCTGCACCCTAATAAGCTTCCATATGACACTCAGATGGTGGCCTATGACACTTTGATATCTGACCATTTCTTTTTTATTTCGGGCACTGTGCGACTTTGTGAACTTGATCTTTTGAGTTACTCCACCACTCTGTCACTCGATCAACTTCCTTTTGTTTATACCAACAAATAGTACGTTTTTCTTGCCCACTTGGTATTTGCTGAAATTCTTCTGTTTTCTCCCATGCTTTTGCCATTGTCCTTTCACAGAAAGCTGAACTTAAGGGCTGTTTATATTGATTTGCATATTCAAAGAGGCGTAATTCTGGGAAGAGACCGGGTGAGAGAACAGTCGCGTGTACGAGCGTTACATTTCACACTGACAGGGATTTATGTAGCAGTAGAACGTGGAACTTACCATATGAACAGATTTATGCACCTTGATTTTTACACACATTTCTGCTTTTGCCCGTTCGCAATGTTTTAGTGTGAATTCTATGCACGGCGTTATGCATGAGGCCCCTGATCTCAGTCAAAAATGATCATGAGTTAAAGACAGGCTCTGGCCTTTAGCCATTCTGAATTGGATTATGTGGGTTTAAGTAGGGAATAGTATGGTAATGCAAGGATTACCAGTCAAGACCTTTCCATATAATTCAGCTGTTTCCTGGCTTTTGTAAATCTTGTACTATCTCTCTGCATCTACTGTACAATGTTGATAAGGAAGAAAAAGGATACAAATATGCTTTTTATACAAATAAACAAAAGGGTGGAATGAATATAAAGAAATTAGAAAACATCAAAATAAATAAAAGTCAAAACAACAAAGCTTTCAATCTGCCGTAACCAGTATTGATCTCTCTCCCCAAAATACCACTGGTGTTTTGACCTCCTGCCAGCCATCTTGTTCTTACTGTCACATTCTTTGTAGCCAGAGCCTATTTTGTTTCTGAAGCATCCAGTCCACTTCCAGAGTGTACTTCTCTCTACTATTGTTTTTTCTACTGGTAGGATTATATATTTTGTCACTGCCAATCTTTGTCTCTCTCTTTCTCTTTTATGGTCTTCCTGTCCATTTCCTTTTCTTCCTGATACCAACTTGCTCTCCATACAACCATCTACACTCTTCATTCAGAATTCATAGAGCAAGATTCCAGGTTGAGTTCATGCACCCTCAGCGTCTTTAAAAGAACTGAGGATTATGCAGGCCCTGTCCAGAGAGAGGAGATCAATAGAGATGACCCCTCTTTTATCTTTCTGTCCTAGTTGTGAGGTGTTATCTATGTGTGGATGTTCAAAGATAGCCATTAAATCCTTTGCAGAATTAATGAAAAGAACTTCATAATTAAATGACATAACCACAGCAAAGTTTTAAAATTTATTATTTATTTATTTGTTTTTATTTTTTTCAGATGCTGAAAGCTGCTTTCCCTGCCAACAAGATGAATACTCAAACAACACTGTGTGTATTAAAATGCAGCAAACCTATTTTAATTGGACCGATAATTTTGCTATCTTTCTGATGATATTTGATGTTCTTGGGGTCATCATTATTGGTGCCGTAGCTGTGATTTTTACAGTTCACTACACAACTCCTGTAGTAAAAGCTGCAGGAAGCTTTATGGTTTATGTCATCCTAACATGTCTCTTGTTAAGTTTTATTAGTGTTATCTTCTTTATTGGAAAACCAACAGATATAAAGTGCAAAATACGGCAAATCATGTTTGCCATTAGTTTCACTTGTTGTATTTCCTGCATGTTAATGAATTCTTTCCGCATATTTGTGGCTTTTATGTTTGATCCAGTCCAGCAATACATACTTAAAATTCTCTATAAACCATTCATGGTTATCCCAATTTTCATACTCTTTGAAGTACTCATTTTGGTTCTTTGGATGACACTGAATGGACCCACATCTTATTTAGAATCCTGTAAGGATAACCAAGTGTACCGTTGTAGTGAAGGTTCTTTAGTGGCATATTATTTCACTCATGGATACACAACATTTATTTCACTTATTTGTTTTACATTTGCCTTTGTAAGTCGTAAACTTCCACATAATTACAACGAGGCCAAATTTATTGCCTTTGCAATGTTAGTCCATTTAATTGCATGGATGATTTTTTTTGCTGAATTTTCATACTCATTTGGAATATACCTCTCTGCAATTCAAGCTTTAACATGCTTAATATCGAGTTATGGAATTGTCATCTGGTATTTCTTACCAAAGTGCTACATTATGTTATTCAGAAAAGAGAAAAACACCAGAGAAAACTTTTCCTTACTTGTGTATAGTTACTCGCAAAAGTCTGTGAATGAAACATTCCAAAAAGCACCCGAGACCACAACTCCACCTGAAAACAGGGTCTGAACAAAATCCTTCTAAATATTCATTCATCTGCAATTTGTACCCATTTTGTTCAATTCAGAGCTGTGGAGGCCAGAGCATTTTCTGGGCAGGGTCAAGTACAAATCCGAAACCAGCCCCGGAGGAGGGTGCCAGCTCATTACAGGGAACAGTTATCACAAGGCACCCCAAGTATCACCCAGTCTTGGTCATACCACGTCACTTTAGGGTGCCCAGTTATCCTAATATGTATATTTTTGTGGATATTGGATAAAAGTTAAATTATTAGTGGAAAGCCACATACAGAACTTACAAGCTACATGCAGATGGAGATAATTCTGTAATTTGAGTCCAGGGCTCTGAAAGTGTAAGGCTGCAGAGTTTACCGCTGTATCGTAATGTAATGTAATGTAATCATAATGTAACATTCTCAAACCCTTATAATCTAGTTGAGTGTTGTAGGGGGCAGGGCTTATTTTGAGAACATCTGACACAAGGTAGTAACCACCCATAGTATATGTGTTTTGGGGTGCGGTATCTGGAAGAAAGCCTATGGAGACGTGAAGAAAATGTGAAAATTCCACACTGACAGTGACCAGGCCAAGAACTGAACTATAGTTATACAAAGGGCGAGGCAGTAGTATTCATCACTACAGAATCTGCCAAGCGCCTCATTATTTATTTCAACCAGCCTTGCTCTTGCACAACTGGTTACTGAAATTTGATAGTTCTAAAAAAATACTTAAATCAATAATAAATAACAAAATAAAATAGGCAAAGCATGACAAAGCACACACATATTTTACACAAAATCTATAACAGAAATGGGCTTCATCATGTATACTGCTGCAACCATGAAATAAAATTTTTGTTGTTCAATGCCCTTAACACACTTTATATCCTATTAAAAAAATCCAAGATTCTTTGGCATTGCACACATGCCTACGTTCTTGAATTTATGACAACCTAATTATGTCATGGACTGTAAATGTGTGTAGTTGTGTCCCATCATGCACTCATCATTAATTCTAAACTGTCTCTTATAGTACAGTTAATGCGTAAAAAGTAAATTAACAATTTCTTAAATTTCTACAGACCTATTTATAAACTGTAAGATGAGAAAAGAAATTGATGATTACATGTGAGTTTTTATTTCACTAGAAATGCCTCTTTGTATTATATACCATGAATAAACAATTTTAGTTCCAAACAGTGAGTTGTTTTTGCAAAGCTTTCTTAGCATCTCCAAGAAGGCAATGACCACTGCCATGCTAAAGCATGTTCTGCTTGTTGTGTACTCTCTGTTGTTTGATTTCCATTCAATTGTAATAGTGCAAGTCATTTGTTATAATGATTTTCCCGTTGCTTACCATATAATTTGCAAAATTAAATAAGCACCAATTGGTTTTTATTCCTTATTGTCCTTTTATTATTATCTCCAACTCCATGTAATGCCAGAAGTGGGACGAGTGAGTTTAGTAAATGGGTTGCATTTTTAAAACATAAAGCTAGCATTTTTAGATTTCAGCAGTACAACAAAAACTTCATATCACTTCCTATTAACCAGGAATTTCTCCGACAATACTGTATCTTTAAGGTTATCTGGGTAGTAATATAAACAACAGTGCTAGTAATTGGTTCCATTAAGAATGGCAGTTAATTTAAAACAATGAGAATTGAAGTGCAAAACTAAAAAAAGCAGTGCATTTCCAAAATCCATAAATAGTGCAAAAAATAAATCTAATTAAACCATGACATAAAAATTAGTATGATTCAAAGTAAATGAGAATAAATAAATACTAAAACTCTGTTCTCCCCCACGACAGATTTCCCTTCTTAAAATGTCCCTCTAGATCCACCAGCAGCCCGCAGTATCCTGGACTGCCAGCTTCACCAGTCACTGCAAACCTGAACTGCCATCTCATCCGGTCACCATAGTTTATAGAGCTGCTGCTGCCTCTGCTGGCCAACAAAGCTCCTCCAGGATGCCCTGCCCTCTGGATTCACACTGGTTCCTGTGCCTCTCTCCATCCATGTCAGCTCCTTTGTTTAGTAAAAAATGGACTTCACCACACACTTGAACCTCTTCTTGGACTTTGAGCCTGCTCCCATTTAAACTGGTCAACAGAGCCGAAGCTGCTTGTCCTATACCCTCTGCAGAATACTTGTTATGTCAGAAGACTAAAATGAGTAGTCACTTTTCATCCTCTCCAGCACCAGCCCACCCTCTTTTATGCAGCTTGGCTCCTAGCACGTGCTTATTAATTCACTGTGCCACTGCTGGTGATTATGACACTAAGTGAGAGCAGGCATTCTCATGAGCATCTCATACCGACATAATTTAAAATACCAGGTTGTGCTAAAATCATTAACTAATTAAGCAATTAACACCCCCCTGAACCCTTTTCACCACAGTTCGGTTCCTCAGTTTGGTCTTGGTCTGGTGATTAGCCTGGTGATGCGATTGACAGAGAACCTAATAAAAGACGTTGAGGCACCTTAGTCAAAGCATAGAAGGCACACTGAGAGTCACCTTCAAAGACAGAAGGTATTCACAAGAATACAAATGGTGTTTTTCCAGTCAGTAATAGGGGCCTGTCTACCATTGGTGGTAGTCAAAAAGCAGACAGGAGGCGAAATGACAGAGTCTAAGAAACAGGCTTTACAGGAACGTGCTTGAGGGAGGGAGTGCCAGGCAAGAGAGATTCAGACATACAAAGATACAGAGGAAAGGTGTATGAGGAACATTGAAGATATACATAGGGCAAGAGATGTCAAATGTTTTTAAATTCTATTCTATTACCTATCTTCAACAAGTAGAGTGGCAAGTGTATTTTTTATAACATTCACATCACCATTTGGTTGTACTTATGTGCCCCCCGTAAAATACATTTAATCTGCTTATAGGAAACTCCCACAGTAACAGACAGAGTATGAAGACTTATTATAAGTAATAATACGTTAAAATAATTTCAGGAACACTTATATACCTTGTAAACAGAACAGTTGACTGTAAATCCTTCTAAATTGTCAAACACTAAAATATACCAAGTCTCTATAATAAGATAAATTGTTGCAAACTAAAGACATTCAATATTTTCATTGTTATAACCTTATTAATTTGAATGTTTTACTAATGAATCTTATTAGACTTTGTTGAGAGGGATACAATAGCTGGCGTCGTTCTTCATTTGGAGTCACTTTACATTGAATGATAATATTATGCTTTTTTGGTCTACCTCAATGAAATATTTCCCTCAGGACTATGAGAAGTGTATTAACTTGTCTTCAATAATAACTGCACAAGACATTTACTGTGCGTATATTAGACATGTTAAGATGAACTGTGAGACCAAGCACTGCATTGGGCTTTAAATACAGTATTGACACATTTATTTGGAATGTTAAATCATTTTGCAATATATTTCAAACTGACCTTCTACAGTTTGTTGTTTTATTTCTGTGCAACAAATAAAGTTAAAAACTGAAAAAAAGTTAAAAACTGAAATTTGCATTCATTGTATTTTATTTGTTATTTTCCAGTAATGGGTTTAAATACTAAATACACAGAAGTGAAGTCAATGGGAGTGAGTGTAAAATGTCTACAGACTTACTGAAATTGCAGTTTATGTGGATGCAAAGACTTAAACAAAAATAAAACGTTTCATACCTTTTTAACCTTGAATAAGATCTTGTAACCAACAATATTTAAAAGAGAAGAAATCTAATCATTTTAGGGTTAGTTACTTACAAATAAGAAAAACTTTCAGTATCTTGGATGCAATAAGTGTGTGGCTTTTTAACTAATACTCTGTCCAAGCAACATTTGCTTTAATTACTGTATGTTAGTTTGGATAGGTCTCATCAACTCAATCTGTAGTTCTAAGCACTGGTCAACTAAATAGGATTAGCAGAGATCAGGAAAATACAGGGAATGAATGAATGGACAGATTTGTACTGGCATCTTTGAAATATTTGCTTTGTCATCTATTTCTCATGTACATCATAAGTGATCATGCAGTGTAGCAAGGCAAATACATTATATTATAATGGAATATTGGGCCTTTGTTTTATCAGTTATACATTTAAATGCATTCAGATGAACAAGCCAAGTTTACTTGCTCTCAACTGCACATACTCTGACTGATCAAATAGATAATAACAAGCAGTACACTGGAAATTGGTAATATTTTCATGAATACATCAGTCAAAATATACACACTTTTTTCTAATGACGAACGTATGGCATAGTTAAAGCTCACATTGATGACTTATCATAACAATTACAGTTAATCAATCTAGACCATCTTTTTCTCTAAAATGTATTACATGTAATGGTTGAACTGTTGTAAAAAGAAAATACAAAATGTTACAAATAAGAGGATGCTGCCTAACTTGTCAATCTTGTTTAGTTGGCTTATAGCAAAGTCATCCCTACATCTCCACCCTGTATCTTATTGCAGGTGTTCAAAGTTTGTTTATTTTGTAATGATGTCCTTTCTGATTTCAATCTGAAATTCAATTCCTCTTAATTTCCACCAGTTCACTCAAGGTTTTAATTGATTATTTAACTAAATAGACTTGTGTTTGATCAGCTTCTCTTTGCCTTTGACAATTTTAAAAAGCTGTAGTACATATTAACTTAAGTTTGACAAGAAAGAAGAGACCAGTCTGTCAAGCTTGATACATTACTTTATAGCTAAGTTGTCATAGATCTCATCCGGATACTTTTTAAAAGTTGTGAAGGTTTACATTTCAACTACATGACTTGGTATTGTGTTCCAGATTACAGTGGCCCACTGTATACAGAAGTGCTCCTTGGTTTCCATTTTAAACATTTAAATTCCTCCTTTGCCCTCAAGCATATGGTTCCCTGTCTAATTGATAGAAGGCTGACAGATCAATTTTATCAGTAAAAATTTTGTAGACCGGGATTAGGTCCCTGTGCAGCCTTCACTGCTCAACTCAAAGAAGGCTTAATTCCCTGAATTTGACAGAAGAAGACTTTAGTCTGTGGATGCACTTGGTTGCTCTCCTCTACACAGCTTTTAATGCCGCTGTGTGTATTTTGTAGTGTAATGAACAGAGTACATTGTTCAAGATTAAAGAGGTTCACTTTTCTCGGCCCTTCCTAACAGAAATTGTCCTTCAGTCAGGGATGAACTTGGCTGCTCATGTCTGCACAATTTCTAGTGCTGCTGTCTTTTTTGAGTTCAGTGACCAAAACTGCATTAGTGCATTAGAGATAGATAGATTGATAGATAGAAAGAAAGTATTTTATTTGTCCCAAGGGAGACATTTTGCTTTTAACAGAAGCTCCAGAAATGTTATAGCAAACAACAACATCCAAAACTAAATGCATGGGGAGCCACTTCAACCACCACTAAAGTGTAGCACCCACTTGGATGATGCGATGGCTTGAATGATGCGATGGCAGCCATTTTTGAACACACATTAGCTGTTAGGTGGTGAAGGGGTGAGATATAGCTAGCCAAATAGAAACAGTGGATGATTAAGGGACCAAAATGACTAGTGGGCAATTTAGCCAGGACATCGGGATTCTTTCTTCTCTTTACGAAGGGATTCTTTATGACCACAGAGAGTCAGGACCTTGGTTTTATGTGTCATCTGAAGGACGGTGCCATTTTAACAGCACAGTGTCTCCCATCATTGCACTGGGGCATTGGGATCCACATTCAGACCACAGGGTAAGCACCCCATTGCCAGCCTCACCTCTTCCTGCAGTAATTCAAGCTTTTCCTGGTTGGTCTCCAATCCAAGTACTGGCTGGGAATGATCATGCTTAGCTTCAGGTGGAAACCCTGTTCTGAAGTGCATGTGGTATAGCTGCTGGCTGTAAAATAGAGTTTAAATATGTTATCCCTTCATTGTTATTCAACATTTTTATGATATTATTTAACAGCTGCTTGCCTTGTAATTACATATGCACATAAATAAGAAAAATGTAACAAGAATCTCTGTAGTACTCTTGTTTTGTCTTGGTAGAGTAATATTTTACTCTACTTTCCGCTATTGTAATATTAATATGTAGCCTTTGTCAGAATGCCTCAAATCTCCCAGACTTACCAATGCTTATAAGGTACTGTACCATATAACTTCTCCCCACTTTCTCTTCTACATTTATAACTTCAGGTAATTAGGTGTAGTAAGACAAGCAGGAGTTAAGTTACAATTTAAACAATATTATTGATATATTCATAAATAATAATATGCAAAGTACATTTGAATATTCGCAGCCATACAACCTGATAAATGGTGATGTGTAGTTTCAGGCGGCACACAGACTTTCTTCAGAACAGGACGCATGCCTGTCTCAATATGGATGCCGAGCTGTGCTCTTCATTGTGTTGATCTTTTCAGTTCATGGTGTGAGATGGTCATTTATCAGTTTGGTGAGAGAGAGAGAGAGCTTGGTAAAGCAGGCAAATTAATAGGTTTTCTGTCCAACCCCTAGAGCCAATAGGGCGTTGTGGTACTTAAAGGCTTCTGACACAAGCCAGTTCAAAACAGCCATACTTCAGACCAATGGGGGAATAGAACACCTTCACAACTGCCCCCAAAACTATATGTTAAGGTAAAGCTTGGTAGTTAGGCAGCCTGGCAGGGTTTGAGAGAGAGACTTTAGCAGTGAAACACTTGCCAAACTGGTTTGAGGCACTAACCACCCTATCGTAAAATTTAAAGAGGCCTGTTCCGAAAAGGGGGGAGTAAACATGAATGCTTCTCACTAATGTAACACTAATATTACATTGCTTTGCCTAAGTTACAAATAAAGACATACAAAATATTTATCAAGTTGTATGCAAAATTTCACATCACAACAACTCTACTGATACCCCCATCAAGTAAGTAATCCATATCAGTTATCAAGTTGTATGCTCAGGACATGCAAAACACATGCATTTTTGCTTCAATATTGTTAAAATGGATAGCTCTAGAAAATCTGAGTTGGGCACAAACAAGGAGTGCCTGAAACAAGATGAAGATTTTTAATTGAAAACAGGATTCTTGACCAGTGAATGAGAGGGAGAGGCAAATCCTCTTTTTCAAAATCCCAATCTATTTATGGTGTACCATATTAATCATCATCAGTGGTGTATGGTGGCTTTTTTCACTCAGGCCCATAGCAAGCATGCACTAGAACGTCCCTCAACAATTTATATTGTAACAGCTGACAAGAAGATAGCAGTAACATAAAGGAGAAAGGGCTGGCCCATGGCAAAATGGGCTAAATAAGCTTTAAGCTTATGTGCTAAAAGGGTACCCCAGAAGTAATCACCCCATGTTGTTAAGGCAAAAGTGGATTCTGACAATTCTGAAAACTTGGAAAATAAACTGCTCAAAAAAATTAAAGGAACACTTTGAAAACACATCAGATCTCCATGGGGCAAAAATCCTGCTTGATATCTATACTGATATGGTCTGGGTAATGTGTTAGGAATGAAAGGATGCTACTGTACATCGTTTGATGGAAATGAAAATTATCAACCTAAAGAGGGCTGAATTCATAGACACCCCGAAAATCAAAGTGAAAAAATAATATGGCAGGCTAGTCCACTTTGCCGAAATTTCATTGCAGCAACTCAATGTACTCAGTACTTTGTATGGCCCCAGTGTGCTTGTATGCATGCCTGATAATGACGGATGGTGTCCTGGGGATCTCCTCCCAGATCTGGACCAGGGCATCACTGAGCTCCTGGATAGTCTGAGGTGCAACCTGGCAGCGTCGGATGGACCGAAACACAATGTCCCAGAAGCGTTCTATTGGATTTAGGTCAGGCGAACGTGGGGGCCAGTCAATGGTATCAATTGCTTCATCCTTCAGGAAATGCCTGCATACTCTCACCACATATGGCTGGGTATTGTTGTGCACCAGGAGGAACCCAGGACCCACTACAGCAGCACAGGGTCTGACAAGGGGTCCAAGAATTTCATCCCGATACCTAATGGCAGTCAAGGTGCCGTTGTCTAGCTTGTAGAGGTCTGTGCGTCCCTCTATCTATATGCCTCCCACTGACCCACCACCAAACCGGGTCATGCTGAACGATGTTATAGACAGCATTATGTTCTCAACGGCTTCTCCAGACCCTTTCACATCTGTCACGTGTGCTCAGGGTGAACCTGCTCTCATCTCTTTGAGCTCACTACTCAAAATGGAGGCGTCTAGGACCAAACCATGCACGTCCTGATTACGAGTCAGCAGTACTTACCGCTGCACCACCAAAGCTGTCATATTAAGGGAGTGTCAATGTCACACCCTAACGCAAGTTCTTTTTCTGCAGTTATATTCTTGAATAAAAGCGCACTTGTTTTGTTATGCTTGTACCTTTTCTGAAAGTGTTTATTTGGTATTTGGACTTCAGGCTTCACACATTATACACTTCATGTCTACATTTTATCAATAATTACTAAAACATGAAAAACATTTCTGTATTAACGAAGTGTTTACATATATTGTTGTAGACACAGAATACAAATGAAATGCACATATTCCAAATAATGATATATTATTTACCCTAACTCCCAGCAACTCACATGCAGGTAAACAGACTTGAGCTGAGAGATCTTTCTGCCCTTTCTGCGTTGGTGGGGGGATGGGATAGCAGGCTGCTTGCTGCTTGGGCTGATCGACACTTTTACAACACAAAAGACCCCGATGGAGAGGTGCAAATGGATTTAAGGTGGGTCAGGATTATGAGTTTTTTTCGTAGGCTTTGGTAATTCTAGTGTTAAACCATTCCTGTTTTGGGGGTGTTCTCATTGTTGCCCCTCTAGTGCACCTGTTGTTAATTTCATTAACACCAAAGCATCTGAAACAGATTAACAACCCCCTCTGCTACTTAACTGACCAGATCAATATCCTAGAAGTTTCATTGACTTGACAGTATACTCTGATTAGAAAGTGTTCCTTTAATTTGTTTAGCAGTATATACAGTACCACATTGATGTGAAATGCAAATAATTTAAGAGGAGATACAAAAAAGTAGTGAAGGTCCAGGTGCCTAAACATGTGAAAACCAATTGTCGCAATTAGATCATACAGCAAAAGTCAGAGGCAAGAAAAGAAAGCTAACATATTCTAAACCTGCTTATGGTCTCCTACACATTTGTTGTTTGTTTGATTTTTGTCTAAAGCTTGGATATTAATTAAAGTGCTCCACCATCTTTTATAGTGATGATGTGATGATGATGCTAGGAAAACATGCCACCAAAAAGCAGGTACCTTTGCTACCAAAGACATGTTAATAGCCAATGAAATTGATAGGAATATGTGCAGCCATTGAGAAAATGAAGATACAAAATGACATCATGATGATGTCACTAAAATAACATTACACTTTTTAAACATGAGAAAAATGACCAAATAACTATTGTAGAACACTGGTTTCAAATGAAAAAAACAGCACATGGACACTAAGGTCAAAAAGGGCACAAAGGCCAGGACAGTCCCCCAAAATACAGGAATAGTTGAGTTGTAATGGTGGATAGGCAGTACTAGAGGCCTCAAGGTTCTATGGTCCTTTAACTATTTAAAGCTCCATAATGTGGATATACCTTGGCCCATTTTAAGTATCACTGTGCTAATAACATATTTTTCCTTTATCTGTTCTCATTGTACTGCAAGTGATAATGTAGAACAATATTATTTGGGCTTATTGGTGGGTTTAAGTTGTGTGAGATGAATGAGTTTGTGCAACACCTTGGAGGGACAGACGTGCTGAAAGATGTTGTATCTTTGCTGTATGTTACATGCATATGAAGACATCTTATAAATAACAGAGTGGAATGTGCATGTGATCGTGTAGTGCCTCGGTTCAAAAACACATAATGTGTCTTCCCTGTATCAGATAAAAGTCATTGCCATGTATCAGTCAGAAATTTTCATGGTAGTTTGCAGTTGATAGGAAGTTGTTCAGCTGTTAAGCAGAAGCTATGAAGTTAGTCCATTATTAGGAGAATCTTGAAGAGCTGTATGGGGATGATACTTGAAGAAAAGGTGGCAGAATTGTGAATGCCTTGTGTGAGTTTAGAGAATGATAATCTTTAAATTGCATTGATTTGTCTCTTTCTGCTTTATTGTACTATAAAAAGAATTGTTATTGTTAAAATATTGTGAGAGTGAAAGATTAAGTTATATGACTGCCTATAATTTTGAGCCTGTAGAAATAAAAGAACTGCCAATAAATTGGCTAATTTTTACACATAACAATTATTTATGGACTTTGTGCAAGTACAGTAAGAGACAGTGAAAATTTTTAATTGAAAGGATCAGGAGATGAAACAGTCAGAAATACAATCAGGAGTTGTTAATAAGTCAACTGTTAGTCAAACATCAAAGACCGAAACGCCAAAGAGAAGTTAATTAATCAGATCAAAGAAACATCCACCCACACTATTTTTATTCAAACACAGAGGAGTCAGGAATGAACACATGAATGAATGAATAACCTTTGTACGGTCATGCTGATGATGTCATATATTCCTGGGTGGTAATTGGAATGATTGAATGCCGTAGCAGTGACTGACATTACTGTTACCAAATAGCAGCACCTGTAAACAAACGAAATGGTATTGTGGGGTAACGTTAAAAATATACAAGCC
Source organism: Polypterus bichir lapradei (assembly GCA_026402145.1). Classification (NCBI taxonomy): domain Eukaryota; kingdom Metazoa; phylum Chordata; class Cladistia; order Polypteriformes; family Polypteridae; genus Polypterus; species Polypterus bichir. The sequence continues at coordinate 93,845,304 of JANRMT010062791.1, read as the reverse complement.
TTTCAGAACAATAGATAATTTAAAATAAACCTCAGAATCATATTCCTTGGGTTTAAAAAAATACAGCCATACAGAATCCTCCAAAACTCCCCAGAAAAGGAAAAAACAAAAAAAAGCAGTAGCTAGTGACAGATAGATTTTTGAATTCCATGTATAGCACTTTTAAGAACAGCTGCATCACTTGTTTATAAGCATTAATCCTTTTGAAAGTAAAATTTGCACTGTTTTAAAGAACTTGATTACATAATAAATAGATACCTGTGGTGACTTGGCTCTTTAATGTCTTTACAGTTCTGCTAAAACACATGGACTTCACAGTCCACTAGAGGGGCACATGGGGAAATGTCCACAAGAATAAAGTTTGAGTGAGGTTTGAAAGCTGACTCCTACAGAAGCTCATGGTGCTTGGCATTTTTGAGGTGGACTGGAGCATTGGGTTGATCTGCAGGAGTTATAGGGGTCAGTGAATAGAAAATGAAGGATCAGTGAGCAAAAGAATAGTGTGGTGCTTGGGACTCAGTTTTGGGTCGTGGGCAAGTGGCAGGCCTTGGTGTTTAATAGATATGGACCAGAACGTGTGTAAGTTGGCTCAGGGGGCTTCTAGTAATAATATTATTAGTCTTTTACTATAGGGTCTTCCTATAAGCATCCATCCCTTGTGTATTTTTAGTTGAATATGCCTCAGTAAACAAGTACGGAAATATATAAATGGCATAACATTCAGATGCATTTGCAGATTAAATTAACTGCTTAGAAAGCTGGAGCATTGTTTAATTTTCTAGCCACTTCATCAAAGAGTTAGTTAAGCAGTTTGTTAAATATTTTTGTAACATTGAGCCATATTAAAAAATAACAGCGATAATAGAATATGATGAAATGTTTTAGATGTTTCATATACAAAATATACAAGTTAAAGCAAGATAAATTTGAAATAGTTTACTGTAATTGAAGTCTCACAGAACATTTCTCTGGTAGTTCTTTAATGTGGACAGACAGTAACACTTTATATGTGAGAACACCTAAAGAGACATAGTAATCGAGAGCACCCCTTGAGTAAAAGGTATATCCTCAAAGAGAAGCTGAGGGAATTAAACCTTTTTAGTCTCGTGTGTGTCATGTTTCAGCCAACATTTACAGTGGGATGCAAAAGTTTGGGCAACCTTGTTAAAAGTCATTATTTTCCTGTATAAATCGTTGGTTGTTACGGTAAAAAATGTCAGTTAAATATATCATATAGGAGACACACACAGTGATATTTGAGAAGTGAAATGGAGTTTATTGGATTTACAGAAAGTGTGCAATAATTGTTCAAACAAAATCAGGCAGGTGCGTAAGTTTGGGCACCACAAAAAAGAAATGAAATCAATATTTAGTAGATCCGCCTTTTGCAGAAATTACAGCCTCTAAACGCTTCCTGTAGGTTCCAATGAGAGTCTGGATTGTGGTTGAAGGTATTTTGGACCATTCCTCTTTACAAAACATCTCTAGTTCATTCAGGTTTGATAGCTTCCGAGCATGGACAGCTCTCTTTAACTCACACCACAGATTTTCAATTATATTCAGGTCTGGGGACTGAGATGGCCATTCCAGAACGTTGTACTTGTTCCTCTTCATGAATGCCTTAGTAGATTTTGAGCATTGTTTCGGGTCGTTGTCTTGTTGAAAGATCCAGCCCCGACGCAGCTTCAGCTTTGTCACTGATTCCTGGACATTGGTCTCCAGAATCTGCTGATACTGAGTGGAATCCATGCGTCCCTCAACTTTGACAATATTCCCAGTCCCTGCACTGGCCACACAGCCCCACAGCATGATGGAACCACCACCATATTTTACTGTAGGTAGCAGGTGTTTTTCTTGGAATGCTGTGTTCTTTTTCCTCCATGCATAACGCCCCTTGTTATGCCCAAATAACTCAATTTTAGTTTCATCAGTCCACAGCACCTTATTCCAAAATGAAGCTGGCTTGTCCAAATGTGCTTGAGCATACCTCAAGCGGTTCTGTTTGTGCTGTGGGCGGAGAAAAGGCTTCCTCTGCATCACTCTCGCATACAGCATCTCCTTGTGTAAAGTGTGCCGAATGGTTGAACGATGCACAGTGACTCCATCTGCTGCAAGATGATGTTGTAGGTCTTTGGTGCTGGTCTGTGGGTTGACTCTGACTGTTCTCGCCATTCGTCGCTTCTGTCTATCCGAAATCTTTCTTGGTCTGCCACTTCGAGCCTTAACTTGAACTGAGCCTGTGGTCTTCCATTTCTTCAATATGTTCCTAACTGTGGAAACAGACAGCTTAAATCTCTGGGACAGCTTTCTGTATCCTTCCCCTAAACCATGATGGTGAACAATCTTTGTCTTCAGGTCATTTGAGAGTTGTTTTGTGACCCCCATGTTGCTACTCTTCAGAGAAAATTAAAGGAGGAGGGAAACTTACAATTGACCCCCTTAAATACTCTTTCTCATTATAGGATTCACCTGTGTATGTAGGTCAGGGGTCACTGAGCTTACCAAGCCAATTTGAGTTCCAATAATTAGTTCTAAAAGTTTTGGAATCAATAAAATGACAACGGTGCCCAAATTTATGCACCTGCCTGATTTTGTTTGAACAATTATTGCACACTTTCTGTAAATCCAATAAACTTCATTTCACTTCTCAAATATCACTGTGTGTGTCTCCTATATGATATATTTAACTGACATTTTTTATCGTAACAACCAACGATTTATACAGGAAAATAATGACTATTAACAAGGTTGCCCAAACTTTTGCATCCCACTGTATCACCTGGCTGGGTTTCCATATCACGTTTCTGGCCTGTCTTCTCTAATTTTTGTATTATTTATTTGTATTAATGTTTCTTTTGTTTATTATTTACATTTTTGTTCTGTCTGCTTATAACAGGTAAATGTCTAGGTTATTTCCCTTGTGTTTTGTGAGTGGTTCCCCAGGAGGCAGGGCCACTTGCCATTCACCATCAGGAATGGCCCTCCTCACTATTTATGGGAGGGTCTTCCACAGTTCCAGGCAGTTAATTTTGTGTGCTATTGATTTTGTGATTTTCTGGATTTTTCAAACCTGTGCTCTGTTTCTCGACTACATCTTTGGATTCTGTTTTGGGACTTTGTTTGCTGTAATTGTCTTAGCTTTTCAGGCAATCCCTTTGAGGTCTTTGGAGCTTCATGTATTGCAGAGCCTTTGATAAAATAAACCATTACTTTATAAAGATTCTTCAAGGCCCTTTTGGTGTCTTGTTGGGGCTTTAATGGTATTTTCCCACCCTAGTGGGCAACCTTTGAAGTGCTGTTTTGGACCTTTTATACTTTTGGACTACTCAGTCACAAAAGCGTGTTAATGGCTGTATGGGTACCTAATTTGGGACTTTGTATGAGTTTCCTTTTTTTGGAATTTGAAGCAAACTATTGAATAAAGTCTTCGAAGCAGAAACCTTGACAACTTTGTACACAATGTAGCTATAGCTTACTTAACACGTTTCATGGAATAATCAGACTCCACTTGTTTGTCAAAACTTATTAAGTTCATCTGTAATATTCAATCTACAGTTCAGTATAAGACACAATTCTTCACTTAAACAAGTTACCTTCTGAAACCTGTGCTATTTATTGATTACAGAGATGGCTTTCATATAGCTCTTTCCTCTGAAGTGGTTCTGAAATGTGATGATCTGGCACTGTTCAACTGTGTTTGTATCTACAGTAGATACTAAATTTCTCATAGAGCAGCTCACAGAGCTAGTAGATTTTTGAAGACCAGAGCTCCTTAAGTCTGCTTGATCTCCAGAGTGAACCTATATTTCATACACAACTGTACAGTAAATTGTAACAACAGACACGTCATTGCTGATTAAATCACAGACAATAAATACAATGACAAAACTTAATGTAGGAACGAGGAAGAAGAGCTGACAAAATGATGTAGTAATGACAGCTCAGCTCGCAGACTGAATAACAATGTTATTGACAAAATGGAAATCCCCGGGAACACAAAAAATATTTTGCAAAGGTCCTTTATTTGGGGTGAGACAGAAGAATATTGAGGAACATCATCAAGATCAGTACACTGAAATCACAGTACATTTTTTCTCACATTTCTAGGGCTAAAGCAAAATCAAAGTCACAAATCACAAGTCAAAAACAATAGAACTAAGTGTAATTTACACAGCCACCCCAGTCCTCCCAAAACCTCTTTTTAAGCTCGTTTCACAGCATGGTGAAAACCTCTACTGTTAAAATCTATTTTTTTGAATATGTGGCATCTGGCAAGCCTCCAGAAGGATCCTAGCTTGGACTGGCTTACAGCAGAGGTTACCAAGCTATTTTGGCTTGTGACCCCATTTTGAAATCTGAGCTTTTACATGAACTCAGCAGTTTGAAATATTGACATTCACTTCCTATTCAATACAATGTTTAATTTTGTTTTTTTATTTTGTAAATAGTTTTTTTGTGACCCCATTAGAATATCCGGTGAACACTCTTGGGGTCTTGACCCCAAAGTTGGGAAACGCTGGTTTACAGAGTTACTTAAAATGAGTGCTGACAGTATTACCTGTAAAAAGCGAACTGTGCAAGGCATAATTGTTGGCGTGAATGTACAGGCAGTTAGGCAGGCAGTGCACGAGCCAGATGAGTGTGTAGGCCAGTTGAGAAAAGAGATAGCAGTTTTGAGTACAAAATAACCTCTATGATGCAATATTCCTTGTCTTCTGCCCCAAAAACATATAAAAATTAATTGTAATGAGTTAAGTTTCATAATTCCAAAACCACCCACAAAACAAATTAACAGGAAGATTTTGCAAAACTGTATGTGACAAGAAACTTAGTTATTTTGCACATTACTAACTGCAAAATGAAACTCAGCTGCTTCACTCATCGCTAATTACTGCCTATTGTTGGAGGAATCCCTTAGGTGAGAAATTTGAAAATGGTCATTAAAATGACATAATTGTTTTCCCTTTGTTGTGCCTCACTTCTCACTAATGTTTCATTGTAATCATTTTATTATTGTTTTTAAAGATAGAAAAAGGGGAATAACAGAATAAGAAAAGTGCCACATCAAAAGAGCATACATTCCCCCTCTCATGGGCACCTCTCCAAAAAATTTGGAAATGGCTGAAAAAAAAAGTGCTAGCAGCATGTCCTACACATTGCAATTAGAATAAAATAAGTAATTTCTAATAAGTGCAACTCTTTTTTCTATAGATATTATGGATAGAGAAAATAAATTAATATGAGCAGGTGAAAGTTCGAAAAGAAATGTTATTAAACAAGTTCCTCCAAGAATTCATTACACATTCATCTTGCTTTTTCCAGTGACATGCCAGGAGGATAATAGCAGTTAAAGAACTCACTAAATCAGTTTCTTATCAGAAGGTGAAAAGAAGTATCATGAAGAATCATGAAGTTAAAAAGGTTTCGAGAACATGGAATAAAGACATCCAGCATGAGTGAAAAAGAGTTGGAGGTCTACAGATATGTGGCATTAGTGTAGGAACAAAACATAAAAAGAGGACCCAGGCACTTTAAGTGAGCATAAATTACAAACAGGGGATTAACCCATTAAACATCATTTTAAAGGAGTTGTATATAGTAAATACTATGAATAATTCTATATTGAAAAAACTGGTGATTTGAATATTGGGAGCATCAGATTTTGTTTCGTTCAGACTGAAAAAAAATATCTCACAGATGCTTTGGCAGAGCTATAATAAAGAGCCATGAAGGCAGTGAAGGAGGAGTAAAAAAACCAATGAGATGAGACGCATCTACATCAACCCTGGCAAAGGTGAGAACTGGTCATAACCTGATAATAACTCAATTTTTTGTACATTGAGACTCTCCAGGAAAGTATGTTCTTTGTTATAACACACACAGTCAGGGCCCAAATGACTGATGTTGTGCAGCAAATAACTCACATCTAGAAACATGCAGCATCAGTTAGAAAATAGTGTTGGTCATGAGGAGACAAGATAACAAATAAAGGTGGAGGAGGAGACAAGGTAACAAATAAAGGTGGAGGAGGAGACAAGGTAACAAATAAAAACAAAATTAGCACAAATTAAATTATTTTTTAAATCTTAAAGACTATTTCTTAAATCTCAGAATCAGAGGAAAAAGAGGCGAGAGATGGAAGAAATCAGGCAGAACTAAACTTGTCAACAAGAGAGAGCAGAATAAGGTAACATGGATAAACCTGTTGGCATTTGTATTGGGATAATAAGGATGCAGTTTGAGACAAGGCCAACAAGGTAGCAAGGGCCAAAGCCAAATACTAAAAAGAAAAGAAGGACACAATCCTAAGAAATGACAAGGTCAAGAGTAGACAAAGGGAGTACAGTAGTACTTACTACAGCCTGCTGAACTGGAGGAGTAAATGCTGAATATTTAGATGGTCATTTAACCAAAAGTTAACATACACAAAAACATCAAAAATAAACACTACAGTATTGAATTGAAAACTAAAATATGTATTTGATAACCAGAAATGTCTGCTTCCTTATTAGTGTTGCAACACGCATCAAATATTGAACCTTTTTTGTGACTTCTGGGCTTTCCAAGAACAGTCTTTAGCGCATTCCTTAGATCTATATTTGGTTTGCAGATTTGGATGTTTTTCAACTTTTCAAGGAAAGTTTATTGTTATAGTTGTCATTTTTTTTCTCAACAGATATTTTAAAACATAAGCACACTTGTGAAACGTCAAAAGTTTATCAGGGATTTATGTTAGAGATTAATATCTCCTGATGAAAAAAAAATCAGTATTTTTTTTATGACCACATTTTAGAAGGAAAATCTGAAATGCTAAAGAATTATATTAGTAAAAATGTAAAGTTCAATCCTAATAGGTCTATGTTATTTTTAAGCAGTTAAATTAAGGGTGTTATGCATAGCAAAGAAAAAAAAAACACACTGATAAGGGAATAGAAAATACACTTCAGAATAATTTTCTGAAGTGAACATCTCAGTAACATTCCAGTGGATAAATTAAGTATTGAGAAATAATTTATTTTATACAAGTGCACTTTCTACTGAAACATTCAGAGCACTATATACATTTACAAATAAAATATAAATTAAATAAAGCACAAACTAGTATGCCAATATGATTTTATAAAGGATATTAACACTAGAATTACCAGAGCCAATGAAAAAACTTGTAATTCCGGCCCACCTTAAATCCCTTCGCACCTCTCCATCAGCCTTTTTTGTCTTCTAAATGTGTCGATAAGCCCAAGCAGCAAGCAGCCTGCTATACCATCCCCCCCATCACCTCAGAATTTCCAACAAGTTCTCCCAGTTCCTGCCTTTATTGATCTGGGAGTGAGCTACCCAGAATTGTAAGGGGAAATAACTTCATGTGCGTTTTGTGTCTAAACAATCTATGTAAACAAATTGGTAAAACAGAAACGTTTTTCATATTTTAGTAATACATGACAAAATGTAGAAATGAACTATATAATGTATGAAGGCTGATGGCCAAATATCAAATAAACACTTTCACAAAGGGTACAAGCTGTGGTATATCTTTAGTGGTGCAGTGGTTAGAACTGCTGATTTATAATCCAGCGGTTTGGAGTTCGAAACCAGCTCCCCTGTAAACTTACCGTTTTGAGTAGTGAGCTGCTCTTATTGTTAATATTATACAATAAAAACATACATTTGATTTGTGTCTGTAACAGCCAGTGTAAATATATAGGACTTATAAAAGTTAGCTTTTTTTTTTCACTTCTATTCTCTCAGTCATGCTCACGATACAGCACCCACCCCCCCGCTCCACATCTGATGCGGTTACTTTTTATCTAAAACTGGGAATAACTGTAGATGTGAGTGGTGTTTTGAGACAATGGAACTGGAAATTCTCTGATCTGGAGGGGTAAAAGCTGACACACAAACGCTGGTAAATGTGCCTTCTTCGTATCTGATCGTCACTTTAATTTTGTTTATCAAGTTTTTTGAGTGTTCCTGCTCACCCTGAATTAGTAGGCACCTTATTGTCCATGATGTCAAATAACTAATTTTATGACCTGTATAGTACATTTCAGAAAACATTGTGGCACTGATGCAACATTATTCATATTCATTTGCACACCTTCCTGCGCTTCTGATCAGTGACCGGGTTTTTTTTTTTTCGATCTTGCCAGTGTCCACATTTTGGTGCACAGGGCTGTTTCTTTTGTACTCTAGGACATGCAGGGGAAAGAATAGTACAGAGAGGTCAGTTCCGCGCTATATGCAATCGTTAGATTCAAATGTTAACAGTTCCCACACAACCAAGGACCGTCCTTTCTACGTTTAGGACATGTGTACCTGTTGCAATGTACACACTTCTCTCTGTGCTGTGGTTACTATTTCACTGAAGAGGCGCCTGACACCGACTGAGTTTGTTTTCCTGGGGAAGTGGCAGTCTTGGAACAGAAGCTTGTCGATGTTGCACCCTCTTTTGCTTTATCTATCGCCTTTTCTTGTAAGAAGCGGCGACGAAGCTCCTCTGCAAGTTGAGCAAAGAACACACTTCTTTTCTCAGTGCTTACCATATATGCCTTGTACAGTACATGTGCGTTGATCACTGCCAAGTCAAAAGTGTTATAGCACACAGCAACCGGCCAGCGGCATGCTCCTTCTCGCACTCGCTTTCTGGTGCATGATGTCAATGCAGCACCAGGCAAAAAAAGAAAGAGACAAATATATTTGACATTTTAAAGAAATTATTTTATGACCTGAATAATACCAATCCAAAAACAACGTCGCACGAATGCAATATTATTTGAAAATGAACGAGATAGAGAAAAAATTCTTTAAACAGTTTGAAACATAAGGGACTATGTCAATTAACATTTAAGGATATCTCAA
>JANRMT010062791.1:93811183-93827360 GCA_026402145.1 Polypterus bichir lapradei | reverse complement strand
TGCGCCTGCCTGTGTCTCTCTCTCGCGTGTGTGTGCGTGCGCCTGCCTGTGTCTCTCTCGCATGTGTGCGCGTGTGCCTGCTTGTGTTTCTCTCGCGCGTGTGTGCATGTGCCTGCCTGTGTCTCTCGCGCGTGTGTGTGCGTGCGCCTGCCTGTGTCTCTCTCGCGCGCGTGTGCCTGCCTGTGTCTCTCATGTGTGCGTGTGCGTGCACCTTCCTGTGTTTCTCTCGCGCGCGTGTGCCTGCCTGTGTCTCTCTCGCGCACATCTGTGCGTGCGCTTGCCTGTGTCTCTCTCGCGCATGTGTGTGTGCGCCTGCCTGTGTCTCTCTCGCGCATGTATGTGCGTGCACCTGCCTGTGTCTCTCTCACGCGTGTATGTGCATGCGCCTGACTGTGTTTCTCTCGCGCGTGTGTGTGTGCGTGTGCCTGCCTGTGTCTCTCTCTCTTGCGTGTGTGTGCGTGCACCTGCCTGTGTCTCTCTCGCTTGTGTGTGCGTGTGCCTGCCTGTGTCTCTCTCGTGCGTGTGTGCCTGCCTGTGTCTCTCTCGCGCGTGCATGTGTGTGCGCGTGTGTCTCTCTCGTGTGTGTGCATGCGTCTGTGTCTCTCTTGCGCGCGTGTGTGTGTGTCTGTCTGTGTCTCTCTCGCGCTCTTTCTCTCTTGCTGCACAGGGAGTGCACAGGTAGAGACTGAACACGTGCGGAAATCATCGGCGCACACAAACCGAAAGGGAAACTGGCTTGTCCGTATACCTAGTGTGTGGTTGTGAACAGATGCAAAAGTTTGGTGAACTTTTTGGTCATAACCCGATTTGTACGTGTTCAGAGACGTTCATAAACCGAGGTTCCACTGTATTAGGTTCGTAATGTGTAAAATTATAACATAGTTTGACGTTTAATAGGCTTTTTCTTAACACCTCCCATTATCCGACATTTTCGCTTATCCGGCGTTCTGCCGGCCCGTTTATGTCGGATAAGCGAGACTCTACTGTACTTAGATAAATTTAAGTGACTGCCATATTTTATTCCAGTAGAAAACATATTTTAGCTTATATGGGACTGTTGTTCCTAATGCTTTGAAACATCGCAAAAAATCATTAGTATGTTATAGGTGAGCAAATTACAAGCAGTTCTGATTTGAATTTGAGTAGTGCTGATATAGGTCTGAATCACTGTCTGTATGGACACAGCACATTCATTCCTGTGTCTGAATGGATTTTCCTTTCACCTTATCAAAGATGTTTTGGTTACCGGAAACTCCAAATTAGCCATGGGTGAGTGGGATTGTGAGTGTATGAGTGAGTGGGTCCTGCAATGGATTGGCTCTCACCCAACTATTTAGCACCCATATCTGAAGGGATGGGCTGTAACTCTGAATTGGACTGCACAGCATTGACAAGAAATAAAGAAAAAAATATAGCAAAACATAATATCTTTAAACCCACTTAATCCAATTCTGCAGCCACAGCCTATCCGGCACTCTGGACAGTGCATGAATCCATTGAAGAGCCCCCATATGCACACCCCCATACTCACTTCAGAAAATTTAGAGTTATCAATTGATGACTCAATAACCTGCACATTTGTCTTTGCTTTAATATTAAAGTTGTTCATTTTTAAGGGTAATGTAAGATTTCTTTCTTTCAAAGAAATGCATTTTTTTGTTTAAGCACATATAATATTATGTACGGGAAGAGCTAATGTGATTCTATTTTTCTTTTTGAACCATCGTTCAGCCGTGGAAAAGTAATTTTTTTAGTAAGCAAATTTTTTAAAATTATATTCTTAATGAAACAAAACCAGTTGATTGCTAAAGACTTCCTAGAATTTGTTTACTGTAGAGATAGATGTGCTATTTTGTGCTATTTTTGTGCCTTTGATAATGTGAAGAGATAACAAACAAGAAACCTGCTCCAGCAGATTCATTTTTTTTATTCATGATCTACACTTATCTTTGTTTTCATCTTTTTTCCTGCAAACCAACATAAGAGCAAGAACATGTTTGAAAATAACCATCAACACAGCTATTAGCTTAATCTGTCCTGGAACTTATACATCGACTGAGGAAACTTACAGAAATTTTCTGTATAAGGAAATATTTTATAATAGTTGCATAAATGTACTCTTAACAGCTAACTGTGCTTAAAAGTGCTGAACTTATTGTTATGTACTGTAAAAGTATCACTCTTCTGTTTTATTTCACCATTTTAGATGTTTATATGACTTTTTTTCTAGAACCACTCCATCCATTTCACCTCTATTGGTGGTATAGATTAATCTTTTGTAATCTTTAATTATAGTGCATACTCAGCTCTTTGTTGGACTCTCTTATGTACTGTTATGTCTTTTTTGCTGCAAACAAAGCACTACACAGCATTACCCCCACAGGTTAAATCGTAAGAACAATAACTAAAGGACTTTAAAATAAAGTCAACAAAAGTATCAAAGAATAATCTGTCCTCATAAAATACTTTTGACAAATAAAGAAATAATCAACAAGAGAACCATTGGCAATTGAGCTTCATAGCAGTGCCAGTCAAAAAAGTAATGAAAATGGCCCAGTGGTGAACTCAAGGCTGAAGACATCTGGCACAGCGTCACCAATGAAAAGGTACTGAGTGATTTGAAGTCATCTAAAGCTTTGTTCACCTCAGCTGGAGTGTTGTAGAATATATGCTGACAACTAAACAGTCCGTACATCTCCACACCACGAGTTGTTAATAAACACACACACACTCCCCCTTTAGCATTACCGGTGGCTGCGGTGCAATCTCCTCGGTGCACGAAGTGAATCTGTAGCTGAACGGCGCATTCTGGGACTTTGTCCGAAAGCCAGGTCTCGGTGAAAATTAGAACACAGCTCTCTCTTATTTCCCGCTGCGCTGTAATCCTGGCTGTTAGCTCATCCCGTTTGTTTTCCAGAGACCGCTTGTTGGCTAGCAAGAGGCTGGGTAGTGGTGGCCGGCTAGCGTGGGCTTTCAGCCTAGCGTAGAGCCCACCCCTCTTGCCTTGCTTGCGTCGCCGTCTTCAGAGCACTCTCCTGGGGTCAGCTTGGTCACTCGAGCTCGGTGCTACGGGGTCTCCCTGGGTGTGGTTGTGGTGTTGGCTACGGGAGCGAACAATGAACTGTAGCTCAGATGGTATAAAACCGGTAAATAACAGGGGACTATGTGAGTCAGCAATGTCCAGCAATGCCTGTCTGCTGTATGATAGTAGTGCAAAGCATTTGTGCGCTGTACAGAAGGCAAAAAACAAAAACACAAAACAAAACAAAAAATGGCATGGAGTGGAGCGAGCAATACCATATAAAGAGTTCACTTGTTCCCCAACATTTTTTTTTATCTCTTCAACAACAGAAAGCAAGAAGGGTGAGATGGCATTTATGCCTGAGCTGCCATCAGGTTGGGGAGTCTTTTTATCCAGACTGCTAAGGGAGCAGCGGGATCTTCTTTGTAAAGTAGTCATATTCAAATATACCAAGGTAAGCAGAATTCTATGTAATTTTGACAAAGTTTAGATAACAAGAGTGGTAACCAAAAGTTGGGAAAGATGCTAGCAGAAGCAAAGCTAAGTGACAATTAGCAGCAAGCATCATATGATCTGGTGCTGGCAATTTATTAATTTAAAGTATTTTTAATCTAAATTATGACGAAATACTTTTTTTTCTACTATTAAAGTTTCACTGTGTTGTCCTAGCTCTCTTTCTCATGGATGGGGGTTGACTTGACTTGAACCTAATCTTGTAAAATTTAACTTGCTTGTATGGAATGTTGTTTGATTTTTATTAATTCAATAAAATGTTTTACAAAAAATAAATAAAGTATGACAAAATATTCTATATACAAACTGGTATTTTACTGACCTCTTCACTAGTGAAAACATTAAAAAATAAGAATAAAGTGGATTTTTCTTTCTTATTTGTTATATTTTCTAATTAATGATATATTGAAAGCCATCCTAGTGATACAAATATGCATTTTGAACAATGTTCTCCTGCAGTTACATTTTGACATTTCTTCCTTCCTTTTTACCAGTGGCCTTGCACCAACTGCTCGCCTTCTTTTTCCTTCTCTTAAGCATCTTCATCACTTCAGCCAGTGTTCCCGTAAATCAGTCCCTTACAGTGTCTCTTCTACATACTTTTTCTTACTCGCCTCCTCCTCTTCATCACTCCTTCAACCAAGTCTACATCCATATAGAGCATCATGTCTAGGTTCATTTTAATTTTGTTTTTACTAAGTTGAATATACAGTGGATAAATAAGAGAGATTACTGTTATCTTATACACAACTTGTTCAATTAGTGTTTGCCTTTGTTTTTTCCAGACTGCCTTTTAAAATATAATATACAGTATAATGTGTTAAAAAAACTAACTGATGTATGTTTATGGCTTAGTAATGTACATTCAGATTAAAATAAGCATTGATTCTTGCACCATGGTACATTACGTCATTATTATTTGATTAAATAATGTTTTTTTCAGAATTCCAGTTTCCTTGTTTAAACTTGAATTAATATTAATATGGCTACACTTGAACTACCGGTAACATACATGCTGACGAGAACTGCAATCAAAAGCATTGTTCGCAGGCAAAAGCTTTACCATAACCAGCTTTTATTTCCTGGACAACAGAACTATAAACAAGAAAGGAAGAGAATAGGCAGGGGCAGAGCCTAACATGGGCTTGAGTAAAGGCTGAAAAACAGGTATGCAAATCTGTATGATGTAATGCACAGGAAAAAAGACTCGTGCAAGAGCAGTAAGCATTATCACTATAGCCAGTGTTCTCAGATAGCTTTGGTTACAGGACATCTGGGAAATAAAAAGGGGGAGGGGGAAATGCAGTCTGAATGAATATTTGCAACATCACTTCCATTGAAAAACCAGTCAATATCACTAATATCCCAAATAGCATTGTATATTACACATAGTTAAAAAAGTAATGATCACTACTCTTTAACAGAACACAGATTTTGGTTATTGCAGGGCTTTTAAAGTAGGGACAAAAATACTCCATAAGATACTGATTTTCAGGGTTACAGTGCCACCAACCGAACATATATCTTATTGCAAATGCAAATGGTGTTCAAAAAGTATTTCCAGCAAATAATTCTGACTAATGTTGTAGTGTCATTGTTCATTTATTCAGATGGCCTGCTTTCTCTCATATTGTATTCTAGCCTCTGAACTTTTTCAATATAGCTTCATTTTGTTCTCCATTCTTTAAAATTATTTTTACTTTTATTATTCTAAAATATAGTTCCTCATGAAGGCTTAAGAGTCAATTAACACTAGAGTTACCAGAGTCTACGAAAAAACTCATAGATCCGGCCCACCTTAAATCCCATCACACCTCTCTGCCAGCGTCCTTTGTCCTGTAAATGTGCCGATAAAGACAAGCTGCAAGCAGCTGGCTATTCCATCCCCCCACCGACTTAGAACGTACACGAACTTCTCCCAGCTCATGCCTTGATTGATTATCTGGGAGTGAAGTGGAGTTTTAGAATGGAAATAATAGATCGCTATTTGGAACACACGCATTTCATGTGTGTTCCGTTTCTATAGTAATCTGTGTAAACACATTGTTAAAACAGAATTTTTTTCATATTTTAGTAATAAATGTTACAAAACGTAGGCATAAATTATAGAATATGTGAAGCATGAAGTCCAAACATCAAATAAACACTTCCACAAAAGGTTCAAGGACAATACAGCAGTTCCCATGGATTAGCAATAATATTTGCTGACTCAGATCGCAGCGGGCTTGTCGTGCCTCAAAGACCAGAGTTCGATTCCCTGTTGGGGAGAAAGTGTTTTTTCTTTTTAACCTCAAACAGACATAAAATTTATAAATTGATATGAACTGTCAGTTAATGAGATATATATTTTCATGTGGGATGCTCCTTTTAAAATATTTTGTAACAATTGAGACTGCAATTAACATGAACAAGTGCCCTTATAACTGTTATTTTTAAGATCCATAACACATAGACAGACAGAGCACTGCATAATAGAGAGGCAGACAGGCAGAGAAGTCACTAGATATATAAATAAACAGGGAAGGCACATGTAGTGAAAGAAAAAAAAGATGAACATGTGCGTTGATCTTGCTGCACTGAATAAGCTCACGCGCTCTAACCCAAACCCCCCCCCCCCACCCCCAACCATCTGACTCTAAGTAACAGCGCAAGTACAGACGCAAACCAAGTGTAATCAAGAGTCCCCGGTTTGATCCCTAATCACTCCTATATTTGCTGTTTTCAGTAGTAAGCTGCTCTTTTTGTTAATATTATACAGTACACACATAAACTTGGTTTAGCGTATGTACTTGCGCTGTTACTTAGAGTCAGATGGGGGGGGGGGGGGGGTGGTTAGAGCATGTGAGCTTATTCAGTGCAGCAGGATCAACGCACAAGTTGATCTTTTTTTTCTTTCAGTGCATGTGCCTTCCCTGTTTATTTATATATCTAATGACTTCTTTGCCTGACTGTCTCTCTATTATGCAGTGCTCTGTCTATCTGTATGTTATGGATCTTAAAAATAACAGTTATAAGGACACTTGCTCATGTTAATTGCAGTCTCAATTGTTAAAAATATTTTAAAAAGAGCATCCCACATGAAAATATAACAATCTCATTCACTGATAGTGCATACCAATTTATAAATTTTATGTCCATTTGAGGTTAAAAAGAAAAAACACTTTCTCCCCAACAGGGGACCAGACTCTGGTCTCTGCGGCACGGCAAGCCCACTGGGTTCTGAGTCAGCAAATCTTACCACTAAGCCGCAGAAGCTATTGTATTGTGCTTGAACCTTTAGTGAAAGTGTTTTATGATGTTTGGACTTCATGCTTCACACATTCTATAGTTTATGCCTACATTTTGTAACATTTATTACTAAAATATGAAAAAATTTCTGTTTTAACAATGTGTTTACACAGATTACTGTAGAAACGGAGCACACATGAAATGCGTGTGTTCCAAATAACGATCTATTATTTCCACTCTAAAACTCCACTCCCAGATAATCAATCAAGACATGAGCTGGGAGAAGTTCGTGCACATTCTAAGTTGGTGGGGGGATGGAATAGCCGGCTGCTTGCACCTTGTCTTTATCTGCACATTTACACGACAAAGAATGCTAGCGGAGAGGTGTGAATGATTTTAAGGTGGGCTGGATCTATTAGTTTTTTCGTAGACTCTTTTTAAAATGGGAGTACAGTAGCAACCAAACTATAGTATATATGAAGTAATGTATGACTGGATCTGGGTTGTAGAGTTCCCTAATGCAATTACAGAACCGTCAACAGGGGGCACTATGTCTCGATGTAATATTTGGAACTTAGGACGTAACTTCTCTGTAGAAACAAATATATGTTGTGAACTGTGGAAGGAAATACTGTGAAGGACAACAGTTAACAGCATGAAAGCAATTTTGATGAGAATAGGCTATTCACTCAATAAAGCTCACCAATCTTGTCTACATAATTCCTCCAAAGAAACATGAAGTTGGAGTTCTGAAGGTCTCTAAAGCCCTACTATCTATAGCAACACTTGGTAAATTATTCTATTTGTCTGTAGCTCTCTGTGTGAAAAAGAAACTTACTAACATTTGTGTAAAATTTACTCATAAAGTTTTAAACTGTATGTCTTTGCTTGTTGAACTCATTTTACTATATTACCCTGCATTCACTATACTAATTTCTTTCATAATTTTAAACACTTCAGTCATAAAAACTCTTAATCCCCATTTGCTTAAACTGAAAAGGATCACCTCCTTCATTCTTTCTTATAACCTTGCAGTCCTGGAATCTGTTTGGTTGCTCCTCTCTGGACTGCTATGTCTTTTTTGCAGCTGGAGACCAAAACTCCATACAGTACACAAGGTGAGGCCTCACTAGTCATTATAAAGCTTAAGTACAAACTCCCTTTTTTGTACTCTATACATCGCAATATAAAATAACATTCTGTTAGCCTTCTTGATCACTTCTGTACACTGTCTAGTTTTAGTTAGTGACAAGTCCACTACAACTCCTAAATCCTTATTATAAGGTGTACTTGAAAAGTTTCAGACCTCCCATTATGTATTTAAATCTAACATTTTTACTGCCAAGATGCAATACTCATTTACTTATAATAGATTTCATCTGCCACAAATGTGCCCAAGCCTGTATTTTGTCTAAGTCCCTTTATAATAATTTGATTGATACTAGATAATCTACAATTTCACATTTAACATCACCTAATCTATACATTTAACATCACCTAATACTGATAGTGTGTTTCTCACCATAAACCTTTGTTTCCTGTGTTTTAGTGAATTCTACGTCTATTCACAGTACTATGAATTCCCACTTCTTAAATTTTGATGCCCAATCTCTCTGTTGGACCTTGTCAAATGTCGTTGCATCTCCCTTATCATATTGTTTTGTTGCTTATTAGTAAAACATGACATCCTCAATCTGAAACCAGTGTTGACTATTCACCAACACTCCTTTTATGTATGGCTTTCTGCTACCTGTTGTCTGAAGAGCAAATGATCTTGGAATGGTATGCTATTTTAAGAGTGAGACAGGGATCAGAGTTGCCTGGATCTTTAGGGGTACAAAGATCATTTCTAGCTGAGACATTTTTGACCCAAAACCCACAATAAAGGTGAGCTTGGAGATGAGCAGTTTGGTGTTGACAAAGGGCTCACCTGGCTTGAGAAACAAAGGCCAAAAAAAATAGAGAGGGCAGAATCACTAACAGGAAGAATAACAGGTAATGGGTCAGCCCCCCTACCAGGATAACAGGGTAAGCTATTGTTTAGTTAGACCCAGAGAGGCATATAGGTTTATTGTTTTCTCACTTGTTATTGTTTTAGTACCCGCTCAGTTTTGTGTTTTATTTTAGTGTAATAAATACACTTTTTTTTTTACATAATTTGGCCTCCTCAGTGCCATTTGTTTTTACACATATATTGTCATGTCTTTACATTTGCCATTATCTTGACAATATAATCAATAACTTATACATAGCGGTATAATGTATAGGACTGCATCTTAGTCCAATTTTGGTTCTATAATCAAACAAGTTAACTTTACCTGTTAAAATGTAAAATCTGCTCCCATTATAGACCTTTCAATTTTTTTATTAGTTTTTTTTTACATTATGCCTTCCATTGTAGTTTACGGATTAGGTTACTCTGTTTATCAAAGACAAATATAAACTGTTTCCTCCAAATTTCTATTATTCAAAGTATTTAAATGTAGTCTGTAGTTTCAGTATTATGTTCACTAGAGGGCAGCAGCATCCTTCAGACCAGACCATAGGACAGAAGAAACAAAAGTGCTTCAAACCAGAAATGCTCAGAAAAGGTAATAATTTTGATCTATTTTTACTGTTTACTGAAAATGAAACCTTAAAAAGCCTCTAAAAATCAGAATGCTAAATTATGTAATCTTTAAACCGCCACACAATGATTGATTTATTCAAACCTTTTTTTACTGGCAAGTAGACAATTCAATAAAGTTAGTACAGCAATGATTGATTTGCAGAAAATAAAAAAATACAAAGAAAAACTCAAAAGAGCATACAGAGGCATAAAAGAGTTGCCTAAAGAAAACAAACTCCCAATACACTGTCTAATAAACAGAATTCTAGAAGACAAAGAAGAAATCTCAAAAACTAATAAATTCAAACAGGGTTAGCAATATATAAAGCAATACTCACAAAACTCCAACAAATAACAAAAGTCTAATAGCCTGTCAGAGAGCTAAGAAGTGGTGATATCCCCTTGGGAGTCCACCATCAAGGAACATGGAATGTTAGTTAATTTAAAGATACAATAATAATAAACAAAACAGAAATAACATAAAAAATATGACAATAACAACACAAAGACAACAAAAACAACAATAAAACATCTAAACATATGTTTATCCTTAACGGTTTTGCTTGTTAGTAGCTAGACAGTTTAGGCAGGAACTTACATTAAGCTTGCAGTATCACTGTAGACTACAAGGCCTTCACTTTCTAAGTACTTTTTAAGCTAGTGTTAGGGTCTGCCAGTATTTTTTTGTACCACATACTGTTTCCTTTCTTTCTGCCTATATGTTGCTGCTAAAGTCCAGATGACTAATTGGTACATTTTGTAGCTGTAAAATATGTTTAATTATTATTATTTATTTTATAAAGATTGAGCAGCCTGAATGTCACTTAAATCTATGCAGATATATTTTTCCATTTGTAAGAAAATTTTACAAATGTAATAAGTCAATTCACTCCATAGAGCTTATTTGGCTAGTTCATAGTAATTTTGTCACCACGTCAATACAAAAAGGAGTTAAGAGCAAAAGAAAAATGTACTGTATATACATATATACACATATATATATATATATACATATATACACAGTAGAGTCACGCTTATCCGACCTTTGCTTATCCAACATTCTGTATTATCCGACGTCCCACCGCAAAAAAAACCCCAAAAAACGTATCAATCTGCAACAAGAGCTGCAAGTTGTGAGCATGAGCATAGTCTATTTTTTGTTTGCTAAGTTAATTTTTTCTGTTGTTTTGTTGTAAAACATGATTACAGTGGATTATGTGGCCAGCCCTCTCTGGCGTGTGTGCGTGTGTCTCTCTCGTGCGCATGTGCGTGTGTGTCTCTCTTTCTCTTGGGCGTGTGTGTGCACCTGTGTCTCTCTCTCGTGTGTGTGTGTGTGCGTGCGAGCGTGTGTCTCTCTCTCTCGCGCTCTCTCTCTTGCTGCACAGGGAATGCACAGAGAGAGACTGACAGGGAATGCACAGGGAGAGACTGAACACGTGTGGAAACCGAAAGGGAAACTGGCTTGTTCCTATACCGAGTGTGTGGTCGTGAACAGAGGCAAAAGTTTGACGAACTTTTTGGTCATAACCCCGATTTGTACGTGTTCAGAGACGTTCGTGAACTAAGCCACTGTATTAGGTTTGTATTGTGTAAAATTATAACATAGTTTGACGTTTAATAGGCTTTTTCTTAACACCTCCCATTATCCGACATTTTCGCTTATCTGACGTTTTGCTGACCCGTTTATGTCGGATAAGCGAGACTCTACTGTATATATATGAAAAACTATTTGCCCCCTTCCTGATTTCTTATTCTTTTGCATGTTTGTCACACAAAATGTTTCTGATCATCAAACACATTTAACCATTAGTCAAATATAACACAAGTAAACACAAAATGCAGTTTTTAAATGATGGTTTTTATTATTTAGGGAGAAAAAAAAATCCAAACCTACATGGCCCTGTGTGAAAAAGTAATTGCCCCCTGAACCTAATAACTGGTTGTGCCACCCTTAGCAGCAATAACTGCAATCAAGCGTTTGCGATAACTTGCAATGAGTCTTTTACAGCGCTCTGGAGGAATTTTGGCCCACTCATCTTTGCAGAATTGTAGTAATTCAGCTTTATTTGAGGGTTTTCTAGCATGAACCGCCTTTTTAAGGTCATGCCATAGCATCTCAATTGGATTCAGGTCAGGACTTTGACTAGGCCACTCCAAAGTCTTCATTTTGTTTTTCTTCAGCCATTCAGAGGTGGATTTGCTGGTGTGTTTTGGGTCATTGTCCTGTTGCAGCACCCAAGATCGCTTCAGCTTGAGTTGACGAACAGATGGCCGGACATTCTCCTTCAGGATTTTTTGGTAGACAGTAGAATTCATGGTTCCATCTCTCACAGCAAGCCTTCCAGGTCCTGAAGCAGCAAAACAACCCCAGACCATCACTCTACCACCACCATATTTTACTGTTGGTATGATGTTCTTTTTCTGAAATGCTGTGTTCCTTTTACGCCAGATGTAACGGGACATTTGCCTTCCAAAAAGTTCAACTTTTGTCTCCTCAGTCCATAAGGTATTTTCCCAAAAGTCTTGGCAATCATTGAGATGTTTCTTAGCAAAATTGAGACGAGCCCTAATGTTCTTTTTGCTTAACAGTGGTTTGCGTCTTGGAAATCTGCCATGCAGGCCGTTTTTGCCCAGTCTCTTTCTTATGGTGGAGTCGTGAACACTGACCTTAACTGAGGCAAGTGAGGCCTGCAGTTCTTTAGACGTTGTCCTGGGGTCTTTTGTGACCTCTCGGATGAGTCGTCTCTGCGCTCTTGGGGTAATTTTGGTCGGCCGGCCACTCCTGGGAAGGTTCACCACTGTTCCATGTTTTTGCCATTTGTGGATAATGGCTCTCACTGTGGTTCGCTGGAGCCCCAAAGCTTTAAAAATGGCTTTATAACCTTTACCAGACTGATAGATCTCAATTACTTCTGTTCTCATTTGTTCCTGAATTTCTTTGGATCTTGGCATGATGTCTAGCTTTTGAGGTGCTTTTGGTCTACTTCTCCGTGTCAGGCAGCTCCTATTTAAGTGATTTCTTGATTGAAACAGGTTTGGCAGTAATCAGGCCTGGGGGTGGCTACGGAAATTGAACTCAGGTGTGATACACCAAGGTAGGTTATTTTTTAACAAGGGGGCAATTACTTTTTCACACAGGGCCATGTAGATTTGGATTTTTTTTCTCCCTAAATAATAAAAACCATCATTTAAAAATTGCATTTCGTGTTTACTTGTGTTATATTTGACTAATGGTTACATGTGTTTGATGATCAGAAACATTTTGTGTGACAAACATGCAAAAGAATAAGAAATCAGGAAGGGGGCAAATAGTTTTTCACACCACTGTATATATATATATAGCAATAAGAACGACCAAGAGTCATTGGAAAGGTTTGGAGCAGCCACCCGTATAACATTTCCCCACTTCCAAATCACTCAAAAAGAACAGACATGTTCACACGACTGAGTCCAAAACAGAACTGACTATTGTCTTAAGATGGAAGCTTTTAAATGCCTGCAGAGGATGTGATCTCATCAGGACCGGAACCGTAAGTGACGTTATTGGTTGCCCCAGAACAGGGTGGGATTTGCCGAGAATGGTCTTTAAGGAATTGAGAGAGAGAATCAGTGCACTTCGCCACCCCCTGGTCCGGCGTGGAATTACATCTATTCAGGCTTTTTAGTTGTTCCCTAAGCACCTTTCCTTTTCTTGGGCAGTGCATACCGTACAGGTCCAGTGGGCTCCTGGGACATGAACTCGAGCTTGTACTATGAGTACAGCGCAGAAAGCAACAGTCTTAGCTATTGGAGCCAACAGTGAGTGATAGAGCCTCTGATTGCAGAGGTTTTGCTTCTTTGCATTCATCTCGTTTCACTTAAGTCCTGCTACACATACTTTCAAACCTGCTAACTGCAATACAAGGTTTGAAAGGTCAGAGGACATTCCAACAACATTGGGCACAAACAATAAACCAGCTCTGATCATAGCTTTGGTTCATGGCTGAGCCAACTGGCAATGCCCAGTTAACCCACAGATCCTTGAGAGTGTAGAAGGAAAATCCATTCAGACAAAGGATGCACTTAAAATCTCCACATGGACAATAATCAGGTACAGAATTCAAAGTCGAGATTTAGGATTCATGGGGCAATACCATTACCATTGCACCAAGAATCATAAATAAAAACGGAGAGCTTTATTTTTACCTTCCAATACTGTAATGCCCTGAGGTCTTGTTTTAAAGTGAAAAATGAATGGGTGCCATGATCCTGGAACAATGAACATGACCATACTCTGTGTTCTTTATCCTTCCACATATATACATATGCTGTCTCATACTTGAAATCAGAAAGAGTTGACAGTCTGAAATGTTTTAAAGTGAAAAGTAGTGACTATTATATCTGAAAATTACACAAAAGTAGTATGAAAATACAGTGACCATGTTGTAAAACTGTACAATAGTAAAACCTGGTACACTCCAAAAATGCTTCACTTTAATGTGTTGCTTCCATGTTATCTGAACTCTCAGATGTAGTTAAAGTAGTTGATAATACCTTGTGGTAAAATGATTAAAATATGACTTGCACTCCAAGTGTCCACACAATGCACTTCTATAAAATAATTGCATCAACATATACATTTTCTAAGTTGCACTCTTTAAAGGTATATAGAATTCAAGTACAGAAACAAGCCAATAAAGACTACATTTATACAAAGGATAGAGTTACAACTGGGAAAGAGAACCTGAATAAAAGATTGCTTTCAATTAAAGTTGCAGTCCTCCAGGGTTGTTATTGAACTCCTTGATTACAGTAAAAACAGTAAAAGAATGACAACACTGAAGACCGGAGAGTGGAAAACAGTAACTACTGGGGACTTTCCCACTGTCTAGTGCTAAGAAAAGTAATCTCCTTAAGGCCTAGCCGTCAGTAGCATTGTGCTATTAATTCTTCACTGGAACAGCTACCTGCAAAAACTGCCTAATTGCAAAACGGGATTTTTGCACCTTAGGCATTAGTAATTATTGTGTCTGTTCTTAAACAGTGGGAAAATCCAGCAAATAATGAGTAAGAATGACATATTCTGAAAACCTTTTTAGAAGTCATGTATCTAAAACATCTTGGAGTAAATTTAGTCAAAAGAGTTTGAGACTTTTTGGTGTGGAATCACTTTAGCCATTTTGTCAGAAAGTTGTGTTAAAAACTTATTGATTTTAGAGCATTCTTCACCTGATATTTAGCAGAATGCATAATCTTTCATAATTAGCTAGCTATTAAATCTGTCTGCAATGAGTTAAGCAGACACACAACTTGCCAGAAAGAAACAATGTTTAGAAAATATCACACAAAAACCTGCTAAACCCGTGTTTACAGTTGTAATGAAAACTTGCATCACCATCTTGACTCTGATGCTCTCAGGTCATTTCCTCAGCTCTGCTTATCGTTTTCTGCCATCTTCTCCCACTACTCTAAGCACTTTTGCTGGCTCACACCATCTTCTTCATACTTAACCCCTGTTCACCAGCAATAGAGGCAACTATCCAAAACATAATGCAGTTTTGAGGTATATCTCTGATCTGTTCCGCTATGTTGAAACCAGACTTGTTACAAGAAATACTCATGCCCTGGGACACAGACAGACTTTGACAACACAAAACATAGGTTGAAGTATAGACCTATTATTTACTTATTTATTTTAAACCTTTTTCTTATAAAGTACTAAAATAATAATGGTAAGAAAAAAAGTTTAAAATAAGAACAACACCAACAACAGAAAAGATTTTGGAACTACAACCAGGTGATCTTCACACAAACAGATGTTAATAATAAATGCAAAAATTATTGTTTTTCTCTGGTCAAATGATGCATACTGCTTGGTGGCTTTCTCTTTTATTTCAACTGGGATGGGCTTCAGTGGGAAATTACTTCAGGTAATTCCAGGGGCAGTAACATATCCAGCAAAATCCATTGCCCATAGTCTGTGAATGACACCCATTTGTAACATTGCCGCTCACCTGACAAATACACTAGAGACTCACGCTCACCTCATCCAGTCGTTCCTCACGCTACCTTCACTTTCATTTTACAAGTCTGCAGTTCCCCTCAGTCATCCTCTGCCTTCCTTGAACCCCATCTGCAGTGTAGACATGGCCATCGAACTCGGACTCCTGAACTTTCACTCATCACCACCTCAATGGTTGTTACCTGTGAATTGAGCATCAGCCCCATCATCATCTCAGCTTCTCGCTACAGCAGACCAGTTATGACTCTGTTCTCTACATGAAGGCATATCCATTTCCTTACATTGTATATTTCACCACCAGAATACTTTCACCCCAATGTATCTTTCCTGCAGTCTCTTTCTCTACCAGTTAAGTTACAAAGTAATTTCTTAATAAATGCCACTGACTTTGAGACCTTTAATAACTAGTGCCCTTCTCATATTTTTGGCAGATCGTCTTTCTGCACATAGTCACAGTTATGCTACATTTTTTCTGTTTGCTTATAACAGATTTCACAGTGGATTTAAATTCTCCTTGTCAGGGAATGTTTTATGAAACCGTTATCCATTTATTGTAATTTTCAGAAATCTGAATCCACAGTATTGGTCTTTCTGCTTTTGCTTACCATCATATATCTCAAGTTCTTGAGATGTTTGGTTTAAACTTAGTTCTCATTTAACCTGCCATGTCCTCTACTGCTTTGAGAAAACACATGTGCTTTCTTGCACATGAAGGTAGTTGTACACAAATGTTGGCTGGCAGAATCTTGCTATCTATCAGATAGATAGATAGATAGATAGATAGATAGATAGATAGATAGATAGA
>JANRMT010062791.1:93774705-93803258 GCA_026402145.1 Polypterus bichir lapradei | reverse complement strand
GGCCAGGGTGGACAGAAAAAAAAAAAAAAAAAAAAACTCCAGACGGCCGGAGAAAAAAAATAAAATCTGCAGGGATTCTAGACCATGAGACTAAACGCAGTATCCACAACAGGTATCGGAGCCTCCACAAGTACAAGGACAAGTTAAGGCTTTTAATCAGCCTGTACTGGATCCTAATTTTCAAAGCTTAATGCAAATGGCCATTGTGTCATCATTTGGCATTCCAAAACCCAATCTCCCTACATTCAGTTCAGGTAAAGAAACTGACTTTATCTTATTGAAATAGGGATTAGACAGCCTTCTGGGACCTCATCCTCACCTTACAGAAGACTACAAATATCAGGTATTGCTTGATCACCTTAAGTTCTCCTCTGCACTGCAGGTTGTTAATATATATTTGCATGATCTTAAACCTTATACCATTGCTATGCATGCCCTGCAACAGAGAAATGGTCAACCATTGCAATTAATTCAAACAGAACTGGGTGCCATTTTGAATGCTCCTGCAGTAATTTTAGTGGATGCTAAAGGTTTGAGGACTTTCCACTGTCAGTCAGTAGTCTAGTAGGTTTTCTGAGCTCATTAGGTGGTGCTGCTGACATTGAGCTTCAGTGTGGATCCTATGTCTATAGGCTGCTTACAAAATTGCCACCAAGTTATAGAGTTGTCTTTGCAGAACATTGTGTAACATGAGACATCATAGAGAGTGGAATTACAAAACTTATCCACTCATTGACTTTTCTGACTGGATAGAAAGGAGAGCACAGGTACCAAAAGGGGCATGGATGCCAACAGACTTATATCTGGCTTCATCCCATGCAGCTGAATGACATGAAACAAAACCTGCTAAAACACCACCTATCAAGGTCTCTACAGTTTATCTCAGCAGTGAAAGGGATACCCCACAGATACAACAGGGACCTGACAGCATACCCCCAAAGTCAATCAAGAGAGAGCAGTTCAAACTATTCTGTCCTTATTGTAATAATCAAGAGGATTATTTAAATGCTTGCTCAGGGTTTACCAAATTGGACACTGCCGGATGGAATGGGTAAAGGTCAAAGAACAATACTGGAAATGTGGCAGAGGGCACAAACTAGACAAATGTACACTGAAGAATCCATGTTCTACCTGTGAGGAACAATATCTTCAGGTTCTCTATGATGTAGCTCAAGTTAGTAATCAAAGTATTCTTACAATAATTGCCTCCTCCAGTATGCTGTATATCAATCAGAACCATTGCTCCAGTAAGGTTATGCTAAAGGTTGTCCAGGTAATACTGTCTAAAGGCAAGAAAATCCTTAATATTTAAGGTGTACTAGATGATGGATCTGAACGCATAATTATATTACCAGCAGCTGTAAGACAACTGGTCTTGATGGAAGAAAGGAGCTTTTAGAACTGAGAACCATCTGTCAGGATGTTGTACAATTAAAGGGTGCAACAGTGGAATTTGCAATATCAGTGACCAGTAATCCCAGAAAACAGTACAGTATCAGCAGCACATTTACTGCTGACCAGCTTAATTTAGCAGATCAATCGTGCCCTCTAGAATCCCTTCAAAGAAAGTATAAGCACTTTAGGGGAATTCCCCTTAAGTCATATACAAAAATTCAACCAATGGTTCTAATTGGGTCTGACCATCCACACCTAATTACACCCATTACGTCAGTGTGCCAGGGACCCCCAAGGGGACCAGTTGCTGTATGTACTCAATTGGACTGAACTTTACAAGGCCCTGGTGAATTCCTCTAGCAGCCTTATGGTGAGGTTTCATTTTTTCACAGTTCAATTCAACAGCCTATTCATGACCTACATCATCATGAGACTGTGCCAACTAGACACCCTTCAATTCCGTCAGGAGAAAGGTGTGACTAGGTCTAAATAAGACAAAAGAAGCTATGGAGATAACTGAAACTAAAACCACCCATGTTAAAGTTAATGGAGTATAGAGGTATGCCACACCTCTGTTATGGAAGAAAACCATTCCCTCCTTCATGCATTTCCATCAGCAGTAATGATTCTTTTGATAAGTACTGAACGACAGCTAACAGCAGTTCCTGAGAGAGCTAGTGAATATAATAAAGAGGTTAACAAACTTTTGGATTCTTGGTATTTAATTCTTGGTATATCCCTCACCACCTTGTTAACCACAATAATAAAGCCAAACTGGTATTTAATTGTTCATTTGTCTACCAGAATAAATCACTCAACAATAGTTTGCTCCCAGGTCCATCTCTGAGCCCAACACTTCTTGGAGTTTTTCTGAAGTTCTGAGAATACCGAATAGCTGTCGGTGGAGACATTTGTGCCATGTTTCATCAGATTAGACTTCTTCCAGAAGATCAGCCAGTATTACGGTTCCTCTAAAGAGAGCTGGATGTAAGTCGCTTTCCAGACATACTGCATATGGCGCATCTTACCTTTCGGCACAACCTGCAGCCTGAGCTTTGCGATTTTTGTTCTGCAGAAGCACGTCAGGGAAAATGCTGAAGGGAATGAAGCAGTCGTGGACTCTGTACCTAAGGCATTCTATGTTGATAACTGCCTCCATCATTTTAGTCTCCTCTCCAAGATACCATTTTATTTTATTATTTTAGTTTATTGATCAGTGTTGGGTGCTTCTGGCAGAAGGTGGGTTTGATATCAGGCAGTAGGTCAGTAACATACCAGATGTGATCACTCACTTGCCTTAAGATGCAAGGTTAGAATCATGTGAGCTCTGGCTTGCTTTTAACAACATATATCCAGAACAATCAACTTTAGGATTATGTTGGGATTGTTCTCCAGATACACTGGGGTACAAATTCAAATCTGTTCCTTATGATCAGCCCACCATGAGGAGTATCTACAGGGTTCTCTCCATTCAATATGACCCAATAAGATATCTCATTCCTTTCACCACTCAAGCTAAAATCCTTGTTCAGGCCCTTTGGAAAAAGGAACGAGATTGGGATGAACCTATTACCAACGACATTCTTCAAGCATGGAATGAATGGGAGAATGATTTGCTGCACATACTCAAGATTGTTCTCCCACACTGTTTTACTATGGGCATGAACTTAATTAAAGCTGTTGTGGACTTTCATGTGTTCTGTGATGCTTCTCAGCAAGCATACGGCTCTGTTGCATACCTCTTGGTAGAAGGTGCTCAAGGGAACTCACAGGTGTCCTTTTTAATGGCAAGATCACAGATAGCACCTAAGGAACAGCTGTCAGTGCCACATTTGGATCTCTGTACTGCATTAACGGGTGCATAGCTTGCAAAGTTGCTGCATACAGAACTCTCAGTTTTTATTAGAAATACAGCTGTGTTGACTGACTCCACTACAGTATTCAACTGGCTTAACTCCGAATCCTGTCATTACAAAGTGTTTGTGGGAACACGTATTGCAGAGATTCAGGAACTCACAAGTTCTGCAGAATGGTGATATGTTGAATCTGCAGAAAATCCTGCTGATGATATTACTAGAGAGACCTTGTTGTCATTAACTTAAATGAGCAGGTGGAGTCAGAGTCCTTCTTTTCCTGTCATCAGAGCATTAGCCAGAAACCCCTAAGCCCATTAATAGCAGGTCTGAGGAAATAAAGAAATCCTTGTTCTGTTGTTTGACTTCAATAGCTGATAAAACATTGCCTGATCCTTCTCTGTATACAAAATGGGAAGATCTGATTCAGGCCACCCATTTATCCGTAGATGGGGTTCTGCAGTGTCCCTATCCAAAAGTGAACAAATTAAAGTTGCTGTTTTGCAGAGGTCCCAAAGGGAAAGTTTTCAAGAAGAAGTAAAATTGCCAAATGAAGATTATACAGTGCAAAAGTTACCAATTTATACAATCTATCTCCTCAATATAATATGATTAGTTCAACAGTTATCCCCCATCTTCGTAACTGGCCTGTTCTTTTGTCCTGTTCTTCTTCTTCTTCTTCTTCTTCTTCTTCTAAATACAATAGCAACAGGTATTTGTTGCACTTCTGGGATCCCTTTCCAGGGTCAGGCTAGATGCCATATCTGTTGTATCCACTACTCAAAAGTGGTTCCCTGTGGACTTTTGGGACTTTGTTCTATTGATGCCCAAATCTTCCTAATGGTCAAGCATTCACTATATACCCATAGGCTAGACCGCATATGATGACAATGCTGTTTCATTGTGACTTCCCCACTCAAGATATGGCAAGTTAAATTCCACATAGTGAAACAGAACACAGCCTTTGCACATTGCTACCCACAGTACAATAATAGTTAGTTTTAAATTCTGTTCAAAGCACAAAACATATTCTTATATATAATTATAATTATAAACTAAAAATATAGTCAAACATAGTACATGATTGGAAATGTAGTGTATTCAATATTATTCCAATAATCATATCTTTAACAACGTATCTTCACTAATTACTTCTGACATACTGAAACGTTTTCATTTTCTATATAGTTGCTCTTTTTTTACTTATTACTTAGCTTGACTTATAAACTGCATGTAAATCCTAACATGTGACATCATTTAATAAAGAAGAAAGTACAGAAGAAATACCATATTGTTAGAGAATTTTATTATCATAAATTCAAATACTGACATAATAGCTTTAAACGATCTGTACACAACAATAACAAAATCAAAGTACATTACATCATGGCCCATTCTCAAGTGTTGATGTTTTTTTTTTGAGTTCTTTCAATATACTCTCGAATAATCTTTTTATAAGCATCCTCTGTGTTTAGATCTGCTTGAAAAAAAATGATGTAACACTTAGGAAAAAAATGGCAACACAAAATCGCATAATTTGAGGCCAAAATGGCAATCATTTCAACTGCAGGAAGGAATTTGTTGACTGTATTTACATGAGCTGGAATGAAAGAAATCCAGACAACTATGTATATAACCATAGCGATGGTAATAAACTTGCAGTTCTTGTAAGCATCTGGCAAATGCCTTCCTTTATAAGTTATCACAAAGCAGACAAGTGCGAGAAGAGCCACATAGGCCAACATGAACCAAAAGGCCACAGGAGACCCTTCACTGCATCCAAGTATAATCTGATTCCCATTGTCTGTTTTTTGCTTCTGAGGGGGAGCTAAAACTAGCCAGAGTGTACAAACAATTATTTGAGGTAAAAGACACACAGGAAACATTAAGTAAGACTTGAATGTTGATTTTATCAGAGTGTTTTGGAAAGCAACTGAAATCTGTAATAAATTGATTAAAATGCAACAAAGGCAGAGAACAAAACTTAAGCCAAATAAAGGTTGACGTATTTTGCACAAAATGTCTTCGGGCTCTCCAATAAAGAGCACTGCATCCACGTTACTTATGAGAAGTGAAAAAAGCATTAAGTAGCAATGTTTACCCCCAGCACATTTCACAGCTGGTGTTCTCAGAAACACTGTGAAGATGACCGCCAAAGCAAGTATGGTAATAATGCCGAAAGCACAGAACACCAAGAGCGTAATGGAGAGTCCATCATTCCAGGCAAAGAACTCAATGGTCTT
This sequence comes from Polypterus bichir lapradei, assembly GCA_026402145.1. Taxonomy (NCBI): domain Eukaryota; kingdom Metazoa; phylum Chordata; class Cladistia; order Polypteriformes; family Polypteridae; genus Polypterus; species Polypterus bichir. Next base: position 93,797,767 of record JANRMT010062791.1, on the reverse strand, counting down.
GTTATAGCAGGAGCTGCTGCCACTTTCAGAATTCTGGTAACTTTCACAAAATGAACACTCAGTAGCATCTGAAAAACAAAAGAGAAAATATTTAGTAAATGAGTGTTAAAGGGTGGAAATCTATATGTAGATGTATTGATTTGTGAAGTTAAGAATAAACAGTTAACATTTGAATTATTTATATATTTTCATCTTTTAAATCTGCTTTTTTCCTACTGTTTGTTGTATAAAGTTATATTAAAAAGTAACTTGTACTAGATTTCTAAAAGTAGAAGTGTATGTTAGAACATAGGTACAGCAATACTTTTTATTTAGCATTTTATCAAATTTACCTGTAAGTCCTTTAACATACCATTTTGAAAACCACTTTATCAAATTCTGGTCCAGTGGCTGCCTCAGTAGAACTAGACATAAAACACGAGACAGACCTGGGGCCTCATGTATAATGCCATGCATAGAATTCACACTAAAACATGACGTCCGGACAAAACTGGAAATGCATCTGGATTTTTTTGTGTGTACGCATATTTCCTGTTCCAAATTCAAATTCATTTCCCTTTATAAAACACAGTGAATGTGAAATTTAACACACATGAACTTACTATTTAAAACACAGCACAGAGACTCGAACCGGCAACCTTTTGGTTATAAGGCAGCAGTTCTTATCTCTGCACCATCCAAGAATACGTATTAGATCTCTGTTGATTGACATTTGAGCTTGGGTTTGTAATTCATTAATAACGTATAAATTGAATGATTTTTTTTTTTTTTTACGTTAGTTATATTCTTGAATAAAAGTGCACATGTTTAATTTGATATTTGGAGTAAAGTCTTCACACATTATACACTTCACGTCATTATTAGCATAACATGGAAAACATTTTTGCCCAAGTTGTGCTTTGTCAAAGCAGGGGGGACAGCAGGCTGCTTGTGCTGATCAACACATTTACAAAACAAAAGATGGCGATGGAGAGGTGTGAAGGAATTTAAGGTGGGCAGGAATTACAAGTTTTTTTTGTAGGCTTCAGTGATTCTAATGTTAACACAGTGCAAATGCTTTCTATTTATAATTAAATTCATTCTCTGAAGGTGCCTTTAGAGTGTAGCATCGGCGCAGAGTGCCTCAACGGTAGATTCTTTGCTCTTTATATGGCTGTTTGAGGTGACTCACTATCCTTAAAAGGACTGCTTGCCCTTAGCCACACTAGTCGGAAAAAGAATCTGTGACTTTGCAGAGTTGCCAATTTTATAGACTCACCTGTTATTGATGATGTAATGCCAGCTCATTCTTTTGGTGAATCATCCCTGGCTGTTGTCCACTGCTGTTGCAACAGCAATGTGCATGCAGTTTGTACAACCACAGTTTAAGGAAATATTATATTTCTGGATGACCAGAATACCATCCCGTACAACTGGCATGGTGCGACTCGGTGATGTTTGTGAAATACCTGATTGGTTCATGATGAAAAGCGCCTTGGATAAAAAACCTAAGAGTGGACAGAACTTGCAAAGTATCAGGTAGAGCATAATTCCTCAAAGTCTGCATTTGTAAAGCTGGCACCAGTTCAGCACATAACTACAAGAGGATAGCTCTTGGAAATAGTAATTCAACTTAGAAGCCAGTCATCATCACCTATAAATAAGTGCTCTCTTCTGTGTGCTCTCCCTCTGATTTGATAAAGCTGTTGTCATGAATTCAAATATGAAACAGAAAGGGAAAGCACACAGAAACAGTAGCACTGCTTTGACGCTGGGTGCTGCCAGTTTATAAAACCAAGCAGAAAATTGTGTATGCATGTTGTGAGGCTGCCTTAAAAATGTGCCTGGCTTTACACCAAGTTTACTTTTTATACATCTCAAAGTGTGTGTGGAAATGGTTGTGTGCAGCATTTTTGTGCGTATGCACCGTTTATACATGAGGCCCCTGGAGAGGATACTAGTCTATCATTAGGCCCATTTAAACATGCATACACACCTGCTTAGATGTTAGTTTCGAATGGTTAATTATCATAACTGGCATATTTTTGGAAATATGGGAGGAAAACCAGAATGCCAGTAGTGTTTCCTGACTCACTTCTGCTAAATAATTAATTGGTGGAAAAGTACTCAGTGTTAGCGTGACAAAAAGAGGATGTGTAGCATTGTTCATAATGGCACCTAGTTTTGTTTTAATTCTCTTCTTCACTACTACCTCCAGGGGTCCAAAGAGCATCCCATAAGTAAGACGGTCCTTTTAATTAGCTTGCAGTTTTTTTATTTTTAATAAATTTGCAAAAACCTCAAGTAAACTTTTTTCACATTGTCATTATGGGGTGTTGCGTGTAGAATTGTGAGGAAAAAAATGAATTTAATCCATTTTGGAATAAGGCTGTAACATAACAAAATGTGGAAAAAGTGAATACTTTCCAGATGCATTGTATAAGCGTGCACCACCTCTACATCCACTCTCTGAATAGTGACCTGACATAGAAGTTCTTTGGTGCGATGAAAGTCAATAACTGATTCCTTGGTTTTGCTGCAGATAAGGTGCAGACAATTCTCTTTGCACCAAGAAACATAGTTCTCCACATTACTCCTATACTCGGTCTCAACCTTCTTAACAATATGGTATAGAGGATTATTATATTTCCTGAAACAACAATGATACTCCAACCTGTAATGCTTAATAAAGGTCTAGTAAAGAATGAAGATTTGCTATGAAAAAAGTGCTCTGATACAGTAAATGTGGCTTCTGTCAGTTACAAGTCTAGGCACTATATTAGCATGAGCACAGAAGAATGTTACAGCTGAGTGCAAGAATTGCCAGTTTCCTTTCTAAAATTGAAACATATTAAACATAATTGCCCAACAATTTTTGTTTTTACTTCTTGTCCAAAGGTGGTTGCTTTTGGTTAAGAGATGTCTGGTTTTGTAACTTGGAGTTCTGGAGGACATTCTGAAACTTTTATTCACATGGAGCAATACAGAGTTCCCCTAGTAACTAATGCTGGACTGTAGAGTCATTTAATGCTTTCTTTCAAGCCATTTGAACATTAGAGCAATCTAGATGAGAACCGGCCATTCAGCTTAACAAAGCTTGATAGTTCTATCCACTTTATTATTCTAAAAAATATCAAGTCTAGTTGTGAAAGTCCCTAAGTCTTACTGTCTACGTGGTAGCTTACCTGTATTCCAAGTGTCTTTAGTTCTCTGTTTAAAGGAAAACATTTTAATGTTCTAATGCAAAATTTCCCCTTAACAAGTTTCCAACTGTGTTCCCTCATTCTTGATGAACTCATTTTAAAATAAAAGTCTCAATCCACAGTACTAATGCCTTCATAATTCTAAACACTTCAGTCATGTCACCTCTTAATCTTCTTTTAATCTTTCTTCATAATTTATCCTCTGAAGCTTTTTATTCAGCTGAGCTGCTCTTCCCTGGACTTTTTTCAGTGATGCTGTGTACTTTTTATAGCTTGGAGTCCAAAACTGCACCCAGTACTCCAGATGAGGCCTCATCAGTGAGTTATAAAGCTTGAGCACAACCTTGGACTTGTACTCCACACATTGTGCTACATGACCTAACATTCTGTTAGCCTTCTTAATGGCTTCTGAACACTGTCTGGAAGTTTATAGTGTCAAGTCCACTACAACTCCTAAATTCTTATCATAAGGTGTACTGCTGATTTTCAGTTTAATTCAAACCTAACATTTTTACTTCCTATGTGTAATACTTTACATTTACTGACATTAAACTTCATCTGCCACAAATCTGCCAAAGCCTGTATGCTGTCCAAGTCCCTCTGTAATGATTTAACAGATTCCAGATCATCTGCATATCCTCCTCCTCCTCCACCACCTATCTTGGCATTATCTGTAAACTTAACCAGCTTGTTAATTATATTGGAGCCACCTATAGGAAATCCTGTGCTCCATGTTGGTGACATTAACATTTTCATTTAACATGAGAAAAGTGACAAGAAATAAAAAGGGTGTAAATCTTTGGGGTTGTGCTCTAGCATTGTGTCTTTAGCCTCCTGGAAAGCCTTACAGTCTAAGTGTGTTATTATGCAAGTGATTTCTTAACTGTTAGTATTTTGAATCTGTTTTTGTATTTTCCCTTTATTTATCAGACTGATAAAACAGTAAGTTTACTTTGTTAAGTCTCTCAAGAATATCTGCTTTTATCATGGCTGTTCTTTCAGTTCACACTCAGAGTGTCCACCTAAATGCACCTGCACAACATGTTTACTGTGACTAACTAGGTGTAGCTAGGCATGGCTTTAGTTTTTGAATGCTGAGTGAGATGTCCATGTTTCAGAAATATGCTTCGAAGAGCAAAGATGTGTCAACAGCCTGCCACAGAGGCACAAATATTCCTTCTGAATCATGCTGATAAAAGGACCAGAATATGGAAAAACATGCTGAAGTTCATATATCTGGTCTAAAGCTTTTCAACAATGCAGACTGGTGGTGGCCTTGAGTTATATTTTTGTGGCACAATTTAGACATAAATGGCACAGGCTGTCAGAACATATTGCTATTCAAGTGCTTATTTTGATTTTTTGATTTGATGTACTATATTAATCCCTGATGGGAAATTATTTTTTCACATGACCTTTGGGGCTCTCCGAACACAGGTTCAGCCATTATACAGCCCCCTGGAGCAATTTTCACATTAAGGGCCTTGATTAAGGGCCCAGTGGAGTAGGATCCCTTCTGGTAGTAACAAGATTTGAACTGGCAACCTTCCAGATACCAGCGTGGATCCTTAGCCTCAGAGCCAGATCCACCCATATGTTCATGGCATCAGTGTAACAGTCAGCCAATGGGCTTTTCACAAGGCTAAGAAAGACCTAGAAAGGTTTCAGGAACATACTAGTAAACTCACATTAACATTGTGTAGTTTCATGTGACTAGATATTATTATAGTCCGGGTTAGCTCCATGCTTCCCAATTATTTACAGGAGGCTCTTGAACCCGGAACTGTCAAAAGTCATAAACTGATGTGACCTGGGCAAATGAAGACACATACTCACAATATATATGCAGTATATTACAGTTATCCTGTGTCACGCACTGCGAGTAGGAGGACATTGTATCGACCAAACGAAGGTAATTCCACACCAGGCCAGGGGATGGCAGGGTGCACTATACCTTCTCCTGTTATCTCTGCAGACCAGCCACGGGAAAACCTTTCTGACTCATCGCTGAATACCAGTGTCCAGGCTGACATCACTTCCGGTTCTGGTGCCTGCTTACAAAAGTAATTTCCGTTTCCCCTACATCACTTCTGGATTTATCAGTTAAAACCGCCATCTTTCCAAACCTCAAACAGTTCATGTCAGAGTCTCAACAGAGACACATCTGTCTAAAATCAAACCCATTGCAGCCAGGGATAATATACGGTTGGCTGCCCCAAACCTTTTTAAGTGTGTCAAGTCTGGTCTTTTCACATCTGCAAGTTTGCTATTTTGGTGACATATCCTGTCCATAGGTCTAACAGCAGTAGTGGAAAAGACTGCAGCAGGGCTACAGAAGAAAATAAAAACACACAGAGACACACCATTGGCTTTTTGGCAAATCCAGTTTTCATGTGCATTGTTCAAAAAGCTGCTACAACCGTATGCGGCCAAAATAAAACTTGGTTTGCTCACCTGAAAACAGCACATACTAAGTGCAATTCCATTTCAATAAATTTCAAGAAATCGTGACAGGTATTTTATAATTAAAGAAGTGAACACCTACTTTTGTGAAGATTACTTACCTCCACCCTTAGAATATGTTCCAGCTCCACATTTATCACATTTGTAACAGCATTTGATAGCAGTCATGTTTTTAAAGTAACCAGGAGGACACTGTTTGATGCAGTTTACATATGAAGACTAGATGGGAAAAATAAATAAATAAATAAACAGCCATTAGATATTGAAGAATATTTGACTTACTCTGAACACAAAAATATACCATTAAAAACCGAAATTAGCAACTGAATACCTTAATTGTCTCAAAGCTTTTACATTATTGCATACTATAATAAAATGCAATTCCTAGTTGTCATGAAATATTTTCAAGTCATCTACATACATGCGTTAATTTTAACCATTATGAAGTATACACAGTATATACACAGTATATACATTATACAGTGTAGCGGATAGCCAGATTCCATGCCCGGCTTCGATACTTGGTCTGGGGCACAGTCATGGCTACCATACTACTTCCCCCAGAACATTTGGTGGCAGCCCCCCTGGGTTGCATCTGGGCCACAGATATGGGACTCCAGAGCTAAGCCCTGTTGGGCTCTGTGGCCACTGCTAGGGAAAGCTGCATGGCTTCCTGAGCCCGTGTGGGCAAGGATGCAACCACACCCGGAAGTGCAGCCAGATCTAAGTCATCAATCACCTAAAGCACTTCCGGGTGGGCTATAAAAGGGAGCCAGCAGCCACCATCGGGAGCAAGAGTCGGGAAGAGGAGGATTATGCTTGCCAGGAGGAGTGGTGGTAAAGACCAGTATGCTTGTGAACACTTTTGTGACTTGTTTGTGCTTTGTGGGACTGTATTGTGGCTGAGGGGCACAGGGAAGACGTGTCCCCCAGCTGAAGCAAAATAAATATTTGTTGTATTTTTACGCGTGCCTTCCAGTCTCTCTGTGCTGGGTCGTGTGCCAATATAGCGCCTTTCACAACAGTAACAGTTGTTTTTACTTAATATTGTGCACTTCTGCAAGTATTATACTAAATGAAGGCATCAGGATGAGATACATTATTAATACATTAATTATTAAACTAGAAGGTCATACTAATGCACTGTGAGACTGCTGTGGTCAGTACTTTGAGCTGTGGAAACAGCAGGTTCAGATCAAGGCACTACATAGGTGTAAGGGTCATAATGGTCATGTGTATAGGGTACAGTAAAATTCTTATTTGCCCATGTCAATTAATATGCAATATATTGCTACCCTCCTGCCCCATAATTAGTGGATATAACCACCTATGCCTTCATTACTGACAAATTATGTAACACCAAATACTGTACACTTACACTATTGTTATTAAGACTAGCTGTTCAGTATGTCATCTAATTTGCTTCTCTGTTACAAAGCATTTTTTAAAAATTAAAGAAAACAAATACTAAAATCATTGTAGATAATGCAACATATCATTAAGAATTTTGAAAGAATTATTGACTTGTAAAAGTCATCATTTATTATAAACATGATATACAAAGATTTAATTTAAATTATGCATTGATATTTTAACCTATTATTTATTGTTTATCCCAAATTTAAATCCAAAGACACTAGATTTGCCTCCATATGTAAATTTTAAAAATCTACTATCATGCCATTCCTACATATTACAAACTACTTTCTTATCAAGATTAATATATCTAGTGACAAGTACCTTATTGTAAATGCTGACAAACGGTTGGTGTTGAGTTATTTTGTTGTCAGATGTGCTGTATTCTCCAATGTCAATTATTTTGATTTCCTTCTCATTTGCTTTCCACCACTTTATGTCATATGCACTGTTAATGTCACCTTCATCATTAAAAGAATAGATTTTTCCATCAACTGTAAAATTCACTTTTTTCAGGACTTTCAAGAGCTGGAAAAAATAATATTTCATGGATGGATCATTTGAAGTTAAAAGTACATTGCACCAAACACCAGTTTCCATGTTTTCTACTAGTAATATCATCAGTGCAGTGAATGTTTTAGTCTTTTGTACTTTTATATTGCTATAAATTTGAGAGACAATTTATACTTTTGAAATGGGTACAGGTATCTATGTACCCATTTATTTCAAAGCATTAAAGAAATTACTTTTCCCATTTTTACTTTTATAATATATTTAATGAAGTGTTTTGCCATTTCCTTCAGAGTGGAATATTGTGCAATAATGAAACTTGTCTTTCCAGATGAAAAAAAATGGAGCAGAAAATGACCACAGTGCTGCCAGGGTTCAAATTGCATCCCTTTTGCATTCTGTGTGGAATCTACATGGCTTTTTCTGTGTTTCCTCTGGTTTTCTCTCACAGCCCAAAGACATGCATGTAAGGTTAATAAATTAAAATTGCAACTAAGATTGGTCCCTTAAGTGTGAGTTGAGGATATGTGGGTAAATGTGCCCAGTGATGAACTGGTGTCCCATTCAGAGTTGGTTCAAGATTTTCCCAGAATAGACAATCAGCAACTGCATATTGTAATAATTACATATTATATTGTAAAGAGCATTCTAGCAAGAATGACCAAAACCCTGCAGAGGGAATGGGGAATTTGTTTTAAAGAACTAAACACATTGAATTTTTTTATAGAATAAAAAAGGCAAAGCAACAAATATTGTCATTCCACTTGGCCTGACTTAATAAGTGTTGAGTGCTTATTGAGATGGCGTACCTACTTATCTTACCTTCTACATTTTTCTCCCTAAAACACTCTCTTCCTGCCTCTAGTTGAGCCCCATTCTAGACTCAATAAGAGTGACAGTTTTAAGGCCCATCCAGTTACATGCGGAATCCCTTTCAAAGACAGAAAACGCCCTTCTTTTGTAATAGAGCTTTAAATACTCCCGGTGTCACTGCCCCAAAACCCTTCAGTTCACCTACGAGGACCATGATACCAGGACAATGCTTTCACCACTTAAAGAGGCAACCAAGTGACTATTACTCCAGCCTGGGTCCATGTATTCTCTCCTTTTGGCCTAGAGGTCCTTCTCTCAGTACTCCATAGCCTAACTTTGTTTCTATGAGACGGATCAGGCATTTTTGCAACTGGCTAGGCTGCGTAGTTTCTCTCATATTGGAAAGTTATTGTCTATTTCTTTCTAGGTTACCCTTTAATCTATTTTTTGTCAGGATGTTCCTACTGTATGTCTATCCTTTTCAACACCTGTTTGTTCTCTTCTTTCTGCATTTGTAAGATCTACATTAACCCTGATTGTAAATGCTTTCCCTTCTGCCACTGTCATGTGCCACCAAGTCCATCCATCCATCCATTATCCAACCCGCTATATCCTAACTACAGGGTCACGGGGGTCTGCTGGAGCCAATCCCAGCCAACACAGGGTGCAAGGCAGCAAACAAACCCCAGGCAGGGCGCCAGCCCACCACAGGCCACCAAGTCAACCTATATGTATATACAGTGGAACCTCGGTCCACGACCATAATTCGTTCCAAAACTCTGGTCGTAAACCGATTTGGTCGTGAACCGAAGCAATTTCCACCATAGGATTGTATGTAAATACAATTAATCCATTCCAGACCGTACAAACTGTATGTAAATATATATTTTTTTAGTTTTTAAGCACAAATATAGTTAATTACACCATAGAATGCACAGCGTAATAGTAAACTAAATGTAAAAACATTGAATAACACTGAGAAAACTTTGAACAACAGAGAAAACTAACACTGCAATAGTTCACGCTATAGTGCTAGGAACCTCTCGCTAAAAACACTTTTTTTTTAATGAGTTTTAAGCACAGGGAAAAAAATGAACATTTGAAAAATCCGTAATTTAATAAACCACCAAGAAAAGTAACATTGCAACAATGCACGCTATGAACCGATCGCTGTAAACAGAACTGAAAACAAGCCTTTTCTACCTTATGCGTCCAGCCCTCCCTCTCTCGCTCGCTCTCTCTTTCTTTCGTGTGTGCGTGTGTCTCTCTTTCGCAAGCCTGGAGTGCCTGTGTGTGTCTCTCTCTATCGTGCTCCTGTGTGTGTGCCTCTCTCTAGCGCGATCCTGTGTGTGTGTGTGCCCCTCTCTAGCGCGCGCCTGTGTGTGTGTGTGTGCCTCTCTCTCGCACGCCTGTGTGTGTGTGTGAGCCTCTCTCACCCACCTGTGTGTGTGTGTGTGTGTGCGCCTCTCTCGCCCACCTGTGTGTGTGTGTGTGTGTGTCGCGCTCTCTCTCTCTTGCTCGCTTGCTGCACAGGAAATGCACAGGGAGAGACTGAACATGTACAAACCGAAAGGGAAACTGGCTTGTTCATATACCGAGTGTGAGGTCGTGAACCGAGGCAAAAGTTTGGCGAACTTTTTGGTCGTAAACCGATTTGTACGTGTACCGAGACGTTTGTGAACCGAGGTTCCACTGTATATATATATGGTATACAAATCACAAGAGTTATATTTCAGCCAGGCTATCTCCCCTGGCTTTAGTTTATTTTCCTTTGTTATAACCTTTTTGTTCATTCTGTGTTTTTCATTAGTTTTGTGTATTTCATTTCTATGAGTCTATGCTGGTTCTCTTATGTTACTTGTATTTTGTGACTGGTTCCTCAAAAAACAGGACCACCTATCCATCTCAGTCAGGGGACTGCCCTCAACCCTATAAAAGCTGAGGAAACTAGCAGTACCTTGCAGTTCATTGAATGAGCTTGGTAGTTTTGGTGAGTTCTGTTGAGATTATTTCTGTGCTTTTGCGGATTTCTGGATTTTTGTGACCATTTTCTGTTTTTGACCATACTTTGAAATTTGTACTGTTTTGGGACTCCTTGTTTTCTTTTGCCCCTTTTTGATTTGAGCCAAAGGCTGAAGGACCTTTCCAATTGTGGGGATATTTTGCTATACTTTATTGGTATTTAATGCTTAAAAACTCGTCCTTCATAACAATAAGCCAAATTCATTTACAACTTTGCAAATGTGTGAGGAAGGAGGCCTTTATAGAAATGGTTTAGGCTTAAAACTCAATAAACAGATGGGATAGTTGGTGTCCCCTTTTCCATTTGGGAGGATATAATGAATGGATGAGGGTGATTGAGCCCGCAGGCCATGCATTCCTCACTTTCCGGTAGGTGGCAGGACCCCTCTGGTATAACTCTCATTAGGACTCCTGCAGGGCTAAATGCAATATGTAGCTCTAGAGGGCAGCCCTGGTGGGGTCCTTGAGGGCTGCTGTTAGGTGCTGTTTGGAGAAGGCTCTGCTGTCAGATGAAGGTTCTGCCTGAGCTGGATGTGGTTCCTCACTACACACATTCACTGGTGCCAATTAAGTGAAACCATTCCACAAGTTACACCATTAGTAGGTGTAACTGCCTTGCCTCAAAAGTGTTCTTTACGTGTCACTTATGTTTCTTTGCAGTTCATTATGAAAAAAAAAAACACCTGAGATCAGGCCATCTTGCTTGTTTCCAATCCTAGCATTAGTGGAAAAACAGAATTTATCATCTTACTCATTTATCTATTAAAATGTAAGATTACTGGGTTTCATTTTCAATTAATTACTTTTCACAATAGAATTAGGTCAATTCTGAATGTTTAGTTATTATTAATGTCAATAATTGGATGCATGAAACACAATCTGGGACATCCTGAGGGTTCGCGGGATCCCCTCGAGGTTGCTGGATATCATGGAGTGCCTGTACACTGGTACTGTGAGTGCTGGACAGAGTGGAGACAGGACCTCTGCATTTTTCCCAGTTGATTCTGGGGTTTGTCAGGGCTGTGTTCTTGCACCTACTCTGTTCAATGCTTGTATGGACTGGGTGTTGGGCAAGGTCGTGGGGTCCAGCGGCTGTGGGGCATCTGTTGGTGAAGAAAGATTCACGGATCTTGACTTTTCTGACGATGCTGTGATCTTCGCAGAGTCAATGGAGGCTGTGAATGGGGTGCTCGAGAGACTGAGTGAGGAGTCTGAGTGTCCTTGATAAAAACCAAGATCCAGGCCTTTAATGACCTCTTGGGCACAGCCATCAGCAGTGTGTCTGTTTGCGGAGAGAGTGTCGACCTTGTTGAGAGGTTTACTTATCTTGGCAGTGATATTCATGTCCCTGGTGACTATTCCTATGAAGTCGGTAAACGGATTGGGAGAACATGGGGGGTCATGAGGTCGCTGGAAAGGGGTGTGTGGCGCTCCTGATATCTATGCAAAAGGATGAAGGTCCAAGTCTTTAGAGTCCTGGGGCCTCATGTATAAATGGTGTGTACGCACAAAAATATTGCGTAAGCCAGTTTCCATGCTCAAATCGCTATGTATAAAACCTAAACTTGACGTAAAGCCACACACATTTTTACAGTAGCTCAAACCCTGGCGTACGCAAGTTCTCTGTTCGGTTTTGCAAACTGGCAGCACCCAGCGTCAAAGCAGTGCTTTTGTTCCAGTGTGGTTTCCCTTTCTTTTTAGATGCACATCCCTGATGTGGCTGAAATTAAATTAAATACGTACCACTCAGAGTATTTATATCACTGTATCTGAGTGCGGAATCACAGCTCTACAGCAGCTGAATGGAAAGAGAACTATCGGTATGTAGCATCAAGCACACGCTGCCTCAGCTTTGCTGTCTATTGAACTGCTCCCATACAGCAAACGCTTCAGAGCCCTTCCTGTAGGGACATCGCGGTTCAGAAACAGTTTCATCCCAAGAACTATAAAAGCATTCAATCAGTCCATCAAGTGCTCCTTGTAGAACTGTTTGTACTTATAAGTACAATCATTGTAAACATGTGATACAGTTATAATATTGCACAACCTTATATAGTTTTTATATATACTTTTATAAAGTGCGTATTTACATATGATGACAATATCATTTTTAAGATGAAATGCAGCAAAATATGTTTATTATACAGGGGGTCCTCGGGTTACAACGTTTTGACATACGTTTCGATTTTACAACGCTCACTCCCATAAAAACTTAAAAAAATTGAGACATGAGAACGAATAAAGGTAAGGATTTTTTTACACTCATTTTTTCTGTTACTGCAGTACAGTGTACAGTACAGTATATTTATGTCCTTTTCTTTTTTCTCAGGCTTAGCTTTTGTGTTTTTATGTTCTAGATTATGATTTTGCAAATGTGTTAAGATAGGTAAGTGACTTAGGCTAGAGTGTGTTTCAACTTACACCAAAATTCGGGTTGCATCACTGTTGTAGGAAAAGAACTGTGTTGTAAACCGAGGACCCCCTGTATTATATAGATTAAGCGTGAACACCATTTAAATAATCTATATTGTTAATAATTAAACACGTGAGGACAGATGGATAGAATACTTAAACATGCACTATGAAGATACATCAATGTTCCTTAAAAGTTTTGAAGAATCAGCTTTCTAAGCTTACAGATGGCTTAACATCTATTACAGAGTTGATTGTGTGGCGATTGGTTACTTGAAGAAAGAAAAGCAAGGACAGTAATTGGAGGTTAGTACGTTTGAAAGAGACAGTACTGCTGCAATAAATTATTTCATTGAAGGTCGCGCACGACACAGCAAGCATCTTGCAGGAGGCAGGAAACAACTCTGGACAGGGCGCCAATTCGTCACTATCACTGCGCCACCATGTCTCATGTTTAATAACGTGCTTTAACTCCTATCATCATGAAAATCATATCAAGTATACATCTCAATATTTTAATTTTGCAGTGAGCTGTAATATCACGAATGAAATGAATTTTGTGTCCTGTCGGAGGAAGAGAAAACCCGTTTAAGAAGCATGTAGTGATTCACACACATAGAGCACATAGAAGAATAAATACAAAACAAAGCATTTAACGTGCTACTTTAGTTATGATGGTATTTGAGAAACTAGTAAATTAAACAATTTAAAAATGAAGTTTATGATGTTCTACTTTAATGACAAAATAAACTACGTGATTAAAGTGGAAATTTTGAGATTAAAGCTTTTTTTCTCATTGTGTCCCTATTTTTTTTCTTTTCTCTGTACCCTAATAAGCTTTCATATGGCACTCAGATGGTGGGCTACAACTCGCTTTTCACAGCGACTATGATATCTGACAACTTCTTTTTTATTTTGAGTACTGTGCGACTTTGTGAACTTGAACTTTTGAGTTTCTCCGACACTTCATGTCACTCGATCAACTTCCTTTTGGTGTTTATACCACTGTTTAAACTAACAAATAGTATGTTTTTTCTTGCCTCCACTTAGTATTTGCTTAAATTCTTCTATTTTCCCCTTTGCTTTTGCCATTACCTTTTCACAGAACGCTGAGCTTATGGGCTATTATATTGATTTACATATTCAAAGAGGCGTAATTCTGGGAGGAGTTTGGGTGGGGCATGTGCACATGCGTTACTTTTCACGCTGACTGGGATTTATGGAGCGGAAGAACGTGGAAGTTGGCGAATGCACAGCTTTATGCATCTGGATTTTCTTGTGTGTATGCACATTTCCACTTTTGTCCTTACGCCACGTTTTAGTGTGAATTCTACACAAGGCATTATGGATGAGGCCCCTGGTGCTTTCTGTCTTGCTATATGGTTGTGAGACATGGACACTATCCAGAAATCTGAGACGAAGACTGAACTCCATTGGTACTGTGTCTCTTCGGAGACTCCTTGGGTACCGTTGGTTTGACTTTGTGTTGAATGAGCGATTGCTCATGGAGTTCCACTACCTGCATTGTGACAGAGTGTCAGCTACGGCACTACGGCCATGTGGCACATTACCTCAAAGGGTGATTCTGCTCGTAAGATCCTCATTGTTGGGAACTCGAGTGGCTGGACCAGGCCAAGGGGTCACCCACGTAACACCTGGCTGCGGCAGATAGAGGGTCATTTCCGGAGGGTGGTACTGGATCGTGTGTCTGCCTAGGGGGTTGCAAACTGGGATCCTGAGTTGTTTTGTCGTGTAGAGGGTGCAGCAACGCACTGTATCAGTGCATGCTCCCCAACTTGAACATACAGTAATGGCAGCTAGTGTCCTTGTTAAACCTCACATTGTAAATGAAAAGCAGATTAACTCAATTGAATATCCATCAATTTTCAAACCCACTTAATGTAGTTCAGGGGCCACAAATGCCAAAGTTAGCTCTTGGAGTACAGGGCATAAAGTTGAAATTGTAACAGTTGCAAGGTATGCACATACATCCATGAGGGAAATCCAAAAAGTTAACCAAACACAAACATCTTTTGGATATGGTAAGAAGACTGAGACTTCCTAAGAAAAAACTCACTCAAACAGAACCTGTGCTAAAATTTTACACATGGGTTCTATTGCCGTGAGCACAGCAGTGATAACCACTGCATCACCATGTCTCCTTCAGTGAAATATCACACCACAAATGAGGCAGACTGGGGAATAGTGTAAATAAACTGAGGCTCTTTAAGATCTTACAATATATTAAGCATCATTAGTAAAATTCATCATACAGCAAATGCACTATGCCATTGCAGACATTTTTTCAATCAGTGATGCTCATCTTAGAATATCTCCTTTGGATTATTTTTTTACTTTATATTTTCTTTTTTTGAATTTTAAACATTACTCAAAATGTATCTGTTTGGAAGTCATATTTTATGCCTCAAACATCCTATTACTCTTCTTTTGAATTAATAACTTTATTCAATGTGTGCACATCTGAGGACTAACTTGTGGTCTCTGACCAGGAATGTGGTATCAACCAGAGGCGAGAGCGGATGCTGTCATTAACTGTCTTGTCTATTCCCTCTGAAATTCAGACAAGAGGGCCTAGAGGACGGACCGGCCATGCTCCCATCACTCCCATAAGTCCTGCCCCTTCCAGGCTGAAGCATATAAAAGAGACCATCCCAGGAATGGAAGAGTTTCACTCGTAACTTGAACTCTCAGAAGGACAGAGCTACCTCTTAGACCCAAAGACAAAGGATTGCTGCTAAAGTGCCTGATTTATGGTCTAGCGCAACCGAGGGCCTTTTTATTTTCTTGCCTTTTGTTTATATTTAGTTGTTTACAACTCTACAAGTCACTCTGTTCCACAAATAATTGATTCAGTTGACTTTAGAATGTGGAATGTAATGGAACTGGATAGGTTTTTACATACCTGCCATGGAGCAAAATTGAAATTTTGGTCACAAGCTTCTGTATCACAGTTTAGAAGTTCATGGATTGCTTGAGCAATTGCTGTTACAGCTAAGTATATGCTGTATGTTACTTCAAAGTCAATTTGACTTGCAAGTGGTTCTTTAAAATCTTTCAGAATTTGTATCTTACTGCAGTCTATTGTGTAATTTTGAAATTGGCATTTTTTTGCATTGCTTAAAAAATCTGGAGATCCTTTTCCAAAACATGAATGCTGTAATGCAATATATTCTTCTAAAAAGCAATTGTCAGGATCAGGATGTTCAAGTATATTTCCAAGGTATTCCTGAAAACCAGGAATTATGCCTTTCTTCAGAGATAAACCAAATATTTGGCCAACAGTAGTGATGTTGTCCATTCTAGAGATCAGTGATGAAGTGGACCAGGCTTCGCTGGCAATCCAGGTGTTGTTAATCAGGTTTTGCTTCATGACTTCAGCAAATATATTTTTCACAGTTGATTCCTTAGCAAAAATTAGAATTGCTTCTACATGAGAGTTCTTAATAGTGTCAACTATGTTATGTATTTCACTTTCAGTTTGTTCATTTTCTGAATCAGATACAGATTCTGTGAAGGGGATGCAAATGTTGTTCTCTGTTGCTAAGGAGATAAACTTGCTACTCCCATATTTACCATAGTCAGAGTTGCTGGAAATAACTCCAACACTAACAAAATGAAATGCTTTTACCATTTTGATCAAAGCATTTGCTTGATATTCATCACTTGGAACAACACGAATAAAGGTGGGATATCTTGTTTTATCACTGAGGTCTCCATTTGTAGAACCAGGACTAATCTACAGAAAAAAGTAAGAGAACGTTAGCATATTTTAACACTGATAGTGTTTTGTATTACTAATTGCTGCATCTAAGCAAAATCTAAATATTTAGTTTCTTTTAATATTGGAAATTTACTAATAAGAAATAAGATATGCAGTAAGCCTTATGACCTGCACTAGCATATGCAGCCTCTGCAAATTAAAGGTGACTGTAACATTTAATATCAATTGAAATTTACTTCAGAAAAATGTTATTTTGATACTTCTGTTATATACTTAATGCATGAACATTCTAATCCTGTTTAGAATTTATGAAAATCACAGCATATTCCAGCAATATAAGGAGCAAGGCGGGAACAAACCTTGAAAAGGTTGGTAGACTGTCAGAAGGCCGATCATTTGATTAAACTTAAAACACACATGTCAGTTATAAATACAGGGTGTCCCAAAAATGTATTCACACATTGAATGATTATAAATTCAATGTTTATTAAGACAACACTGTAACTGGTGTTGTTGATTTGAATTTGCTGCAGGAATCCAATATTCCACACACCCCCCATTTTTTTGGGGATAAAGAGCAGTTTTATTTCCAGCAACATGGTGCACCTCCCGACTACCATCAGGATGTAAAAGCCTATCTTGATGAAATCTGTCAAACAGATGGACTTGGTGAAGAGGTAGCACTGTATAGCCCCTGTGTTATCAGACCTCACAGCAGTGGACTTTTTTTTAATGGGGTCATGTCAAGGATAAGGTTTATTCCCTAAAACCAGCAACAATCTATGAATTGACAGCAGTCAATGAAAGAGACTGTGACTAAATACTAAATGAAATTTGTAATTTCTGCAAATCCACTGGTCCGCGCTATCAGGAGTGCCTGGGCCAGAACAGCCAGCATTTCAAACAACTTAAAATGATTCTACATTTGTCTTCTTTAACTTGAAATATAAATCCTAAATGCCTCTTTGATGTATAATTGTTCAAAGTATGTGTGTTCATTTTTGAGACAACCTGTACAGAAGCAATGTGCATCACTTACCAAAATAATGTGGAGATAAAGTCATATTAAAGAAATGAGAAAACACCATGGAATTTGAATATATAACTGACTATGTAATGTTAAATCGTTGAAAGTATTGGCACAAAACACAAGTAAGTTTCTGTTTCTGTATTTTCACACTGCACTGCTGATATAGTTAGCTCACCAAGAATGACAATATTGTTCTTATCAGTAACCAATTTGGTTATTATAATATGAATACATATAATTTCCATTAAGCTATAAAAGCTTTGAACAAAAAATTGATCTTGTTCTGAGTGGCAATTTCATTAGGTGCATTTACATTTTTTATGTAACTGCCTGCTTACTTTAGGAAATACAATTTAAAGGTGGCTGGCTGCATTTGTATTTATTTAAGCAGAGTGAGAATTGGTCCCAAGTAAATCATCAATGGGCCACAACTCACATAACATCAGAAGGGTTGCTGTCAGTCTTTCAACTGTTGATTAAAACATGTGCACTGAAGAAGTTACTTTAGATTACACATTAGGATTCATCATTTTGTTTTTGCAGATGCAGTATTTTAGTCAACAAATCAATTCAGTTACTCTCTTCTCTGTGAAAAACAAGAAGGTGATTCACAATGACTGGAGGACAATAACACTCCATGAGATTGTTACCAAAACAGACAGATGAAGACAATACCTGCTGGTGACAGTGGAATGTTGAGAATGTAATTATGGGATACTGATAAAAATAGAACAACATTTCAAAATATCTGAACATCATTCTATGACCAATGAAAATGAGTCATGTAGAAACAGCATATTGTTACTTTATTTATATTTATCAGGCATGAAGGCAGGATTGGATAGCATCGGAAAACAATGCCGTGAAATATAAATTTAAAAAAAGAAAATTATCCAGGGGCGGCATGGTGGTGCAATGATAGTGCTGTTGCTTCGCAGTTAGGAGACCCGGGTTCACATCCCAGGTCTTCCCTGTGTAGAGTTTGCATGTTCTCCCCGTGTCTGCGTGGGTTGCCTCCCACAGTCCAAAGACCTACAGGTTAGGTGAATTGGCGATCCTAAATTGTGCCCTGTGTGTGCTGGCGCCCTGCCCGGGGTTTGTTTTGTGCCTTGCGCCCTGGGATTGGCTCCCCTGTAACCCTGTAGTTAGGATGTAGCGGGTTGGGTAATGGATGGATGAAAATTATCCAGAGTACTTAGGAAATAATGAAATATATATATATATTGTAGAGCATGTACATCTGACATAAACACTACCACTCCAGGACACTAGGGGGCATGGTTACTGCTAGTAACATCTCCCTTTTCCCTCTGTGGTCCCTCTGCTATAAAAACGAGACACTCCCAGCATGGTGCATCTCACTCGGGAGAGAGCAGACTGATGACTGAAGCTGCTACCTGAAATTGAAGCACCTGAAAAAGACTGAAGAACCCTATTTTTTAATTTTTAGTTAATCTTTTTTTTTTCTGAATTCACAGATAAAAACAGTGCTGCAATTGAGTGTATATATATATATATATATATACACAGGGTCGCCCCCTAAACTCGTCAACAACCCGACACACCCCCCCCCCCACCCAGCCTGCACTATGCGCCAGCCGCTTCACATCTCTGCCGCTCACATTGTGAAGTGGGGGGCTGAATGCACCCCAAGGAGACGCCATCACTCCTCTGAAACCTCCTCTTAAATGGTGATACAATGGGAAACAAATACAGGTTTTTTTACCTCCTCTTTGCTCGATCAACTACTGGCTTGCTGCTGCTGCTGCTGCTGCTGCTGCCGTGCCGTGTGATCTACATCTCACACAGTGCTTCAAATATTTAAAAGCCTGTACGGAAGCTGTCCTACTCTCTGTCTTTTATTTCCAGCTGCAGCGTGGTTGAATCTCTTGGCACAAAGTCTTGTCTCACAGGACGTGAGTTTTTGATATTTTTTAGTTTATAATTTAAAAATGTAATAAGAATCTAAAAATCTAACAATATCACATTAAAGTTCGATAAATTCTGAAAAGAATGATACCAAACATATATATGTAGGTTTTAAAATAAGCCCGATTTAAAGTGTGGCAAAAAAGTCACATAAAAATGTCGCGTAACGTGCATTTTTAGGCTTAGGATTTTATATATACCTGTATAGGGTAGATATAGAGAGAAAGATAAAATGAAGTGAAGGTCTATGATACTGGTTGCATATTTATAAATAGAAATCCACAAAGGGAGAAAATGAATTACATATCCTAAAACAGTCTTTTATTCCTGAGCTTTTAACACCTATCAGGTATCATTATCAGAGGAAAATGACTAAAGGGTTTAATAACCAGGAATGTGTTTTCATTGACCTAGTGAGCTTTCATAACGTGTTAAAGTTATTTTATAATAATTGAAACTATTTTTTTTTTAGTGAAGGTGATGCCCATGCTATATTTTTATATTTTTCTAGCCCTAATTTTGTTCAATCAGAACATCTAGTGCATTGGCTTAACCTTTTTCTTCTTTACCAACCAATTAATATTAGTGTTTACTTCTGGCATTTTAATATTTCACTCCTGTCAAGGATGCTGTCATAAGGAACACATCTCTTTATAACAGGTAAGTCTACTGTTGTCAGACGATCAGCCCTTTGAAAATATTTTTGGAGTATCACATTAGCAAAGACACATGTGACCTTGGAGAAGAGCCAATTTGATTTAGCGTCTAATAAAAACTAAACCATTGTAGATAATGCTTGTTAAATAACAATGTAAGTAGAGAGCAGACAAAATTAGTTTTAAACATAAGTCACAGGGCATAATACAAAATGTCACTGACTAATAAAAGCATTCCATCTCTGCGTGCCAAAGACATGGCATTTTAAATTGACTGTCTATTATGCTTTAATTTTAATCACAACCGGTTTTGACCATTAATTATAAAAAGTACACACAGTACAAACATAAATACATTACCTGTGGGAAGAGAAATACATTCAGTAGTCGAGCAATAGCCATAGAAATTTCTGAATAGATTTCACCAAGAACAATTTTCACATATGAGTTGTTGTCTACATAATCACATTGCATAAAACTGCAGTAATCAGATGAATTGCTCATTAGAACAAATTTCATTACATTTCTTAATGCCATTGACACATCAGAACATGAGTCATGTATTTCATATCCAAGTTTAACTCCTGGCAGCAATGTTGAGAATGAGTTAATTCTGTTGATGGCATGGATCACTGACTGTATCCATATAAAAGCACGAACATCAAACCTGGAAGAAAAAAAAACACAACATGGTCTTGAATGAAGTTGTCTCCTTCCATTAGCATTATAGATAGACAGATATACTTTATTTGTACCCAAGGGGAAAGTAAAACTTAAGACAAATTAGTTGTTTTAGTGGGCAAAATAAACAAAAATCTCACAAAAAGACATAAGAACTTCTGGTTCCGAATAAGAGACCTGCTGCTGACAGTCACTGGCTTCAAAGTGACAGTAAGACGTGCCTGGAACTGCTCAGTTATATTAGAGGTTTACTTTTAAAGGCATTATACTTTCATCGTCTGTATTTGATTTGTCCAGTTCAAGATTTTGAAGGCCATTGACTGTTTTTGTCACAGTGAAATGTGAAAGAGCAAATCATTCTACTTTATCTTACTGGAGTGAAATTTCTCTTTATGAATCCTGAGAGAAATACAGAAGGCAGCTAGGATTTCATAGTGTACCTATTTATCATTATTGGTTGCTCTTTTACATATATTTAATTAAAAAAAATATCAGTTGCCCATAAAAGGTACAGTGGTGTGAAAAACTATTTGCCCCCTTCCTGATTTCTTATTCTTTTGCATGTTTGTCACACAAAATGTTTCTGATCATCAAGCACATGTAACCATTAGTCAAATATAACACAAGTAAACACAAAATGCAGTTTTTAAATGATGGTTTTTATTATTTAGGGAGAAAAAAAATCCAAACCTACATGGCCCTGTGTGAAAAAGTAATTGCCCCCTTGTTAAAAAATAACCTAACTGTGGTGTATCACACCTGAGTTCAATTTCCGTAGCCACCCCCAGGCCTGATTACTGCCACACCTGTTTCAATCAAGAAATCACTTAAATAGGAGCTGCCTGACACAGAGAAGTAGACCAAAAGCACCTCAAAAGCTAGACATCATGCCAAGATCCAAAGAAATTCAGGAACAAATGAGAACAGAAGTAACTGAGATCTGTCAGTCTGGTAAAGGTTATAAAGCCATTTCTAAAGCTTTGGGACTCCAGCGAACCACAGTGAGAGCCATTATCCACAAATGGCAAAAACATGGAACAGTGGTGAACCTTCCCAGGAGTGGCTGGCCGACCAAAATTACCCCAAGAGCGCAGAGACGACTCATCCGAGAGCTCACAAAAGACCCCAGGACAACGTCTAAAGAACTGCAGGCCTCACTTGCCTCAATTAAGGTCAGTGTTCACGACTCCACCATAAGAAAGAGACTGGGCAAAAACGGCCTGCATGGCAGATTTCCAAGACGCAAACCACTGTTAAGCAAAAAGAACATTAGGGCTCGTCTCAATTTTGCTAAGAAACATCTCAATGATTGCCAAGACTTTTGGGAAAATACCTTGTGGACTGATGAGACAAAAGTTGAACTTTTTGGAAGGCAAATGTCCCGTTACATCTGGCGTAAAAGGAACACAGCATTTCAGAAAAAGAACATCATACCAACAGTAAAATATGGTGGTGGTAGTGTGATGGTCTGGGGTTGTTTTGCTGCTTCAGGACCTGGAAGGCTTGCTGTGATAGATGGAACCATGAATTCTACTGTCTACCAAAAAAATCTGAAGGAGAATGTCCGGCCATCTGTTCGTCAACTCAAGCTGAAGCGATCTTGGGTGCTGCAACAGGACAATGACCCAAAACACACCAGCAAATCCACCTCTGAGTGGCTGAAGAAAAACAAAATGAAGACTTTGGAGTGGCCTAGTCAAAGTCCTGACCTGAATCCAATTGAGATGCTATGGCATGACCTTAAAAAGGCGGTTCATGCTAGAAAACCCTCAAATAAAGCTGAATTACAACAATTCTGCAAAGATGAGTGGGCCAAAATTCCTCCAGAGCGCTGTAAAAGGCTCATTGCAAGTTATCGCAAACGCTTGATTGCAGTTATTGCTGCTAAGGGTGGCCCAACCAGTTATTAGGTTCAGGGGGCAATTACTTTTTCACACAGGGCCATGTAGGTTTGGATTTTTTTTCTCCCTAAATAATAAAAACCATCATTTAAAAACTGCATTTTGTGTTTACTTGTGTTATATTTGACTAATGGTTAAATGTGTTTGATGATCAGAAACATTTTGTGTGACAAACATGCAAAAGAATAAGAAATCAGGAAGGGGGCAAATAGTTTTTCACACCACTGTAGATAGGCAGAAGAAATGCAATTAGATAGATAATAATATATCTATAGATAGATAGATAGATAGATAGATAGATAGAT
>JANRMT010062791.1:93732623-93774605 GCA_026402145.1 Polypterus bichir lapradei | reverse complement strand
TTCTGCAAAGATGAGTGGGCCAAAATTCCTCCAGAGCGCTGTAAAAGGCTCATTGCAAGTTATCGCAAACGCTTGATTGCAGTTATTGCTGCTAAGGGTGGCCCAACCAGTTATTAGGTTCAGGGGGCAATTACTTTTTCACACAGGGCCATGTAGGTTTGGATTTTTTTTTCTCCCTAAATAATAAAAACCATCATTTAAAAACTGCATTTTGTGTTTACTTGTGTTATATTTAACTAATGGTTAAATGTGTTTGATGATCAGAAACATTTTGTGTGACAAACATGCAAAAGAATAAGAAATCAGGAAGGGGGCAAATAGTTTTTCACACCACTGTAGATAGGCAGAAGAAATGCAATTAGATAGATAATAATATATCTATAGATAGATAGATAGATAGATAGATAGATAGATAGATAGATAGATAGATAGATAGATAGATAGATAGATAGATAGATAGATAGATCTTATAAATAATTGTGTGTGTCAGTGAACAACACTTTTAGCACAGATGTATTTATCCCTCCATTTTCTGTACTTGTTTATTCTAATGAAGTTCATGAACAGATTCACTTTCAGTTACTGTAAACTTTACTAGTTTAGAGTAGCCGATGAATTTAACCTGCATGTCTTTATATAGTGGAAGGAATGTGTCCTACGTAGAAGAAGTCATTGTGGCTAATGTGTAAAATTCACTCAGAAGCTAGAATTCAATATCTAGAACTGTGAAAGAGGGCCAATAACTACTACTTTGCCAGTATTAAGCCAAATCAGAGCTGTTAATGTTACCAATTTGAGATGTAAAAAGTGCTAAAGCATTATAGCATTTTGCCTTGCATTTGCTAGGTGTTATCTGCTAGCAATATGGTAAATCTGGATTTTTGCACTCTCTTGAATACATTTTGCTGGTTTCAGTTTGTTACATCTATTTACTGTATACTTTTTTATCTGATTCGATTACAAGACTCCTGCTGTGAATGTTCCACAAGTCAGCGCACTGGTACCCACAATTTCATTGAGTTTATGATGTGGCTGTTACCTCTGACTTAATCTTTTTTGATTTAGTGTTGTAACATTCTGTTTTTTGGGTGCTGTATGTATAATTACAGTACGAGTTTTTTATTACAAGCACCATTTTTTTCTTTCACTATAATTGTTTTTATTAACTGTAAAGTATTTTGTAATACTTTCACTAATATATATCAGTTATAAATTATATACAATAAAATATAGTTATATATAATAAAACAGATTGCACAGTATTGTTCTCCTTTTGGAGAATGTTTTGTTTGTGCCAATTAAATCTCTTGTGGAAATAAAATTCAGTAAAATCCCGCAGACCTTCTAAAACTTTACTTCAACTTATTTTATAGATACTTTAACTTAAACGTAAACCATAGCCTAATTTCATGGCATACTTCAGCTAGGACTGTTTTCCAGCAAATCACTGTTCAGCCATTCCATTCATTCTCAGTCATTCTTTTTTCCAATATAAGTTGCATCCAAATGGGTCGTTGTTTAAAACACAATGGTTCACCCAGCTTGTCAAATGCAGTTGAATAAAAAAAAAGAAGTATTCATGGTTATCTAATGAAGGGAAAAAGAGAAAGTGAGGGAGCACTATTCTTCAGGGTGTAGTAACTGTAGAGTTACATGGCGGTGTAGAAGTCAGGACTGCTGCCTCATGGTTACAAGACCAATCCACTAGCTAGTCGCTGTCTGTGAAGAGTCTTCACATCCTCTTTGAAATCAACTGGTCACTTTGTCCTGAGTTGGTTTCTGCATTGTGACCAGTGATGCTGGATTACACAATGGCCTTCAAAAGCCTGAATTGGACAAATCAAATACCGACAATGAAAGGATCGACGTAGTTAATTGAGTTTAAGGGAAGGGATCTGTAAGCCTCTGTAATTAATTCATTTACTGGCCTCATTGTCCTATAGTGAAGATATAGTCCATTTCAATTGTCTGCATTGAACAACAGAGTGAGCAAATACTCAAACATTCAATTATGACAGCGTCCCCCCCTAACATTTTTTTGAAATGTAGATGCATATTTTTTTATACCTACTTAACTTTTATCGACATTTATCTAACTCTATATTTATTGTTCTAGTATCAAAATGTAGTTTAAGTTAATTTGTTTTGGTTTCAACAGATGTTTTTTTCATATTTTTGATTCTTGTTTTCTTTTTTTCACATCTTCACGCTCCCCTTTTTGTTACTTTGTGCCCCCCTAGGGGGGCCCGCCCCACAGGTTGAGAACCACTGAAGTATGAAGTCATAGGTCACTAGAAATGCACTAGTTAATTGTTTTGGATTCAGTATAACATTATTATTATTATTATTTCATAGATTTGACTGATGTTCTTTTTAACATAAGACGGCAAGCCTCCGATTTAGAGGCAGCTATAGCATACAATCTTTAATAAGGCAGTGTCCAACAAAGTGTATGTAGTGTAGTTTTCAAAACTATAAAATTCATTTTCCGTTCAGGGAATCCTTAATTTTGCTTTCATGATTACATCTGAGTTACTCTCCGGGTATGAATGAACTTTTTTACTATTTAAAACCCTAACACACAACCACCATCTTCACATTTCAGTTCACTGGAACTCCCGTCAAATGGTCATTGGTACAATTAAATCATTGTGCCAAGTTGCATTAAAAGCTTGATAATAATTGTAACAGGCTACTGACCCACTTGTCTTATAGTTCTGTTCTTTGTATTCTGCAGTGGCACTTTGTGCCACTACTTCTAATACAAGCTACTCTGATGGAATGAGACATTAGTGTGACTGGGAACTTTAGACTTCAGTAGTTATTGACACAGAACCAGACCACAGTACTGTATTTTTTCTTTAGTTTCTACTGTATATGCTTATCAGATTGTTAGGAATGTCCAGGAGGATGAGGGTGGTCTAGGTCATCAAAATTGTGACTTCCTCCATGACTTCTGTTAACTGAATTTTTACTTATTGTTCTTTTCTTCTTTGTTAAACTGTGATATGTGGATTCTAATTTACATTACTCTGAGTTTGCTAATATTTAACCTTTGACTTTAATTTCTGTTTTACTATTTACTGTTTTTATTTTGTAAATGTGGCAAAAGTTGTATACTTCAATGTTATCATATTAAACTTAGAGAAAAGCCAAGCAAAATGACACCTTTTATTGGCTAACTAAAAAGATTACAATATGCTTTTTTAGTTAGCCAATAAAAGGTGTCATTTTGCTTGGCTCTTCTCTACATTCATAATGGCTAACACGGTACAACACCCTAGTACTACAGACATATTAAACTTGTAAATCTATGTAGTCTACACTCAATAAAGTGTAAATTAACCTGAATTGTAAATTAACCTGAATTGAATTTTGTTCCCCCCAGTTATTTCTGTAGCATTTCCTGGACTCAGTTCACTGAACAGTGATTACAAAGAGCATACTTAATGTTTTGCTGAATTTGGGCAATACATCTTTGAGCAAATTTGTTTAACTCAAAAAGGTGTGACATAACTACCTAACAAGGTTTCCTTTGGCATTACCCCTAAAATAGTTTGTATATGCTTATCATATCAAATAAAGAATATCACACAAAAATAAAATCAAGTTAAAAAATTACAAACAACCAACCTTGTAAGTATTCCATGTTCTATAATGAAAATTAAAATTAAGTTAGACTACAGTGACAATGTGAATAACAGTAAACTCATTTACAGCATAATGGAGAAACCCAGCTTAGACTGGCAACATGATGGGCAAAGCAGGAACAATACTGGCACACACAATTTCTCCATCTAAAAAATAGGATTATTAACATCTATGAACATATGTGAGTGAGAAGAGGAACACCAGGGGAAAACACACAGAAATGCAAAGAAAACACATAAACTCAACACAAACAGTACCTGGACTGGAATTTAAACTTAGTACCCCGAAAAAGTGAACCAGTAATGCTACCAATTAAGACACACATAATTTAAAATATCAGCCCAAAAGAAAAAAAAAACATGATAAATGACAAAAGAATAATAGTGTAGTACAGAGACTGAAAAAACTGACACACAATATCAACCATGTGATGTTCAGTGTGACTGCACATTTCAGGTAGCATGTGTGGCCCCTTGGATCAAATCCCAGAATCAGAATCCCTCAACACAATATTTTAAATGAAATCAGGGAATACAGTGTATAGATTTTGGCTCTAAACATGTAATGTACTTCCTTACAGAAATTTGTCATTATCAGTAGTATCTTACAACTTAAAACATTATCTTGATCTTCATCATTTTCACTGTTCTGACTTATAAATTCACATTGCATTGTACTCGGATTTTAAAGTTCTCTTCACATAAACTATGAGTTATCAATAAGGTTGTAGAACAAACAGAAAACGTACCTCTCACACCACACTGACCCTGGTTCGTCCGTTTCTGAACTCCTCATTACCTGATGTGCAGGCATTATTACTAAAATCATTATGTCTCCTGCTTGCCGGGCTCCTTTGTAATTCATTGAGGTTTGGCAAACACTGGAAAAACTCAAGCAACAAATAAACAGAGAGACTGCTAGTAAATGCATCGTGACTGTAAGACTAGCTGCTGGCTGCAAGTTTGACATGTCTGTCTTCCTTGTGCACATCAGCTATTTTATACTGACAGCAAAGACTCCAGAAGACAAAAAAAAAATCCTGTAACTTGACACTTGGCAAGACAAAATGTTTTAAAAAAAAGGAATCTGTGGTTTTTGTTCAAAGGATTTGTTTTTTATTTCACTAAAACTGTACATTCTTGTCTGCTTATTGGTCATAAGTAACTTAGACTTAACTATTGGTAAGTCTGATAGAAGTCAGTTTGTAGGACTCCATTGAGCCTAATGGAATATATTTATTTCATAATAACAGTGCTTTTGCACTTTAATCATAAGTGATTTAAAAGCACAAATCAATAACACTATTCCAAAACTGAAACTAATAAAATACACTGCTTTCCATTTTACAAGAAGCATGATTTTCTTAAAACTGTTGTATTTTACAAAATGGTCAATATTACGCTTGGGCTATAATGTACCAAGTACAATATTTAAAATATTTTGGATCCTTATTTTGACTATTCAGAAATCATATTACTTTAATATAGCTACTTTCCATAGCACAATTGTTTTTAATCATACATTTATCAGTCTATTACTACATTTAATCCAGTTAATTTAAGATGGGCTTCCATCCCATTGTAATGCCTACTCAACGCACAGCCACACTCACTAATATAAGGCTAATTTAGAGTGGCTGAAACACATAATGTAATGTCTTTGAAGACTTGGTTAAAAACGAGACGTGGGGAGAACCTAAAAACTCCATGTAGACTAGGACCATTAACCATTACACAACAATTCAGTCAGTCACTCAGTCATTTTCTCGCCTCCCTTTGTCCTGAACAGGATCACGGGGGGTCTGTTGAAGCCAGTCCCAGCGAGCATAGAGCACAAGGTAAGGAACAAACCCTGGACAGGGCACCATTCCATCACAGGGCAAACACACACAACAGGGTCAATTTAGGATTGCCAGTTCACCC
Organism: Polypterus bichir lapradei; assembly: GCA_026402145.1. Taxonomy (NCBI): domain Eukaryota; kingdom Metazoa; phylum Chordata; class Cladistia; order Polypteriformes; family Polypteridae; genus Polypterus; species Polypterus bichir. The sequence goes on along the minus strand of JANRMT010062791.1, from coordinate 93,769,032 downwards.
AACCTGCATGACACTAGAGCACCTGGAGGAAAACCATGCAGACACGGGGAGAACATGCAAACTCCACCGTGCCACCCCTTATGCCACAGTTGTTTAGATTTATTTAATAAATGTAACACAATCAGTTTGAACGACTTCCTCAGGTTCACACAGTCAGTCAGGAGCCTGTGATCAAACCGATTTTGTTTCTAGTTGTATATCCAAAGTTTTACGCATTCGGCTAAAGTACTTGTCAAACAAGCACAGCCGCCAACTTTTAGTTGTCACATAAGCATGCATTTCTTAAAAGTTTTCTCATGTTTAAAATGAACTGGATTAAGCATTTTAGATACTGGAATAGAGATTTAAGTATAAGGCCGTGCTGAGGTCAGTACAGCAATTATATAATGCTTCATTACTACATAATCAAGGGTACAGTGGTGTCTTCTATTCTGTCATACTTCATGTTTTCATTCCACTTTACCTGAAATTAACCAGGAGAGAAACAAACAGGAAGGGAGAAAGAAAAATCTTCTGGCATGTTGCAATCCTGAGATATGATATCATTTCAACACCTTTGACAATAACTTGGCACATTTACTAGTGGGAAATAAGCACTGCTATGGTGAGAATCAGAAATCATCATTTTATATAAAGCTTGTTTAAAGATGCATGCTCTGCTTTCAAGCAATATGAATTCAAGGCCTCCTAAACCTCTTCTGGTGAAACATTCTTTTGTTATTTATGGCTCTTTCTACCTATAGTTGATACAAAACTCCTTCTGTATTTCCAATGACACAACATCATGACAGCTCCATGCCCGTGGGCTATTATCAAAGCTGAGTGCAGGTCAGGACTCAGATGTGCCAAGGTGTGCTCAAAAGACAGGGAAAGGTAAAAGGAAGGTAGGGTCTCAAGGAAAACAAAATGTTTATTTTTTTTAAAGTGTGAACACAAGAATTGAAACACAATGGTTGGAGTGGTTAATAGTTCCATTCCTGGATGGGAAGTCAGTATAACAGACAATGGAATTATTGCCTAGCATGGCAATATGTTAGTCCAGCACACAGTTATGATAGCATTTCTCATTTAAGATTTTGACTGCCAACTAAGAGTTAACTTGAATAGATTTTTTAAAAGAAAATACAAGTTTATTGTGAGTTTTGTTCAATAACAAAATGTGTTTCATTAGTATATTAAAATAACACCCTGATTTTACAATAGAATCAAGAACAAATTTACCTATTGTCACTATGACTGTCAATGTGTTCATTTTTCTTGATCTTTTCTTGACTTTTTTCTTACCTTTCTCTCACCTTGTGTGGGTTTTTGATCATGGAGATTTGGAATACAGTGTTAGTTTCTTGTTTTGATGTCTCTTTAGCATTATTAAAATAATATTATTATGATTTATCACCATATTTATTTTCTTACAACTTGGAATTGCCCAGTGAGTGATGTCATCAGAGTGGCAGTGTAAAAGGTCGTCGTTAATTCCTGATCTTTATCAAAGCAGATAACCCCAAACATTTTAGCATTTCAAAACACTGTCATTTCTTGGCACATCTTCTTAACTTTCATTTTTGAATCATGTTTAGGGTTATACAAAAACATAGTTCGAACTCTGGATTTTGATTTTGGCTTGTTTAAATGTCTACAGTTCTTCTCCTGATTCTTTCCTATTCTTACACCGGCATACTTTTGGCATCATTCTGATTTGGATTCCCACAGGACTTCATTAAAAATGCAGCTGTAGCATTAGCCATGTTGTGGACTTGTCAGCTGTAATGTCCTTAAAGTAGTATTGAACTAACTTCATACATATGGGTTTGTCATATTTGGGGTTTTATGTGTGAGAATTTAATTTCTGACATTGCTTTTTATTTACATTTTAATTTCAAGGGTGTTGTTTTTCATTACTGTCTTGTTTTGTTTATTTGCTGGATGCCAAGTTGACCTCATGCTGTCATGTTCTCATTCTCACAGGAGCTGCTGTTAGTGACATCACCTGGGAGGGTCTTTAAGTATTAACAAGTGTCAGTATCCCTTGGTGGATGTACTTTGCAACATTCTTTCTTAGTGGTAGTTGGCCTTAAATTATCAAAGTATCAAAACCACAAGCCAAAATGACAGCCGTTAAGAAACAAAGCAACAGTCTGGAGCGAAAAAGTCAAGAAAAACAGCAAAATAAACACAAAGTTCTGTAATTTGTCCTAAAATCAAGATAAAGTATCTTACACACCACCATGTTTTATAAGCTCGATGTCACATGAAATCACAGGGGCCACACCCTCTAGTAACCACCACAGAAATGGCAAAACACCATAATGGTGGCACTGTGACAGCGTGGGTCAGCTCCACACTTCCAGCTGCTCAAGGGAGCCGCTTGAATCCGCTACGGCCAATAACATACCCAAGGGATAAGCCAGTGGATGAGGACACAACACACAAACATAGCAAGAGGGAGGTGCAAAATGCTAGTGCTTTGATTAAAATCCAAAAAACAGTGTGCAAATAAACAGTGCAGTGCAAAAAGTTTAATAAATAATCCTTTAAAATGAACTGTGCCCATGTGGAGGTTAAAAACTAGTTCATAAATAATCAGAATAAAATGAGGTTAAAAACACAGGCAGGAAACTCCCCTTTATGAGTCTGAGCCCTGGTGCCTTCCTTTTAAAACTAACCTTTCTCCATCTTACCCTGATTGGGCCCAACAGCATGGAGAGATGTCCATCCAACAGGCGCAGGCAACCTTTTACTCTGGCCCGTGTCCCTGCCACCAATCCCATGGCATTCCACAGGGAGCCGCCGAGTGCTGCTCCAGTCACACTGCTGCCGATTGATGGCTCCTCCCAGTGACAGCACATCCTGAGATTACTGACCACACCTGCTACATGGTCACTCAGCCCCCTACTACGTGCTGGCCACACGCTACTTCCTGGGGCTCACTTTCCCATTTGCCTGCTTCCTCCTGTCTTGCACCACCTCTCACTCACTCCTGCCTTTCTCTTTCCTTCCTTTGGCCTCCTTTCTTTCTTTTTCTGTCCTTTTCTTAATGCCAGCTCCCTCTTAACACTAGAATTACCAGAGCTTACAAAAAACTCGCAGATCTGGCCCACCTTAAATCCGTTCGCAACTCTCCACCAGTGTCTTTTGTCCTGTAAATATGCCAGTAAAGACAAGCAGCAAGCAGCCTACTATCCCATCCCCCCACCGCCGCAGAACATGCACAAAGTTCTCCTAGCTCATGCATTGATTGATTATCTGGGAGTGAAGTGCTGGAGTTTTAGAATGGAAATAATAGATTGTTATTTAGAACACATGCATTTCATGTGTGTTCTGTTTCTCCAATAATCTGTGTAAACACATTGTTAAAACAGAAACGTTTTTCATATTTTAGTAGTAAATGACAAAATGTTGGCATAAACTATATAATGTGTGAAGCCTGAAGTCCAAAGATCAAATCAATACTTTCACAAAAGTTTCAAGGAACATACAACAGCTTTTGTGGTGTAGAGGTAAGATTTGCTGACTTGTAATCAAGAGTCCCTGGTTCAATCCCGATTGCCGCCTATATTTGCTGTTTTCAGTAGATTCACTAGCGTTTGTGTGTCAGCTTTTATCCCTCATGATCAGAAAATGTCCAGTTCCATTGCCTCAAAACACCACTCACATCTACAGTTATTCCCAGTTTCAAATAAAAACTAACAGCGTCAGATCCCTTGGGCGGTAGTATGTATCATGATCGTGACTGAGAGAATAAAAGTGAAAAAAAAGGTAACTTTTACAAATCCTATAAATGTACACGGTCTGTTACAGACGCAAACCAAATGTATGTGTGTACTGTATAATATTAACAATAAGAGCAGCTCACTACTGAAAACGGCAAATATTGGAGGCAGTCGGGATTGAACCAGGGACTCTTGATTACAAGTCAGCAAATCTTACCGCTATGCCACAGAAACTGTTGTCATATCTTTGAACCTTTTGTGAAAGTGTTTATTTGATCTTTGGACTTCAGGCTTCATACATTATATAGTTTATGCTTACATTTTGTTATTTACTACTAAAATATGAAAAATGTTTCTCTTTTAAAAATTGGTTTACACAAATTATTGTAGAAATGGAACACATATGAAATGCATGTGTTCCAAATAACGATCTGTTATTTCCACTCTAAAACTCCAGCACTTCACTCTCAGATAATCAATCAAGGCATGAGCTTGGAGAACTTTGTGCACGTTCTGCCGTGGTGGGGGGATGGGATACTTGCTTGCTTCTTGTCTTTATCGGCACATTTACAGGACAAAAGACGCTGGCGGACAGGTGCGAACAGATTTAAGGTGGGCCGGATCTATGAGTTTTTTCGTAGGCTCTGGTAATTCTAGTGTTAAACGCCTCCATTGGTGCAGTGTCTCAATCATGCACTGCAGAAAGCCGATGAAGCAATCAAGTCAGACCACACCCTCATGTGCAGGTGCGTCTCGCCCCAATTACCTTACTAACCTCCTACAGCCTCGGAAGCATGCACATCCACGGAGATCGAGCCGGCCATTCAATTATTTATTTATTTATTTAAAATTTGACACTAATTACTGAGCCATAGACATGCTATTCTACAAGCACCCATTGATTTCCATTTTGGTTTCACATTTAAAAAGAAAAATAACTAAAAGATTACTTGTAAAGGCTTAAAAACACTCAAAATCTTAACATTGGGCAGCAACTTCACTGACCCATAAGTTCTTCTAGGGAAGGTTTCTGACATACCAGATGTACTTCCAGGTCAATGAAGCTTGACCTCCTCTCAGTCAGGTGAGTCCGTGACCAGAGTGGAGTAAAACTAAGCTCATCTGGAGTGGAAGAGGAGAAATAACTATTTTTTGATGGAAAAAAACTTACTACTGAATGTCCTGAATAACCGGCCTATACAGACAGCAGAGAGGCGGTCTGAGTAAACCTCAATTACATCATACACACACCATCATGACAAAATATTTAATAAACAAAAATGTCTGATTGATGATGTGAATAAAATGTTCTTACTTTCCATCCATCCATTCTTTTTCTAAACTTACATATCCAGGGCAGGACCACAGGGAAGCTGAGGTCTATTCCAGCAAGTACTGAGCACAAGGTAGGAATCCCTGGACGCCAGTCCATCGCGGAGTGAACACACACCCACATGTACAGACCTCAGAACCAATTTGCCATCATCAACCTACTAAACCTGCATGTCTTTCAAAACAGTTGACTCAATTACAGAACACCTGAATGTTATGCCATGCATACTTTTTCCAACTTTAAAGATAAGAAAGTGTTTATTTTGCTAAAAGTGCAATAAGCAGTTAAACAAAAAAAGTGGTTTCTATAATTTCAATATCATTAATGGTGCTGGGTGTCCTTTTTAGTAATTTGAAAGTTTTGAATGTGCTATTGTAGTGAAATTTTGACTATTTTGTAACTTTATCATACAAACAGTTTATGATATTTGACTTGATATGATATATATTTGGCAATATGGTTGTGACACTAAATGCAAATTTCTTTTATGATTCTTCTGGCCTCTCGAGACTAAATGTCATACTCCGCCCATGAGAAACTGTGCAAATTATCAACACAACAAAATTCATTCATTCCAAAGGAAGAAATTATGGCAAGAGAAAAGTATGTGTATGTATGTAAAATTATCTTTCCTTTTCAATTCCCATAATAGTTAAGGGAGAGCATTCCAGAATTTTGGTGCAAAGGCAACCAAAAGATCTCCCTTCTCCCCAACTGTAAAGGAAAGCTTAGTTTTAGGAGAAGTGAAAATGGGTAACCAAAACTCAAAACTGACACAAAAGAATAAGCCTATTCAGAGTACAAGAAAATTATGCCTTTAATGATGAAGTGTCATATTTAATTTTGGATTTTACAAGGCACCAATAAGACTTATACATGGAAGCAGTGTAATGTCATGACTTCTTATTCTATGTCACAAACCCTAAAGCTCAGTTTAGTATATAGAATTTGTTAAAGGGACTTTCAGGGATGCCACGTAGAAACATACGGCAATAACCCTATCAAATATAAGAAAAAACAAATTTTACAGTATTCACAAGAGCTTTATTAGAGGTTATGGAATCAAACTATCAAGTTGCTAATATTTATACATCCACATATAATAGAATAAAATAGGAGAGTTGCAGCAAGGGAAGTAAAGACGTCATGCCACATGGTAGTCAGGGATCAGAATGGTGCAATCAGGTTGGAAAATAGGAGTGAAATAGGAATAAAACTTACCAGGAGTGTAATGTGACTGAAGAATCAGTGCAACAGGGAAGGGTAAAGTGTATAAAAAAGTGGTCAGACCAGTACTGTATGGATTGAAGACATGGGTAGTTAAAATTATGCATGAAAGAAAACTGGCTACTATATAAATGATGATGTTGAGATGGATTTGTGGAGTAACAAAGCTTGATAAGATCGGGAATGGAAGAAACACAGGTACAGTTAAAGCTGAGGAATTCTCAAAGCAAATACAGGAAAGAAAGCTAAAATAGTATGGACATGTCTTTGAGGACAAGAGAAGAGGGATAAACAATGTGGCAAGAAGAATCATGGATAGGGAGGAGAAGAGAAAGTGGATGGACTTTGTGAAGGGGGACATCAGGTGAGGAAGCATACGACAGACAAGAGTGGAGGAGGCTGGTCAAATATAGCAACCCCACCTGAAATGGGAAAAGCTTTAGTAGAAGAATAAGTATTCAGTATATAGAGTCATATACTGTAGATAGATACATAGATAGATACTGTTGGTTGATAGAAAAAAGCCTAGTATTTTACATTCAATACAAATGAGTATTTACATGTTTAGTTAAAATTATATCAATCAAATCATTTCATTTTGGAATTAACGTTATATACAGTGTTATGTTTTCGTAAATGGAAAACCAGCTTTGTATGGCTATATCAGATGCCTGCTGTAGAGATGGCTTCCTTCATTCTTTTACAAGGATATAGTTTTACACAGTATGTGCCATCACATTCTAAAGTCTTAATATACTGTATATATGAACATATTTTTATTCATTACAAATGTTTTTATTTTTTACAGACTTGTAGAAAAATTATAAATTTCAATCGATTAACCTTTTCAATTGAGGTTTTATGTAGTGTGAAATTTGCATCTCTTTTTCTACATTGATCCTGGAGGTGCCTCCTGATTTTCGTAGTGCTTGCGGATGTGTTCAGAGATTGCCTTTTCAATATTGATTTCATTATTAAAGAGAATGACATAAACTTTTGGGCAGAAATGACACACCAAAACACTGTAGTTACATACTAAAATTGTTGAAGCTTCAGTAGCTGAAAGGTATTTTCCAGTTATTGTTAGTCGAATGGGAACGAAAACTGCCCAAGCAACAATAGAAATAAGCATGCTTATTGTAATGAATTTGGCGTTTTTATACATATCTGGCAAATGCCTACCTTTAAAAGCAAAAATAAAACAAATCAGTGCAAGCAATGCAATATATCCAAGAATCAACCCAAAGTAAACATCAGACTCTGCTTTACATTCATACAGTATTTTTTCTTGAAATGTCCGACTGTCTCTGATAGCATCAAGTTTTTCCAGTTTGATCCGCAATACACACAGCACAGCTTGAAGAGTTGTACACCCAATAGTTATTAGGACAGGCTTGTTAAATTTTTGTAATTTACAATTCATCTCAATATCAAACGTGAAGGCAATAAATATTTGGACAATTACTGCTATGGTGCAAGCTATACAGAGAGTAAAGCTAACTGCAAAAAGTGGCTGCTGGATTTGACAGGAAAGTGTAGTTGGCTGGCCAACAAAAGTAAAAACACTGAAAAAACTGGCTAAAAGTGAGGCTAGCATGACAAAACAGAGAGAGCCGCCAGCACATTTTATCACAGGGGTGTTGAAATGAAAACTAAAAACCAAAATAAACATAACAATTAGTGCCATTCCAGTAGAGTTAAGCGTTATCAGTATTGCAGCAAATGTGTCATTCCATCTTAGAAAATCAATTTCTCGTGGGATACAGCTGGCGCTTTGATTCAATGAATATTCATCTTCTTTGCATTGTTTGCATTCAGTTTCATCTATAAGAGGAAAAAATACATTTATGTTAGTGTTTAAATAAGCTGATTATTAAGGCTTCACTGTAATTATAAACTCCAGTACAATTATCTTCTTCTCTCATGTCCTTCTCTTTCAACTCCTGTTCCAACTGACTCTGACTCGCCTTCATGAGATAGAGCGGCTTCTTTTATCATGGACCCGGGAGTACTTCTGGTGCTAAGGCAAAGCCTATTGAAAGTACGTCTGGATAAAATGGAAGCCCCCTGGCAGCATTCAAGGAATCCGACAAGGCTGCCACATAGTTCCCAGCATGCCTTGTGAGTGTCCATACAGGTAGTGTCACCTAAGGATGCTGCCACCTAGCGTATCAGGAGAGCATGTAGTTCTGGAAGGTGGTCTCCCCCATGTTCTTGCATCATACTGGCCTCCCAGGCAGGTATTGATCCTAGCCCCATCTCGACACATTATTAATACTATTTCTGATTAATAGCTGAAAACAGAAATAACCATTGGGAACTATTTGGTCCTTGTGCCAATTTGACAAATTCGAAAATCTGAATGATTATGCAAAATTCCTACAAGCATTAGATTTATAGAAATATTAGAAGATTTTATTAACTTCTTTAATGATAAAATCAATAGGTGCCACAATCTCACAAGATTAACCTTGTGTTGTCTAACCCTACCTCTCCTTAAGCCCAGCACCTTAGTAATTTTAAGATTATAACAGACCTTTAATTTCTAAAAAGAAACCTACTACCTGTCCCTTAGACCAAATCCCAACAAAACTACTAAAAACCACAATCACTGTGCTGTCCATACAAATTATTACAGAATAAGTTTGTTATTCTTCAACTTGAAGTTATTTCTTCACAAACATGGTATATATGCACACAAAATTGTGTTCTAATGATAAGTGCTTCCTTTAAATTTAATGAAATATCGTGTCCGAGCTGGCACTTTATATTGGAAGCTATGGAGCAGGAGGAAAAGCTTAAAAACTTACCATAATCATCCATTTTTCAAAGACAGTTGTCAAATATTGATCCATGTCTTGCGATTACACACACACATTGTAAAATAGTGTATACATGTCATTTTTGGACAAAAAAATGCCAATATTATTATCAGATTCAGACATTTTAAAAGAAGACCAGCCATGCGTGATAGCTCAGCACTTAATCTTCCTGGGCAACAACTTTTTGCCCTAATCCCAAAGACCAAATCACAGTAAACCTTTCATGCCACATTGTTGGTTTTGTTTTGATTTACTAGTGTAATTATTTGGGAACTCACATAAGAAAATAGAAAACGTATTATTCCCATGAAAAAAATAGTACAAGGAATATACGATAATATGGTTATTTCTAGATCCCCTTTGTCATCTCAAACATACATCAGAAACCTGGAAAGTACAAATCACTACTCAAATTTCAATGTATTTGGTAAGTTTTTAAGCTTCTCATCCTGCACCATAGCCTCCATTGTAAAGTGGCAGTGTGGTAAGTTATTTTTTTAAATTTATAAAAGCGTTTAACTTTAGAACACAATTTAATGTGGCAAATGCACATATGCCATGTTTGAAAAGAAATAATTTTGTCTTGAAAAATACCAAACTTATCTTTTAACATTACAAATAGACTGTGTCACACATGTGTGCTTGGGAGACAACTTGAAGGCTCATCTAATGGCAATTCCACCCTGAGCCGAAGGTTGGCGCTGTTGAAAAATGCTTCTCCTCCTTTCTCTCCTACAGATTGGATGACTGCCAGTCCCAGTGATGTCACTTCAGGGTCATCCTTTCCTGGCCCCACCCCTTCCGGTACAACTTCATCTTAAGGGGCAGTAAACCCATCTTTGTGTCAGTCGATAACTTGACTCCTGTCTGAGAAGACCTCTAATGTTTTTGTGCTTTCTTCCACCAATTATACAGAGTTTGCCTCCGAGGTGTCCAACACTTCATCTGTGTGCTTTTTTTTCTTAAAACTGTTATTCACTCGCACAAATCCAAATGCACTAAAACTGTCAATTCTCAGACCAAAATAGGCCTAATAATATTAAAACTATTTCATATTTAACTTTTAATTAAAAAATTCTTGAAAGAGTTGTCACCACTTAGCTCATCTTACTCATTGCAAACATACTTTAAAAGTTTCAGTCTGATTTTCTTACCAGCCTAAGTATAGATATAGCATGAATTTTTGCTGTCTAAGCCATTTTAACATCTTCTAATAAAAAAAAAAAAAAACATCCATCCATCCATTATCCAACCCACTGTATCCTGACTACAGGGTCACGGGGGTCTGCTGGTGCCAATCCCAGCCAACACAGGGCGCAAGGCAGGAAACAAACCCCGGGCAGGGTGCCAGCCCACCGCAGGGCACACACACCCACACACAAGCACACACTAGGGACAATTTAGGATCGCCAATGCACCTAACCTACATGTCTTTGGACTGTGGGAGGAAACCGGAGTACCCAGAGGAAACCCACGCAGACACGGGGATGACAGTTATTATGTGGTTAGGTTAAGCACAGTATTTGACACCTGTGACTACTGGCTTGAACTTTGTATGGTTTAGTTCAATTTTAGTTAGGCAGAGATATGTTATGATAATACTTCATCTGTACAAGAAAGATATGGTCTCCCTCAAGGTTTAGGGTTTGGACTTTCTTAAATTTTAATGCATCTAAGGCCATTTTTTTAATTTACTTACTGCTTCTGAAAGATTTATAGTGAGGGAAATAGCATCTATTTTCTCTTACATGCAAATGATTCACAACTATGTCTTTTCCTCAGACCAAATGCTATTTTTCCCATTGTGCACTTAATAATTTATGTCTACAATTTAAAGGATTGCATAAGCAATGACTACCTGTCTTACAGTACAAAAAATATTATTAACTATAGGGAGTGATACAGACTAAACAAAGGACCTGTTCACTCACAAACCAATGTGATGATATCACCAAAGTACCAAGAAAAAATATACCGAAAAATAGATTCTCTATAGTGCACAACTTTAAAAGTATATTACAAATACAATGCCTTCTGTTTGTAAATCTTTATAGTCTTACAGCTTAAGGACCTGTTCAATCACAAACCAATATGATGATATCACCAAAGTAACAAGAAAAAATATACCAAAAAATAGATTCTCTATAGTGCACAACTTTAAAAGTATATTACACATACAATACCTTCTGTTTGTAAATCTTTACAGTCTTACAGCTTAAGTTTAGATCTAATTTCAAAATCCTTCTTCTTACATTTAAAGTTTTAAATGGCCTAATTCCCACCTTGTTTTCTTATCTGCATATTGATACCTGAGCATATATGAAGATTTTAAGATGCCAGTCTACTACAGACTCCAAGGTTTAATAAGACAACAGTGGTAGGTGAAACTTTATAACAGCACCATAATACTGTGGAATGGTATGTCTGCATGAGTAAGAAATGCTTATCAGTCTTAGTATTTAAATCCAGGCTGAAAACTCATTACTTTAGTATTGCATTCCCTGATTAGTGGTTCATATTGCAACTCTTCTTCTTAGTTATTTGCACAAAAATAAAAGCCTGAACATTACTGACCCTCCTTGATTCTGTTTCTCTTCCTTACATCCTGCTGTGATATTTGGTGCCATTGCTAAAGTGAAAATGTGTTGCTCCTGTCCATGGGTATTGCTACCAGAGACATCGCAAATTTTGGAATATGAGGGTGTAAAGATTTAATATTCTTATTAGACTGCCCAAAACAATTCTTCACATATTTGAGAATGTCAAAGGTGTGGACAGCCATCTAGCTAAAGTCACCAGAATTACGACTTTGCCTGTTGTGAGTGACCTTAGGCTTCCCACAGAATTTTATTTTCAGTAGTAATGCTGTTGACTAGAGTTTTTTGTTTCCTTTTCGTCCATTATCAACTAGACATCAATTCCAACGTTAATAGAATTCTATTCTGATGATTTGCTAATGTCAAGTACATTGAAATACGCTGTTTTACTGTGCTTTGGCCTAATTTGTGTTCTTGTGTATGTAAATGTTCTATGATTTATTTATTTCTGTCATTATTTATTAGGTGGAAACTTATACATGCACTCTGGGTATGCAAAAATGAATTGAACTGAAAACATTTTAATAATAATAATGTAATATGATATTTTATAGAGAATATTATGCGCCCTATCTAACAAAGCAGCATCTGTGATATGAATGACACATAGAACTAAATTGCCCACCTACTCCCTTGACCTAATTATTGCATTATGTTATTCCTGTTTCTTCAAAACCATTTTTTATCAGATTTCCTTGAACCTGAAGAATGTGGCCTAGCAAGCAGGTGAAAAGTAAAAGACAGGTTGCACATGGAGTAAGAAAGTAAGTACTTTTCAAGATAGGTCAAAGAACATATGTACCAGTGTGTGTTTTTGTGTTATCCCTTCCTGTGCTTTGTTATCTCTTCTTTATTAATAAAAGTCTCTTGTGCTTTTACAACTTCTTGGTCTGGCATTATATTGTTCTGGAGTAAGGTAATATGCAGTGAATTCAGAAAATATTCGTATCTTTTGGTCATCTGCACAATTTATTGTGTTTAAGATTTAATTTTAATTGGATAAATGTGCCTTTTTTGGAGCAAAGACTTATCCTATTAAAATGGGACATAAGCTAGAACCCTGTGTTTAAGAATGCATGTCTGGCTTCCAAAAACCAAAACTATCAATTTTTACAACTTTAATTCATTCGTTCCTTACTCCTATGAAGTGACACAAAATGGGCTTGGTATTTGATTTGTTATGTCAGTCCTGCTCTCTACATCTTCCTGGTACTTTCCTTCATATTTTTTGGGAGTGTCCAGATGTCTTTGTCTTTGTATATTGCCCATTTACTTTCCTGTATATTAAACAGTAAAATTTCCTTTTTTTCCTTGTTGTCTTTCTCCTTGCTGACGATTCTTCTCTTTCCTTTAATTATTTGAAAAAGAGAATGTTTTTATTAATTGCCGTAGCTGCTAAAATCATTATTGCATCTAGATGGAAATCTCCACAATTGATGACCACTCAACACTGGGTTGTTTCATTTTATTAATTAAATCCATTTAGAAATGTCCACTGCTAGAATTAATAGTGCTTCATCTAAATCTGTCAACCTGTGCAGGTCGGCCGCTGATGCACTAAAAGCCTATATGTAGCTTCTTTTTTTATTTTTGCACCTTTGTTGTCAGGTATCTCTCATGGTATTATAAATGTGTAGTTGAAACTCCAGAGCCCTCGGGAGAGTCAGGGGTTATGATTTTGTTATTTTTTTGTATGTAATTTCCATGTTGGGACTAGGTGTGAGGTGATTATGTACTAGTTGGGATTTTTTTGTTTGTTTTTCTTTATTACTACATTGCTATCACATTTGTTATTTGAAACTTTTGACTGTTTATTTTAATTGATGGAAAATAAATAATAATTTGATCACAGAATAAAGTTTGCAAATTTGCTAAAATCAAAACTGAAATCTCTCATTCATATATTAAGAAGCCAAAATCTAATCCCTCGGCACCCAGGTCACCAATTCGGACCCAGAACAGATTCTCAGCACTCTGCAGCACACCTGTGGAAACTGAGAATAAGAAAGTGCTCATAACTGCCGATTCCATAGTGTGGAATGTTAGAATTCCAAACTATATTAAACCAGCAGTTAATGTTAAATGCTTTGCAGGGGCCAAGATTTCTGGCATAGAGGCCGCATTGGACTGTGTCGCAGACGATGAAGTATCTACCTTATTGCTGCATGCCGGCACTAATGATATTTATTTACAGCAATCTGAGGTATTAAAGAGGAACTTCATCTCTCTATGCACCAAAGCTAAAAAAATGTCAGAATTTAATTGTATCTGGTCCCTTATCAAGATTATATAGAGGAGATGTGATTTATAGCAGATTGCATTCCCTTCACTGCTGGCTAGAACCCTGGTGTGCAAATAAAAGCATAGCGTTTGTCAACAATTGGGATGATTTTTGGGAAAGGCCTGGATTTTTCAAAAGAGATGGTTTTCATCCTAACTGGAAGGAATCTTATGTATTATCCCAAAATATGGCAGCAAAACTGCCTGGTTGACTGATTAGAGCACCATCCAGGCCGCAGTCATGTGATCTTAAGTCACAGGCTGTTGTTTTTCCCACCTGTTACTACCCTGAAGCTGTTACCTATAATCCCTGTTGTGGGGCATCCAGTAAATTTAGTCTTGAATTTAAATTATTAAATTATTTGATAACCAAAAAATAGGCTGTATAATTAGACAAAGGGATAAAATTAGACCTTCCACAAGGGGCATCTGTAATAGAAATTTATTTCAAATTAAAACAAAAAATATATCACCAGTTCAGAAAGAAGCATGCAGTTTTAAATGCTGATTATTGAACATTCGCTCTCTTGGCAGTAAAGCTGTTTTGATAAATGATATATTAAGTACAAATCTGATCTGTGTCTTCTCACTGAAACCAGGCTTAGTAAATGTGACATTGTTCCCCTAGCAGAGGCATCACCAGATGGATACTCGTTCCTTCATAAGTGTAGATTCTGGTCGAGGAGGAGGACTTGGAATGATTTATTGTAACAAAATGCAAATCACGTCTAGAAATTTAGGCGACGTTACATCCTTTGAGGCATTCATTTTAAATATTAAAACAGATTCCAACACAATTATAGTGCCAGTCTACAGACCACCAGGGCCATATTCATTGTTCATGACTGAATTTAGCAACCTTTTATCTGATTTGGCTATAAATTATGATCACGTAGTACTGATGGGGAATTTTAATGTACACATTGATGTGGAAACTGACACTGAAACTAGCAAATGTTTTACTTATTTGTTAAATTCAGTAGGATTTTGCCAGATTGTCAAAGGTCAAACTCATAATCATAACCACACATTAGATTTAATTATAACTTACAAATTGAAATTCAAAATTTAAATATTACTCCATTAAATGAAGTTATTTCTGATCACTACTTAATTAATTTGATTCAGTCTTGCCCTTGCCTAAACACTCACAGATTAAAACAAAGACAGTGTGACATCTAGATTGTAATTGTGCTTCAAAATTTATAGATACTTTGAGTAAGTCGAGTGTAATTGTGGAAAACCATTTAGATCAGTTAACATCAAATGTAAATGTGGAAAAAAATTTAGATCAGCTAACATCACATTATAATGTGACCTTGAGAGATGCTCTGGACACAGTGGCTCCCCTTAAAACAAAAGTGATCAAAGCACAAAGAAACTCTCCCTGGTTTAATGAAAATACTTGCGCTCTTAAATTAGAGTATCGAAAACTGGAGCGCAGATGGAGAACAACAAAGCTACATGTCTTTCAAATTTCATGGACAGAGAGTGTTAAAAAATATAAAAAAGCTCTCTTTAAAGCTCGCTCAGAATACTATTCTACAATACAGTAATAGATAACAATAATAAAAATCCTCGGGTACTGTTTAGAACAGTGGCTAAATTAACAAATGAGAATTCAGATCTACAGTGCAAAATACCAACATATATTAGCAGTACAGACTTTATGAACTTCTTCAATGAGAAAATTAAAAATATAAGATCCCAGATCTCAGCATCACAGTGCAAACCAAATACTAGCTTAGCAGACCCTGTCTCACATTGCATTCAGCACTTTAGTAATTTTAATCCTGTAACTGAGCAGGAAGTCTTAACTTTAATTTCTAAAATGAAGCCCACTACTTGTTCCCTAGATCCAGTGCCAAAAAACTAGTAAAAAGTGCAATGGATGTTCTTGCAGCGCCTATTCTAAACATTATCAATAGTTCATTATTGCATGGCACAGCACCTGATGCATTAAAAGTGTCAGTCATTAAACCATTACTTAAAAAGTCAGACCTAGACCCACACATACTAAATAATTATAGGCCTATATCAAATTTACCCCTTCTCTCTAAAATACTTGAGAAAGTAGTCGCCAATCAGCTCCAGTCACACCTTAAGCATTACAATTTATTTGAGAAATTCCAGTCTGGTTTCTGCACTGGTCATAGTACAGAAACGGCACTAACGCGGGTTGTAAACGACATTCTGATATCCTCTGATGAAGGAAACTCCACTGTAATTATGTTGTTAGACTTAAGTGCAGCGTTTGACACCATTGACCATTCTATTTTACTGCACAGGCTAGAAAATGATGTTGGGCTTACAGGCCTCGTGCTCGCTTGGTTTAGTTCTTATTTATCAAATCGATTCCAATATGTACAGAAATGTGCTGACAGTACTCCATCATTATACACAGAACTGAAATATGGTGTCCTGCAGGGCTCAGTACTGGGACCTTTACTGTTTTCACTTTACATGCTTCCACTGGGATCTATCATTAGGAAACATAATGTTAATTTTCACTCATATGCAGATGACACCCTATGTTTTTCTTAATGAGTTGTGTTAGTGAATTAAATGAGTGGATGGATGAGAACTACTTGTCTTTAAACACAGATAAAACAGAGATGTTAATTGTTGGAGGGAATGACGCTGATCACAACAATATTCAGTCATCATTTAACTCTGTTGGAATTCCCATTAATTTTACTGAATCAGCCCGCAATCTAGGAGTTATCTTTGACTCTAGCATGTAATTTAAAGCACATATTATAAAGTTGTCCAAATCATGTTTCTTCCATCTTAAAAATGTTGGGAAATTAAGGCGCTTTCTAAAAAAACAGGATTGTGAGAAATTAATTCATGCATTTATTTCTAATAGGATTGACTATTGCAATGCGGTGTTCACTGGATGTTCAAACTGTTCTTTATACAGCCTCCAGTTAATCCAAAATGCTGCTGCAAGAATTATTACAAGAACAAGAAAATACGAACACATAACTCCTGTTCTTCAATCCTTACACTGGCTCCCAGTTAAGCTTAGGGCAGATTTCAAAATCATCCTTTTAACATATAAAGCATTAAATGGCCAAGGTCCGACTTACTTGTCTGAACTTATCATGACTTACAAACCAGAGCGCACATTAAGATCTCAAGACACCGGTCTGCTTATGATTCCAAGAATTAATAAAATAACAGCGGGAGATCGAGATTTTAGTTGCAGGGCCTCTAAACTGTGGAATGGTCTGCCTGCTACTATAAGAGATGCCCATTCGGTCTCAGCTTTTAAATCCCTGCTGAAGACTCACTACTTCAGTTTAGCATATACTGACTAGAGCTGCTGATTAACTGTACATACTGCATCTCTGTTGTTAGTAATTAGCACTAAAACATAAGTAACATGATAGTTATAACTGGATACTAACCCTCACCTATTCTGTTTCTCTTCTCGGTACTCAAATGTGACACTTGGTGCCACGGCCCACCTGCCAAGTTGTTTTGCCTGCCTAAGGTAAAGTCATCCCTGATGGAGGATCACAGGAATCGTGTGATCTAAGGGATCCTTTCATTGGATTGGCACTATTTCAGCTGTGGAATGGCCAAATGGGAGAGGCAGCTTGATGGATGAGGTCTCCAGGACTCTAAACAAATCCAAATCATATTATGTGATATCATCTACTGTTAAATTCTGCTCCATACTTCTAAAATTTGTATTTTTATACTGTATTGAGGATTAGTTCTGTTTTGTGTATTGTATTGTATTGACCCCCTTCTTTTTGCACGCTCAACCTACTTGGAAAGGGGTCTCTCTTTGAACTGCCTTTCCCAAGGTTTCTTCCATTTTTCCCTAAAAGAGTTTTTTTTTTTCCATTGGGAGTTTTTTTCTTGTCTTCTTAGAGAGTCAAGGCTGGGGGGCTGTCAAAAGGCAGGGCCTGTTAAAGCCCATTGCGGCACTTCTGGTGTGATTTTGGGCTATACAAAAATAATTTGTATTGTATTGTATTGTATTGTATATCAGTATTCAGACCCTTAATTCAGTACTTTGTAGAAGCTGCTTTGGCAGCAATTACAGCTTCTGTCCTCTTAGATGAGTCTTTACAACATTTGAACACCTGGAATTCGGCAGTGTATCCCCTTCTACTTGGCAGATCCTCTCAAGCCCTATTAGATTGGATGGGAAGTATCTGTAAACTGCCATCTTCAAGTCTCTCTACAGATGTTCTATGGGGTTTAAGTTGAGCTTTAGCTCAAAGACAGTTTGAGATTTGTCCTAAAGCCACTCTAGTGATCTCTTGGCTGTGTGTTTCATGTCATTGTAGTGCTGAAAGATGCACCATCGCCTAAATCTGAGTTTGGATGTACTCTGGAGAAGATTTTCTTCAAGGATCCCCCTATATTTGGCAGCATTCATCCTTCCATCAATTATGACAAGCCTTCTTGTCCTTGCTGCTGAGAAGCATCCCTATAGCATCATGCTGCCCCCCATTATGCATCACTGTAGGGATGGATTCAGGCAGGTTATGAGAAGTCCCTGAACATTACCAGACATAGTGCTTGAAGTCCTGGTCAAAGAGATCAATTTGTAACTCATTAGACCAAACAGTCTTTTTCTCATTCTAGCTGACTGTCAAATGGCTTCCCGTCTGTCCACCAGGGCCATCTTAACAGCATTATAGGCTCCCAGGCAAAGCAGTGCACTGGGGCCTCTACCTACACAACCACTCATAGATTACCATGGGGCCCCTATGCTCATGGGGACCCTGGGCAACTGTCCAGCATGCCCATGCATTAAGACGGCCCTGCTGTCCACCCTAATATAAATGCCTGATGGAGTGCTGCTGAGATAGTCATCCTTCCAAGATTCTTCCATCTCTGCAGAGGACTTCTGAAGCTCTGTTAGAGTGATCATGGAGTTCTTGGTCATCCCCTTTATCAAGATCTTCAAAGAGTTCCTTGGACTTCATGGTTTGACTTTTGTTCTGATATACAGTGGGAATTGTGGGACCTCATATACACAAATGTGTGCCTTTCTAAATGATGTTCAATCAATTTAGTTTGCCATAGGTGGATTCCAATTGAGTTCTCAGTGCATTTAAAGGATAATTAACGAAAACAGGTTGGAACTGATCACAATTAGAACTGCAACAGAAAAGGATCTAAATACTTACAGAAATGAGAGAGTTCAGTATTTTATTTTAATTAATTTGCAAACCTTTCTAAAAATATGCTTTCACTTTGTCATTATGGGTTATTGAGTGTAAGATGATAGGTAAACTTATCCATTTATAATCAGATCTACAACACAATAAAGTGCACTGAAAGGGGAGGAGTGTGAATACTTTCACTGCATCTGGATTGTTTTAAGAGCACTCTTGGATGTGGGTGACATTTATATTGTATATTACTTGTGTCTTGATAAAAAGAAGTTTGCCAGGAATTGCCTGAGATTTCCAGGTAAGGAGGACTTTTGTTTGCATTTTTGTAATGGTCTCCCTTAAATTTGTAAAACTACCTGCAACTGAACTATACTACAGTATATATAATATATACAGTATATGCATAAACTGCTTCAACTGTATTTTAGTTAACGCATTAAAGAAAAAGTTTTGGAGTTGTGGTGGCAGATGCTCAAGATGTTTTTGTAGTTGCATTTTGTTTAGATTTGTTAAGCCTTGTTTCTGTTCAATTTCTCTGTTATCTGCTTTAGATCTAGGTTAGCAAAGGAGGGCTGCTAACATTTTCTTGCTTTACAGGAATCCACTTAAAAGTTATAATGGGAAAAAATCATTTGCAAAACCGGTCTAAACCAGTGCATTGGTATTTAAAACATTTTAAATATTTAGTCTAGAATTTCCAAGAATACTTATAAATACACGCGAAAGATTCTCACGTGCAACAAGAATTAAACACTCTATTCTAAATTAAACATTATATTCAGAGACTCCTCTTTATTTCCTAAATTATATGATTGATAATTCAGTTTAAAAACTAACATAAAATGTTATACTAAAAACATGTAAGTAGGTTTAAGCAACTCTCATTTTCATGCTCAGAAAATCATTTTGTAATGTGATATTTATTAATCCATCCATTGATCTTCTACACAGAGTCACAGGGAAGCTGAAGCTGATCCCAGCAAATATCAGGTGCAAAGCAGGAGCAGTCCCTGGACAGGGAGGCAGCCCATTGCATGGTAAGCACACACAAACACACATGCATCAGGGTCTAATTTAACGTGATCAATCCTCCTGCCCTACATGTTATTAGACTGTGAGAAAAGAAACTGAAGGAGACCCACATGGAAATGGGGAGAACATGCAAACTCCACACAGGGAACACCCAGGACTTAAAACCTGGTCTCCTTGTCTCAAGGTAGCAGTGCTACCACTGTGTCACCATCCTGCCACATATTCAATAACACAAAAATTGTGGGAAGCTGTAAAAATTTTTGGAAGTACTGGGCATAAGGAAGGACCCAGAATGTTGATCCATCACAGGCTGAACCCACACACACCTACAGCCATTTATTGGACTTACTTAGACATACCAATCAACTTAATGTACATCTTTGGTGTATGGGAAAAGAACCTGAGTGGGTTCCCAGGTTACTTGACAGGAATTTTTTGGCAACGTTGCCTATCATTCTTTTATTCGTCTCTTTATTATTTGGCCACTTTTTCTGGAGAAAAGTCCATGCAAACATGGGATTAATGTACAACCTCCAAAGAGTGTGTAGTGGGTCCAAGTTTTGAACCAAGTCTCCTGGAGATCTGAAACAACAGTGCTGTCAATGGATCATTGTACTCTCTGCCTACTTTTTCTGTGTTTTGAAAGCAGTGGCATCATTAGGGGGAGGCTTCTGGGGCTTTTGCCTGTGATCTCAGGTGTCCGGACCCTTATTTCTGAGAGAACCCACCCCAATCCCATCTCATGGTCTCTACCATCCAGCCTCTGATCTTGAGAGCCTAGGCTTCCTCTCATTATGCCTTCTGACATGCATGGCCAATTTGCACGAAACTCCATGGGAAACTGGTGGCAATAACTGAGTGAGGGCTAAGCCCCTAATAACTGCTAATGTTGGCGACACCCCCTTTTAAAACAATGATATATTGGAAATATAATAAAATGAACTACTTATGACTAAAAAAGTAAAATCAAAGACAAGCTTGTGCAAAAGGAAAACAAAATAACTTATTGAAGAGTCATGGACTTTTTATATTGTAATTGATTTCACAGGTAGTATTTTCATTATGCTGTCTTTATGGGCAAAAAATTAAAATACAGGGAGTCCTCGGGTTACAACGTTTCGACATACAACGTTTCGAGTTTACAACGCTCACTACCATAAAAAACTTAAAAAAAAATTGAGACAGGAGCGTTTCGGCTTACGCCATTAGCGTTGTACTTACAGACTACGTGGGCGAACTAGTTTGGTTGTGCGCAGCAGAAAAATACGCAGTAACGCAGCGTATGAGTGAGTGAGTTGGCAAACTAGTTTCATTGTGTGCGGAGGTAGTGGTCTGTTTGTGTGGCTTTGTTTGGCGACTTTGTGGCCCTTATCATGGCTCCTAAATGAAAGTCTTCAGATAGTAGTGCCTCGAAGAAGAGGAAACCCATGGAAGTGAAATTAGACATTGTATAGAGATCAGAAGGAATAAAGGTAAGGAATTTTTTTTTACACTCATTTTTTGTCATTTTTTCTGTTACTACATTACAGTGTACAGTACAGTATATTTATGTCCTTTTCTTTTTTCTGTGGCTTAGTTGTGTTTTATGTTCTAGATTATGATGTTGCAAATGTGTTAGGATAGGTAAGTGCCTAGGCTAGGGTGTGTTTCGACTTACACCAAAATTTGGGTTATATCACTGGTGTAGGAATGGAACTGTATCGTAAACTGAGGACCCCCTGTAGTGGTATTTGTCCCTATGAGGAAATTTGGCTTTTTACAGAAGCTCTTTAAATAAATAAATACTTAAATATGTAGATAAATAAATATAAATAAAATACAAATAAATTCACATATCTGTATTTTGTTTGATCATATTATTATTGTTATTTCTATTATTACTCATGTTTTTTATGTTATTGCTTCCCTAACATGTTTAATTAATGTGGCCATTTTGTACTCTGTTACCTTGTGTCCCACCATATTGTTTATAACAACCACACTTGAGGCTAGTCATGTGACACAAGAATGTGTCACAACTAGGTGGGCAAAAGAAGAAAATACTATAACAGAGGTTACGAGGCACTTAAAAAACAAGGATTTCCAGATTGTTTCTGGTTAGAACTGTCATGATTCTGGTATTTTAGCTCATGCAAAATGTATTTATGTTCATGTTTTGCATTCAAAGATTAGTTTTAGTAGTTATTCTAATTGAATAATAGAATTATTTTGGTTATATTTTGGTCATTGCTTTTTAAATGATGACATGCTATCCATGATTTCACATATATGTGCTACTGTAGTTAGAAATGAAGATTCTTATTTGGTATTAGGACCTTCTTGGGTGTTTTTTTCAACTGTGAAATTTTGAATTCACTTTGAGTAGCCAATTTGTGGTTTTTTGATCTTCCAGTTTTGACCCTAGTCTGTTTCCAACTTGTTTCTTTCATCTATTGATCTTATTAAAATCTGCAATTTGAAAAGTTTTTTAAACCTTTTGAAAAGATCTTTGAATTTGAATTTTGTTTGACATTTTAATTTTTGTGTTTGCTTGCTGTTAAAAAGTAATCAATGTCTGGTATGTGTTTATTCTTTTACTTGACCCCATTTTGCGCCTGCTTTTCTCTGCCGAATATGATTTGTTCCTTTTTGAAAAACCTCTACAGTTTCAGCTTTGTCAACACATCAAGTGATTAATTGAATTTTGAAGATTTATGACTAGGGGAAGTTGCTGATTTTGGGTTCCCAGGTTCCTTGTCAGGAATTGTTTGCAACGTTTGTTATCATCTTTTTATTCATCTCTTTATTGTTTGCCAATTTTTTCTATCTTTACATCATTATGTGACAATTAAATTGCAAATTGCAATGTTTTATAATTTTAGTTTTAATTTTGTTTTTACAATGTACTGATATGTAATCACTTTTGCTATTTGAATATTGCAGTAAGATGATGTTATCATTCTGTCATCGTGAATGCTGGTCACTATGACACGATGAGACTGTGGCCTTGGTTGGTTCATGGTTAGCAAGTTGTTCTGATTCTCTGTATGTTCATTATTATTTCCTTGGTTCAGTCATTTTTTTCCTTGTTTCGGAAATATGCTGATTTCACCCTCACTTCAATTTTGTAGTTTTGTTGTGTTCTGGTACCTATAGTTTTGTTTTATCATTTTATATATATTTTATTGCAGTGCCATTTTGTTGTTTAGTTGGCGCTCTCCTCGCTAAAATGCAGTTGCCCATTTTAATGTACAGACCTCCATATGTTGTGTTGCATGATATCATCAGTGCAATATTACTTAAACCAGTGCCCTGAGTCTGCAATTATCCATATCTGTGACTTCAGTACAAACACCATTTAAAAGTATTCTATTTCAAAATTTGGTATCTAGACCAATCTGCTTTGATTCTTAGTCATTTTAGTTTATGTACAGAGCTACTGCTCAGTAGGTTTGTCTCTCTGGTTATGACCATCAGTAGCACTTAGGCTCATCTCCTCATCCTCTTTTCCCCCTTTAACCCTTGTGACCTGACAATTTTCCAACAGCTCTGGCAAACACATGTGTATTATCATGTCAACTATTTTATTTAGAGATTCTTGAGCTAGGTGCTGTTATTTAATGACATGTGATTATTTATTTTAATTATTTGTTTTTGAGTTATTACGTGTTCCTTGCTCTGTGTGTATGGAGCACCAGGAGGTAGAGCCACAGTGATGTCACAACTCTAGAGCCCTCCCTCTGGCTGTTTAGTTCAGCTGAGAATGCTCAGGACCAAGAGATCATTTTGTTAATTGTATAGTTCTGTGAGTATATATATAAACTGCTCAAAAAAATTAAAGGAACACTTTAAAAACACATCAGATCTCAATGGGAAAAAAAAAATCCTGCTGGATATCTATACTGATATGGACTGGATAATACAGTATGTTAGGAACAAAAAGATGCCACATCGTTTGATGGAAATGAAAATTATCAACCTACAGAGGGCTGAATTCAAAAACACCCTGAAAATCAAAGTGAAAAAATGATGCGGCAGGCTAGTCCATTTTGACGAAATTTCATTGCAGCAACACAAAATCATACTCAGTAGTTTGTATGGTAACCCCTCATGCTTGTATGCATTCCTGACAACGTTGGGGCATGGTCCTAATGAGTTGAAGGATAGTGTCCTGGGAGATCTCCTCCCAGATCTGGACCAGGGCATCACTGGGCTCCTGGACAGTCTGAGGTGTAACCTGGTGGCGTCAGATAGACTAAAACATAATGTCCCAGAGATGTTCTATTTGATTTTGGTCATGCGAGCACGGGAGCCAGTCAATGGTATCAATTCTTTCATCCTCCAGGAACTGCCTGCATACTCTCACCACATGAGGCTGGGCATTGCCCTGCACCCAGAGGAACCCCCCACTGCACCAGCATAGGGTCTGACAATGGGTTCAAGGATTTCACCCCGATATCTAATGGCAGTCAAGGTACTGTTGTCTAGCCTGTAGAGGTCTGTGTGTCCCTCCATGGATATGCCTCCCCAGATCATCACTGACCCACCACCAAACCAGGCATGCTGAATGATGTTACAGGCACCATTACATTCATAACATTCTCCAAAGCTTCTCCAGACCCTTCTACGTCTGTCACATGTGCTCAAAGTGAACCTGCTCTCATCCATGAAAAGCACAGGACACCAGTGGTGGACCTGCCAATTCTGGTATTGTATGGCAAATGCCAATCGAGCTCCATGGTGCCGGGCAGAGAGCACAAGGCTCACTAGAGGATGCCTGCTAGAGGTCATTTTGTAGGGCTCTGGCAGTGCTTATACTGTTCGTCCTTGCCCAAAGGAGTAGATACTGGTCCTGCTGATGGGTTAAGGGCCTTCTATGGCCCTGTCCAACTCTCCTAGAGTAACTGCCTGTCTCCTGGAATCTCCTCCATGCGCTTGAGACTGTGCTGAGTGACACAGAAAACCTTTTGGCAATGGCACATATTGATTTGCCATCCTGGAGAAGCTGAACTACCTGTGCTATTAGAGGGGATCAACGCCATCTTGCCAGCAGAACATCCTGAAAAAACCATATACTCAACCTTTGCATAGTACCATGTGTTTTTTTTCACGCCTTTTGCATTCTTAAATATATGGGGTTTGCCTTTGGGTGCCCCAGACCCTTGTGTCTTCCTACAGTGGCGTAGTTGGAAGAATTATTTTGCTAGGAATCCAGAATTTTGAGTGAGGTACAGGACATTATGCAGTTCATGCAACAGAGACTGATGGTGGAGGTACAGGCCTTGAAAATCCAGATGGGGAAACAACAGACCCAACTCACTGAAGCGGAGATATGTGGTCAGGCTTGCGCGGCTCTCCAATGGGACCTAGGAATGGGACTGTCCCAGGTGCTTCTACCACTACACATAGATGATGATATTGAAACATAAGGTATGTCCAAGGGAAAAGCTGTCCACACCACCCTGGTGTTACAAATGCGGAGAGCTTGGCCATACCATTCCCAAGGTCCCTGTTTTGGTGACCCCATGGACTGCAGTTGGGCCAAAGGATAGAGGTACTTTTATTTTATGCGCTCTCTGTTGTTTCTGAAAGATGTGGTGATAGTTGTAAATGGGTTTAAAGTTTCTGCACTTATCGATTCTGGCAGCAACGTCTCTATCATAGCTCACCAATCTATACTATCGTGAAAATAGGAGTCATGATCGACCAGTCTGACCTGTATCCATGGGAAAACCCAGTGGTATCAGGCCTTCTGATGTATTATTGCTTTTATAGGACAGACAAGGAAACTACGGGTGGTTCTTGGGTGAGACTGGTCAGATAGCAATAGCGGAAGTATTCTCCTCATCTCTATGAAACCACTAGGCCTTGTTATTGATGGAAATGGGCCATCATAGGTTGCTCCCACCCCACAAATATTCCCATCTGTTGATGTAGCCACTCCGTTGGAGGAGGCTGCCATTTTGTCATTGACGTCTGATGACATAGACCAGAGGGGGCAGCGTCACAAACCCACTGAGTCAGCATGTGATCCCCTTGTCCAATTACAATTCCGGTTTAGATAAACACTTGCTTTGTTCAAATGCAAACAATGGAGTGATGATTCCTTAAGGTTCACATTAAATGCAGTTGTTCTTATAGATGGCCAATGTACCAAACATCCTATGCCTCAGGGACCCCACTTTGTCCTAAAGAATGATTTATTATATCAGGTATCTGAGCATGAGGGTGGGGTGAGGATGCTGTTGTTAGTTTCACAGACTTTCTGGCGACAAGTCTATTAGCTAGCACACACCCACCTCTTTGGTGCCCATTTAGGCACCAAGAAGACCTTGGAGAGAATTAAACTCCAGTTTTACTGGATCTGGGCAGGGGTTACTGTCAGACACATGTACTTGGGGAAGGACTTAGGTAAGTGTGATTTACTGCTGAAACATGAGGGGGCACTGTCTAATAACACTCTCTCGTCTCCTTCTCCCTCTGCAGAAAGAAAGATTGACAACGCTCCCACTCTGACATCGCTTCCAGGGTCAGACCATCTGGACCCACCCCATCCTCCAAGGATTCCTATTGTAAGAGATCGATGCCATCTTGATAGCAGAACATCCTGAGAAAAGCATATACTCAACCTTTGCGTAGTGCCACACTTTTCTTTCACACCTTTTGAGTTCTTTAATAAATGGGGTTTGCCTTTGGGTGCCCAAGACTCTTTATCTGTGCCTTGTTTCTTTCTATAATACGTATATAAATATATACACTTTTTTCTTTTAAGAAAGATCTAAACAGCATGTCAATATGTGTCTTAGTTTAGCTTTGTTTACACAGATTACAAAACTATGATTTTCCAGGAAGTTTATGGACTAGTGTCTACAAAAGACTACATAAGAACAGATATTTTATATTTGCATGTTTAATAAGCACCAATAAATTGATTTCTTTTTTCACTGCTGATAGAAAAGTCTTTTGTTATCATATTTAAAACATGTTATGATTTATTCATATTGTTGTTGTTTTGATAATATAAAGAAAATGCAAAGAAATATGCTTTTGTCAATCCAAACCTAATTATTTATAGTCAGATTACAAAATCTTTGCACTGCAGGGTTTACATAAAAAGACTATTTGTCTGTGAATATTATATTATTATAAATGTACTTAATTTACCGAATGTGCATTTTATGGTAGTGTTTAGATATCATTTCAGATCTTGGACACTAACTTTAAAAACATCCAGTCTAATACTTTGAAACCCATTTAACCCAATTCTGTTTTAAGGGGGCTGGAAGCTTTCTCAATAGAACTGGATGCAAGCCAGGAACCACCAGTAGACAGGAATTCTCAGTGTAAACTTGGAGTCACTAATTAAGTATTAGTAGTGTGATATTTAAACCCAAGGTGTTCAATTAGACAAGGCAGTAATACCAACCACCACAGTACTTAACCATAAATAATTAAACATTTAGACCTCTCTTGCATGTATCTTAATCGTGCCTCCAGTTTTCTGTAGATACTTACATCCTCCTGAAGAATAGTATCCAGCACTGCAGGCTGTGCATTCAAAGCAACATGTTCTGTCAGTAGTTGTGAGTTTTTGTCCAGGTTTACACACCTTATAGCACATGTCAGCTGTTACCTAGTTTGTAAATAAACCAATAAAACATAATAATTACTATTAATAAAAAGAATATTAAGTATAAAAAGATAAAAAGCCTGTATTCTTGGATTTTTGAGTAAAAAAATTATTCAAATGACATGTTGATGTGAATGTTCATGTGTGAGGAAAAGTAACATCTACCACAGACACTACTGTGTCTGTTTGCTCAACAAAACACCTAGAAGAATTGATTGAGCTGCATTTGTGTGTCTGCTTTTATCTCTTCAGTGCTAACTTTTACAAGTACCAGAAATTTACAACAGTTGTTACAGACTCAAATCAAATGTATGTTTTTAATTATATAATAACAATAATAGTAGCTCACTACTCAAAATGGGGGACCCAGAATCAAACCCACAACCTCTTGATCAGGAGGCAGCAGTCATTACCTCTGCACCAGCCATGTTTACCTCAATTGATAGCTGGGCTTCAATTTTTACACATTACCAGTAACATGTAAATTGAACAATTTCTTTTTTTTTTTGGTTATATTCTGGAATAAAAGTACACTTGTTTGTTATACCTTTTGTGAAAGTGTTTGTTTGATATTTGGACTTCAGTCTTCACACATTATACACTTCACATCAACATTTTATAAATTATTACTAACATGAAAAAAGTATCTGTTTTAGTTACGTGTTCAACATTTCTTGCCTTCTATTTCCTGTCATCCTAAATTTACACAGATCATTGTAGACTTAGAAAACACATTAAATGCATGTATTTCAAATAACAATATATTTACCCTACACAATTCCAGATACCTAACTCGAAGATAAAGTGACTACAGCTCTTGCTGTCAGGGCTGATTAACAGATTTGCAAAACAAAAGACGTTGATGAGGTGATGCGAGGAAATTTAAGGTGGCCCGGCATTACAAATATTTTAGCAGGCTTCAGGGATTCTACTGTTAATGCAATCTTGGAAAGTGGGAAGATGCCTAAAGAGCGGAGAAGAAGTGTACTGGTAAGAATAAGGGAGATGTGCAGAGCTTTCCCATCTACAGGGGGATACAACTTATGTGCTACAGCATGAAGTTATGGGAAAGAGTAGTGTTAAGAATGGAAGTGATGATTAGTGAGCAGCAGTATGGCTTCATGCCAGAAAAGAGCACCACAGATGTGCTATTTGCTTTGAGGGTGTTGATGGAGAAGTATAGAGAAGGCCAGAACCTGGAGAAAGCATATGACAGGGTGCCTAGAGAGGAGTTGTGATATTGTATGAGGAAGTCAGGAGTGGCAGAGAAGTATGTAAGAGTGGTGGAGGATATGTACGAGGGAAGTGTGACAGTGGTGAGAGCTGCGGTAGATGTGACAGATGTATTCAATGTGGAGGTGGGATTACATCAGGGATCGGCTCTGAGCCCTTCTTATTTGCAATGGTGATGGACAGGTTGACAGACAAGATTAGACAGGAGTTTCAGTGGACTGTGATGTTTGCAGATGACACTGTGATCTGTAGCGAGAGTAGGGAGCAAGTTGAGAAGACCCTGCAGAGATATGCTCTAGAGAGGAGAGGAATGAAGGTTAGTAGGAACAAGACAGAATACATGTAAGTAAATGAGAGGGAGGTCACAGGAGTGGTGAGGATGCAGGGAGTAGAGTTAGGGAAGGTAGAGGAGTTTAAATACTTGGGATCAACAGTACAAAGTAACAGGGATTTTGGAAGAGAGGTGAAAAATAGAGTGCAGGCAGGGTGGAATGGGTGGAGAAGAATGTCAAGAGTGATTTGTGACAGACGGGTATCAGCAAGAGTGAAAAGGAAGATTTACAGGACGGTAGTGAGACCAGCCATGTTATATGGGTTGGAGATGGTGGCACTGATCAAGAAACAGAAGACGGAGCTGGAGGTGGCAGAGTTAAAGATGCTGAGATTTTCATTGGGTGTGACGAGGGTGGACAGGATTAGAAATGAGTACATTAGAGGGTTGGCTCAGGTTGGAAGGTTGGGAGACAAAGTCAGGAAGGCGAGATTGTGTTGGTTTGGACATGTGTAGAGGAGAGATGCTGGACATATTGGTAAAAGGATGTTCAGGACAAAGCTGCCAAGTAAGAAGAAAAGAGGAAGGTCTAAGAGAAGATTTATGGATGTGGTGAGAGAGGACATGAAGGTGGTGGGTGTAACAGAGCAAGATGCACTGGACAGGAAGATATGGATAAAAATGATCCACTATGGCGACCAATAATGGGAACGGCTAAAAGAAGAAGTGTTCAACAATATTCATCAGTGCAACATTTTTATAAAAAAATACTTCTTAGAATCTATACAAGGCCTAACCCAGTCTTGAAATACCAAGTCCTTACCAAGTTCGTTTAGCTGAACCAATGTTGCATATTGGTTATTAGTCTGGCATATTAAAGCCAGAAAATATAAAAGATTGTGTCAACACTGTTAAGCAAACCCAAAAAATCAAGGTCAAAAATTAGAAAAGCATCAGATAAAGCAGGAGATGCTCTTGAACATAAAGTGCCTAACAAAGAAGAAACAAATTAATAAAATGGCATCATATAAAAATGTTAAATAATCAAAGCACACATCTACGTAAATAAATAGTGAAAACTTTATGGCAAAGACATCATCCTGACAATTCCTTCTTGTGGCACCTCATTGGTACTGTGATTTCATGCAGCACTAAGGCTTGGACTTCATCATTTCTGTATTTTTTCTGTCCTGTTGTTTCACTATGGTGTCACTATTGTTATTTTTTTGTTTCCTCACAGGAGCCAGATATTGGAGCTGCTGTAGGGCTACTTAGGTAATTCAAGCTCTTGTAAGTTTATGAAAGGGGCTCCTGTTTTTGAGCTGAAGAGTGTGACAATAACAGGTATTGTCACACTTTTATCCTTTGTATTTTTTTTTAAAATTCTGCAACTACCACAGTTTGAGATCTATAGTAGAAAAATGGAGTGGTACGGCTAACAGGATTTCTACACTTCAGTGCATTTCAAATTCTTTGACTTTTTATGACTTTTTCGGTACCAACCAACTGAATAACCAAACCAAAATTGCATGAACTTTATTTTTAATTGCTGACCACAAAAACTGACACTGACGCACATGCTGTTTACCCATAGTAATACTGCAGTTATGCACTATTTATGCAATTCTACACAGGATCTGTACATTTTAAAAACAAATATATTGTTTTCTAAAAAATGAATTTGCCCTTAAAAATGTGGCTTGTGTCAGTATTTTGGTGTGTGTAAGCAAAACATAGAAATAAATCATAAAATATGCATTTTTTTTCAATTATGGTTTATAAATACAATACTTTAAAGCACACATAAAAATACAGAAACTTTTATGTGTTGGGTGCTAGTAATCCAGTACCTATTAGGCAAGTAAATGATCATAAAAAATAGTTTTGACATATTTTAGATAGTTAATTATTGTGGATGAAAAGTATGAGGGGGCGGCACGGTGGCGCAGTGGTAGCGCTGCTGCTGCCTTGCAGTTAGGAGACCTGGGTTCGCTTCCCGGGTCCTCCCTGCGTGGAGTTTGCATGTTCTCCCCGTGTCAGTGTGGGTTTCCTCCGGGCGCTCCCACAGTCCAAAGACATGCAGGTTAGGTGGATTGGCGATTCTAAATTGGCCCTAGTGTGTGCTGGGTGTGTTTGTGTGTGTCCTGCGGTGGGTTGACACCCTGCCCAGGATTGGTGATTGGCTCCAGCAGACCCCCATGACCCTGTGTTCGGATTCAGCAGGTTGGAAGATGGATGAAAAGTATGAGGTATACATTGAAAAGGGCCTCCATGCACACCGTATGACTCTCACTATCAGGTAAAAATTTCCTGAAAAGGGTTATCCACATCTTCGCCCTGACTTGAATGAAGAATGTGTTTAACACCCAGAGAATTTCATATTTCTGACATTCACTTTTAGTCATGTATGAAGAGAAAGAAGTTATAATAGAAGTATCACTAGCCTGAGAAGATGAGACGATAGCCCGGCAACAGAATTACTGTATTCCTTGCTCTTCCTCAGTTCAGTGTTTACAGGGTACTTCCTTTCATGTAGCTTTTTGAGTTAAATGCACACTTTCCTGGCATCTTGACTATTCCATAAATCACAGAGGCACATCTAATAAACTCAATATAATTTACCATGCTAACTATTTACCATTTAACATTTAACATTAACATTAACTCACTACTAATAATTCAACGTGTAGGTCAGGTTGCCAGGTCATTAAAAGATTTATAATCCAAAAACAGCTCAAAAATCTATAGTTGCCCAAAAAAATAGCCCACTATTAAACGTAGACAGGTGTCACAAATTAGGAGCGGAGTCCCTGTTGAAGATTTCAGAGTGATAGAATGGGTATATATCATCACAAACTCTGACATTTTACAATAGTAAAGTATGTATATAGGTGCGAATAGCAGAGGAAGAGGTGCCATACAAAAAACATTGTATTAATGCAGAGGTTGAAATATAGCCCAATATGTGGCGTTATTGTTTAAAAAAGTAACTCAGAAAAAACACAACTTGTAAAAGCACATTTTTTTCCGCAGATGCAAGTCTAAAATTGGGCACAGAGAACTATAGACCTTGCAACACTGGTGGAGGTAAACAGCTGCTTTTTATCTATACCTGTTTGCACGCATGCTTGCACACAGAACATGATGTCATTAAATGTCATTAAATGTGATATTAATTCAAAATGTGGTTGTTCTTTTGGTGAAATATTATATGTTTATCTGCTAAGTGATTATTGGAATTCACTTTAATTTTTTCTGTGACTTTTGGGAAACCATTTATTATTATCTATACTAATAAAAGGCAAAGCCCTCACTGACTCACTCACTCACTGACTGACTCGCTCATCACTAATTCTCCAACTTCCTGTGTAGGTAGAAGGCTGAAATTTGGCAGGCTTATTCCTTACAGCTTACTTACAAAATTTAAGCGGTTTCATTTCGAAATTCTACATGTAACGGTCATAATGGTCGATAACGGTCAACAATGTCCGCCTTGTTGAACTTTCTTATTTATGGCCCCATCTCACGAAATTTGGTAGGCGGCTTCCCTGAGCTAACCGAAACCAATGTACATACTTATTTCGGTGGTATGATGCCACTGTCAGCTGCCATATTGAACTTTCCAACATCACTAATTCTCCAACTTCCCATGTTGGTAGAAGGCTGAAATTTGGCAGGCTCATTCCTTACAGCTTACTTACAAAAGTTAAGCAGGTTTCATTTTGAAATTCTATTTGTAATGGTCATAACGGTCAACAACGTCCGCCATGTTGAACTTTCTTATTTATGGCTCCATCTTCACGAAATTTGGTAGGTGGCTTCCCTGCGCTAACCAAAACCGATGTACGTACTTATTTCAGTGGTATGATGCCACTATTGGCCGCCATATTGAACTTTCCAATGTAACTAATTCTCCAACTTCCTGTGTAGGTAGAAGGCTGAAATTTGGCAGGCTCATTCCTTACAGCTTACTTACAAAAGATAAGCAGGTTTCATTTAGAAATTCTACATGGGGGTCATAACGGTCGACAACATCTGCCATGTTGAACTTTCTTATTTATGGCCCCATCTTCACGAAATTTGGTAGGCGGCTTCCCTGCGCTAACCGAAACCAATGTACGTACTTATTTCGGTGGTATGATGCCACTGTCGGCCGTCATATTGAACTTTTCAACAGTCTTTGTTACTTATGGGCCCATCTTCAAGAAATTTGGTACACGGGTTCCCAACGCTAACTGAATCCTACTTACGTACATATATACGTCCATAGCCTGCAGCTTGGTCACTGTGTGAGGCGGCGTTGGGTCCCCCATCCCAACACCTCCCACATTGTTGGCTGCCTGCCTATATAAGGCCGTCCGTCGCTCCGGTCTCTACATTCCCTTCCTTGCTTCGCCACGGGATTCATGTCTCCCTACTGATAACTACAGCCTTTTTATTTAATCCACGGCTTCTCTGCTGTTTTATTGTTCGTTTATTACGATTATAGTTATTGTGTAGGTATTTTAGACTTACTTTACATTGCTCAGGTACCCATTTTCCATTCCAACCGTACCCCCATTACCATGTCTATCGAGGTGATCACCATCGATCAAAGAACTGTCACTTACCGAGTGGTTTCCATGCCTGGAGATGGCACCTACCTTTTCTATTCTATTGGTTACATATTGCACGGCCATATCAGATATCTTCATATCTGGAGGAACATTGTGTCTTATGTATTGAATGACTGGGACAGGATCAAGGTGTGGACTGATGACGGACACAGGAGCACTATAAGAGTGAAATGCTTAAGCCCTTCACCTATGGTTCTGCATGTGAGTTGATGGCTGTCGCTGAATTGTTCGGTTGTCGCTTTCAAGTGTACTGAAATGGCCAAATATTTTACACCTTTCGACAACTGCCAATGCCTCTTAAACATCTTAGATTCACAGGTGACGATTTCAGTAGTGGACACTTTGATGTTTATGAATGTTTAAACTCTCAAAAGCTGGATGTGAAGTTATCGATGAAACCGGTTGTATGCTTACAACGCTTGACAGATGCTGAATGTCACTTTAACACAAGTCCTGCAAATACTGTCGTAATTGAAATAAACCATGAACCTCAAACCGATTATGACAGCAGCAATCCAAGCTGTGAGATTTGAAACAAGATTACTGTTCACATGGCCAACTGTAAGTTGCATGCTCAAGTGTAAGCTCAGCGCACAGCTTGGTCATATTACAACCAGAGGGCCGAACTCACAATGTGGTATACAAAGAGATCCTTAACAAATAATTATTGGTATATTTTCCCTCAGTTTAAAAAGGTTTAATTTTCTTCTTAATAAAAATTTTAATGCAGTACTTCGATGCTGCGAAGCGTGGGTATTTTGCTAGTCTATATATATAATTCACTAAGGCAAGACACCCATGGAAAGGCAAGACACCCATGGAAAGCATGGCGGAAGGGGCATGGATTCACTAAGCTCCCGACAAGTAAGACACCTATGGCGCATGAAGGAAGAAGCCACGCCCACCAACTCCAAGACCACTGGATACGACAACAACTCGCAGAGCCATGCCCAGCAACTCAGACGCGACGACACAGAAAAATCGGCATCATTTATATTCGTCTGTCATAGAGGCTACATGCACCTCTGAGCCACATTGACAGTTCATAGAGGCATGTTTCTCGTGGAGGTGAATCGCCATATGCAGCGTGTAAAACGGTTTTCGAGGGGTATCCCATGGGATCCTTAAAACAATCCTTTACAACTGAGGTTAAAACACAATGAAGTAAGCAGTCTTTAAAAACCGAGTTTTCGGTTACAACACACGGCCGCATGCACCATAGTAAACTGTTTTACACGCTACATACAGTAATTCGCATCCACGACAAACATTCGCCTTCTTCACTCACAGACAATTATATGTTGCTCGCTCCAGAGTTCCATCTTTTCATTCACTTTCTGTTGTATCCTCAAACCCTCCCTTTTTAGACAACTGTGTCTTTCCAGAAGTGTTCAACCATCAATAAATAATTATGTGGTGTTTGTTATGCTGCGGGTTCACTATTGTATTGTATTTTGGTCTCTCCAGAGTTCCATCTTTTCATTCACTTACTGTTGTATTCTCACACCAACCCGTTTTAGACAACCGTGTCTTTCCAGAAGTGTTTAGCATTCAATAAATAATTATGCATGAGATTGAGCGTGTGTCTACCCGACGCAGAGAGGCATGGGTAAGCCGTTGAACCCCATTCGGGCTGCAAACCGTGAAATTCCCACTAAGTGCGACTCATACGCTCCCACTGGTTACGTCCCTACCGTTTGTACACACCCCCCCCCACCTCGCTACTACCATGGTCGGGTGTCTTGGTGGATTACATATAGAAAAGCAGCCAAAACCGCACAGAGCAATGAAAAGTCTACTTGAGTCACAGGTGCATCTGGACTGTGAAAAGACGACAACGACTCAAGTGACGAGTTGGAGGTGGGCACATGAGCAGGCAGTGCATACTGAGAGGTAAGAGAATGGACGTCATTCTCCTCTCCTCCCGTTCCACCCTCTGCGCCTGAGCTCCGTGCACCCCCATCCCTCCGTCTGGCAGGAGAAGGAGCAATGGTGGTCCACCAGTTTTCAGTTACGGACGATTGTGTGTTGGTTCGTTCCGTGCATTGTTACAATGTTGCTTTTCTTGCTGATTTATTACATTACCAATTTTTAAAATGTTAATTTTCTCCCTGGCCTGATTATGCGGTGTATGGTATGCCGCGGGTTGGCTAGTTATTTTTAATTTCAATGACTTTTCATTACTGGATTGTGGCTTGGTAATATTTCATGACTTTCTAGGTTACCAGGACTTGTACAAACCCTGGGAAGAAATTTTTCCTTTGAAATTCATCCTAAAGATGGTCAAGGCAATTTTAGAGCCATATTTACTGTAAAAGCAATTGACAAAAAGTACTGCAGCTGTAAATTTCATTGGATCATATATGTTGAATGTTGAAAATGCTAATGGATGGAGCACTGTGCCATTTCAACGATGCCAGATCAAAGAATATAATTCTTTTACGTAATAATAAATAAAAAATGACAAATAGAAAAGATAGATAGATAGATAGATAGATAGATAGATAGATAGATAGATAGATAGATAGATAGATA